>OV884003.1:59171363-59850863 GCA_930367185.1 Myathropa florea
AGGCCATGTAGAGCGTATGGACAACTTAGCTCCGGCCCGAAGAGCCTTCGACTCTGAGCCTGACGACTCAGAGACAACGCAACAGAGGACGTCCACGAACAAGGTGGCGCACACAAGTCGAGGGCGACCTCGGCCGGCTTGGTGTGCGAAACTGGAGACAGCTGGCGAAAGATCGTGCTGGCTGGAGAGGCATGTTGAGTGAGGCCCAGGTCCACCTCGGACTGTAGCGCCCTAAGAAGAAGAAGAAGATATGATTTCTGACTATGACAAAACAGAAAAGAGACAGAAAGAGAATGAAGTAATGATGTCCAGCCCTTGACAGTTATTCACGAATCTTCCAATAAATTTGACAGTTATTGAAGAATCTTCCAGTAAATTTGACGGTTGATGATGAATGCACAAATATTTCCTCATTTTCACTCACACTAATTTGGATTCATCATTACCCCACGAAAATGGCGGCACATTTATGAATGGTTGCCCGTGGTAACGTCACAAATTCATGAATTGTCCTCAGTTGAGTCACTAATTCGTGAATTTGACGGCTATCCGGAAATATTTTAAGGACTGTTCGCAGGCTTTAGTAACTAAAGTTGATTTGTATCATCATTTATATTTAATAAAGGTAATTCAAACATTATTTCTTCTGGGAATAACAATTATTTTTAGTTATTAGTAAAAGTTTTATGCCTTTAGATTTAAAATTTTGTCAAATAAATTGTCAAATCGTCAAATTAAACAATTTTAACTCAAAACATATATAATTGTTTAATATACCACGTCGTCCAAATGGTACTCTTATTATGGCACAAACGTAACTTTCATGGTTTCACTTTTGCAAAAACATGTTTTCTGTTAAATTAAGAAACTAAGAAAAGGTGTATCTGCCGTACAGGCATATTTTTATTTTAATATAATATTTTATATATATAATAGAATAATAGAATTGTAATGGCTGAAACACAACAGTGCGTCAAGCGTCAGCGTTGTCTTTCAACGCACACAATTCGATGGACATTCACGAAATACTGCAGCAACCTAGAGATGAGATAATCGTAATAAAACGTAAAACGTAATCCCAACGCACGACATTATTCAACATGTTGGATATTTTTTTGACAGAGGGATGCGCTGTGAGAGCGAAATTGAGAAATGCTTCCCAAATAGAGAGTTTTTTTCCAAATTGAGAACATTTTGTGGCAACTGACATTTGAAAAATGAAAACAACTGACTAAAATTATTTCAACGACAAAACTAATTTGAATGAATACGCCAAATTAGCAACAAGAATCACTTTTTTAATTTTTTTAACTTTCTTGGCATTCATTTTCCGCAATTAATTTTTTTAACGTTGAATTGTTTGACCAGTATATTTTTTGATTTGACATTTCAGAAAATAAAACACCTCACGGAATATTTTGTATTTTATATTTGAGAGAGAGAGGGAGGAGCTTATTAACGCAGTGCGTCAACGCACACCCTCCGTAACATGAAGTCGACTAGCGCAACGCACTGTTGAGTTTCAACCATAATACAAAGAAATATTGTACTACATTTTTATCACCAATAACATTGACCTAATTTTATTGTTTATAAGGGATCTTGAGTCCTTAAAGAATGTCCGAAACCTTTCCAAACCGAACTGGTTTCAATATTTATCCATTTTCAAACGTATTCCCCACAAGTTTCCAGTATTGGTTCCAATAAATGTTTTAGACCCTAAATATTAAAGAAATAGTGCTTAACGAATACATTTTGTGAACACTAACTTCATTGTTTAGCTCCTCCTACGTTTTGTTTTGAAAATTGCCATGACAACATTTGAAAAATAAATAACAAACTTATGAGTGTTTAGATCAGGGCTGTAAAGTACTTCAGTATTATCTGACTTCAGTACATTACAAGTACAAGTACCGAGTACTGATACTTGTACTTCAGTACGGAAAACTACTTATTCGCCACAAGTATTCATTTTTACGTACTTAAGTACATAAATAAGGACTTAAGTACTTGACCAGTATTTACAAGTACTTTCAAGTATTTACAAGTACTTTCAAGTACTTTAAATTATATCAAATATTGGCAAGTATTTTATTAAAAACGATTTAGCAATTAGTCGAAAGTACTAGCAATATAAGCTTTTCTTATCAATTTCGATCTATACACAGTTATGAGTTTTGAGACGCTGAAAGGAAGACTGCCCACGTACTTGAAAGTACTGCTCAAGTACTTGAAAGTACTGCTCAAGAACTTGAAAATATTGCTCAAGTAGTTGAAAGTACTGCTCAAGTCCTTGAAAGTACTGCTCAAGTACTTTAGTAAAAAGGACTTGTACTTGATTCAAATAAAGTACCAGTACCAAGGTACTGAAGTACAAGTACGATTCCAGGTACTGGTACTGGTACTTATACTTGTACTTGATTTTGTACAGCCCTGGTCTATCAGCTGTAAATAAATTAAATAAAAAGATAAATAAAATAAAGAGATAAAATTTATTTAATTTTTTCTGCGAAATTGGATCGAATCATACCTTTCTCCCAACGAGATTTTTTTCATGGGCCATAGGTTAGTACTAGGCAGTAGCATATTGAACAAGTAAGTCTCACTTTTGTAGCTGCCGACCAAAGATCCAGTACTTACACGCGTGAGAAATTTCAGACAGGAAAATTCCTCGTTGGAGTCTGCCCAAGAAACATCGTATATTACTATCGCAATGGAAGTGTTAAAATGATGCAACCTTGTTTGCTCCATCGGGTGCTTCAACCTCCTCTGACGTCCTCGTAATTCTGAACATAAATCATTGTTTGTTGTGCTGTAAAGATCCCTGAATCCTTTTTCTACGTTTTGATACGAAGAACTAATATTGCTTCAATAGACAATTTGATCCAGAAATCAGCTACATAGAGATACTCAACTCTTTCCCTTCCACCCTCATGACGTCATCTGACAGCGTTTTTTATAACATTTTTTCGAACAGTATCCGTGAATACGTGTGATTTGTTTTGAACTGCAGATTGAGTTCCCCTCCAAACAAATTCATACAAAACACATTCCTTATCTACATACATCTGGGAAAAAATAGAAATCAGCTACATAGAGATACTCAACTCTTTCCCTTCTACCCTCATGACGTCATCTGACGTGAACAGCAGATTGATTTCCCCTCCAAGCAAATTCATACAAAACATACATTCCTTATCTACATACATATGGAAAGAAATCTATCAGTAGCTGTTTACAAACGACTGGGAGATCCGACTGGGAAGGCAAGATTTTCTGCGTGTGAAACACGCGAATCGGTTCACTTGTATCATGTTTTCACTCAGTAATGTTCTACCGGGAATTGATTAATGCTCTCTTTTAAATTCGTATTTTTCATGAATTACGGATAAAAACAATTTTTGTTTAGGTGCAGCAGCAACGTTTGCGTGTAGTTCTGTATGTATGCAGTGAAAAAAACATTAAAATTGCATTTAAATCGTCCCTGTGATCAATTTTCCGAAAATGCCACGTAGCATGCGTGAGGTGTTATTCGATCAGCGATCACCAGAAAATGAGGAAAACATGCTGAAAACGAATGAAAATATACCTCCTTCACCCGAGAATCCGCTTTGAAAGTGGATTTTCGGTGGAAGAAGAACGATTTTCGGCGCATCCAACCCATCTCCATGTAGCTTGTGAAAGTCGTATATTGTATCCCTCTCAATCCTGCCTTCTTCCGCTCATGTAATCATGCACTCAGCGTGTTGGCCATACCCCACTCCCTTTTTTTTCCAAACGCTATCACAAATCGTTTGCAATACGTTCACCACGAAAAGAAGGGGAAATTAAACGAAAATGTTAGTGTTCAGTAGGAGCATTCGTTTTACATGAATTATTGCGACAGGAAGGACTATTGGAAGCTATAAATTTTTGGTTATAAATGAATTACAACATTATTATAATTATAGTTTAAATTATTATATTATGAAATATATGTAACATAGGTTTAATATATTTTTTATTTATTTCAATTTCATTGGAAATAATGAAACAATCAGAGTGATAAGAGAAAATGTATAAGAGTACTTATTGACGTTGAGCCTGAGAATCAAATAAAATAGTCAATGAAATTTAAATTCATCCTTGAAATACTGAAATGACCGAAGTTTCTCCCTGTGGTCTTCAAATTTAAGTAAAAAACTATTTTGTTTTTTCAAAATTTTCCTTTGTTAAATTGAATATTGAAGTTCAGAACAGTTTTTTTTTTTTAGTTTTTGAACTCCATGGATTTATGTATTTAATTTAATTTTATTATTTATTCGTAATAATGCATTAATCCTTCATAACATCCTGAAAAAATATTGTATTTCCAATATTTGCACATTTTCCTTTGTTTAGGAATTCAAAGGCAATATTCACAAATAACTACGGATGAAATTAAATATGTATGAACCTATTTAAGTGTATGTAGTTGAGTATACAACTTGTATTTTTAATTTATTTGTACTTTGCAATCGTGTTTCTTTGATTTTAAAAATTAATTTTGTCATTTATGTACAACATTGCAGTGTAAATTTGAATAAATACGGAGTGATAATTGTGAGATATCATGTTGTACAATTGAATAGTATCCAATATACAACATTTACAATTTTTAGCATCAATCTTTTAAGCAAAATTCTTACAACAATATCCAACGTTTTTTTTAATATTTCAAAAATATTTCAAAAATGTTCCTCATGAACACAACCAGTGCATTATTCCAGTAGTGGGCAAATTCGACACAAAAATTACACTAACGTGGGCAAAAGGATCAAATGTCCGCCATTTTCGTGGGCAAATGTTCAAGGATAACGGGAGTTCGTTAAACTATGTAGCAGTGTGCGTAAAAATTAGGCAGTGTGCGTAAAAATAAGGCAGTATGCGTGAGTTTAACGAAAATATTGGAAAATCTGGAAAAATAATGGAAATGGACGATGATAGGCGAGACGTAAAATACTCGAGAGTTGAGTATCTCTATGTAGCTGATTTCTGGAGTGGAATCGGCTAAAGCGATAGTTGATTGTCGCACTTTTGACAATCAAATGTGACTATCAAATGCATCCACATCTGAGTAATGCGATCGCAAAAAATTTATGACAGCTTGGCATCATTTCCTTTTTTTGAAAGTCATGGCATGCTTAATCGTTGTTATTTGTATTTAAAATAGTTTATAAATTAGTTTATTGTCTAATTGGTAAATTGTTTTATTGCTAATATTTCGTAAACAAGTTATGGTTAGGTACTGAAATTGAATTTTCTTTAAAAAAAACTTCAGAAGATCTGTTCTTCATCGTTCCATAATGAAGTAGGAAAGGTGTGCGTGAATAAATACGCTCCCCTCAATATCGTGTGTAGAATATGTAAGAAACAGAAATGTATCATATTCTGCCAAGAGCCTGTAATGAGTTTGCGGCTTATATAAAGTTGTCTTAAAAAAATCCTTATTTTTCTGATGGCACTCTATAATTAATACCACCGTACTTCAAATTCACCGCCATTCGTATTTTCGTCCATAACTCAAACCAGAAATCAACTACAGAGAGATACTCAACTCTCGAGCTTTTTTCGTCTCGCCTATGACCGTCCATTTCCAATATTTTTCCAGATTTTCCAATATTTTCGTTAAACTTACGCATACTGCCTTATTTTTACGCACACTGCCAAATTTTTACGCACACTTCCACAGAGTTTAACGAACTCCCGTTATCCTGGGACATTTGCCCACGAAAATGGCGGACATTTGCCCACGATAGTGTCATTTTTTGTCGAATTTGCCCACTACTGGAATAATGCACTGGTTGTGTTCATGAAGCCGAACATTTTTCAAATATTAAAAAAACGTTGGATATTGTTGTAAAAATGTTGCTTAATATATTGACATTAAAAATTGTATATGTTGTATATTTGGATACTATTATGTGTGTGTAAGATGATATTTCATAATTATCACTCCGTATTTATTCACATTTACACTGCATTGTTGTATATAAATAACAAAATTAATTCCTCAAATAAAAAAAAAACACGATTGCAGAAGTATAAATAAATTAAAAAAACAAGTTGTATACATAACTGCATATACTTATATAGATTCATGCATATTTAATTTCATCCGTAGTTATTTGTGAATATAGCCTTTGAATTCCTAAACAAAGGAAAATATAAAAATGTTGGAAATAAAATTGTCTTTTTTAAGGATGTTTTGAAACATTAATGCATTATCACGAAAAAACTAAAATAAATGCATAAATCCATGGAATTCAAAACAAAAAAATTTTCTGGATTTCAATATTAACGTAAAATAAAGGAACACTTTGAAAAAACAAACCAGTTGTTTTCTTAAATCTGAAGACCACAAGGAGATACTTCGGTCATTTCAATACTTAAGGATGAATTTAAATTTTTTTTTAACTATTTTATTTGATTTTCTCAGGTTCAACGTCAATAAGTACATTTATCACTTATCTCTCTGATTGTTTCAGTATTTCCAATGAAATTAGAATAAATAAAAAATATATCAAACCTATTTCCATATATTTCATAATATAATAATTTAAACTTCAATTTAAAAATAACCGATAATTAATAGTTTCCAATAGTCCTTCCAGTCGTAATTATTTATGTAAAATGAATGCTCTTACTGAACATCAGAAATCAGCTACATAGAGATACTCAACTCTTTCCCTTCTACCCTCATGACGTCATCTGACAGCGTTTTTTATAACATTTTTTCATACAGTATCCGTGAATACGTGTGATTTGTTTTGAACAGCTGATTGACTTCCCCTCCAAACAAATTCATGCAAAACATGCATTCCTTATCTACATACATATGGGAAGAAATCTATCAGGGGGTTGGCCATACCCCCACTCTCCTTTTTTTCCAAACGCTATCACAAATCCTTTGCAATACGTTCACCACGAAAAGAAGGGGAAGTTCAACGAAAACGAAATGTTCAGTAAGAGCATTCATTTTACATAAATAATTACGACTGGAAGGACTATTGGAAACTATTAATTATCGGTTATTTTTAAATTGAAGTTTAAATTATTATATTATGAAATATATGGAAATAGGTTTGATATATTTTTTATTTATTCTAATTTCATTGGAAATACTGAAACAATCAGAGAGATAAGTGATAAATGTACTTATTGACGTTGAACCTGAGAAAATCAAATAAAATAGTTAACAAAATTTAAATTCATCCTTAAGTATTGAAATGACCGAAGTATCTCCTTGTGGTCTTCAGATTTAAGAAAACAACTGGTTTGTTTTTTCAAAGTGTTCCTTTATTTTACGTTAATATTGAAATCCAGAAAATTTTTTTGTTTTGAATTCCATGGATTTATGCATTTATTTTAGTTTTTTCGTGATAATGCATTAATGTTTCAAAACATCCTTAAAAAAGACAATTTTATTTCCAACATTTTTATATTTTCCTTTGTTTAGGAATTCAAAGGCTATATTCACAAATAACTGCGGATGAAATTAAATATGCATGAATCTATATAAGTATATGCAGTTATGTATACAACTTGTTTTTTTAATTTATTTGTACTTCTGCAATCGTGTTTTTTTTATTTGAAGAATTAATTTTGTTATTTATATACAACAATGCAGTGTAAATGTGAATAAATACGGAGTGATAATTATGAAATATCATCTTACACAATTAAATAGTATCCAAATATACAACATATACAATTTTTAATGTCAATATATTAAGCAAAATTTTTACAACAATATCCAACGTTTTTTTAATATTTGAAAAATATTCGGCCTCATGAACACAACCAGTGCATTATTCCAGTAGTGGGCAAATTCGACAAAAAATGACACTATCGTGGGCAAATGTCCGCCATTTTCGTGGGCAAATGTCCCAGGATAACGGGAGTTCGTTAAACTCTGTGGAAGTGTGCGTAAAAATTTGGCAGTGTGCGTAAAAATAAGGCAGTATGCGTAAGTTTAACGAAAATATTGGAAAATCTGGAAAAATATTGGAAATGGACGGTCATAGGCGAGACGAAAAAAGCTCGAGAGTTGAGTATCTCTCTGTAGTTGATTTCTGCTGAACATTTCGTTTTCGTTGAACTTCCTCTTCTTTTCGTGGTGAACGTATTGCAAAGGATTTGTGATAGCGTTTGGAAAAAAAGGAGAGTGGGGGTATGGCCAACCCCCTGATAGATTTCTTCCCATATGTATGTAGATAAGGAATGCATGTTTTGCATGAATTTGTTTGGAGGGGAAGTCAATCAGCTGTTCAAAACAAATCACACGTATTCACGGATACTGTATGAAAAAATGTTATAAAAAACGCTGTCAGATGACGTCATGAGGGTAGAAGGGAAAGAGTTGAGTATCTCTATGTAGCTGATTTCTGACTCAAACTGAGTAGCAATTGTATACATATATACATGTACATATATACATACATACATATCATTGCAATTATGCTACAGTGGGGTGCACAAATGAGTTATGTTTGTGATAAGTGCAATTAATACTGCATAGCAATGGAAATAAGAAGGTTAATTGAAAAATTTGTTTGCACTTTATTATGTTCAATTCTAAACAAAATAGTTAATAGGACAAAACGGATAACAAAAGATCCTAAGGAAAAAACAAACAAAACAAAAACAACTCCAATGTACTCAATTTTGCACCAAGCGTTGTTCGGCATGTTTTTCGCAAAATTATCAAAATTTACCGTTAGAATTGAATTTTTTTGGTTTGTTTATTTGTGCTGCAAATATTTTAGTTTGAGATGGATTCTGTTACGTGCGGTAAGAACTTTTTCCGGAACATCTTAATCAATAAATTTCAAAGAATCAAAAACAATTACAATAATTTCATAGCTCTTTAAAATAATGAAGAAACTATCACGAGCAATTGAAGACAGTGTTGTAGCTATGACAACGAGTGGCTCCTCGACGCGAATGATAGCTAAACAGATTAATATAAGCCAATCAGTGGTCATTAGAGTAGCTAGAGTACAAGTAGAGCTCTCCACGACATTGGCTACATCTCGGCGGTAAAGAAACAAAAACCTGCATTGTCGGTAAAAAGTGTTAAAGCACGGTTGAAGTTCGCTAGAGAGCACAAAAATTGGACAGTAGATGACTGGAAACGTGTAATGTGGTCAGACGAATCAAAATTTAATCGGTTTCAGTCTGACGGTAAGCAATATTGCTGGCGCCGCCCTGAGGAGACCATCCAAAGGCAACATGTTAAAGTAACAGTGAAGCACGGTGGAGGGAATGTCATGGTATGGGGTTGCTTCACATGGTAGCACGTTGGACCACTTCAAAAAAATCGATGGAATAATGAGAAAAGAAGATTATTTGCGCATTTTGCAGTCTCATCTTCCCGATTTTGTAGATAGGAGCGCCTATCCTGAAGAGGAAGTTGTATTTCAACAGGATGGCGATCCAAAGCACACATCCAAAATAGTGAAGGAATGGCTCACCGAACAAAATTTCAAATTAATGCAGTGGCCAGCCCAAAGTCCCGACCTCAATCCGATTGAGAATTTGTGGTCAATCGTAAAGAGAAGGTTGGGACAATACCAATCAACTCCAATGAACCTGGTAGAGCTTTGGCAGCGAGCACAGCGGGAATGGCAGAGTATTCCAAATGAAATTATAGAGATATTGGTTGAAAGCATGCCAAAACGCGTAGAAAGTGCTTTACGTAATAAGGAACTATGGACGAAGTACTAAAAATAAGCTCTATCCCTGAAATTGCTGTAAGTGCAAAATACATTACAAAGTACATTGGAGTTATTTTTGTTTTGTTTGTTTTTTCCTTAGGATCTTTTGTTATCCGTTTTGTCCTATTAACTTTTTTGTTTAGAATTAAACATAATAATAAAGTGCAAACAAATTTTTCAATTAACCTTCTTATTTCCATTGGTATGCAGTATTAATTACACTTATCACAAACATGTACTCATTTGTGGACCCCACTGTATGTGTTCATACATGGTTAAGTAATATGTCTTTCAAAGATTAAATAAAAATATCATATGTTCAAAACAATCGAAGATTGTCCATAAATAATTCAATTTGAATATCCACTCAACAAAAATATATGAAAATGACACCAATTTAGCTGTCACATGAAAACGATCGCAAATTTGCGATTCTTAAATTGACAATCGCATTACGAAGAGCAAGAAAATCGAATGTGACAATCAACTATCGCATTAGACGATTCCACCCCAGGTATTGTTAAATTTTTAACAGCCAAACAAGCAAATTTTCCCTTTTTTTTCTATTTTTTTTATTTGTTTTTTACGGAATTACCAAAGTGAATGCTTTACAACTCAAAAGTAAAAAATGATAATTTTTATTCCACCGCAATTTCATTTGCAATACTTTCTATACATACATGTATGAATAACTATATTAAGATAAATACAGAATTAAATCTTAGTTAAACAAAACCGAAAAGAAAGAGAACGACCTCAACGTTATTCATGACACTTAAAAATAATTGGTACTTGAACGAAGACCTTATTTGTTTGTCGAGTAGTCTATTCCATCATCTTAAGCATATGCAATTTGTTAGGAGAGCTAGCAAAGCCCAACAGTATCTACTATATGAATACATAAACCAAAATATTTACAAATTGTTTTGCATTTGCTAGCTTTTGTTCAACTAAATAGTAATAGATATTTATCTTAGTGGTCTGATCCACTGTTTTATTACATTTTACGATACGTAGTAAAATTATTTCAACATTTCTTATTCTCTTATGAACTATTTAACTAAAAAATAACTATTATGCATAATTTGCATGTCTAAATCGATTTATTGGTACTTTATTTACGTAAATATATTTGCTTATTTGCACAATTAAATTGTCAAAATCGGTTTAGCCATATACGAATAATTAAACATCGGACAGTTTTGGCATACATACAATGCTGGTATGTCCTTTATGCAAGATGTAGTAAAATCGTTTGAACTAAAACAATTTGTCTCTGGTATACTCTCTCTATAAAACAATGTATTTTACTTATTTATTGTATGTCTGATGCGAAAAGTCCAATAATCCATTCGTATAATTGTCTTTTTTGTGTTGCCTTAGTTATCCATTCTATACTAGGAGTATGGAGATGCGTGAGTGAGTTTATTTTCCTTTCATATAAAGTTGTCATGTAAAAGTTTAAATATTTAGTTAAATTAATCAATTCGAAAATAACCTCAACTAAACTGAACTGATTTCAGTTTCAACCGATATCTTGCGCGCAGCTCTTTCTTTTATAAGAATATGTCAATCCAACAATGTCGTATTAAAAGCTTTAATATTACCTAAAAGTTACTTATAAGTAAACTCCTTGTTGATCAATGGAAATATGTATATATGCATTTGTTTGTATGTACAGTTGGAGAGAAAATAACCGTTGTTTCCTTTGGTATTTTGGTATGTGTGTTTGATTTAAACCACAAATCCTCGAGTTTAAATAGCAGAAGGATGATGAATGAGCCCCTCTCGTCGTATTGAATTACTCTTTTGAACATCGTTTGGCCCATTTGTTACAATTCTACCAGGAGATGATGGGATTGTGGCATTTGATGGTATTCCACCAGGAAGATGTGATGCTGGCCTAGCGATTAGAACACCTTCATAGCTTATCCCGTTTAATTCAAGGTTAACAACAAGTTGTTGTTCACCATTTGCACCAGTTGCTGTAAAAAAATTTAAAACATTAATAACTTATAGAAACTCTTTCCTAAAGTGCATTAAAGTGCATATGAATCATGCAAGAAATCAAATAAAAATAAATCGTTGATAGATCCAAGGTTTATAGTGACAGTGGATGTAAATGGGGACTACAGACACAAATTCCATACAGGCTGTACACAGTTTTAGTCAAACCAAAGTTACAGTATGGTGAACGGCTCTTGATAAAGCTTTCGGCAGCAACCTCCTTAACTGTGTGCAAAGATCGGTAAGCATTTGCATCATTGGAACTTTAAGGGCAACACCGCAAGCTGCACTGAACATAATTTTGTACCTTACTCCACTGGACTAGCTACTACAAGTCTACTTTTCTGGACAAATTCAACCAGCACCCCATCCATATCTGACAAACAGACGCCGGACTGCCCGCTGCGTATTTTCACAAACGGAACCAAAATAGATGAGGGAGTAGAAATAGGTATCTACTCCAAGGATCTCAATATTAACATTTCCTTTAACTTCCGAAATATTGTATTCTTCAGGCTGAGACCATGGTAATGAAAGAGGCTCTGTTTTGGCTTAAAAATAATGTGATATCTAAGAAGGACATCATCAGACTGTAATATACATTTTCTTCAAATGTAACGTCCTCTCCAAACGTACGATAACCTACCTAGGAATTTCGATGATTTGAGTGAGCGAAACTACAATATATTGGCAGCAGTCAGCTAAAGCGGAAATGCAAAAAAAACTTAGACCTGATTCTCCCCTTCGTTGGAAATCATATTCAAGGGATGGAGATAAGTGAAGGTAATATTCCTACCAAAAACCGGGTCGTAGCTCTCATGTCCACCCTAAATACTTGAAACCTATTGCTTATCATCCTACTCAAAACTCTTCGATCGAACATTGTTCAATTCAGGTAGAAACTGCCCTACACTCGCTCAAATACTTCATAGAAAAGTCCCTTTACCTCGAAGAATACACCATGGTAGCCTTTCTGTCGAAACTTGGTGTGAACGCAGGACTCGGTGGATTAATTTACCAACTGTTGATTAGAAGGGTAATCATCGCAGTAGGCTGAACCACCACCCCAAGACTTGTCAACAAAGGAACACCACAAGATATGGAACATTGTGCTCAACGAACTACTATTGTTATTAAAAGAGCCAGTGTGCAGTGTGATAGCTAATGCGGATTACATTGCTGTAGCAATCTCGGATAAATATTCCTCAGTGCTAATGCAAAATGCCCTCTCCAAAGTGTCCAGATGGGCCAAGGAGGATGACCTCAGCGTTAACACTCAATAAGAGATCCCTAGATCTTTACACAGATGGATTTGTTTATTTATTTTTATTTGAAAGCAAAGGATGGGTTTGGCAGTGGAATTTTCTCCGATGAACTAAATATTAGTCTTTCAGTTCCCTTACCTGACCATTGCAGCGTATTTCAGACGGATATAATGGAAATTCGTAAAGCTTTGACCTGGCTCAAATATAATGTAATAGCCGAGCGTGATGTTTGTATCTATACTCTAACAGGTTAATAATCTACTATGTTGAGTACCAGGTCACAGAGACATTCCAGCCAACTGCGGACGAACTAGCCAGGATCGCAATTTCCCTGCCTCTAAATACGAAATGTGGACGCTGTGGCGTAGTGGATAGGGTCGTCGACTCCTACGCTCGACGTTCTCCGTTCGATTCCCGAAAAAACACCAACAATTTTTTCACGGTATCTCTTTCGAATCACTGACAATGCTCAAAGAATATAAATGTCTAGAAAAAGCTTCTCAATCTCACCGTTCGGAGTCGGCCCCTCCACTCGTAAGAGAACAATAGCACGCACAGCACGAGTGGTTGCTGAGAAGCTAGGCCCAGGTCCACCTCGGACTTTAGCGCCGCCATCATTATTATATTAAATACACCAATATAGGAATACCTCTTTCTACGAGTACATGCAAGTTGCTACTACGAGAAAACGCAACTCAAAAAACAACCAATAAATGGATGAGAGGCAGAACGTGCTAAATCTCGAGGATAATCTGGCCCAAGCTATATCCTTAACAATCTAAATATTTATTTTTTCTCGATAGGTCAAAAATCAGTATTATCATCGGTGTCATTACTGGACATTGTCTAATAGCCGAACATGCTAGAAGACTAAGCAAACTATTTCTGCAAAAGCTGCTTAGAGGAGGAAGAAGTGGAGAACATTCTACATTTTATCTGCACCTACCCGTCCCTGGCGTCCCTTTGACAACACTTTTTGGAGGCCAACTTCTTTGAAAGCTTGTGACCTCAGTAATTGCCAATCTACTACGCTACATCGAAAGCTCTAAATGGTTTCCCACAAATGAACGAGTGGATTGATACCAATAAAACTATGTGGCGGCGCTCGTGTTGTCGACGATATTATTCTCACACGAATAAACAAATCCTCTGCAGAGGTAAGCTTTTTTTTTTAACGTTTTTTCCTTTGCTGTTTTACGGAGCGTTGCAACTAACATCCAGAACGTTGTACCACGAAATGATGCCCAATTTAGAACGACGTGAGGGAGCAAGTCGGGATCAAGGAAAAAGAAAATCATAAACTTCAAATGTGAAACAATCTAATTATCATTTAAGTGAATTGTTTCTTATGAAATTATACATTTCAAAAAAATGGAAAAAAAATTGCCGATATTTTTGGGAAGAATCTGCAAACATTCAAAATTTCAAAAACAGTTTAAGCACCTTTATATTCACCTCTTCGGAAGTTACTGAGTGAATATCAGGTCAGATTTTCTCGTAGTCAGATTTATTTATACAAAATCAGCTCATTACAATACGTCGAGCAATTTTTTTATCTTACATATTTTCTTTGTTTGAAAACAATTACACAACTCGCAGCTTTGTAAGTCGGGCATGAAAGTGCTCAAAGTTTTTTATTCCCCTCAAAAAATTCAGTTCGAGGCGCTGAGAGGAGCATCCAGCACCAATAATAATCACACATAGAAAAAACACGATGAAAATACCTACGTATTAGGTTTCAATTCCGATTGATTTGCAATAAATCGACAACATATGTGAATTTTTTTAAATTAAATACTTACATTTCTGTGATAGTTTAAACTGCATACCCGTGCTTATGTTAAGCTCCGCAGGAGGAATTTTTGGGGATTCAACTTTATCTTGCTGTACCAGCAGACAATTGTGGTCAGAAGAATCATTTTCGTTGCTTAGATTTAACTCATTTTTCTTCTGCGGAGATAATGTGACCGGTGGTGGTAAAGAGATCATTTGGTTATGTGCTTTAATCAGTTGCTCGTGATGTTTTGTTTCATCATCTTGAGAGTTCTCAACCGGAAATTTATTTGCTACGTCAGAGTCATGGGGTTCACTGAAATCGCGAACTGGGGGTGTATACAAACTGACTGAATAACCTTTCTTGGCTGGGGGTGGTTGAATAAAGTCTTCTCTATCCGAATTCGTACCCAATTCTGATGGTTCGCGTTCACGCTCTCTCTTGATAACAATATCCGGAGGTGTATCCGAAAGGTTTAGCGCTTCACTATAAAAAAAAAAAAAAAAAAAATGTACACACTTAGTTTGGACATAATTTAAATTCGCCGTAGCTGAGATACCAACCGTTGTGGCTCCGGGCACTGAGGTGAAGTGTTAACTGACGCTGGTGGGCTTGTGTTGTTGTGATACATCGACCACAAAGCTACACGCGACATTTCTAATGCATTGAGTGCTTCGCGGGTGGTTATCTCTGGACTCTGGGATCTTGGGCGGGCTTGTTCTTTTCTCGCTTGAATTAATTTCAAATATTCCATCATGCGTTGCTCTATTTCGTGTTGCACCAAATTGGGTACTTGACCAAAGGATGGACCCATCAGTCTGTGATGGGCGGCGGCAGCAGCTGCTGCCGCTTGTGGATTAGCGTGTGTGACTAGTGCCAGTGGAGACACTTGCTGGATTGCACCAGACATACTGCCTCGCGCCATTTGAGGCTAAAATAAAAATTAATTGTTTTTTTTTGAATTAAGTTAGTTTTATAGGCTTTCGGATTAGTGTAAAATTTCAATAAGCATTTTAGTATCAACAAACTCTGGAGTACTTAACCATCTTATGATGTTTTTCAGTTTTTAGAATTTTAACATTTGCAAATAAGATATTCATTCATTTTAATTTAATCAAGGGATTAGTTTATCAATTGTATAACCTACTGCTGGTGAGTTAAATACTATCTGATGAGGTTCAGAAAATGAAAAAATTGCATGCTCCCATAATTTAAATGTATAAATTATGCATTTCAGAATATATTACGTAGTTGAAACCTATAGGTTTCCAGCTGGAAGATGTGTGGATCGTATTTAACAAACATTACGCAAATTTGTTAAGGAGGAGGCAACGTCTCAAGCAGAAAATTTGAAACTTTTCAAAAACCCACAAAAATTAATTCCAGACTGCATTTTTGTATAACGTATGCAATAATAGTGAATATGCTGACTTTTAAATTACAATATATTAATTTAAAAAGAAAGTCCCCGTTGCGTAGTGGGTATATGCGTCAACTTCTACACTAGTCGAGGACTAGACTTTCAGTCTAGGTTCACATCCCAGCGAAGACACAATTCTTGCCTTAAACAAAAAAGTTTTTCACGGATTCACCTCTTTTGAGTCACTGACGGTATAACTGTTTAGAAAAAGGTTATCAATCTTGCCATTCGGAGTTAGCACTAAATTGTAGGTCCCCTGCACTCGTGAAAGAACAATAGCACGCACAACATGGCGTGGACTGCTAGGCCGCAGTCCACCTCGGACTGTAGCGCCACCATTTCATTTTTATTATATTATTATTATTTATATATATATTTTTTTTTAAACAACATTTTCACACTTAAATGCTGTAATACCGACAAATTCAATTAATTCCAAACGTCTCCAATGCAAAGGTTAAAATTGCCTCATTATTCTCACACCACTAATATCATATACTGTTGTCCGATACTTACCATCTGCATTTGACTGTGCATCGCCTCAAATTGACCGTAGCTGGAACGACGTCCCTCTCGGCGATTGCCATCGATTGCAGCCTGAAGTTCGACGGGTGAACTTAAGTTCTTCTTTTCACATTCGTATGGATACAGATACTTCATATATCTGCAATGAAAGAAATATAAAAAAAATGAATAATAATGAATTCCCTATTAATTCAAAAGTGAATCGTGCAGATTTGAGTGAAACGTGCAAACATTGAACAGGTAATGAATGAGAACCATAAGCAAATGACTATGTAAGCGTACAATTCAATAAACAATGAAAAGATTGTTTGCTGTTGAGTTGAAGACTTTCCCCTCCTCCGGCCCGTGGGATCGAAATAGTGTACAAAATATAACAAGGAATAAACTAAAATCGACTAACAACAAGACAAAGAATAAAACAATAACAATCGTCAAGTATCTGTGTCTCTTTCTGAAGACAAATACCTGAGCAAACCAGTTTGCGACTGAGCCTAAGTACTGGAACTAAACATATTTTCCCTTTTTATTAATTGGATGGACAAACATAGACGCAAAGATAAATATAGATGGAATCCATTCAGCTATAACAGCAGAAGCAACAGTGTTATGCGTGGTACTCCTTGAAAGAGTTATTTTTTCTGATTGCTTGTGTCCTCCGTCGGAGTTTAGAAAAGGGGACAAATAGAGGAAAAAAATGAATCCATCATCAACTAAACGGACCACACTTATGTTGTATAATTATGGCGATAATGGTAATCACTGTAAGAGGAACCAATTATAATCTATGAAGTGAGGTGCTCAAACAGCACAAATGATATTAATCAGCGAATGATTAGACTAAACCGATACATCTGAGCTTATGCAGGATATTCATGAATTTGAGAACCACACAAAAAGAAATTAGTTACGTTGTTTTAAGGCGTTCGAACCAGCGATCGTCCAACACAATATCATGGATTTCGTTGACCATTTCGTTCGTCGTAATGTCGTTTAGATATACGGGAGGCTTCAGCTTCTTTTGTTTTTGTACGACAGCAAGGAAATTCAGAGAACCGCTTGTGCACCCTTTTATGCAAGAGAGCAGTCTCCATAATATTGTTACGTCTGTCTTTAGTCCTATTAAAAGTAGCCCTTTATTAAAACACGAACCTCACCTTTTTCCATTTTGGCCAAATCTCACAAACAAAAGTTCTTTCGATCATTGTAGAAAAGCTACAGATTAGAGGCGTGACGGATATCCGGCAAGTATTCGGTATCCGGCCTATCCGACTTCTTTTGTAATATCCGGCCGGAGCCGAATAGTCTTTTGATATCCAGCGGAATACCGGATAGTCGTTTTTTCAGTAAAAAAAAACAATTTAATATTGTAAGTTTACTAAAGCCAAATTATGATGAATGAAAATTAGTTTTATTAGTTAGTTGGAATGAAAATTCGTATACGATGCATGCTTCAGAAAATAGCCTTTTACAGTATACACTGCTACATGGAGATGAAAAATAAGTTTTGGCAAATTTGAGCAAAATTGGGTACCGTCTTCCATTTACTGACCACCAAGCCCAAGGGTCACTATTCCGTTCAAAATAAACTGTTTTGAGATATAGGTCAAGCTCGTTGGCGGAATTTTTTTTGTCAGACAACTCAATCTGACTTGCCTTCCGCAACCTTTGCTGTGTAGAAAGTATGAATATCTTGTGTGGAGAAGGAAAAAAACATGTTTAAGTTGGTTTTACTGGTACCGGTCTGATTTGAGTATCAGACCACCAAACTATTATACTTTTAATTTGGGTATATATTCGGCTATCCGGCCTAGCTGCAGGCCGAATATTCGGTATCCGGCCAAATCACTATTCGTTACAACTCTACTACAGATCTATTTGATTTTTTGTCTATGTCCAATAAGAAACGAAGATGTTAGAAAACAATCATCTATGCTATTCGAGCTCCATATTGCATCAAAATCACTGACTTATCGAACAGATCTCGTAACTTTTGATGTTTATAAGATTGAAATTAATAAATGTAAATGAAAAAGCATCTTCAACGTCTTCAGACAGAGATTAATTTTCAAACATTCGCTTACATGGGTAGAGTACATATAGTCTACAACTTTAAATGAAGTTAAAAGTGTGGAGTCCATACACAAATATTTGAAATCGAAAAATAAAACTACCGCCATTGCAGTCAACTAAGTTCAATTGAGTTGAGTTATTGTACTCTAATAAATGTGGATTATAATTAAATATTTACATTTGTAAATCAGGTATCATTTTTTTTTGTTTTAATTAAGGTTTTTAATGACTTCGTTCAAAATTTTAAAAATTATGCGATATTATTTTAAACAATTGTATTAATATTATAGTAGTAAGGTACTTTCACCATATCTCTGTATAACAAACATTTGAAATTGTATGTATTTTACACTTTATGCCACAATAAATGACGATGAAAAGAAATGTATAACTTAGAAGAAGAATATCGAAAGGCATAAAAATGACTCATCAAAAGCATATATATAAATATTACTTCCCAGCTGATAAAACTATCTGACGACAAAAAAAATAAGGAACTTTTCTTTTCAATCGAATGTTATATTCATCTTTTCGAATATTTATCCTTTGCCAACTTATACTTAATATAGAAATTTCTAAAACATATTTCTGAAGTACATATACATAATATACCTTCTGATCAGAAAGTATCGCGATTTATTCAATAAAATGAAAACAGTTCAAATATTGTTTGATATTAATTTTATTCTCTTCAAAGTAATCTCCACATACTTTTCATAGACCGATTTACGACTTGCCTGCAGCTCCTTCTGCGAATTATCCTTTATAGTCCCAATCGCTCCTTCTGAATACGGAGCTTGCGAAACGCCATGAATATTGTTTTTGGCCAAATGTTTTTGATTATGTTTTTCCCACAAATTCAGCACTCTTGGCACAACCCGCGCTTCAGATCGTCTCCGACCCAAAAGATCACGCTCTACGCCGATCCGAACGAGACAGCAAGATTGGCTTCTATCTCCCTGATGACAATTTTCTGGAAAATGTCTTTAACTTGTTTCAGTAGTAATACTGGTCGATGGACGACCAACACGAAGCAAATCATCAACCAGAAAAGATGTTAAAAATATCACAAGTGCAGTTTTTTTAAATTGGCAATCTTATTGTTTCTATATAATTCTTCTACTACAGTCCCCCTAAGTAATTTTCATAAAATGAGGATATTCATTATAGGGACAAAAAAAATCATCAAATTCCAGCCGAAATTTGTTCACGAAATGATTAATGTATTATGAGCGAAATCGAGAGAGTAAGATGATTTGATATCGGGTTCTAAAAATTATTTAATACATATATGCATATGTACATACATGTGCATATGAATGTAAAGAATATTTAATTTTGCAAATTTCCCCATACATCCAACCCCCTAAAGCATTTCAATTATAATACTCGTTTAACTGTGGGTTTATTAAATACTTTTTTATATACATACATATACTGGTTGGAAATCTGAAATCTGAAATCTGAAACACTAACAGGGACTAACAAGAGAATTTAAATGTTTACAACAAACCCACACCCCTCCTCTAAAATGTTTGAGTGTATCAGCATTGCGCGGCTTGAGTTTAACATGCTGCAAACCAATCGAAATGAACCTCCGAGGTTTTCAAATTAACGTCCAGATTTTGATGGATTTCATACTACGCGTTGTCTACTAGTGGCCGTCCGGCGGACGGACAGTTGGCAAATTTTATGCCATTATTCACCGACATGTAGGCACATGTGGCTGCGTCTCATATTATACTCCGTCTCAACCAACACAAACACACTTTCCATACTGTGCGAGCGGAAGAAATGTTCATACTCTTCACAGAAGGAAGAATTCATGAAGAAGGCTGAACATTGGAACGATTCCGCTCTGAACAGATTTGGCTAACCGTGCAATATGCTGGTCTGAATCGATCAGATCAACGGCAAGATGAAATTAAAATCGGGCAATAAAATCTTCATTAAGCATAAGTGAATTTAGAGATCATTCCCATTGTCAATCATAGTTCCGACAGTTAACTGACTTCACTTACTGCAGTCGTCATTGAATACTTTTGTAACGTAGAGACAAGAAACCCATACGATTTTTGCGTCTCAGCAGAATCAGTAACATATAACTTATCTGGTAATTTTTGATGCTTCAATTGAAGTATGACAAGAGCTTGACCGACATCAATGTCCTCGAGTACCCACATCGACCCACACACCTCCACAACACAATCACTTATTAATTGTAGTGCAAATACGAATTTGTCATCACCAATCATACACACCGGCTCGATGCACTGTTAGTTAAATAAAAATTAATGACAGATTCAAGACGATCTTACCGCAGTCCCGCAGTCAAATAGTACCAGTCAAGACAGAATCCATGCAACACCACAATGGATAATGTATAACTTCATCCAAATTATTACTGCCACGCTATTTGCATAAACATTCGTTTGAGCTATTGCCGCTTACTAGGACCAAAACCAAACGACAATCTGTCTCCTGAGTTCAAGCATTTTTTGAGCCCCTTTGAATCTGTACATACACTCTAGGAATACCACGAACTTTATATCAAATATTTGAATAATAGACTTCGGAATCACTGCATTGATTGTGTTAATTAAATTAATGCACCGAGCACAGGGGATGGCAGGATAATATTTGATTTGGTGAACGTTTTGCCGTGCTGCCTATTTACCTGGCACTGGTATGTCTCTCATCTCGGGTCGCGTACGATCCTTGTGATCATCCAGAGCTCCGTCTGAACTCCGTCGAGTGGTTAAGCGACTTTGCTCATTTTGTTTGCTTTCATGAATAAGTAATGGTGTATGGCTTTTATGGATGGAATAGGTAAATTAAGCGCGGTTCGATGGACGATTCACGTTAACAAGCGTTTAAAGTGTGACTTTCAGTTAACACGATTTATAGAATTTCTACTGGTGGTACTGTGATGCTGATGACATCGTGACGCCTATGTTGATACTGAAGCTGATGCTGATGACTCGTACCACCGATGATGATGCACAAGAATGTAAATAAGTTGTCGGGATTTTATAACGATTGTGTATTTCACAATGTGTAAGAATATTTTAACTTTAATCGCTAATGGTAAACAATCATAAACTTTATTCTTAAGAAATTTAGCGAGTTTAATATAAATTTGGTTTACCTTATTAAATTTTTTCATTTTACCTATACAATATGAAGCGGAAATATAGTAAAGTAAATATGATCCATACATGAGAGTTTTTGGTTGTAGTCGCCAACTCAGTCCCCGGATTTTAAACCGATAAAACATTTTTGGAAGGTCTTCAAACGCAAAGTTAAAAGTGAAAATGGCAGAAGTACAGACCATTTTTCTTAGAAGAATAGAGGTGGCTTAAAATACTTGAATTAAATATCGAATTAGTCATCGAAAAGAATTATTTGAAACTAAAAATGTATTATTTGTAGTTTTTTTGTAGTTACATTGAAAGTTGCAAATGTTTCGTCGCGTACCAATTTAAGGTTACATTTACAAATCAACGTAGATTACTCAATTCTTTGATATGATTTCAAAAATTATTTACTAGGCCTTTCAGATGGTATATAGGATGCTATGCTTTCACAATGAATGCTATGCTTAGTGAATTTAAAGAAATTGCTTGATTTCACTTTTAGTTGCAAATGTTTTGACCGTATCGGTCCGTACATATAAAAAATACATAATTAGATTTTCTCAAGAAAAACTCCATAATACAGAAAAGACGTACTGAACTAATTTATAGCCCAACCCCAATTTGCCTTCTGCTCGACTCAACATATAGAAGTTATCGCCCAGTGTCGAATTTTACGAATACTAAACAGGTACAATATGACGTACAATTCCAAGCATACGCCTTTCTTTAAAGGCGCAACCCAATGAGAGCTCTATTCACTAATTCCATAACAGTGACCAACGTTGCCACCACCAACCACTATGAGCAACTGACTTTCTAGTGAAAACGCCGACATCAATTTTAGAATGATTACATGGTATTATTATTTAGACGATAAGAAAACATGGTGAATACAAATTTAGTTTTTTCATTATTTGCGGCTGTGAACGGCGACATGAGTAAGTCATGTTCACAAACATACCCGCCACCCAAAGTCGTCAGAAAATGTGCACGAACGAATTGCGAGACCTACCTACTTTCTGGCGGTTTCCATCACCGCATTTTATGGACAAAAAACAACGAACATAAAAAATGCGTTAAATAGTAGATAATTATTCACTATTACTACAATGGGCGATAAATTTCCAACACTGCTCGAAAAATATGCGCCGCCGATAAACCTAATAAACGCCTGCCAGTCTCTGTCTGGTGTGTGTGTCATAAAACGTGAAACACACAAACCACCCGCCCTATCTCCGTGAGGCTAACCAACAATGAAACTTCATAAACCAACGGGTACATTAAAAATGGCTACAAAGTAATGCCCGGCCATTAGACGAACTCATTGGACACTCTCTAGTGTAAATCATTTACCGTGCGACCGCCAGACCGCAGCCTTTTTATAAATCGATTTAAAGCAACCGCATTTGTGCTCCAAACAGTTGGTTGGTGGGGGCTATCTCTTTTCGAGAAATTGAATACCCGGCATTTGCACATACGATTATACACAAATTACAGGCAGGAAGACGCTCCAAATAGGTGTATATGCACATATGTATACATGAGCTGAGTTTATTCCACAGATCGCTCTACATACAGTACATGTTTGTCGTATACATACATTTTATTTTAAGATAACGCTAAAATTATGTACTTACTGAGTGCGCAAGGTAAATGCAGCGCTAGTTATGCTTGATGGTAAATGGAGCCCTTTGATGATCTCTTGCCATAGTTTCTTATTGATAACGTCCACAAGACCACCTCTCGCTATAACCAAATTGTATAGCTCATACAGATCCAAAACTGATTTTGCCATTATTGGTAACCGATTAATAGGCGTACCTGTGGATTGAAAATGAAGAAACAAATATTATTTTATACAATTCACCTTAATCGTACATATATTATCTTTTATACTAAACAATAATTCATAAGCTCTGAGCAAACTCAAAAAATACTTAAAAGCCCAATAATTTGTTGCTCACTTTCAAATGAAATGCAAATTTCTGATGCAAGTGGTGCTAAACTAAATGAGACCTCACAACATCACAAACAGATGAGTGTCGAGCGAAATGTCATGAGTAATTTTCATAATTATTTGTTCCTTTTTTCCGCTGACCTTACGTGCTGCGCACATAAACTATACCAGAACAAGCCATAAGGGAGCAGATGAACATTTCTGAAAATCATTGTCATTTCAAAAATGCATTTGACGTGCTTCTGGGCTTCGCGCATTCGTTGCGATTTTGTGATGGAGATGCTGCCACTACTGATGATGATGTCATTAATGATGATCCTTTAAGAAAGTGGGTATTCTTCATTCGGTTCAGTTTCTCCTATACTACCTAATTCTCGAAACGAATTTTATAATATTTTTATGAGGCACATAAATATTATTTTTAGCTCGCGCAATCTTGTGTAATTTTTGAGCAACACGTTCATCGTACTGACTTGTCACTGGGAGAGTGATTGAATTCATATGTAAATTAATGATTCTTTTAGGGGGTCTATCTCCGGCCTTTCATGTGACTGTTTACTTGTTATTATTACTACTTTTAATTTATATTTTGTATTGGAATTAAAATAAGATTTCTAACGTTTACGACAGTGAATTTAGCACCAATTTTGAAAGTGTAACGTAAATGTTTGTTTATATGTATGTATGTATATATAAATGTGAAATAATATGCCTATTCAACAAACCGTTCATATGAGCTTTGTAACGGGTTACAAAATTGCAATTGGATAGCTATACAGATCTGGATTGTGATACTTCAACATTTCGTTTGTACATAAAAATAGTTAAAATAATAAATGTTACGTACAGTGGTGCGCAAAACAATAGATGCGAAGCCTTTATTTTACATTTACATCAAATTTTTTTCTCCCAAAACACGATAACTAAGGGTCTTTACCAAAAAATATTTAAATTAGACAGCTGAAATATGGCAAAATGTTTTACAGTCTGATAAGTCAAAGATCATTATATGGGAAGCAGACGGTGACAGGCAATCTATGCGAAATCCACCATTGTGTCTTGTTTGTGTTCTTTCACTTTATTTGAATTTACATGCATTTTAGTAACCCACCCATTATTTTGTATATGATAACAAGAGTTGTACCGAAAAGTGATTTGGCCGGATTGCGGATACCGAATATTCAGCCTGCAGCTAGGCCGGATAGCCGAATATTCGGCTGCCGGATATCTACCCAAATTAAAAGTATAATAGTTTGGTGGTCTGATACTCAAATCAGACCGGTACAAGTAAAACCAACTTAAACTTTTTTTTTCCTTCTCCTCCACAAGATATTATTACTTTCTGCATAGCAAAGTTTTTGGGACATTTTTGAAGAGGTTGCGGAAGGCTACTCAGATTGAGTTTTCTGCCAAAAAAAAATACCGCCAACGAGCTTGACTTATATCTCAAAACAGTTTATTTTGAACGGAATAGTGATCCTTGGGCTTGGTGGTAAGTAAATGGAAGACAGTACCCAAATTTGGCAAAACTTATTTTTCATCTACATGTAGCAGTGTTTACACTGAGAGACTCTTTTCTGAAGCATGCATCGTATACGAAAACAAACGTAATAAATTATTACCCCTGAATGCAGAAAAACTAATTTTCATTCACAATAATTTGGCTTTATTAAGCTTCCAATATTAAATTGTTTTTTTATTTTGTTGTTTTTTTTACTGAAAAAACGACTATCCGGTATTCGGCCGGATATCGAAAGACTATTCGGCTCCGGCCGGATAGTATAAAAGCCGGATACCGAATACTTGCCGGATATCCGTCACACCTCTAATGGTAGCCAACATCAAGAACATTTTAACAGAATGAATTGCGAGTTTGTGTCCAAGCGAAATAGAAAAATAACACAAGTCCAAAAACTCAAGTTTAAGCCAATGAAGAAAATAATCATAAGAAAATGAATGAGAAATCATCACCCAAAAAGGAAAAGAAATGCTTGAAAATATTTAAAAGAAATTCAAACCAATACCAATTCGATTATTTCTGCAAATTACAATTTACTACCGGATATGAACTTCATTTTTTGTACTTCCACGTACCACTCGAAACAGACAAGTTATCGAATTACAAAAGTTCCATACCCTTTATACCATATATTTATATCAATATAGTTTGTCTTAATTATTCTTGCAGATATTCTGGCTGTATTAAAAACCCATTACCACCTCGCCAAGGACAAATCCAAATATTTGTGTAATTTAAAACGCCTCCACAACACAGTACAGTATGGCAACTCATTGCTACGTAATTGTTTATTGTTTCACCTTTTGTACCCAATGATAGCACTCTCTCATATAAGATTTTACTGCCGATTAGCCATAATTTTTATTGAACACCTCCGTGTTTTGCTCTCTCCTTGACGCAATTAATTTCTAGTGTTTTTCTCAATTAAGTACAAATACATGGCCGTTCCCTGATTCCCCTGCATTCGATACACTGTAAAACTGGCAGTAAACTTTTAAGTAAACTCAAAAACAGCCTTTAACAATGTATCTAAATGAACGAGTGTGGATTTATTTCAATTTTATTAGATAACATTTAGAACAGCCGAAAGTCTGAAAAATGAATGAATCTTAGCTATTAACGCTTGCTGTCGATAACTTCACTCGAATTTATAAAAAAAAAAGAACCAATGAATCAGGAATTTTAGTTGTTTCTTCTTATTTTTTTTGAAGTTCGATTTTATGCCGGGGAAATCAATCAAATAAAATGATAGACATGTTGATTGAAGCAAAAAGTAGTATAAACAAAGTATACATATATTTACGCATACACCCTCGTCCGATGAATGCAGAGAAACCGTAGTGGCATAGCAGTGGCGGCAGCTCCAGAACGTAAAACTTGAAACGTGAAGAAACACGCACACCTAAGTTGAATGTAATCAAAATATTTTGAGAATATATAGTGTGTTTAGGTACATTCAACTGTCAGGCAACGTAAGTTAAGATACATATATTTTTTTGATGTGCTCTCTGTATGCCACTTAAGAATGACGAGTGACCCTTTGCTGTGCTTTTGTTGATTATTTGCGAGTTCGTCACGATCTTATTCGTTTTTACAAGGCAATGTTTAACATAACGGTAACAGATTTCAATTCAATTTATATTTAAAAAGGTGATGAAAGACAGTCAACGTTTCATTTTGACATGTCTCGTGCACATTAGATTAATAAAACTACAAAGTTACACAATTCATACTGCAACTGCCGACGTTTTCCAATTAAAATGTTAATTTTAGAAAAGCCAAGTACACATCAAAATTGGATCCATCATCGGTACGCACTGGAGCTACACATGTTTGCCTGTTACATGTGTACAATTCATACTATCACGATTCGGACTACCTAGCGCTCTGCTGTGTGAATACAAAATTCAGAAGACAGCGTCAATTGAAAGGACAAAGTGAGTGACTAGTGTTCAAATTGGAAAATTTCGTCCAAGTTCCAAGATAAACATGTGTTCATCATCGGATGTCATTCAAAAATCAAAACCGTCCAGAAATAGATCACTTTACGCTTTCTTATGCTACTTCTTTCGAAATATACCCCTCGTACTTGCGCATGATGCGTTGTGTGCCCGCTATGGAGGTGACTAGCGGGAACTCCGACGCACATACAGTCAGACAATGCAAATAAAATAATAATTATCCTGGGTATGAGGAAAGTGACAAGTTTCCGCCTGCCACAGATATGCAGGCTTGCTAAAATGGATTGTGAACGAACGATTTGTGCATGAGATCGCGCATCTGTGAAGTTCTGTCGAGCGATTCGGTCGGATGCTAGAATGGATTTAGATTAATGAATCAGCGAAGATATGTTCTCAGTCAGAGTTAATGTCTTTCTGATATCTTCTTTCTATAGTTTTCGGTGCGGCGGGTTGGACGAATGAAGCGAAGGATGAAGGGCTCCTTGTTGTGCGCGTCTGCAAACTGTCTAAAGTAATGGATTTTAGCTTTCCTGATTCCTTTCTTTTAATCAATCACAATATTTTACCCTCTACCAGATGAATTTGTGTTTTGGCTGATCTTTGCGACATTACTTAAATAAATCATTAAGTTCGTTACGTACATATCTACTACATAAGCATTGTAGACGTTAATAAATTCAAGTCAGTTTCCAGCTAGCGGAAATATAACAAAAACAAAAATAAAAAATATGAGTGCACAACTTAATTGCATTCGCTTGAAGTATTGATTTCAAAACGTAAAGGATTCTAGAATCCAAAGAATATAAATGTATAAGCTCGTACATATATACAGACACAAATATGTAAACGCATATAACCAAAAGCAGCTGCATTAAATTTTTCTTCATACATGTATACGTAGGTATGTATTGGCGTCAATAATTAATAATTTGTAAAATGAATATACAGCTATGGTCAATGAAATAGGTGTAACTCATGCATTTCTGTATTTTTTCATATATCTTTATTTTTCCCCATACACCTCGCATCTGCTTTTATCTCACAATGATTACAATGATTATTATTAGAGTTGTACCGAATAGTGATTTGGCCGAATACCGGATACCAAATATTCGTCCTGCAGCTAGGCCGGATAGTCGAATATTCGGCTGCCGGATATCTGCCCAAATTAAAAGTATAATAGTCTGGTGGTCTCAATACTACACTACAAGTAGTACAAGTAAAACCAATTTAAACATGTTTTTTCCTTCTCCTCCACAAGTTTTTCTTACTTTTTCCATAGCAAAGTTGTTGGGACATTTTTGAAGAGGTTACGGAAGGTGAGTAAAATTGATTTTTCTGCCAAAAAAAAATACCGCCAATGAGCTTGACTTATATCTCAAAACAATTTATTTTGAACGGAATAGTGACCTTTGGGCTTGGTGGTCAGAAAATGGTAGACAGTACCCAATTTTGCTCAAATTTGCAAAAACTTATTTTTCATCTCCATGTAGCAGTGTATACACTGACAGACTCTTTTCTTAAGCATGCATCATATACGAAAACAAACGTAATAAATTATTACCCCTGAATGCAGAAAAACTAATTTTCATTCACTATAATTTGGCTTTAGTAAACTTCCAATATTAAATTGTCTTTTCATTTTGTTGTTTTTACTGAAAAAACGACTATCCGGTATTCGGCCGGGTATCAAAAGACTATTCGGCTCCGGCCGGATATTATAAAAGAAGCCGAATAGGTCGGATACCGAATACTTGCCGGATATCCGTCACACCTCTAATTATTATACCGTTAGCTACATTCTGGTGTCTTCCAAGGTAGATGCATTTCGTAATGTTTAAAAAGAATATTTGTCACTTTTGAGAAACCCTTAAAAGTAGTTGGAGCTCTTCTTATTTTAAGTAAAAGTAATTAATTAAGCAATAAAACGATTTTCTTTTGTCAAAATAAGTAAGAGCGATTCATATCCTTTTGGATACCCGATTGGGTAACAATGCTTACAATATATCGTTTTGCAGTAATTATGGGACATGGACCAAATTGCTCCAAAGAGGAAAGAAGAATGATTCTACAGTTAAGGATTGAAAATAAAATTTCAAAGTTAATGAGATGCTCTCAGAATATGGTAACAAATGCAAAAAAAAGCCGGAAAAACTTGAGAATAAACGAGGTAAAATCCGAAAAACGTCCAAAAGAACTGGTCGACGAATTGTTAAACCTTCAAAATATATCGTGAATGAAATCGAAGACAATATCAGCGCTAGAACTGTTCCGAGAAGGTTAAATGAAGCAAATTTGTTTGGCAGAATCGCGAGAAAAGTTCCCTTATTAAGAGCCAGACATGTAAAACAAAGAATTGACTTTGCTTAGAACCACGCGGAATGGACTGAAACACAGTGCATTAACCGATGACGAAACATCCTCTGGGCAGACAAAACTAAAATTAATTTAAAAGGTCTCGACGGTAAGACATTTGTAAGATGGTCACCGAAGACAGAGTTACTTCTCCGTCACACAAGAAAAACTGTCAAACATTGTGCGGGCAGTCTAATGATATGGAGATGTTTCATGCACCTTTTTTATTGGCCATAGCTGTATAATTCCTGTAAAAAGTTCTCTAATCAAGCTCATTGAGGCTTAAGTTTGAACTCGTAAACTGATAGATCGAATACGTCAGATTTCCCCCACTTCCAAATTTGGTGAAACCAGTCAAGTTGTGAAGTTGGGCTGAATATTTCTACACAAAGAAAATTTCATACAAAATATTTTCAAAACTTCTGTATATGTTAGAACCTGACTATCTCGGAGTTTGGACCAAAATTTACATATTTCTATCAACTCTTCTCCACTAAAATTACACCTCCTATGTAGCAACAAAAATTAAAGAGCGGGAAACTTAAATACGCACATCCAAAAATTTGAATACATACATATACCTTAATTAGGATTTAATTGAGATATTTCATTCAATACACTTTTGTTGGCCTGGTATTATATCTACTTCAATCGAAAAAACCACAAGTTTCCCCTCTTTTTAATTTCTGGTGTTAATAACGACTCGTGGGGAAAGTGTCTACCTATCGTTCATGTAAATTTCTACCCAGTGAAATATGAGCCAGTATTGCCAATAAACCCGCAATCTATTTTGCAAAAATTCCATAATAAACTATACAAATAATGATGTCCTAGTATTGGCTATCTATTTCAAACGTATCCACACTAACTTTCCCCGCAGCCCTAGTCTGGTTGACCATCTAACTTTCCACCACCATGCTATGCTGTCTGTCGCTAAGTCTTTCATGCACTTCTTTGAATAATATTCACATGAACTCATAACATATCATGAAATATGAACAAAGAGACTTCAGCAAGCAGTCAACGGTAGCGAGCAGTGAGGATTTCTTCGATGATGATGGTCAACGCTCAAATGAACACAGAGCAAGGAAATTGAGAAGCTTATGACATTTTTATGATTTCTTCGTTTGGAAAACGATATCCTCTGCCTGTGTCGACAGCGGCGAAAACAACAGAAATACCAACGACTTCGCTATAATGTGAGAAAGAAAATAATAACAAAATCAAACAAACAATTTATGAAATGTAGAATTAACAATTATATTACAAACATTTTAGCAGGATGAGAAGGGGTGACTGTGCTACACTTCACAATAGGTGAATGTACATATATTTATATATGTATGTACATATTTAGGATATAAACGTATATACACTCGGCGTCTTGAAGCGATTGTAGTATTCACTTGGATTTGTATTGCTTTCGATGGCATTGATTGTAGATTCTATTCGAATTTACATAATAATAACATACGACTGGATGGCGCAGTTGGTTGAGTGCCTTAGGGTGGGTATACACTTAGAAGAGTCCCTGGTTCGAATCCCAGTGAAAGCAAAGTTAATACGCTTTTATCCGGTTTTTTAAATCTGGTCCAGCCACCATTTGTCGTTGGGATCAAATTAATGGCACTATCATTGGAGATCCGCAGATCAGTGGTAGTAGTCTGACTGTGGATATCACAATGGACCAACATGGTCTAAGTGTGCTGGTGAATTAACTAGCAGCCCCTAACCTAACCTAACTACATAATAATAATAATAATATAAAAATGGTATCCGAGGCATACTTGTACCTAGCTTCTCGGTAACCATTCGTGTTGTGCGTGCTATTGTTCCCTCACGAGTGATGGGGATCCTATAGTTTAAAGCCGACTCAGAACGAGGGAGAATGAGAAGCTTTTTCTAGACAGTTATATTTGAGTATTGGAAATCTCTGCGTCGGATATTTGGTTCATTCTGTGAGGAAGGCGAATAGAGGAGAAGACATAACTGCGAACTTTACGACCTGTACAAGGTTGTGGATATTGTCCAGACGGCAAAGAACTGTTTACTTAATTGGCTCGAACACATCGAAAGAATGAAGACCTATGCTCCAGTTAAGAGACTATTCGAATCCATGGTTTCTTGATCGCGAAGAAAATGAAGACCCAATCTTAGGCATAAAGTAATTGCGAACGCAAAACAACTCGGTCATTATGACTGGTAAGCATTATGATCGATGATATTGGTAGTAGATTTTAGCATATTGTTAGATCTTCAAACTTCGAACGAAGAGGATGTTTGCTGTTAGTAACAGAGGTATTAAGCTTGAAACATACAAAAATGGTAACATATTTCAACATTCACATAAAAAAATGTTCAAGTATGTTCGATGAATATTTGCCCCAAAATTATAGCACAATCCCAAACTTATACTTTTCGAGAAACATTTTTGCATGAAAATCGATTCTTTTAATTTTTATATCTTCATATACAGGCTTGGCCAAATGTATTAGGCACCCTTATCTTTTTGTCTTTGCTACCAAATCACTTTTCGGAAGTAATTAGTTTGAATTTTATGGTTTTCGGCGACACTATCTGAGGTCGTAAACGAGTTTTATTTTTCAAGAAAGGTCACTAATGCACTTTTATAATGCAATAGCGGGTTTGTGCACTTTTTCCGCTGGAGGATCACTATATGATCATTGCTCGAAATCGACAAACGCGTGACCAATTTGCTTTCTACTGTTCATAATAGTGAAATTTGTTAATTTTTCTTTTAAAATGCAAAAGACAAGTGAACCTAGTCTGGCTAAACGTATTAAAATGCAGCTCTTATTTGAGGAATGCAAAAAACAGACTGAAGTTGCGAAAGAAGTGGATTGTTCACGTTGTGCCGTGCAAAATGCAATTAAGCGGTACAGCGAGACTGGTTCGCACGAAAATCGCAAAAAATCCGGGAGATAAAAGGTTACCACGAAACGGGAGGACCGATTTTTATACGATCTTCGCTCAGAAATCCCAAGAAAACGTCATCTGAGGTTGCTTCTGAAATGTCGAAGGATCGAGGAAAAAAAATTCTTCAAGAACTGTTAGAAGAAGACTAAAGGAAGTTGAACTTAAAGGATGCAAAGCAAGGAAGAAGCCGTGGCTCTCGGGAAAAAATAAAAAGTCACGCTTAGAGTGGGCGAAAAAAGATGTGCATTTTACTGAAGAAGATTGGTTCAATATACTGTGGTCAGATGAATCTAACTTCGAGATACGTTTTATTTATGAACCACTTTTAAATTGAGCATCAACATCAACATTTTAAATAATTTTTTATGTTCTCTAGACGAATTTATCATTTTTAAATACCGTCTTTTTTTAATGTTCAGATATTTGGAACCCCTGGTGTTACTTTTGTGAGACGAAGAGTTGGAGAAGAGTACAACCCAGAATGCGTGGTTTCCCAGAATGTCGGAAAATGTACTTTATCTTTCTTTTTCCAACATTTTCGGAGACACCAACATGCAAAATGTCAAATTCCAACAAGACAACGCACCCTGCCACAAATCAGCGTTAACTATGAAGTGGCTTGAGGAGAATAGTGTATACCTACTTGAGTGGCCTGCGCAGTCCCCAGATCTAAACCCTATAGAACATCTATGGGGTATTCTGAAGCGTAGGATTCGGGACCACTCAATTACCTCAAAAGAAACACTGTATATGTTTATATATATTGTTGCGCTACAATCTGAGTTGGACTTAGGCCAGCAGCCACGAGTGGGGGATCTACAGATATTGAGCATTGTCAATGAATCGAAAGAGGTGGAGCCGGGGATTGAAAGTCTGATGCGTAGCATTCGATGCACTTACCCAATACTCACGTGGGTCACAAAATCTTTATATCAATAAAAAAAGAGTGAAAAATAAATACACATTATGACGTTAAAAGGTGCTTCAGAAACCGTTATATAAATATTTTGAAGCCTTGAACTACAAAGAGAGCAACCTTATGGCCATTTGGATTTGTTTTTAAAACTATATATGCAAATTTAGGCCACGGTATCTTCAAATCATCACATCCACATCATTAATCAAGATTCCAGAGTAGCTAAGATTACTCCCCAATATATGTATAAAATATTCCGTACTCTGGTTAGGATTGCAGAATTTACGTACCATACCTTCTTGAGTTTCCAAAAATGTTTTTTCAAATATTTGCAAAAAGCATATTCATATGACAAAAGCAACTAACTTTACTATGCTGATGTCAACACACCAGTAGTGCCTTCCTCTAAACTTTAATTTACTGTGAGAAGGCGCACCTGAATATCTCTCTGAAAACTTCTTACAAATTCTGCAATTAATTGTGATTATCACTGCCTTTACACTATAAAGAAGCAGGACAGAAGAAATTTAAAACAGAACAAAGAAACATTATTTTTACGAGAATAATCTGTATTATTATTATTACAGCTCCTTGAGCAGTACAGGAACAGGACACCTAAATACTCCGAACGACGAAGTTTGACAATTTGAGGTGACAGTAATACTCTTTGAGAATTGTCAGATTCGAGAGGAGTGATGTAAGTAAAAAGTAAAAATTAATGTTTAATGTTAATTAAGTTTATGTGGTGAGCCGGATTCGAACCATAGACCTTTGGATAGGAGTCAGCGTACTTACGCAGAACGCCACTACGCGTTTTTTCTTTACGTTAATAAATCAATCGTGGGTGCCGTGGCGTAGTGGGTAGGTGCGTCGACTCCTACGCTCGAGGTCGTCGGTTCGAATCTCGAAAAAAAAACATCAAACATTTTTTCACAGCTCCACCTCTTTCGAGTCACTGACAATGCTCAAAGAGTATAACTGTCTAGAAAAAGCTTCTTAATCTCGCCGTTCGGAGTCGGCATTAAACTGTAGGTCCCCTCCGCTCGTGACAGAACAATAGCACGCACAACACGAGTGGTTGCTGTGAAGCTAGGCCCAGGTCCACCTCGGACTGTAGCGCCGCCATTATTATTATTATTATAATAAATCAATCTTTACGTTAATATTTACTGCCATAATAGCCGTACAAAAACGTAAGCTTATGTCAAAACCAAACGAAAATTAACTAGAAGTGTCGTCAATTTTTAAAGTTTCCATAATTTTTTCTCTAAGTCATAATTGTGTCAAAGTATCCATGTTGTTTATACATATATATATTTATATATATATATATATATTATACTTAAGGAGAATTGTCAACTGGCATGCATATTTAAGAATGGGTTAATTTCGCTCCCGTGTAAGTAGGTAAGAGTGAACGAATTTACCAAAATTCCCTCAATTGCTTCAGTTCTTTTAAGTTTTGTTACGACTATTATATTTAAAATATTGATTTACTTTGCGATAAATCAAAATCCTTCAAAATCAAAGATAATTCTCAATCGAAATTTTAAAATTATCTTAAAATACATTTTAAGACAGGAAGTTTAAATTACAAAAATTAAGGTAATAGTTTGATCATAGGGAAACCAGGTTTCAAATATTGTATTAAAAAAATCCGTTTAACCGAATGATGCTAAAAATAACTTCTATGCAATATACCTACTTTTTAAATCAAATGCTTAAAAAATACAAGACCGTTACAAGAAAAGCTTTCGGATATTTATGTAGATATGTCCATAGGCGAATCCCAGTACTGTACCAATTAAGATACATTTCCAAAAATATCATTAATAATTAGGTACATTTTTAGTTTTTCTCAGATAAGGTGAGTCCTTTTTTTTAATTCCCACACTTTAAATATCCCATTTTCCATATAAACTTCAAAGTAATGTATGTACATATGTACATATCTTACCTCTTTTCTGCATGAACGAAAACAAGTCATCAAGAAACTCCTTACGCTTTGGATCATCATTGATTTCATAGAGCTGTGAAAGAAACAAATTGCACAATTATAAACGGGAAAAATTAAAATAATATTATTATATATATACATATATGTACATATACATAAAAAGTATAGAAAACTTCTATCTAGATAACCGGATAATAACATCATCTCGACTAATTGGAATAAAGCCGACCACAACCAGAACCAACGACTGGTGTGTCAACCACATTTTATGTCAACACCATTTCAATGGACCGACCTCATCTCATCTCATCTGCAGATATGATAATTAGATAACCCTCCTTTGTGCTAATATAATCACCCGGTAAATCCCTAAACACCTAAGGTGTTACACTGCACCCCGGGTCTTCTAGGGCATGCGCCGACAACTCAATGGGATCTATACAAAAAAAAAAACAACACAAAAACATCATTCTACTATGTGAGGGCAGGGATAAAAGAGATACTTCTAAGCAAACAAGAACCGACTTTCCTGAGTATTTACGTGTGTGAACTCTGGTATAGTATTGCCGCCGCTAGCAATGTATTATCTGTCGAATTAGCACGGTGATACCCATTGATCATTTCCATTGTGATGCGATACAAGAGGGGATTGAAATATTTTTACTTTCTTGTTCGTTGAATTTCGAAAACAAATACAATTCAATCGGATGACGGAAAACATTGCCACAGAGAAATTGCACTCCAGCTATGCTTACACAATTGCTCAGATCTAAGGAAACAAACAAGAAAAAAACATACCAAAAATCCGTCTCTCGTGGATTTTCTTAATCACTTTTGGGACTGCTGCAAACGAATTAATATCCCGTCGAATGCTGCACGATCTGAACAGATTGATGGAGTAGCGCGATTATTCAAACTTTAGAGCTCGTGCATTAAATCGCGATGTCTATAACCTAGAAAACCATATGTTTCTCTGGCTTGATTGATTTCAATTCACCACGCCCATCACGCAAAAATGAAATCCTCAACTCGAGATAAACTGCCGTCCTGCTTTGCCCACCCCTTCATCATCTTCTTTATCTTTTTATTCCTTCTTCCTCTCCGTTGACCGTCATTTGTGCCTTTCTTCCCTTTCAACTTCAATCCTGATTACATTACAAACCATTCACCAACTCATTAATGGTTCCGTGAATCATGTGTACATGTGCATGTGCAAAAGGAACTTTGAAATTCGTTCGTTCATTTGGTCGCTCTTCTCAGGGATTTATGGCCATATCCACCTGAATTGATGGAACCATAAAACTGCCGCCGAGTATCCCTCTCTCCGCTCATGCATCTACCAACCATCCACCTCTAACAATATTCACCACCAACACCGCCGTTGCCGTCGCATATTCTTCATAAATTTAAATTAAAAACAAAAACATATAAAAAAGCACAATCCAATCACAAATGGTATGCACATGTATGCATCCATTCAGTACACATTTGGCAGACTCTTTACAAGAGCCCAAGGGCCAGAGTACTGGCGAAACAGACCCTAAGCTGCTTGTGCAAAGGGCCCTTTTATGTTTCCTCTTCTGTGCGTTAGTAACAGCAGCGACCAACAACCGACCATTCTCTCTTCTTCCTCCCCACTGCTCCTTATATTGTAATTTTCATTGCGAATTATGAGGGCGTCAATCCGCCCATCACAGCTTTATGTACGAGCGAATTTATGTGATGGATTTGGCTTACCCCCACTAAACGCTCCTCGCTGTCGCCTACTCCACCATTCGTCTCCATTGCCGCCATGGTCGATGATCCCGCAGCCTTTGTGTTGCAAGCGGCAAGCGCACAACACACAACGGCTGCATTAAACGTCTGGTGTGGTTTTATCTCTACATTTAATGAAAATAAAAACCCTTCAAAATGTTTAATAGTTGCTCCTCGCTGCCCTCATCTGAACTGCGGTGGTAAATGGCTTTCGAATTAATTACTGAAATTCAATTGCAATAAATGTGCTTGAACGATCAAGGATTAGATCAAGGAAATCAATGCAAATGAGAGTGGAACCAAATATAATATAAAATAATATTGGTGGCGCTACAGTCCGAGGTGGACCTGGGTCTAGCTTTTCAGCAACCGCTCGTGTTGTGCGTGCTATTATTCTCTCACGAGCGGAGGGGACCTACAGTTTAATGCCGACTCCGAACGGCGAGATTGAGAAGTTTTTCCTAGACAGTTATACTCTTTGAGCATTGTCAGTGACTCTAAAAAGGTGGAGCCGTGAACAATTTTTTTTGAAAAATTGTTTGTCTGGACTTGGATTCGAACCTAGACTGTGAAAGTCTAGTGCGTATGGTTTGACGCACAAACCCACACAGTCACGGAACCAAATCTAAACAACAGAAAACTAAATATAAATAGGCGTTGGCCTCAGACCTGCAGATGCCTCTCAGACAAACGTTTAGTATGTTTTCTAAGTCTATTATGGTTTGGCCTACAGCCGTCTATTAGATTGACAAATAATTTATACTTTAAAATAGAGAGAAAATAAGATATGTATATATATACATTTTAAGAATTATGTTGATCTTTTCTATTGAGTTGCAGTTTAAAAAGTAGTTTTGTTGTCACTTGGATGGTATTATAATTCAGCTTACTGTAACATGTCCTATACTGGGATGACAGTGCATCCGTTACAAATCGATCGTACATATTTCGATCTACATTTTCCAACAAGACGTTGAGTTGTGCCCTATTCAAAATGTGGTTTCTCACAGTCTGAGAAAACATTTAGTACGGTCCTGTTGAATATTTGTTTCAAGCCGACCCAAACTTTCTCATTGAACGAGCATTTTACGCGTAAAATCGTTGGGTGTTTAATAAAGGCTACTGATATCAACTTGATACAAAAGCGATCCTCAATTCACATGTATGTGTAGATATAGTAAATGTATACATATGTATAAAAAAAACGTAGACAATGACTATAAAGTACATGCTACCTATTTCAATTAGTACATCCGTAGGTTTTTTTAACTGATAAAAGAAACATTCAGATTGTCGGGGCTATGTGGTAATTATTCTTTTGCTAAATATTTCCAACGATATCTTGTGATACAAACCTGATATCTTTGGTAGACAAGTAGCAGCAAGTACTCTTATTCGGCTTCAGGCCCAGTATACATTTATTGCGTGCTATCCATAATTCTACACAGACTTCACCTCTTGCCTGAGTACATCGATCACACAGCTCTACATTGATTTTTTGACAAATATTTCTAAACCTTAATTCCAGACAGCGAATTCTCCAAAGAACTAAATATTCGCCTCCTCTTTTGCTACCCATTGTAACGTGTTTTAGGCAGTTCGTAAGGCACTGCTCTGGCTTGAGTGGACCGTAATTTCTGTTCGTTATGCATTTTCTCTGAAATTACTTGCAAACTGTTGCTTCGTGAAATCGTAACTCAAAAGATGAACAATTGGTGAGTGACTGAAGCATGCCAGAAGTGGTGGTATCTTCTCAAGGACGTAGAGGAACTGGAGAATATAATTCATCTTTTCACGCACCTGTCCGACTCTGTTACTTCTTAGACTTCTACACCTGGAAGCAACAAACGGATTCTCGTAAGTAGATAAGTGGATTAACTTTTCGGTGATCCACGTAGTACCATCTTCCCAATGGGACGCCGACTGCTACAACGTACTTAACTTTAGGGAACTGTTTAACACTTATTATCAGCTATGGTTTAGCTGTGAAGAAATGTTTAATATAAGAAAAAAGAAACTTGGGATGGTTTACATCCGCCTAGTTTTTTACATAGCTGGTTCTGTCTTTCTTTTACAGCAGCTGGTGATGAGCTGATAGGACACATGGAGTAAAGCATGCTCAATGAGTAGAGATCCCTTTGACAGTGTTAATTTAAATCGTTAAAATCGTTGGAAAAGCAGATCACACTCACCACTTATGAGCGGATTTCAAGGCCGCATATGACAGCCCGAATAGGACGAGCTATACTAGTTTTGCCTTTCCTGCCAAACACGTCAGACTGTGGAGGATTACGATGAAGAATTATCACTGATCCATCAAGGTTGGTAACGAACTTACAGGATTTAGACAAGACGACGCACTATGACGTACAATTTTTCAACATCGTTCTTAATAAGATAATAATCCAAAAGTGATTGGTCGAACAAAGCGAACCGTTAATGAAGCGTTTGCATTGAATCGGATGCGGCCAAAATGAGTTTAGCGATAACCATCGACTACTAAGTCACGTCACCATAGTCAGATATACTTTCGAGGTAGTCAAAGACTTCGTCTACTTCGGCTCTCAAGTAAACAGTACGAATACCATCCGTATCGAGATTAAACGCAGAATATCTCCTTACTGTTTACCAATTACTGTTTCTTGGGGCTCAAAAGGCAAATGAATAGTAGAGCCATTGAAAGCCATTGACCAATTTAACTTTAGATAACACTTTGATCTCTGACCTGCTCTATGGCGTGGAGACATGGAAAATTTCAAGAGCAGAAGAAAAAGGTATTGGTCTTTTCGAGAGAAAAAATCTGTGTTCAATCTTTTGTTTGCGTTGATGTTTGGAGAAGAATATTTAACCCATGAACTGTATGTGCTATATAGCGACATGAGTCCAACCAGGCGTCTAGTTTGAGAGGTTTGTTGTTTGAGGCCCAGGTCCATCCCGGACTGTACCGCCATCAGAAGAAAATGAACATAATATTCAAAACTTCCAAATGGATAAGGTTTGATGGATTTATAAGTATTTTTTCTATTTTTTTTATTCCAAACGAAATTTTAAATTGTATTATAGCGAACTTCAACAAATGTTTCTTCTCATGAAACCAAAAAAAGTATTTTCAAGAACCACACACCAGAATGTCATTGCCTTTATTGGTGAGGAAACATGTGTACATATAAATAACGACAAGAATGCAAACATTATAATAATTAGCACGTCGTATCTCAAGCTGGGATAAACTGTTAATGCTATTAATATGATTCCTTCCATTGTCAACACGAGAAGAGTCGAATATCGTAATAAATAATTAGCTTCTTCTTCTGTGTTATTCGATGAAACTGTCAATTCAAACAGATAACTTGTTCGGTATAAACATTCTTTAATATCCCACAAATCGAGGTAAGACTACTATTTTAGATATCAATCGAATGTTAATTATTTTATAGAGCGAAAACACATTTTCCATTAAATCAGCTTATTCTGCTGAATAACTTATCATTGTAGATTTCGAAGCGTTAACAGGCGAAACATGCAGACAGAAGCGTCTGCACCTAACCTCTATTAACGAACTCCTACTCTCACCTCGCCGTGGTGAAATCCCGGAGCCGAGTACCCTCGACAGAAGATGGGGTAACCAACACTCGTGGGACGTTAGGGCGGCTGCAAACGAGAGAGGGGAGAGTGTGAGTCTACCAGGGCTCATCACTCTTTTTAGCATCGCGATGGAGTGATTGGCCAACGTCGGCATCCACAAACATAGACTGCAGGAGCTACCTGGTTTCCATGGTAAGGTCGGCACCCTGGAATAGAGATGGCTTCGGATGAGCCCTTCTCTCAGAGCCAACGGGGCCGCTCACATCCTGCAAAAGACTACCGACACCGGATTCTTCCGGACACCTTTGTCCGGGGGCTAAACAAATGGGCCTATCCTCACAGTTGGAGGTTGTGCGTGGGGTTAACTTATTCACCACGTAAAAAATGCAGATCGACACACACCACTTATTTGTCGATTTCAAAGCCTGTCATGTGACTTCTTTAACATCGTTCTTGAGAAGATCGTGCAAAACTCACTGGCCAACACAAGAGACACGATCTTCCAAAAGTATGTTCAACTGTTAGCTTACGCGGATGACATTGACGTGATTGGGCGAACACAGCGAGCCGTCAATCATGCGTTTGCTGGCATTGAAACGGAAGCGGCTAAAATGGGTCTGGCGGTAAACGAGGGCAAAACCAAGTATATGCTGTCATCGAGAAAGGACGCACAACATCGACGACTTGGCCATAGACATAGACCATAGACAGCTATAACATTGAGGTAGTTAAGGACTTCGTCTACCTTGGCTCCGCGGTAAACAGTACAAACAACATCAGTACCGAGATCAAACGCAGAATAACTCTTGCCAACCGCTGTTTTTTGGGCTCAAAAGGCAATTGAGTAATAGAGCCCTCTCTCGGAAGCCCAAGTTGACTTGATGATCCCATCCCTTTACGGCGCAGAAGCATGAACAATATACCAGCGGATGAAGAATCTCCTGGTCTTTTCGAGATAAAAGTTCTGCGAGCGAGCTTTGGTCCCGTTTGCGTTGATGTCATTTGGAGGAGAAGGTTCAATCAAGAACTATATGGGCTGTATAACGACATGAGTCTAGCCAGGCGTCTACGTCTACGCCTAAGATGGCTAGGCCATGTAGAGCGTATGGACAACTTAGCTCTGGTCTGAAGAGTCTTCGACTCTGAGCCTGCGGGACAACCAGGGTTGCTTAATGTCACACTTTTTGGTTTTTATACATTATACCGTATAAAAGCGTGTAAAAATGAATAAAAGTGTATAAAAGTTATAAAATTGTATAAAAGTATATGAAAGTTTATAAACGTGAAGAAAAGTGGTGCTTATTCTCTATGCATTTCTTTGACTTTATACATTTTTTTCAGTTCATACCTATTCCTTGCTTTTATACACTTTTTCAGATGCATAAATAGACATTTTTATGCATGTAAAAAAGTGTGTATAATAACAACCCTGGGGACAACGCAACAGAGGACGTCCGCATATAAGGTGCCGCACACAAGTCGAGCGGGACCTCAGCCGACTTGGCGTGCGAGAGAGGCATGTTGGGCATGTTGGGTGAGGCCCAGGTCTACCTCGGACTGTAGCGCCCAAAGAAGAAGAAGAAGTACTTATCATTGTAAATTAACACATGAAACTGAAAATTAATTTTAAATCTTTCAGTTTGCTAGATTTTTATTAGGAGGGAGCTACAAAAACCAGTTTGATAAGAAATTTTCTCGTTTTTTTTGAAATTTAAAATAAGCAAAAAAAATTGTAAAAAAAATATTGCTTGAAAATCGACAAATAAGATCGAATACTTTTTTGAATCGTAGAAATGAGATTATAAATGAGAAATGAGAAATGGTTAAGTCCATTTGTTGTGGAACCATTTGACTCGATAAGCGGAAGTTTTTATTATATAACAATAAAGACAAACGAAAAAACCTTGTGGCATCTAGTTCGAACATCTGTGATTTGTATTCACTGGTATATGTCTACTTAATGCAGCATATTCTTCGTTCTTCCTGCACGCTAAGAAGTTATTTTGAAGCCTAAAGGTGTGACCAAACTACTGCCAACTTCTTCTTCGTATGGTGTGACTGTTTCACGCCTAGCGAGTTCATCGCGATGCCACTTTCGTGGGATGTCGCTTTGTAGCGGAACCCATATGAGGAGAATGTAATAAAAAGCCATCCATCTTGTCAAGAGATCCACAGCAGTTTAGTGAGGTCTAAGAATAAAAAGTGACCGAATTCAACGACTTTATCGCGACCAGCCTGTCAGAGCACATAATAATGTCTTTCTTGGATCATTGCTCGATTCTACTCGATAATGAAGGCTTTTTAAATAAATATGATGGCGCTGCTGATGGGTTATTTCTTAGTTATTTGCAAGGCAAGTACGAGAGTGTGAATGAAATAAGGTGCAATGCATAAATCAAAGCAGACGATATGGTCTGTTATTTCACTCCTAGTTCCTCTCTATTACAATTCTGGACTCGGAACTCGCAATTTGTAAGTAAGTGGGACGAAGAAGTCGGTGGGTAGAACAAGTTGCCCGTGCAAATGAGTTCCTTGCATTTTGTGCATCTGATGTAATCATGTGTGGGCGCCGTGGTGCAGTGGGTAGGTGCGTCGACTCCTACGCTCGAGGTTGTCGGTTCGAGTCTCGAAAAATACATCAAACATTTTTTTTCACGGTTTTACCTCTATCGAGTCACTGACAATGCTCAAAGAGTAACTGTCTACAAAAAGCTTCTCAATCTTGCCGTTCGGAGTCGGCATTAAACTGTAGGTCCCCTCCACTCGTATAGCACGCACAACACGAGTGGTTGCTGATAAGCTAGGCCCAGGTCCACCACGGACTGTAGCGCAGCCATTATTATTATATTATTATTATTATGATGTTATCATGTGGAAGAGTAAAATGGAAACACAGAATATAGAATAATAGCAAGGGGCAATCACAAGAGAAATTTGTCGTGACTAAGATATACTCCTGTAAAAGCCACCTAAATAATACTTATATCAAAACATATTTGGAACAGAGTTTGACCAATTATACACAAACACTAAATGTAATTATAAGAACAGCTGTTCAAAATTGCCGTTGTATGTCAGCGTATGTGTATATGTGACATATGAAACCTAAAGCACCCTCATGAGTTATTGATTTCTATCATGAATCAATGAAATCATTCATTACTTTCATTACATGTAAAAAAACAAATTTTAAAACAAAAATTAAGCATTAGATATGGTGTTTGTAAGTGTCAACCAATTCTCTCATTTTCGTATACTAACAGCATTCATGCGTAATAAAAAAAACTCAAATTAAACGTAAACAATTAAAACTTATTTAAAATAAACAAACAGAATTCAATCAACTGAATTGAATGATTAACATTGTACTCTTTCTTTTTCTGTGATATAATTAAAACACTTTTTTGATGAATATTTATAAAACCAAACGAACACCACAACACAACAAGCAAAAACCCAAAAAAGATATCGTTTAAATTTGATCCAATAATTGAAGAACTTTTTTAAGAAAATCCGGTAGCTGTATTCATTTTGATGATGATGATCCATTAACAGGGTATAATTTCTGGCAGAAACACGAAAATCACTTGAATCACGCCAATAATCGAACTAAAAAATATTTTATTTGCATGCAACACATCATCACGCAATACTTAATTTTAAACGTTATATACATATGTAAATCCGTTCCGAATTTTACCTCTTGAAGTTGATCCTCAGTAAGCAACATTATTGAAATTCAAAAAACTTTTTTTTTTATCACGGCAAAAAAAAATTATTAATTAATATGAATTAATTAAATGCTAATTAAATAAACGTCCAGACATCAAACAAAAAGCAGACGCCAATGCTTCAATTACCGCAGTGATTCAAAAACGATCTTTCGATATCTAGGACCGTTAATAAACTAAAAATAGAAAATCGAGAAACCAATCAATGAATAATCGAGATATGAAAACACAACTCCCGAAGCAACTTCTGTTCATTTGCATGTGTGTTGGTAAGAATAGTGTTTGGCTTGGTAGAGATTACAAAAAAAAAAATAAAACCATCCTACATACAAGGACAATCATAATCCTGTATAGTAAATTGTCCCTTGTCAAATGCGTACTAAATAGGGCCTATAAAACAGATACAGATTATATACAGCAGCAATAGCATGTAATTCGATCCCTTCCTGGAAGGCTCGGGATAACAGTGATGCCGGGATCGAGCCAGTCGACCGGTGGTAATGGTTTTTGCCTCTTTATTCAAAAGGGATGTTACTTTATAAAATAGACTATAATATCATCTTCGGGTGGAAGTATGAACTGCTGTTATTCACTTTCTCTGTCACGCCAACGGCTTTGCTTGAATAAATAATAGCAATCAGGGATTGGTGACCAGAATTTTTAAATACGTGGAAGGATGGTTAATTTTTATTTTAAGGGTGTTTGTACAGAAACGAATTCATTTTTATTGGGCAAATCAAATTTGAAGGAGAAACAAATTTTTGTAATATATTCTTTTATGGTAGTGTATATATATGTATATATATGCCTATACTCCTACTAATATCCGCAAACGCAAGCAATTTAAATAATTTTGGTGTTTATACATTCTTACATTTGATTGTTGTCACTGGTTGTAAAGTTGGATTTTAATGCATACACATATGGGAATGAAATTTGAGAAAGAATTATATTTATAAAAATAATAAAATAAAATATCAATTTAATTAGCATACACTTTGGTGAATTTAACTGATTTGAATCACACTATTCCAATAAATGTAAGCTCTTGAACCTCAGTATCTAAGAGCAAATTGATCTTTCAATAATCAGTTTTTCATAATATAACTATTTTAAAAAAGTAATTATTTCCTCTAAAATAGGTATGATGCAGATGTAGCCTCGTGGCATACTAATAAAGTCATTGACAATACTAACGGTTCGATTTTATTCATTACGTAGAAAAATTTGGGTAGTGAATTCCACAGAGTTTTATACAGTTATATATATACAATCAATGTACTTATGCAGTTACATAAAATCACTTCGCAGGCATATAATAAAGTTTATACTTGATAGCAAAAACTAGATTCATGTGCTCAGTTTTGGCTTAATCTCTTTGGTAATAAACAAAATACTCGTTATGGGGCAGCAATAATCTGACATGTGTTGCAACTCATTTAGACTCCATTTCATTCATAAAAAGTGTCCATGTCGTGTGGATTTCATGCCTGAGGTGTGATTGAGCCGTATTTTTTCGTCGATGAAAATGATCGGCGTGTTACGGTCGATGAAGTTCGCTATCGTTTCAATTTAGAAGACTATTTTTGTCCAGAATTAAATGAATTTGACACCAATGCCATGTGGTTCCACATGCCACACATCTGGTCAAACAATTGATCTATTAAGAAGGAACGGACGAATGGCAGTCTTTCTCATGCGATTCAACGCCGTTGGATTACTTTTTATTGGGGCTATTTTAAGTCGTTGGTTTATGCTAAAAACGTTAGAGAAGCTCAGGAGCAATATCGAAAGCCTATTGATAATGTTCCGGCCGATATGTGTGTAAGAGTAACAGAAAGTCCGCTCCAAAAAATCGATCGCTCGATAAATGCAAAATTTGTATGTCCTCATAATATATATATTTTTTAATTCTTTTGTGTACGAGTATATTTTGATCTAAATATAAATCCAGTTTCAATGTATTTCTACAAGTTTTAGAACTATTCCAATTTTTTAATACTTCTCTATCCAGATTGAAGGCTAACCAATAATGTATTTACTTAACCAATTAATGGGTCTGTGTCCCTGATCACGAAAGAATTCCTGGGAATGAAACAGCTGATGAACTTCCTAAACAAGGAGTCATTATATCTACAGAACCAATAAACTTCGCAGATCCAATTCGGCTGTTTCTACAGAAATTGCAACGAACTAAGCATGGAGCTTTCGTGAAGCCACATCTTCTCATTAAATTCGCACATGGCTCTAAATTATTATTCCTGAATAAAGGCTATGATAGCGACACTTAGGTTAACCATGTGAAGTGGTATCAATCAAACTATGTGTGAGACTCAGCCCCCACCCCCTTAATAATAATGTTGATGTTGCAGTAAGTTACCGATTTTCGCTTTTTACAGACTTTTTGAGAGTTAACACGTAAATACTCCACCATTTCGGAAAGTATACATACCGTAACACAATTTCAATAAGTACAATGAGTAAATAGAAAAGGAGTTCTAACTCAGGACAAATATAAACATTGTTTTAGATACACTGGTAGAGGTCCGTTGAAAAATTTTTAAAAAAAAATATCTATCTAGAATTGAATCTAGAATTGAAAGCTGGGAGAAAACAAACAACAAGTAAAGGTATACCAAACTTGTGTTGCATTAAAGTTTTGCCTCACCGATTCGAAACCAAGCAAACAAACTTTTTTTTTACATCTATCATCTTGCAAAAACAGCGTAATTTCCATTTTTTACAAATCAAAAATTAGCTGCGTGCATGAATGCACATTGATTTCTGCACTTTGAAGTGGCAAGACATAGCAAATGGTATTTTATTTAAAGTTGGAAGAGCATATTTCCTTTAATCTGTGGTTTATTTTTAGTAAAGCTACCTCAACAAAAAAACATTAAGATAAATACACAACCACATTGTCCTTAACCTTAAGCCCACATGAAAATATTTTTATCATAAAAATTTTGCCACTCCTTCAATCCCTTGGTGATTATTTTTCTTCATTACCATATGAAGAAGGAAATACAAAAAAAACAGACACGACGTGAAACATGACGATTGTCATACCCCTGACTGTAACAAATTAAGGACCACATGTGATAATGAATCAATAGGCTTTGTGAATCCTAGGAGCACATGTACTTCTCAATAAATTAATGTGTCGATTGATCTGTTTGTTTCAATGGCGATTTCTAAATTTAGAACCGAAACTAATTTTTAATGTCCTTTTCAAGTGCACTGGCGTGATAGACTGAGACGCATAATTCAAGCAAAGGATCTCATTTCAAGCAGATTCTTTGTAATTCTTGATAGTGTTGAGACATTTTAAGCATAAACCATCTGTCCCGCTTTGCAAGGACGGGACACACAAGAAATGACAACGAGTATTTTAATGAAGACAAAGTGTTAATTTTTTGAATAATCCAAGTGTTCTTATAGACCAGAACTCAGCAATGATGCTAGTTTATGTGTTCTGCTTTTTTTAATTGCAACTAATTATCGGTGGTTCTTGGTGCAACGTATGATCCACGGACTGTGCATCATCTCATGATTGCCTTCATTGGGTGGTGCCAGCTCGGAATTTGTGAGTGTAGGTCTAATGAAATTATCACCTGTGCGATACATTGTTTTTTTTTCTTTTTGGGTTTTACCACTTAAAGATGAGTTTTCCTTGAACATATCTACAGTCTGCTGGTAATTTGCACAAGAACATTAAATATACATGTACATATGTGTGGTTCATGGGAATGGCAGCAGCTACCCGATACATAAAAATTTAATGAAATCTAGCAAAGTAATGCATGGATTGGGATTAATTTTCTTTTTGAGGGTGGGTGGACAATGGTAGAAATGAATAGAAATGCGAAAACTACTTCTACTACAGAAATGAATAGAAGACGGACAGAAACAACAGCACGATTGTAAAACGAGCACATCACTGCAGGTGAAAGGTTGAAAGGCCGATTTGGGTTATATTTAAAACGGATTAGATGTCTTTCTACCAGTGCAAGTGGATTTACACAGTGCTAGTTTGTGAATATTCTTTTATTTGCCCGCCCGCAATGTTTGCCCAACCGTTGTAATCTGATAATCCTACTGGTGTGCTTCTTAAGGCAGCTTCACAGAAATTCTCTTTTAACGTTTTGGCGGTACGAAAGGATTGGAAATTATGTAAACAATCCAACAGGCGTGTCTTATCTTTCGGTGTCACTTTAATTTACCTGTTTCTTTCAATTGGATGAAGAAAAGAATAAAAGGTGAGATTATTTACTTCGATCAAAAAATCAAGATTTTCAGAAAAAAGGGAAGAAAAATAAAAATTTTTAAATAATGATAATAAAATAAAAACATTATAATAATTTGTTAAGAATTGAATAATAATGGAGGCGGAGCTGTCGCTGATTCCGAGTGACAACTCGGAGAATGGCAGCGACGAAAATTTAAATAAAAAAAGGCGTACAATTTTGAAGCCGCAGCCGACGAGGCAGCAGCAGAGGCGAGTAATGCTGCCGGCAAAAAAATGCTGAAGAAGAAGCCTCGTACAGCGGCAGTGGAAACCTGTACGTGGAACTGGCTTCTTCTGAGGCGGTAGATCAGGCCGAAAATGAAAGAGAATTGGCAATGAAATTAAAAGAGAAGGACAAGCTGAAAGAATTCATAAAAGACCTCCAGCTCGAGTTTAAAAAAAAGAAAAGAGAAAAGAAGAAATTCCAAAATGTACAAGAAAATGAAATGGAGAATAACAAGAAGAAATATATGTATTGTGTGCATTTCTCTCATGCGGCAGACGCACCTCGGACCACCGGTTTCATCTCTTAGCTCGAGACTCTCTTTAGAAAACTTCGGCTTTGCTTGGACGAGAACTATTTTATCATAGCCGGCGATTTGAACGCGAAGCATGAGGAATCGGGTAATTCTGCCAAATCAAAGGGGAAACTCCCTCCTCGATTGGTGCTTGCAACCGATCATCGTTTTCCAGAAGTGGGTCTTATTTGGATTTACTGCTGATTGATAGACGACTGACGTTACGTGATGTGGACGGTGACACAAGGAACAGCTTAACAACGGTGGAAAACGACAGTGATCTCTTTGGAATTGCCGAGGTTATTCAGTTCCCGAACGAGATGGTCGAGCTGGAGCAATTCGTGGAGACGTACCCCTACAATTATCGTAAGGCTCGCTAGCCGCGTTTCTCCAGGGCTTTATCCAGAGAACTACGTTCGAGTGAAATCACTTCACCCGCAGAAACCTGACGAACGATGAGGTTTACAGATACCTCATACAAGTGAACAATACAATGACACGTACCATGGACACAACGCTTCCGAAAGCAGCTCCGACCACATACAGTGACGTCTATCAGAACGCTACTATCGACGCACTGCACGTGAACAAAAGCAGACAGCTGTCGCGACTTAAGACACTTTACAAACGATTTACGGACAGAGACGACCAGGAACTAAGTTCGCTCAAGTCGCAGATAAGAAACCTCCAGAAGTTAATTCGGATTGCAATCAATTCGCATTTGGGAGACAAGATTCGGGCTGTTTCCCCAAATCAGCTGAATTTTCCGAAAGAGGGATCACAACAACTTGGAGGCTATTCGACTTGACAGAACGACTGACAACGAAAACCTACTGACGTCAGTTGGCATAGATTCGGCTGGGGCCGTGCTAGACAATGACTTCTTGATTTTTGAGGTTCCTCAAGAGAAAGTTGAAGCAATAGGGGCAGTTTTTCAGGAAGTGTACACTGTCAACGAGCCTCGTTGTCCTAATCACGACTTGGAGAATAGAGACTTGCTTAACCATTTCTATCTTCGAAATAAAATACAACAATGACGTTCTGAGAATCCTGGTTTCACCTGGTTCAGTGACGAAAACATGTCAAATCAAGTTGTCGCCTCTGGTGTATTCGATTCCATTCTCATATCGAGGGAGAATCTCAAGGGCATCTTCAACAGTCTTAAGAACAAAAAGTCGACAGGAATAGATGACATACCGAATATTGTGCTGTGTCTTCTCCCCGGCGGTAGAGATATGCGATGAGTAATGCATATTATCCAGCGCACTGGAAGACGGCGGCAGTGAAACCCCTCCCCAAGAGGGACAAAGATTCCTCTCTTCCGAAAAATCTTCGGTCGATTAGTCTCCTTCCATGCATAAGCAAACTTTTCGAGAAGATTGTCAAAAGAGTTCTGATACAGTGGGCTGAGGACAGAAAAATAATACCGAACAACCAATTTGGATTTAGGGCGAGGCACGACATTGTACATGCCGCGTCAAAAAAAAAAAAATTCTTTCACTAAGTTTTTTTTTAAAGACAGATTTTCTTAGTATTAATTGTTCTCTGGTTTAGTAACAATTGTAGGATAAGTCGAAAGACATAATTAAGTTTTACGTTTAAAAGTAAGGTAAGCTAGTTTTAGTCAATTTTGTCTAGCAAGTAAGGTTAAATTAAGTCTTAATAAAAATGAAATACAAAAAAAAAAAATGCCGCGTCAAAATTGGTGTCCGACATTCAATGGAACAAAGCAAAAACCCAGTGCACAGGGGCCTGCCTCGTTGACTTGGAAAAGGCATTCGACACCGTATGGTTAGAAGGTCTCCTTAAGTTGACAAGGATGGGTATAATCAAGTCATTGCTTTACACGATTTATGACATGATAACAGGTAGAAGTTTTGTTGTTAAAAGTGGCAACATGACGTATGACTTGTTGGCATACAGGACAGCGCCGAAGGTTGGGGACATCAATATCCAACTACAACGTGACTTCGAGAAAATTCATCGATTTTTCAACTGGAAGTTGAAAATCAACTACCAGAAGTGTGAAACCACCATTTTCCGAACTCCGTTATACAAGGCCTCAAGGGACACGAAAAAAACTGGCGCAAGTTCGGCATAGATGACCCGCAGGAGGAGCCGTTAGCAGTGAAAAGTGTAGTAAGGTACATTTGGCTAGATCAGTAGCTACAGTCAAAATCGGTTATAACGACCGTCAAGGGACTGACGAATTTGGTCGTCATAAGCGATACATAGGTCGCTATAACCGATATCTCGAACATAACAGATAAAGAACGAAGACCTTATAAACTGTGCCAACAACAGAGGGATCAATCTCCTAAATACCGCATATCTGATCTTCTCTGCCGTCTTATGTAAGCGCCTGAAGCCCTATTTGAACAGTCAGATTGGTTAATATCACTGTAGGTTCGGGCCAGCGAAATCTACCATCGCCCAGATATTCAAGTCGATACTGTTACAAATGTGTTACGATGGGCTGAACACGAGCCGAATAGTCAGCCATTATTGATGGAAAATGATAAAACTGACAACTGTCATCTTCACCTTTAAAAAACAGAGAGTGACACTTTTTTTTTCTTTTTGGGACGAATAAAGTGAAGTTATCGAGCATTTCAGAGTAGTTTTAATATAATTTAATTTTCTTAGACCACCCACTGGAGGAAACCCGAAAATTTATAACAATACGTACCATCTGTTTATCGATTTTAAGGCCGCGTATGACATTATTTAGGGGGACAATTTATACAGCTCATTGTCTAATCTTAGCATCCCTGCAAAACTCGGTCGTCTTTATAGGATGACGGTGGGGAATGGCCGTTGCTTCATCAAGGTCGGTTAAGACATCGCCGAGACTGTTGATGTCAAAAAAGGGTTTAGACAAGACGCACTGTAATTTTAATTTTTTTAAAGTCATTCTCAGGTCGTGCCTAACTCAAATGTCAACACCAGAGACACGATTTTCAACAATAATATCAACCAATAATAACCGCAAAACAAAAAGAATAAAATGTCAACAAACGGTAAGCTGTAACATATCCAAAATTATGTGTACATGTCGATTTTAGTTGTTATAACGAATATTTTATCTAAAAAAAAATTAAAAATCGGGCTTTGTAAGCGATGTCGTTGTAAACAATTTGTTATTCAGATTTATAATGAAGCTCAGCCGGGATCGAGGAATTTGGTCACTATAACCGATACGTCGCTACTGCTCTGACGAAAGCTAGGAAGGCCTTTGATGTGGCAAGAGGGTGAATGTAATATGCTAAATGGCCCTCATCCGGTACGGTTGTCCAGTGTGGTTCAACGTGAATCCTTCCCTGAATCTGAGTACAAAAAATGCTATTCCAACGAGTTCTTGTATAACGAAGCAAACGTGAACAGGGTGGATAATTTTAGTATTAAACTGATTCGAAGAAATAAGAATAAAAAAATGCATTTAATAATAATAATAATAATAATAATGGCGGCGCTACAGTCCGAGGTGGACCTGGGTCTAGCTTCTCAGCAACCACTCGTGTTGTGCGTGCTATTGTTCTGTCACGAGCGGAGTGGACCTACAGTTTAATGCCGACTCCGAACTGCGAGATTGAGAAGTTTTTCCTAGACAGTTATACTCTTTGAGCATTGTCAGTGACTCGAAAGAGGTGGAGCCGTGAAAAAATGTTTGATGTTTTTTTCGAGATTCGAACCGACGACCTCGAGCGTAGAAGTCGACGCACCTACCCACTACGCCACGGCGCCCCCCTAAAAAAATGCATTTAAACTATTTAATTCGATACACATACATGGAAACATGTATAATTTGACATACAGAAATATGTACATATGTATGTACAAAGTTTCAGTTTTCCTCAATTGAAAGTAATTTTAAGATGATTGATTGTTTTATTTTCGAGAGCGTCAATTAGCATTATTCAAATGCAACTTATTTATTATTATTTATTTTTTATATGTATGCTGTTTGAATTTCATTAGATCTTAAGTTAGACACTATTATATGTACGTATTTATATTATATTACTGATCACATTTAGAATTTTAATTGTTTATTAAAAATATTTAAAATTGTGTCAGATGTGTGACAGGCCTGCATCTGCAAAGTTGTCGCGCTTAAAACCACCATCTCTTATGCACTGGATAATATTTGGCTACATGCCTCTTCTCAGTATTTCTGCCCAAAAAACATCGACTACACTGCATCAAAATGCTTTCCTAGTGAATCTTTTAAAACCCTAATCCCGGGCAGGGAGTTATGGGAAAGTGGTTGCATACCTTCCGTAGACTCTATACGAGCGGATCGAAAACTGACTGGGGAGTGGGCAGTGAAGTCTGCTTCAGCGAACTGAATATCATTACCCCCTTCGCCATCCTGACTATTTGTGTTTCAGGCACAAATAATGGCAATCCACTAAGGAATATCCTGACTTAAGGGGAATAAAATGTCCGCTTGCGATATTTGATTTTTCACAAATAACCAGGTATTAAAGCCCTGGATCTAGATTTAAAAGCAGTATCAAGCTGCCGCTCACCTCTTGATAAGATTGCCGAACAGTTGAACATTCGTCTGTGCTTGATGCAATTGCAAAGTGGACGAACTTGCCAAACATGCAACCAAATGGCCAATGTGGTGAAGTTTAAATTGAAATTTGAGCTCCATCTAATTTATTTCTTGTCCTCAAGTAACTAAATTATAAGTTCAGATGAATAAAAATCTTTTTTTTTTTAATTTGTGATTGGGGTGGATTCTTATCCATAGCCATATATTCCGATCAATAGATTCGTTCGGTGTTATGCTATTGGTATTCACTTAACTTGATGTACATATGTAAGCATATGATAATTAAATGAGTCTTAAAACTAAAGTCAATAAGATCCCTTAATAAATATCTAAGCCCATAAAAAACTTATTCACTGTATTAGTGATGCTCGATTTTTTATAAGCTTCATTCACTGAGGACAGTAACCAATTTACGACAAAAAACAGAAAATAATTTTTTTTAATACTGTGTAAAATGTGGCTCACCTGTCGAACTTGTTTGTACTGCTCCTCGAAGCTCCAGCCATTGTTCTGTTGCGATGAGTTAGACGCTTCGCTGGATGTTGACGAATTTGAAGCAGGATTGACTGCATTGAAAAAAAAATGGAAAAAGGGTAAGCATTTTAAATAGTGAGGTTGCTTTTAAATTCTTAGAGTGTATAATTTTTGTACATTGTGTATAAAATTCTATTGCCAAAACATTGAATCCCAATACAGCGAATAAAAACGCGGTATATCCGTTTTGAAATGTTGTTCACTTTATTGTTTGTAGAAGTCAACGTACATAAATACCTACGACCTACCGGAGAGAGCTTAGAAAAAGATCAAATATTATATTTGATCGTCAGCAACTTAAAATATTCCTGAAGCTCTGGCGAACTAACAGAAAATCACTTCGACATATCATGTTTCAATCAGCACTCGAAATGACATTGATAACTTTGCTAACAGAATAATAATTTCTTCAAATACCTCTCGCCCTTATGTTAAGTCAAATAAAAGTGATTTAATACCATGGAAAAGTAGAGCATACAAATATCGCTGAACATAAAAAAGAAATATTGCTGAAGCACCTACCATAGAAACAGTCTGCAGCAAGTTTAAACAAATTAAGACATCAAGTTGTATGTGCACAAACACGTATGTACAATACAATATTATACAGCTACGATTCGATGAAAATAATATTAATCTAACAGCATTACCTTATAGAGTTTAAATACAGTCTAATAAAATGTCTGATGTCAACTCATCGTCTTAAATATCTAGTCTACATGATCCACATTATATATTAAGTGTACTTAGTGTTCATAATTCCTTTTTTCCTCATGGAACAAACCACACCTTCAAACAAGACAACTTGAGGAAGCAAATTATTGAAATGTTTTATTCACTTTATTTCCCAAATTAAATGAAATACAATGCATTTTGTTCATAACTTTGTAATAATACATAAGACAGCTGACACCACAGTTTAACATCATTCTATCAGTAAATTGGATTTTCAACCTTGAGGATCACATTCAAAGCAATAGAGTGATGGCAACTCTAAAACTCACCGGTTGAGTGAAGAGTTCACGTAAGTTATGAATGACTTGGACACATCCATCATTTCGCACCAGTTCAATAGCTTCAAGATGTGAACTTAAGCAACTTAACACTTAAGCATGCCTATCATAAGAAAAAAAAACTTCAATATAGACCTATACCAGCTGAGCTTCAATTCTGACCAATTAACGAAATGTTTTAATTATACCTGTGTAAAGCATTCATTTACACATAGGGGAGCTGACGAAAAACTTGACATGTGTGTGTATTTTTGTTAATTTCATAGTTTCAGAGTTTTAGTGTGGGACTTACCGTCTTTTGTGCTTGGAGCTGAGGGAGACGTGAACGGAAATCCATTCGGCATCGATTGCGAATTCGTTTGCGATTGCGGTTGCTGCTGCTGTTGTTGTTGTTGTTGTTGGTGGTGGTGGTGCGTAGATAATAGAGACTGTTGTGATTGTGGTGAAGCCTGTGATACATTTTGTGTAGGGTGGTTAAAGGAAGCATTAGAAGCTGACGGAATTGTGAATGCTGTATTGATGGGGGTTGGAATGATGTTCGAGCCAAAGTTTGCGTGAGATGGGTACTCCTGCTCCTGTTTAAACAAATAAATGTCAATTAATTACCCATCTTACAAACTGAAAGAAATTTCAAGGTTAGTGAAATACTAACCATCAGACCGACTTTCATGTCGCGAACCTGCATTTTTAGTTTTTCTAGGACATCGTTGTGCTGGTGTAAATTTGGAATACTATGTAAGCCGTTCATGCTCATGAAGTTTCCTAGTGCTCCTAATGGATGGTTCGTTACAAATTGTGCGTGATGATGACTATAAAATCCATTAAGGTAGAGTTGACTTAAAAACATAAATAGGCATTATCTGTACAAGAACTTACCTCAATGGAATTTCAGAGTTGTGTTGCTCCGGGCTCCTTGCACCTCCACCGATTTCCCCATAATCCATACCCATGCTGTTGTTCATCGTGGCATTTAGTCGACTGGTGTTCTCGTCATCGACTGATTCACAGTCTCTCATGTCGTCCTCCGAGTGTTCGTCGTTTGACTGTAAACAAGATATAATTAAACGTATACCATTTAGAATCATTTCTGGGATTTATTGATACATTAATTGAAACAAGCGTACTATTTTGAACCACACGATATACAGAACTACACACCACAGCCGGCTATGATCTTTGTCAACCTCTGTGCGTATACAAAACAGGCACGCGTGCTGAGACACAATTGAATATCATTTGTTGGTTAAATGCTCCTACGGTCGACAATGCAGGAAGTATGCTGCTAAAATATGTTAGGCGTTCAGTGAGAGAAAACAGAAATCGGTCTATAACTACCGGTTAGAGACTTTGTTTCCTCGATGCGTTTTAATAGGTGAATGCGTGACAAATAAATAGCCGCATATAGTGAACGAAATAATTAACAAATTCGACACAGTTACGATCGCAAATTTTAATATGCATTTCTGTAAGCTTTTTGTTTCCTAACTAACTATGTCTAGAAAACGAGATGTTATGTTAACACGTTGAGTGCCATATGATACCACTTTGGTCTCACACGAATTTGGGCTTGCTGTGCCGCGTGAGACCAGAGTGTAATCAAAGTAAAAAAAAAATCCGAGGCCTGTGGGGAGAGTTTTTCGGATTGTATGGTGGCACTCAACGCGTTAAGCGACAAAATTCACGATTTATGTGAAACAAAGCCACCTAACCTAACCTAACTACCACCTAACCTGAACTAACAAAAAAAAAACTATTCCATTTTATTTGTACCGATTTTCATATTCCGTTCTAAAAATAAGGACATTGGAAGTCCGATAAGGGTCAATAAAACGCAAGTTAATATGTATGGGAAGAGCTGCATTTCGAAAAAGATGTTGAATACACTTAGAAATTGATTGAAAGATAATGTAAGGTGCTCAAATAACGTACAAGTTTAAGCACCCAAGCATGAAAAAATCATTTAGAAGCACTCAATACCAAAATATGCTAGGCTAAAATTCTAGGTTCAATTCCCGGCACAAATAATGTGGTATATGCTGTCATCAATGAAGGATGGTGAGTGTCCTTGGCCACGTCACAAAGGTTGTTGCACTTACTGGTAAATATTTTTGTAAATAAAAAATATAGTAGAAATTGCCGTTTCGGTAGAGATAACGACAATGTTATATAAAAAACATGATAATAATAAAATAAGGAAACGAAAGTAAGAACATATACAAAACATATGTACGTGGCGAGCAAAATAATAGCAGTGCCACTTTGTAAGAAATATTTTCCTTAATATTTTCATAACCTAATTTCTTTTCTGGCTTCTACTGTAATATTTTGTTCATCAATAACAAACTCAGTTATGTGATGTCATTTTGTAACGGTAAATCCTGAAACTCTCGAGAAATCCACATCGATAGGACATCTGGTGCTTTTTGGTGAGAGCAAAATAATAGCAGTGTGTCTTAGTTCCGTCGATAAGGATTCGGTATTTCCTTAAATTTTTCATTTGAATTATAGAAAAGTAAGTTGCATGGTATATTTTATGTTTTTAACCAATTTGTAGTAAGACTGATTAATTTGTTCCTATAAAAGTGGGTCGAAAAATACACTGCACACCAGAGAAGCGCGAGTTGATAAAATCGCTTAGAAGAGGCGGTAAAACTTACAAGGAAATTGAAGAACTCTTGGGGTGTTCCTCGAAAATGATAAGAAATGCAATAAAATACCAGGAAAAGGTAGAAACACACGGCCGGAAGAAAATTTTGCAACCAAAAATGGTGAGGCGGGTTGTGAGATATTCGAAGGCGCATCCCTCTACAGCAGCTACCCAGATTTTGGATGAGCTGGACTTGTCATGTGGTGTTCACACGATCAGAAGACGCTTGAGGGAACATAACCTCAATGCTCGCAGTCCACGCAAGGTCCCACTTCTCAAAAAAATGCACATAGCAAAAAGGTTGAGGTTTGCAAAAGAGCATTTGGCGTGGTCACCGGAAAAGTGGAGAAATATAATGTGGACTGACGAGAGCAAAATTGTTCTTTATGGTGGAAAAGGATCTCGGCAATATGTAAGGCGTCCACCCAATTCAGAGTATGATCCAAGGTTCACCACAAAAACCATTAAACATGGTGGATCAAGTATCATGATTTGGGGATGCTTCTCCTACTATGGTGTTGGTCCAATATATTGGATCAAAAGTATAATGGACCAGCACTCATATGTGGATATCCTTCAGAACATCATGCTACCATATGCCGAGGAGGAAATGCCGTTAAAATGGGTCTTTCAACAGGACAACGACCCGAAACATACCAGCCGAAAAGCTAAGCGGTGGTTTCAGGACAATAGAATTGAGGTCATGGAGTGGCCTGCTCAATCCCCCGATCTCAATCCTATTGAGAATCTATAGGCGGATATAAAAAAATATGTTTCCAATAAAAAGCCAAGAAATAATAACGAGTTGTGGATGACAGTTGAGCAGGCTTGGAAATCAATTCCAGCTGAAAGGTGCCAGCGTCTTGTTGATTCCATGAAGCGGCGTTGTGAAGCTGTTATATGCAATAAAGGACATGCTACAAAGTACTAGTTCATTGGCAATAGCTCTTCATTTATAATTAATTAATTTTCTTATTTATTTCTCGTTACTTTAACCTTTTGAGTTGGTCAAGAAACAGCACTGCTATTATTTTGCTCGCCTTGTTTTGAAGTCTTTTTTAGAAAAATGGATTTATTCTACTATAATTTATTAAAATCAATATTCCCTTAATGTAAATATTAGATACAAAGTATCGAACTGGAACTTCTGTTGTAAGTTTCGATAAAGGATGGGCCGGTGCAGCTTCACCTTCACTTTTATATGTGCTTTCAATTTCCGTTAGATCCTCACAATTTGCAGAAGACTCAACGTTTTCGTGAAGCCAATCATTGATTTCAAAAGAACATGCAAAAATATGAATAAACTCAAGAAGTTGCACTAATTAAGATAACTTTTTTAAAAAGTTGAAAAAGAATACTTACCGTCGCCCCCTCTAAGTCAAATTCCCCTCAAATTTTCCATACAAAAAACCATCTTTTAAGTCGAACTCCCTCTAACTAGAACTAATTTTGATAGCTCGTGAAAATTAGACTTAGAGGGAAGCGACTGTAGTTTTAGAACTTCCTTTTCTATGAACTGGGCAGATTTAGCGTGAAGTATTTTGACAGTATTTTCGTAATATTTAAGAAACTTCTCAAGCATTTTAGCCTATAAAAGCACAAAACACGCTAAATTGGCTTAAAACAAAACGTAACACCAGAAAACAAAAACGATATTCCAGGCCGAATCCCGAACCGAAGGTTATTTGCCAAGATAAGAAATATATTTATTTCATTTGTAATATTATTCCGTGAAATGTAGCTACAATTTTTAAATGCAATGAATTAGTGTTAGTCAGGTCTCCAGTCGACTTTAATGGCGACAAGACCCATTAATCAATATTGTCATGGCACATGACATTTTCGAACATGACTATATCCTCTTGACATAATGTAACAGTGTTATACATATATTCTTATATTAAATCAAGTATGTAGAGTATTATTCATTTCAGACATTAAAAACTTATTACGAGTCCCTATGGTTGGTTTCTTATCACAATCTTTCGTTGTCTTCTTATTACAAGGGAATCTATTACTGCCAAATGTATCCCGTATTAGGTATACCAAGTTGTGAACGATAAATTCTCTTCGTTAAAAGGTAGGTAATGCATACTTACATGCATATATCCATTTGCGAGAAAATGAAAATATACCAGAAAAGCAAAATAAAAACTAATAAATTATAGATAAGAATTGATTTTGTTTTTCAAAAATAGCAGAATTTCGTCGCCTTTATAATTGCCCAATACAAGTGCTATATGTTAATGTGTTGTTTAAAATTATTAGATTTGGCTGGAATTATAAGTGAGAAACTATCGGAAAATTCGTTAGCGATCTACTGCGTTTGTAGCCGCGCGGTATTAAATTTAACAATTTAGTTAATCTCTTTATCGTCCCTTTGTGAATGTTGAGGTGTGGGAACCGTATACTTGGTACATTAAGGTTACGACCCGCTGCAAAGTCGATTAGCCTAAGTCCGTTACCGAAGGCGATGTCTTGTAGGTTGTGCTACTAAAAATGCCCTCGTACCCCACCTTCGCGTTAAAAAAACCAAGGACGATCTTGACGTCGAAGCTAGGACATTAGTCGAAGGTTTTTGTCAAGAAGTAGGTATGATAGAAACACTTTTTGGTTGTGCGATCTTTCTTATCTGTAGGGGGGTGTGAACATATGAGACTTATGCTGATTAATTTGCCCTTGATTCGGATCATCACCAAGCATTCGCTTATACATTTAAAAACAAGGAGTTTGTTCAGTGTTCGAACGTCTCACATGCATGATCGATGACCTTTTTTTCATTTTTCTTTTTTTTCTTTCCATATTTCCTCCTCTCTTATCAGATGTCGGCAAGATCATCCTTAGAGCACAAGTCCCCATTTCAATATCATGGATGTGAAAGTAAGCGTGAGGTAGAAAGGGGCTAGAGTATATTTATACGGCGTTGCATTTTAATTGAAAGCATACAATATATGGATTAAGAACACGTTTTTAGTTACACAAAAATGTAACGCCCCTATTTGGCCGAAGCCGAATGTGATATTTTTAGTCGAAGGTGGCCGAAGCCGAATGTTCGGTCGGATCCTACCTGGAATATGCATAGGGGATATGCTGCCTCCCTTTTATCCTCCTTGCCTGGGGTCACTTTTGGATTTCGCGTTAGCGCAATTTTAGATATATGCAAATTTCGTTATTTCCCTGATTTTTATAGATTTAAAGAAACTTTGCGTGCACCCAACTTTGGACCTACTCCAAATCAAATAGTGGCCCCAAACAGAGGGATTCCATACATATTCCGCTGTTTATGTATTGTGAAACTTTAAATACTTTCCGTTAGCGCAGTCTGATACCAAATTTGTATATTATATCGAAAACGAAATAATGTTAAATTTTTTTTTATTCGAACATTTTTAACGTTACTTTTTGCATTTACTCCTTTTTGCATTTTTTGCATTGTCATTTCGTTTTGGAAAATTAAATGTGAAATTTGGCCTTACGAGTATTTTACTACACTTATGTATTTCACATCACCTTTAGCTTCTTCCGATGCCTGAGTTCGATTTCTTATCATAATAACATGGCTTTGTCAAATACATACACATATTTATGCAAAGCATTGAGAATATTAATATTTATACTTTGTCTCCCTAAAATATTCAATTTTTCGGACAATTCAAATAAGCGATTATTCGTTCACATTATAATAGAAACGAAAAAAAATCGCACATTCGACCACTAGAATACGGTTAAATATATAGTGTCGGACAAAACAATAGCACCGAATAGTCCACATAGTATTTTGCTCAATATCTTTCCTTGTACTTGAGATATTTTAATAATTATTTTTTCATTCAAACAGGAATAGTTTCACTTATATAAACAAAAACTCAATTCCACTAGTTGGTATGTATTTGCATTAAATGTGGTTATTAATTGCCACACAGCAACAGCAAGCCGTCTACCTCTTTTTTATATTTATACCTGACTGTTTTAAAACTGTATGTAGCTAGCTAACCTCATGGTTTTTATGTTGTAACACCCATGTCAGTATATAGTATATGAAAATATACGTTCATATAAAATACAAAATGAACGCGCTTATTTCGCAATAGAATTGTAGCTTAAAAAATCCTTCAATTGCTGCAATACCTCAATTCCCCTGTTTGTTAGTTACAAATTAAATGCGCTTATTGTAAAAGAATATGAAAACAACAAAACTGGATATATGTAAGTTATAATATTGCTTCACCAAATACCTCCTTGAAATAAAATCTACCTCTGACTTATAAAGAAAACATACAATCCCATGGTGGCATTACAGAAAGTTACGTTTATGTTAACTGCATGGTGCAAATTCAAAATGTGCATAGCTAATACCTCCTCAGAACCTACTTGCATATTTTCAAAGAAATAAGTACATACGTATTGCAACCCGCCAGAAAAGGCGAAGCCTAAAATAAGGTTCGTTTCATAATCGTTTCCAAAAACAAAAGACTCAAAAAGAAAACAACGTACTATACTCGTACAAATCTGAAAGGAAAATTTTGAATTCTCCGATTTCAATTGCCAATCCCAATACCTACTCAAGTGGTTATTAAGCATATGTCTCCTACATGTTTGGGATTATTATTCGACCAAAAATAATGCATAGTAAAAATAAAAATGAAAGAAAATAATATACTTCGCAGGATGGCCCATCCTTTACATGTAGCCGTCGCCGTTATATGAAAACATGAATTATCCAAAATATCCGGACAACATCATAACCAATTGTCTCACGTGTTAAGGATCATTTGCTGAATTTCCCGGAAGTGATTGTCTTTTTTTATGATGTCGGCAATAAACATGAAACGTCGCGACAGAATTAACAAAGATGTCTGTTGGTGCTACATATTAAAGCATAAAATAAGTGACTCACAAGTGATTTAAATGACCTTTTAAAGATTTTCTTGTTTTATTGATATTGTAAGAAAATTATGGGAGAAAGCAATTGAATGAGAAAAACAGCTACAATAAAGGGAAAATGAATACGACCTTAGTACATTTAATTCTGCATGTTTGCAAAAATTTACAGTACCTCACAAAATTGGCCATACACTGAAAGAAACTAAAAACTAATTCAAGTTATGGCTAAAACAGTAAATAAAAAACGACAAAAAATTAATTTTAGAAACGTCCACTTGTGTTAGAAATGATAAGATACAAGAACGATCCATTTTTTATGGGGTCCACCTTCATTACACACCGCCCAATTTTGATTTATTTTTCGCACCATGAAAACTGTGTGATGAATAGTTTAAATTCCTATGATATTTTCCGAGTCGAATATCCTTTTCTAGAAAGCCAAACGATGCTGTTCTTAACTTTAACAGTTAACCTCATGAAATTGTTTTCGTTGCTGCATGTAAATTCATATTATTCTGAAAATTTCATTCAAATCGTCTGCCGGAAACTAATTTATTTACATAAAACGACAAAACTTAGTTTATGTACCCAGTTTTGCTCTCCACTTTAATCTTATCTTTAGATTCACTGAGTGCATTAATTCTCATAGTGAATCATGTGTGAATGGAGGAATCAAAGGCGGGGCTTATAGTACTAACACACGTTTATTCGTTTCATTTTCCACTAATAGCATATACATATGTTGGTAGATAGATATTATAGCTGCTTTCGAATCGCGTAATTGCATGCTTGCGCGCCAAGATAGCCGGCGCTACTACCGACGACGTTGTTACTGTCGTCTACGTATGGGGAAACTGATACGATCTATAACCAATCATAGATACATATTATTTATGTAGGTACTTATGTATTATGCCTTTAAACTGCGGTGATATTGCCGGTAAACAACAGCCACATGGATTCGCTTTGCCGATGTCTCTTAACGTATTTTGCCATATATGAACGTACGTACACACGTGCCTGTGACTGCAGTCTCTTCATTCGTTGATATCTTTTTCATTCAACGACTTCCACCGCCACGCGCTGTTGCTATTGCTATTCTATAAAGTTGGATTCGATTTTTGAACCGTACAATTCACCATATATGCCAGTCCCCAGTTGTGTGTGGCGAATTGCTTACTGAACGGCTGTTAGATTACTTCCACCATGTGCAGCTTCATCAAAACGCAGTGGTTTGAAGGAGGTATTCTTTTAATATAATGTCTCATAGGTGTGCGGAATTCATGTGCAACAAAAGTATGTTCATACAAACATATCCACATGAACATATTCGATAATAGTTTTCATGACAATAAGATGTACGCTATGCTTTTACGGTTTAAATTTATGTTGCAGAAAATATTTAAAACGTTGCCTATGAAAATACCAATATAATAAAATAAAATAAATGCAAATACTGTTGTTGCGCCAGTTCATATAACAGAAATGTTCGTATATTGAAACCATGTACATATAGTAGGAAATAAATTATTTTATACGGTTAAAAAATGAAATTATAATAATAATAATAGTAGCGGCGCTACAGTCCGAGGTGGACCTGGGCTTAGCTTCTCAGCAACCATACGAGTTGTGCGTACTATTGTTCTTTCACGAGTGGAGGGGACCTACAGTTTAAAGCCGACTCCGAAAGGCGAGATTGAGAAGCTTTTTCTAGACAGTTATACTCTTTGAGCATTGTCAGTGAATCAAAAGAGATGGAGCGGTGAACTTTTTTTTTTGAAGAAGAATTGTTTGTCTGAGCTGTGTTTTGAACCTAGACTGCGAAAGTCTAGTGCGTATGTGTCGACGCACAAACCCACACGGCCACGGCGCCCAAAAATGAAATTAGAATACATATTTATTTAATCCAGTTAATGCACAAAACTTAAAATAATAAATTTATTTGAAATTTTTTGAGTTAAACTCAGTTGAAAAAGTTAAAAATGTTTGTTTGGACAGGTTTCGTAAAACCAAATTCGATAACTCTTTCACGTGCAAATGCAAATGAAGCAAAAGAAAACGTGAAAGAATTCTTTCAACAGAAAATAACTCTTAGCTTCTAAAAAAATTCAACAGAAATTCAAGTGTATGACGATCGTAATTGCGGGTAATTCATCAGTTCCTATAACTAAATTCCAGTACAAAAATTTGGCGGTTCATATATTGGAATAATTAATATATCTGAGGGTTCATATAAGTGAGACTTTACTGTATCAGCATTCTCCATTCATAACCACAAACTCTTGGATATGTATGCATCTAATGCTTGTTGTTAGCTGTTTGAATATTTTAAAGTGCATTTTATGAAGTTCCTCAGAAAAATTAAGCCTGCGTTAGGATTATTGCGAAAACAAATTAAATTGTCTCCTCGACCGATCTAAATCCGCTTGAACAACTGTGCTCAAAGAATATCTCTTCTCTAATAAACAGGAGATAAAATTATAAATCCAGGCGTCGTGGGATATGCTTTCCCATCTTTTACCGAAAAATTTGTAAAACCCATACCCTAGGGGTCAAAAACTGCCACAGATGCTGAAAAGGTGCTAACCGATATTAAAATTTAATATTATTTTAATATTAATATTAAAATATTATTTTATTTTGGGTGTATGCTTAATTTTGTGAAGTACTGTATGTGCAAATACTGTAATATCACAGATTTAAGACTTCAAAGATTATCACTTTCGCATATTAATTTCTACTATTTTACAAATAGTAAAATAAATGGTAATATTAAAATTGTGTGTCCATTTATAAATCGGAAATCAAAGCTAAGTACTGAGAATAAATTGATAATTTTCAAGGTAATTTTCCAGGCAAGCAATAATGTTCTACGGATCACCTGTATGGGGAAAATGTGCAATCAACCATATTCGCAAACTGCATATCACTCAAAATAAACTTTTGATGATGTTTTTATCTATGTATAATGTATTGAATAGTTGATGCGGGCTGAATTTAGAAAAAATTCAATTAAAATACAGTAGACGCTCGATATAGTGAACATCGATATAGTGAACGATCCAATATAGTGAACACACAACATTTTATACAGGCTATTCTAAATAGTGAAAAAAATATATCTTGCTATAGTGAACCTTTTAGCATTCACAAACACGTCTAAAACTCATTAGTGCTATGCAATCGGCAGTATACATACAATAGTCATAATTTACCGTTTGTATATGGTACACGGTTTGGGGTTGTTTGAAGCAAATACAAGGTGCGCTTTGCTTCTACATGGAATGTATTATTTTTTTGCGTTTTACGTTTTTTAACGGATGAGTTGTTTTTGTTAAAAATAAAATATTCATTTTTATAAATATTGGCTAGTTTTTCAGTAATTGCAAAGAAAAATTTTAATTCTATTCTATTTTTGATGAATTGTACTTCAAAACATACGCATTTTGATGAAATTTGCTCCAAGCAGTGCACGCTCGTTACAATGAACAATCTCGGAGCAGTGAACAGGCTCGGTTTTTATTAGTTCACTATATCGAGCGTCCACTGTATTCAGAAATGTTTTTATCAAAAATTATATATGCGACGGAACCTTCCCCATGAGAGCACAAGTCGTACTTACCCAGCTTATTTATTTTGAAATTTAGTAGAAAATTAACTTTACCGTGCGCAAAAGGTACATTTAGAAACATTCAATTTCGTACGGAATGTTTTTCCGCAATAAAAACTAAACTGGATGGAGGATGTAATGTGAAAAATTGTTTAAAGAAAGGAGAGAGAAAGAGAACAGGAACACCAGCATTTATTCAAGAAGAAGAAATTCATCAATACTATAAACACAGATTTTCCGCAGTAGACCTGATGCGAGGATGGTAACGAAGATTCGCCCTTTTTGGTACGAGCTGATCTTTAAGTGCGGTTGAAGAGGCTTTCGAAATTCGGGGCTTCGAATTATAAAATTAATTTAAATAATAAATTATAAATGCTTAGGTTAACTTAGAGTGCCCGCACAGGGCCAGTAAGATAGTATTAGAAACCATTTATTCCATATCTAGTTTAAGTGTTTTTCCTAGAATGTAAGATTTGTTTTAAAGATGAAAAAATGCATTCAAGCTAACTAAACCAAAGAACAAGAAAAAAAAAACTGTTTACGGCTCCACCTCTTTCGAGTCACTGACAATGCGTAAGGAATATAATTGTCTAGAAAAGGCTTCTCAATCTCGTCGTTCGGAGTCGGCATTAAACTGCAGGTCCCCTTCACTCGTAAGAGAACACGCACATTATTATGATTATTATTAAACTACACATTACACGCTATAAATTAGTGAATTCAGCAGTGCCAAACTTCAAGAAAGTAAGAACACAATTTTAAATCTAAATTTTAATTATTTTCATTGATTCGTAAATTATATATGAAATGATGAAACATTTTAATCATTTTCAAAACTAACAATTATATCTACATATAGTGGGTTAGAAGTCATCAATCCAGAAAACTATATTTCAACCGATATAATCTTATCAGACCTGCGTCTTTATGAATTAATTTGATTTATGTCAAAAATATAGTCTCCAGTTGGTGGACCCCATGATTTTAAATTTTCAATCTGCTATTGCAAAAGGATATTCCACAAAATATTAAGAATTTGACTATTTTTATGTAACCACACTTATTGTTATTGTTAAACGTAAAAATACATTTTAAGATAGCAATGCCATTTTATTTTAATTACAGAATATCAAGAAAGGTAGTCAAATTAATTTTTTTCTGGTCTTGCGAAATATTTCGATGAAGTATTGAATGAATCAGTTCGATATTCTGATGAAAGCAATAGTTTTAAAAACGTGTTCTTTTTTTCACCTACTGCTATTTTAGTGTTCTCACCTGAATGCATTTCCAATGATAAGTCATACATATACGGGTGGAGAAAGAAAAAAAAATTAAAGATTCTTAAAAACATCCAGTGTTTTTTTTCCCTTTTACATGAAAATAAAAGCACTGGACTTTTGCTAATTTGTTTCTTAAAAAATTTAATAAATCAAAATTCAATTTTCGTATATAGTTCGTATATAATATATACTAAACAAACAAATGTATAACATTTCGTCATTTCGTAAAACCAAAGATAAATTAAAACTCATATAATTTTTTTTCTGTACATATATATATGCAGTAGTGTATATAAATTGAATGCCTTACGCTCTGTGCCTAGGGTACGCCAGAGATTATTTCAATTCACTTATTAGGTTAATTTCTCCTACTCAAAAAGATATACATATACAGTTTGTCAAGAAAGTCCTGTTTTTACTATGTAAGAAAACAGGAAATTCTACTTTCACGTTATAAATATATGTGGTTCCAGTAGCTTTATTACAAATATTTTTGGTACAACTTATAATACTACCTATTAAAGAGTTAATAACATACAAACATGGTTAATTTCATTTAGCAACAACAAAAAATATAACAAAACATAAAAATGGATGAAAATTTCACTGTCAAGAAAGTCTTTACACACATGCTCAGGTATTTCTTTGCGCCCATGGTGTTTTCAATAAAGCCTTAGTCTCCGACACCTTTGCTCGGAATGCATCCCCATACCATCACAGATAACTTTCCAAATTTAACGGTTGGAATTATATTCCTTTTCGATAAGACTTTTAAGGGCTTGTGCCACACACTGCCAGGTCCTTCGTTATAGTACATCATAATTTTCATTTCGTAGCAAAATGTAACATCGTCCCAGTATTCGCTTCGCTGAATGCTATACTCTGTAGCAAACGGAAAGCGTTCTTAAATGTTTTTACTGGTTTTTTGTGGTTTTTTTCTTGCAAATCTCGATGTAAACTCATGCTTTAGAAGCACTTGTCTTATAGTTTCGTGAGAAACTTGTACTCGACATTCCTGGTTCATCTCTCTGGACAACAACTGATGTTTGGGGGTTTTCGTGCAATTTTCTTAACAGGCAGCGCTCATTTTAAGGAGATAATTTTGTTGGCCTTCCTTTTGTAGCAATAACCTCCAAACTATTTTCACGCTCTGCCCGGTTTATAATGTTATAAATTGTCTTTTTAGATAAGCCGAACAGATCTGTAATTTCCTTGAGACTTTTGCCATTGTGATGGTTGTACTAAACCAATTGCTTCACTTCAAAACTAATTCTTTTCAAAGGCATATTGTATGCAACTGATCAATAACAACACGATTACGAAAACTACTCTCAACAGCAAATATATCAATAAATATTTTTTCTTTCAAATTTGTACATCTGTCATAAAACAAAAAATAAAAAACCGCTATAACGGTAATGTTATGAAACTGTTCATGCAGTGCGCAAGCGAATTGAAATAGGATGTGTAAACACTTTCTTGACAGTCCAAAGTTCGCCCATTTTTGCATTTTGTAATTTTTGTCTTTATTGTTCAGTGAACTAAAGCATTTTTTTATGTTACCTATTTTCAAATATGTAGTTTTATAAACTAGCAAAAGAAAATGTTCAATTAAGTTACTGGAAGTACTTTAATTTTCAATGCGAAAGTAGAATTTCCTGTTTTTTTACGTTATGTAAATACATTCTTGATAAACTGTATATATGCCTGTATATATATCTAGTATCAAGTCGCTGTCTTTGGTGTGCCCATACAGTTCGTTATTAAACATTCTTTTCCAAATGCTATCACACGAACAAAAATGATTCATTTCAAGAAAAATATTAACAGCATGGAATACCACAATAATCACCCGTTGCAATAAAGCTAGCCATCGAGAAATATTCACAAATTAGAACTATTGTCTACCCCTATACAAATTTAATTAACTTTCTCCCACAAGCATAATATTGGCTCTATGTTTCCTTGACCTAATTGAACGATAGCATTTAAAAATAATTGAAAATTACCATTACCCACTATCATTGCAGAACTATGCCAATTGACATATGATGGCGCATGACTTTCCAGGGGGCAATTTACAGGGAAATGTCAAAAACCACAATGGAAATAAATAAAAATGACAACCTTATCTTATAGTCCCAATCAAGAAAAACACTTAGATATGCTGGTAGGTCAGATTTGCACAAGCAAAGCATCTGGTTCTACGGGTTGCTTGGATACGAACAACTTAATCCGATCTCATACTTCACAGATCCAACTCTAATACAATTCATACTCATTTCTCTACAGCTACCTGTTGTCATCGAGCTCTCTGCTTTAGTCATCCGTTTGGGCTGAAATCCATTTTACATAGGCGGTCGACGGCACTCTTCTCACCCATTGTAGTATTCGTTCTTGGAGCACGTGCTGTACGTCTGCACAAAAAGTTCCCACATTAAATCTTCTCGCGTAGGGTGCCACAAATCACACAGATTTCATTACGTTTTCGACTCCCCGAATGAAGTCAGAAAGACAGCCGAGTCGAGAGTCGTACAAAGAATAGAGTTCGAACCACTTATCTGGTTCACGACAGTGGCGGCGCGTCGCACCCTACTGTACCATAAATAGTCCGTGCTCCGACTTTCATACAATCAATAGGACATGCCAACAGCAGATACACAATGATGTGTGTGATTCACTGCCGCTGCCCATTTCAGATATTTAACTGTGAAATATGTCAGCACTTGCAACGTCCGTCGTGGAAGGATTTTTCTTGATTTGACGATTCGGTTTGCACCTGCTGTGAACCTATCAAAAGCTCTATATCCCTCTCTTTTTTTGGAATGCACCAGGCAGTTCACGATGTTTTTTTCTTTTCATTTCGATTTCGACACGTAACTAATAGCAGGCGATCCAGCCGGCAGTGCAGCGCGTTCACTAAATAATAAAATTAACAGATTCGTCGAGGAAAATCATGGAACGTACAAATTAACGCGAAACGGCGCGGAAAGTCGGCGATATATGAATTTTACCATTACAAGCAATTAAAGCTCTCAACATAAGTATTGATCGTGAGATGATATAATTTAATTAATATTGCATTTCAAATATTGGTACAGTATCGCTGCGGTTTTGTAGTGTATTCTGTGACTTTCATCTAACCTTAAATACTTTTGCATAATAAGTTGATGAGACATTTTTAATTATTAAAAATTGTAACTGTAATGTAGAATAGATTGTTAGCTTGTGTTCACTGACAGATGTGCAAAGAACCAGTACTATCTAGAATTTTCATAAAAACACAATTTCATAAAATTGCGCTACTATTTTAATTTTTGAACTTATGCCGATATGGCGGTCAAGCTTTTAGTGACTTAAATTATTTAACAATATGGTGGAAAAATGTGGTGTTCCAAATAATTTCTACCCAGCGTGTCTTTTCTCTTTTGTCTTTTCCCTTTCCTTTTCACACTCTAACTGAAATTATTTAGTTAAGTTCCTATAAAAATATGTGGCTACTCTAACGCTACTTTGAAAAACAGAAATTGGTACAGTGGTTGCAAAGTTGTTTGCGCTGGAAAATGGAGAAAAGTAAAGAAAAAAACAGTGCTATTCTTTGCAATATTATTAGGACAAACGGAAGAAACGCTGCGTTGAAATGCTGTGAACGTTGAAAGTACCAGGACGCGCGGATTAGAAGGCTCTGTTAGATGGAGCATTGGTGTTCATTTTCATTTTTATATAAGATATAATTCCTTGGGCGCCGTGGCCGTATGTATTTGTGCGTCGACAAAGTTCAGACAACCAATTTTTCAAAAAAAAAAAAAAAAAAATTGTTCACGGCTCTTTTGAGTCATTGACAGCTTAGAGTTCGCGGTTTTGTCTTCTCCTCTATTTGCCCTCGCAGACAGGACCAATTATTTCGAAGGCACCAAGAATCAGAAATGTATCAAAACCCGCGATAAATATAGATCACGTACTACAATCAGAAGCGTCAAAGATCGTGAACAAGGAATGGTGAGCCGTCACAAGCTTTCAGAAATCCAGGATTTCCGATAAAAAAAAGTGACGCTGAGTGTGTGATGGGACTAGAAGGGAAAGATCCACATGATTGGTCAGACGATTGATTCCTAAATCTATTGTGAACAACTGGAGTTTACGCAAGCCAATTGAAAGAAAACGGCCCGAATTGATTAATAGGAAAGTTTTAATGCGTCCACTGTGTAGTGCACACATGACACCCTCTGACTAGAACTTGTTCAAATCTCTACAGAACTCCCTCACGCTATTAACCTCTTTCGAGTCACTGACAATACTCAACCAATTTAACTGTTCAATAGAGAAGGCTTTTCAATCTCACCGTTCGGAGTCGCCGTTAAACTGTAGGTCCCCTTCACAACACGAGTGCTTGCTGAAAAGGTTGGCCCAGGTCCACCTCGGACTGTAGCGCCGTATATAAAGTTTTGTGGGTTATGTAGCCTCTTCAGGAAACACAAGTTATAAGAAGCATTGCTCTCATAGAGACCTATATTATCGATTATTGTCAGTGGCTCGAAAGAGAAAAGTCCAAACCTTGTTCGTAGAAGTCAAAGCATCATGCCAAAAATACCATAACGACCGCTTAAATTGTATTACATTCTAAATAGAAAACTCAAATCGAGAATTATCGAATAAAAAACAAATTACGAAGGACATTCACAGTTCAAGATTTGGATACATCTAAGAACAGAGGTTGTACTTACATTTCAAGCTGTTTATATAACTATATAATAACCATTTAGCCTCCAAATTTTGTTTCCTTGATGTCAGATAATAATATGTATATATTTTCGTTTCTGGATTAGTAAAAAATCACGCCGTTGAGGAATTGAATGATATCAGTATTTTAATTCGACTGATCAATATTGTGATTCTGTAAGAAACGTTTCTTGCCAATATTTGCATATCAGCCTATACACAAGATATTAGTTATATATCATATCATATGTCAAAATATAAATGCAAATTTATCGATTTGCAGAATGTGAATTTTATTAAATTTAATTTAAAGAATTGCTATATGGATTTAAAAAATATGTACTCATTTTGCTCCATGAAATTCTAAAAAAGGATATCTATTTAAGGGCTTTTTAACAAAAAAAATAAATAAATTATTACTTGAATATTTCAAAGCATTCGAGGTAACTGCAACTGTTCCAGTAATATTCACAGTTTTATTTTTAAGAGAATAGCATAAATAGGAATATGTGAATTATATATAATATTCATAAAATGTGCACTGAAATAAGTAAGCGACTTGTGACGAGTGCTGAATTTTTCCAACGCACAAACTCACACATCTCATCTTGTACGTGATCATACATATATCCCACAAATCATAAATCTATGCAGGCAAGAGCAAATAAAATCTACATTTACAGTGTTGGTCAAAACTAAAGCAAAACATCCTGTCAACGACCGTTTTTCACAATTTTCTTTTGTTCCAAGATTGAAATTTTCTAAATATTCTTTTTTGTTTCATAACTTTTTTTTGTATATTTTTTTTCTGTATTTATTTCTGGTTGGCCAAAACTAAAGTAACTTCATTCAAAATTAAAATCAATACCTGGTTAAACCTATATTTTTGGTAACTGCTGCTCATCTCTATGTATACTTTTTAAAAGATTTGATACTATTGACTTTGAAATTTGTTCCATAGCTTCAATATTCTGAGCTCTACACCACTTTGACGGCATGTTTCGGATCATTGTCTTGCTGATATCCACATCAATTGTATTTTTCTTCTCAGCATTAGGGAGCATAACATATTTTGGTTGTCCTTTTTTACAAATCGTGGGCGCAGTGGCCGTGGTCCATACAAATCCAAACATAAGCAACAATTTTTCCAAAAAACAATGTCCACGGCTCCGCCTCTTTCGACTCACTGACAATGCTCAAAGAGTTTGACTGCCTAAAAAAAGCCTATCAATCTCGCCGTTCGGAGTTGGCATTAAACTGTAGGTCCCCTCCACTCGTGAGAGAATAATAGCACGCACAACGAGTGGTTGCTAAGAAGCTAGGCCCAGGTCCTCCTCGGACTGTAGCGCCGCTATTATTATTATTATTATACAAATCGGTCCATGAATCCATCTATCTGATGGATGAAACCAACTCCGTATCCTCAGAAGTATCCCTAAACCATGAAGCTCTTTCCCCATGTTTGACAGTACATTGCTATAACGAGGACTTAAACCTTCAGTAATTGACCGACGAACTGATACAAAATCAGATTCTTTTGAATTAAATTTTGATTCGTCGGAGAATAACATTATTTTCCATTTTTGAATGCTCCATTAGAAAACTTCTGTCTTACTTTCCTATTTTTTCAAAATTAAGGGCTTTTTTCCGACTCTGAAAGATGCCAGAACACCATCAACGGCTCTTCGTCGAGTTGTCCAAGCACTTACTTATACATAAAATCATCTAAAAATAATGACATGAAGGGATTCGTTTTAGTAGTCTTTAGAAATAATTTATAAACCCGGTGTGTAAATTTATTTAAATCTCCAAATATATAAAATTAAGTATAAATTGCAATAGATGTAAATATATAGAATAAATAATAAATAAATACTTGGCCTACCACCTCGGTGAATAGTTTGCATGCATTAATAGGTTTTAAAAAATGTTATGAAACGGCAAAATCAACGATTTTGAGATTGAATATTTATGTGATAATTTTTTTGCGAAGCTCCACTACTATATATAGGTATTTTTTTTTTCTTTTGTCGCATTTGAATAATCATTACTTGCATTTTTTTTTCAAAACGATAAATGACGCGATATTATTAAAATGATTTCAACGTCTAACGGCAGCGGACATTAATTGAATGATCTTATTTATAGTTTATTTGTAAGTATATTACAAAAATTAAAGGAAATAATTTTTATCGAGAAACACAAATGTGCTTTTAAAATATGAGGAATTGCTTTAGTTTTGGTCAACCAGAAATTGATGACATTTAATTTTCGGGCCTAGATTTGTTAACTTTTTTTATGGAGAATATTCATCTGTTGTTATCTGTAATGGAATGTACTACAGCGTAAATTCCCTTTCTTACAAGTTATGTAATTATTGCTCACGCGAAAGGACGAGAGTATACTCCAGACAAAAAAGATAATATTTTGATATAGTATTAATAGATTTTCCAATAGGTAATTACACATGTATATCAAACCCGATATGTGCTTAAAATCTGCAGCATATATTGGAATTTAATGCTTCGTATCAATAACTACACTTTTGGAATGTTTGGCGAACGATTGTGAAACATAAGAGCAAAAAGACAACACAAGAAAGGAACAAGCACTATATTTTTTTTTTCATGTTTACCAATCACTGCAATGTTTTCTAAATTTTCGTACATTAATATGAAAATATATATTGCTAAATATAAAATGTACAATATGAAAACTTGAAACATAACATTATATTTTTTGAATGAATAAAATCAAAGTCATCAATTAAATCCTTGTAAAATTTACAAAAGCTTTAAAATAAGACTTCGATTAGCATCCCTCCTCAATAAACGAATAAACAAAAAAACAATTATTAATAAAAAATACCAACTACTCATATCTATTCCCCGTAATTGCCAGAAATAATTGTGATTCAACTGAAACTTTCAATATTAAAGTACGTTTATTGCCATTGCTGGTCGGCCGTTAACGTAATTCATTTGGTAAATATTGAAATTATTTATTAATGACATTTCTATGCACATACACACTCACAAACTGACATCATCATATAAGGAAATGAAGGTGAAATCAAAGAATAATAACCAGCGCAAACAAAAGGACAGATCACTGGACACAAACACTTTGTTTGTTCAATTAATCAATGCGAAATTTCACATTAATTTCGCGACTTCCCCGCCATGTTCGCATTGCTGTCAAACAGTCGCGCCCCGATTCCATGATAATGCCGTCGCATATTTACGGATCTTGGGCTCGTGTGGACATTATCGCTTCGGTCGATGAAAGGAGGAAAGGTAAACTCACTTTTACCAATTTATTTACTTACCATAGGTGATTCATCTCCTAAGTCTGAATCTCGTTCGGTGTTATTTGATCGAATACAATCCATGTTTAATTTCATTCGTATCTTACGGTTAAATGTCACAGTACCTTTAAAAAAACACACACTTGCTCCCTTACTCTTTCTCACACTCTCTCAAACAAACACTGAACATAAATCGCCGTTTTTATTGTGCGTTGTTTATCGAATGTTTAGCTTACTGTTGTTATAATCCCTTAGACATTTAATTAGAAAACGTTTATTTTATTTTATGTATATTTTAACAGACAGACAATACAATTGTTTCACAATTCACAATTTTGACATTTCCGTCAGAACACTAACATATCCAGTTATTATGATGTTTCTTATTGACGGATAGATCGCGCACCCGAAAATAACACAATTGACACGAATTCTCAATCGCGTACAGATATCAACCAGCGAAGAGAATATACTTTTTTCCTATACAACTGATCTCAAAAATAAAAAAATGCACCGAAAAATTCACAGCTGAGAAACAGCCATTCGACATGCTAACGTGCATTCAACCACTAGACGGACACACAGATCAGACCAAGTAGAAACAGGTTGCGATTGTATGGAGGAACTATCACCTCACAGAAAACGAAAAATACCGTTTATTAATTTGCCACCTCTCCCGCATGTATCGCGCTACACACACTTATGATATTGATATGAGCGATACTATGGGTATACAAAATATTGGACCGGTAGTCCCAGATAATGGAGTAGCGACTTCCAAAACAAATTCTCAAGAAAAAAAAACGACTTGATGGCAATCCCGTTCACAACTATCGTGGTTATACTCCGAAAACCGAATGAGGAAAGAAGAGGAAAGGCAAAACGATGGTCGTCATTGTGTTTCAATTTCGATTGAATTCAGGAATCATATAGAAACGAAACACTATGTGATAATGTTTTGATTCGTTCGTAGTGTGAAGAATTGGAGAGGGCATTGTCGGGTGAAAGCGAGAACGCTATATGATTAGACGAAGATAGCGAGAGGGATGCGACCTTTATGTAAACAAATAATTGATTATTGAGTGTGTGATGTAGGGACAGCGTGAAAAATGAAACAATTGATTTACAGTGTTTTTTTGTTGTGGCTCGGTGTGCCTCTGCTATTACTGAAGAAAATTGGGAACTTTAATAAATTCCTCCTGTGCTGTCTGTGGCCAATCCCGTGCTGATTTGAATCTACGACGCCCTGCATGATATGGGCGTGGAAAAGATAATCAAAAGAATTGGCACGATGAAAGTGGGGAATTTGTTGTTGAGGTGCTGATTTGATTCGTGGAGTTTGTATGAATATGTTTGGAGGGAGGCTAAAGGCAGAAATAAAATGGAGGCGAGAATAATTTGTTTGGATTAACAAAAGACAAATTAATATAAGCAAAAGTTGATATTGGTGGTGTAAGTTGTACACAACCAAAGAAAATGTTCAATTTTATGTCTGATTATATATGATTACATTTATGTACGTATGTCATTTGGTTTATTTAATTTCAATAAGACTTTATTTCAACGCATTTCAAACCGCATTTTTATTAGTGAAGTAGGCAAATCATGTTCAATTTATGTATGTGTACATACGATATACATTTCCGACCAAACCTGGATAGACTATTACAGGTTCAGTTTTTTCTCAATTAAAATATTTGTTTACAATGTATTCGGTTTCAATTAAATGTTCAGACTTTCTGAATCTCTTTCACTGATAGTCTTTATATAAATATTAATATTTGGCGGTGTGTTAGAAAACACTATAACTCAAGAACCAGTCTTCCGATTGAAATTAAATGCACACTTCCAAAAATCCGATGGCTTTTTTGACCAATAGTAATAATAAATATATTTTTGCGGCGCTATCATGGATGGTCTTGGGGCTAACTCCTAGAGCAACCACCTGGGTTGTGCGCGCTATTGAACGGCTAGATTTGAAAAGCTTTTACTACACTGGTATATACCAGAGTTGTAAAAGGATGCAATCATTTTGGATTGCATTCTTTTGTGAATGCAATTTTTTGAATGCAATCATTGACTTCATTTAAGACTTCGAAAAAAAGAATGCAATCACCATTCATTTAGCATCGAAAGATTGCATTTTTTTTTTTTATTATTCAATTGAATGCAATCAATTATGAATTCATTCATTATTTTTCATTCATTTAAAAGTTTTTTTGAAATTTTTAGCAAATATTTACATTCTTTAGCATGTTTATTGGTACACTAATAGTATAAAAGCACCCTCTCCCCTCCTAAAAACAATATTAAGAAATATACACATGTATTTCTATAAGCTAATATATTTAGCTCCTATCCCCAATTGCAAAGGCCATTGACTTTTTGCAGCGACAAAATGGTATGGTATATGGGTATTTGCTACCGACGTTGGCAACGATTAGATCGAAGTTTCGAAAAATTCACTTACATAAATCTGTGAAAACTTTTGACTCTGGAGTTGTCTTTGCATCATTTTAACTGGTCACTATGTTTACTCGATAGTGACGTGGATGCCGCTGCTGATACGATAATGAATGAACATCATTCTGCTGGGTATGAGATCCTTCATTCCTCACAGAGTGAAGAGTATCAAACCCAAAGCAAATACGTGGTATGACTCGAGCTGCAAAGAGGCTATCAGGTTGAGGGAGTTGAGTTTCCGGACTTACAAAGCCAACTCTACTGAGGAAAACCGGAAAAGTTTAAAGGGGCCAGAAATGACTGCAATGCGCTAATAAGACGTGTGAAATTCTTCTATGACCAAAAGTTGGGGCAAAAAGTGCTACAATGTCCCAAGGGTAGCAAAAACTTTTGGTCATTTGTTAAAAACACAAAGAATTCAGCCTCGTCTTCAATTCCCACGCTCATTTGCAATGACATTCCAGCTGTCAGCTCTTTTTATTTTATACTATTGGTATACCGATAAACATGCTAAAAAATATAAATATTTGCTAAAAATTTCAATAAAATTGAAAAGAATGCAAATTAATGCAAATGAATGCAAAATAATGAATGAATTCATATTTATTGTCATTATTGATTGCTCAAAAAGCGTAGCGTACGATAATATTGATGCTGTAAATAGCAGTAGTTGTGAATTTTATTTTTTGAATGCGCCTGAAGATACAAGACTACTTCATTATTGTTAGCAACAACACGTTTTCAGAATAAAATTGCATTAACTTGCATTGACCTGCTTTTTCTGGCATTTCAGCCATTTTGTTTGATTGCGGTCGGACAGCACATTCTGGGAAAGTTGCCTTTGAATATGCGAATTAACTAAACTCATACATGCAACATATGGGAAACTTCTAGACAGGCAAAACATTAAAAGCAGTTCAGTTTTACCATGTGGGGTAAGTGTAAATGGCGCATTAGAAATCCGTCGAATCTTTGGAAAAAAAATATAAAAGATCTTCGAGAAAATTCTGAACTATTCCATGGTGCTTTAATTTTATTAGCAGAGGACTTCAGTCTAACATTGCCTGCTATTCCTCGATCTACTCCTGTTGATGAAATGGATGCCTCTTTAACATTGTTATTGATATTAAATATTAAAACATTGAAACTTTCTACAAACATTTTGTGTTCGACAGCAAAATGATGTCCCGCAAGTGAATTTTCCAACGAATGTTGAGTACTGGAAATTATGTAATGCCATTAGACGAACTGGATTGATAACATTGCCAAGAAATGTTTGGCGTCTCAGAGAAACCAAAGAAAATGGATTAAACGTGTTTTTCCAAATATAATGCAGCAATATAAAAATTGCCTGGATTAGCGAGTGAGTGATTTTGGAAGCGAACGTTAACATTTGTGACATAATTAACAAACGTTAATGAATTCAAATTGGCTATAAACTTTAAAATACCCGGTGATTTTGTTTCGTATAAGTCTGTTTGATGGTGTTACTAATTAACATGATCTGGTGAATTATTTCATAGAATTTTTGAATTCAATGGATTTACTTGGATTGTTATCGCATAGACTACACTAATATTATGCTTTGCAATCATAATCAACCACGACTCTGTAAAGGTACGAGGTTTGCTGTAAACAATTTAATGGGCAATGTTTTTGAAGTAACAATTTTGACTAGAAAATTTAAAAGTGAAGACGGTTTTATTTAATAATAATAATATTGGCGCGTCCGAGGTGGACTTGGGCCTAGCTTCTCAGCAACCACTCGTGTTGTGCGTACTATTGTTCTCTCACGAGTGGAGGGTGTAAGCCCCTCCGAACGGAGAGATTGAGAAGCTTTTTCTAGACAGTTATACTCTTTGAGCATTGTCAGTGACTCGAAAGAGGTTGAGCCGTGAAAAAATCTTAGGTGTTTTTTCGAGATTCGAACCTTAGACCTCGAGCATAGGAGCCGACGCACCTACCTAGTACGCCACGGCGGGGTACTAATTTTTTTTGTTTTATTTACATATTTATTTATGTGGGTGGGGTCGGCCGTAATAGCCAACGCCATAACAGTCATTATGTTCAAATACGCCAAAGTGTTGCTTACGGGATATGCCTATGCGAGCTTTCTTGACGCAGTGAAACCTTTCAAGTTGACCACCCTCACAAGAAGGCCGCATATGAAGTGGGACTGAATATTTCTGCATGAAAAAAATGTCTTTCAAAATATTTTCAAAATATCTATGTTTTAAGAATTTGGACAGAAATTTCTTAATTTTCAAAAGAAGAGTTAAATGAATGTAATTTAAGAACCACTGTAAAACCTGCCGTACCAAGGTAAGTGCCAATTCCGGGGAGTAGCGGTACAATAACGAAAATGTTTTTCATCATTTGCAACAATATGCCGCAGTATTTTTAGTTTATGGTTTATGGTCTGAAGGGTTGAAGTTTTTTAAGTTTAAGAAAATAAAAAAAGAGACTACGAGACGGGAAAAATAAAAAAATTTCAAGACAAACGTCACAAATATCAAATTTCTAAGTTCACTCCAAAAACATAACCCCTTATAAGTATGCTACCTGGCCAACATGGTCAGAAATGTTTCAACCACGGGTTGCCAACGTGGAAATGTTTCACTGCATTTGCAAATTAAAAACTATCTGAAACAACAGTACAATGCAATACATGTACATATGTATGTATGCGTATTATCATCAACGGCAACTTGATGAGAAGTGATGATCCTTATAGAGCTTAGTAATTGACGACGGCAAATGGAGTTTTTTAAAGATAGCAAGTAGAAAAGTTATTAGAGCAAGAAAAACAGATCAAACGATTTTCCATTAACAGCTGAAATGCTGTATCCTGGATATCTTTGCTTTCCAATAAATAAAAGTTTCAGTTTTTCTTAAGCTGAACAAAATGAAAATAAAGCCGTTACAAATTTGTAGAACAGATAACTCCTAGGCTCAAGAGCAACATGAAATTCTTAAAACATTAATACATTTTTTTATCGCCGTGGCGTTGTGGGTTTGTACGTCGACCCCAATGCACTAGACTATCAAGTCTAGGTTCAAAACCCAGAACAAGCAATAATTAAAAAAAAAAAAACTGTTCACGGCTCCACCTTTTTCGAATCACTGATAACGCTGTAACTGTCGAGAAAGAGCTTCTCAATATTGCCATTCGGAGTCGGCATTAAACTGGGGGTCCCCTCCACTCATGGGAGAACAATAGCACGCACAACACGAGTGGTTGCTGAGAAGCTTCCATTATATATATGTATGTAATTATATAGATATATAACGCCACCATTATTATTATTATTATCGTAAACCTACAGTGAGCGTCATTAGTAGCTGAAAGTTCTAAATTCTAAATTAAAACTGGCTGGAATGATGTGCGCAATATACGGTTCAAGATACTAGCTAATTGAGTTGAAAAAATAATTTGTATGCCTTTTCTCTGTTTTCCGAATTTCGTATTTACTGGTCTAAGTTTTCAGACAAATGTTCAATGAAAACGAGCCATAATGTCTTACAATTATTGACACAATCAGTTTCAGTTCAGTTCATACACTCACTTTAGACTGCAGTTTCTAACACATTTCTCTTCTAAATTTGATTGATTGTTTTATATTTAGGCTTATGCTAAATATATTACAGCATTTTTTAAAGTATGATATTGGACCTTTAATTCGATGTATTTATGTTTATCGTAGCTCATTTCAGTGAATTTTTATTTAGTGGATAAACTTTCAGCTGACGTTAAATAATTTTTGACACTGCCTGTAGGAGTTGCCGCTACAATGGTAACAGAGAACGATCCAGAAATATAGTGTAACTATATTTACTTCGAGATTATAGAGAATGCACACATTGTTAAAAAAAACAGTAAATGTAGAACTAAATCCATTTTACTTTAAAAATTAATTAGTAGTAAAGGGATTTGTAAGAATAAGAGCATTCAATCAATTGCCTTTTCTTGTCATAAGAAGATAGGTTCACAAATAACTTAAAGGACACAAATACAAATTAATTTATTTCCTCAACTCAAGTCATCGACTCATTTACGCTTCAAATGTACACGTTCTTTATAGATTTCTACCATTCCCCTTGTATGAATACGTCAAATTGAAATCCAGGTCCGGCATCGGATGACAGAATGGATTTCCGTCTGTCATTTGATGTAATCATATTACCGGGTGTTATACATTTCTTGTCTTCTGCTTTGGGATACTTCAAACCGGTTGATGGTTTTAGCCAAACAAACCCCCATAATTCCAAAAGGATAATGTTTGAAGGAGAAATCGTAAGGTTTCCTTTTCATATGTTTGTCCTGTTAAGGTGTTTTATGTTTGTGTGTTGTCTTCAATCAAAGAAAATTGTGGATTTTCCACTTGAGTTTCCTTTCATCATGTACTAGTTGTGCGGCGTGAGCAAGGACTGCGGTGGATTATTTTGGAATCTGATACTCACTTTTTCTGACAATGTGGGGTTTGCGTACAATGTATTGCACAAAACGATTACCACGGTTTTGTTGGATTGTTTGAGGGTTTTTGCGAAATTAATTGAATGTGTTGACATGTATTTCTATAGGATATAGTAGGAATAAGAAAATAATAATGTCTGAATGCAGATGGATAATATTGGAAGTGATATATATACAGTGGATACTCAATATAGTGAACTAATAAAACCCGGGCTTGTTCGCTAGAGCGAGATTTTTCATTGCAACGAGCCAGTACTGCTTGGAGCAAATTTCATCAAAATGCGTATGCTTTGAATACTGTTCATCAAAAATAGAATATAATTAAAATTTTTCTTTGCAATTACTTAAAAACAAGACAATATTTATAAAAAAAAAAGAATATTTTATTTTTAACAAAACAAAACGTAAAACGCAACAAAAATAATACATTCCATGTACAATCGATCGTGCAAGAGTCTCGCAAAATATGATGAGTATAACAAACGATAAATTTGGACGATTGTATGGATACTGCCGACTGCATACCACTAATAAGTTTTAAACGTGTGTGTGCATACTGAAAGGTTCAAAGAAAAAAAATAGGTTCATTGTAGCGAGATCTTTTTACTCATTTCTAGAACAGCCTGTATAAAATGTTGTGTGTTCACTATATTGGATTGTTCACTATAACGATGTTTACTATATCGAGCGTATATGTATATTCCATGCTCTGAAGTGTTATTCAATAATATTATGAGAAATTTCTCCTCCAGTTCTGTGCACATACATTTTCCCTGTACAGAGTCAAAGTTTATTCCGATGTTTAAAAATTTTAGCCACAGGAGCTAGGTTTTACTATTACAGAATATCAGAGTCTCAGTCTAATAATTTATATTACAGATCGAATCTAATAAGAGTGGAAAATATCCTGGTAAAGAGGTTTCCATTCTGTCTGGAAGATTAACTCAACTAACAACTTCATCTACCCAGAAGAAAAGCTACTCAATGTTTTCATCTATTTTCTATTAAATGTGACCGAATCACGTACCACGTGCGCGCAATAGATAGTTTCCCGCAAAAGTAAGGGATCTCTAGAGAGTAGGAAATATCCACGATTTTTTGCTAAGCAACTTTCTTCCAGCTATTTGTAGTAAGTTTTCAAGTCAGTGTTAGATAGCCGACTTCCTTTCCATACACTCTTCTTTCATTATTTAATGATCTGTTTTTAGAATTCAACACATTCGTTTATATTTAGGGTGTAAAACACTATTACCTCTTTCTAAGAGCATTTTGTCACAACCTTAAAATGTGAGAACTGAAATGAGTGACTCTTGGAGGTGATACACTGCTCCTATAGAATTTTATATTCTGAATGGCAAAGTTTTTGAAGACTTTAATTTTCGTTTGTTACTAATAGAAAATAAAATAGAATACATTTCAGAGTCAAGTTTCACTACTGCTTCGCATCTCATCCTAACAATAGGCAGTTATATTTTCCCTATTCCTTAAAGAAATTTTTATTTCGTTCTATCTCCTTATAAGTCTTAATATATAACATAATAAATGAAATAAAGAATCCCATACGGAACACAAATTTTTACGTTAATAATATACCTCTTTACCCTAAAATACAAGCGTTTGTAACATTCAGTTAACTAACACTTCTACTATCAGTGGTTTAGTACTCCTGAGTCCTGTGAATGTCTTATTTCTCTTCCAAACTACAGCTGATAAATTAAAACACTTGTTTAAAGTAATTACTTCCTAATTTCACCTTTTGCTCAAAGGGGCTAAACTTTATCCTGCCCCTTGAGTCCTTGCTGCATAGAATACAACAACATATTACCCTTGCATATACACTCACTCATCAATTGGAAAATCGAAAGGAAATTAGAGGAAGCAATTTATCTCCCAAATCATTAATCAACGCCATAAAAATTACTTTTCCTTCCACTTGTTATATTGTTTAACTAGAGTTTTCCAGTGTTTTTCTTCCTGCTACTGCTATGTGCAAAGATATATGTGGATTGGATTCGCATTTAGCTCAAGCCAAGAGGATGGGGGTTTGAAATTGATCCCTACTCGAGCAAGTATGAAGATTACAATCTATGTAAAATAATTGTTTGTGTGAAATTAATGGAGTGTGTTTAGAACTTCGAATTAGAACAGTATGGGCAGGATACAAGTATCTTGCAACGAAATTGAAAGACGAGTTCTTGCGAGAGTGTAGAACTCAAGGATGATGTTTCCGAGTTTTAGTTTCCGATAATGTAAATATTTCATATGCATGCACTTTATGTGTTCATAATCTATTTTCTTGGTGTTTCAATTTTAACTTCTGGTAAGCTTGGTCGAAAGCATGCCTCAGAAAACAGTTAAATAGAAATTTGAAGGTTTCGGTAGGTAGATTGGTGGGTAGGCAGGCAGAAGACACGTCTCCAGGTCAACCAGGATCTTATAAACCTGAAAAGAGCCGTCAAACATTTTTTTTCTTTCTTGAAGGAGTATTCTCCCCTTTTTCATATTTTAACAAACATTGACTAGCGCAGTGGCAGAGGTAGTTAGGATATCCTCTATCCTAGGCATCCTCTTGTTCTTCTCTATCTCCACAGCCACTGCATATGTTATCACTGTCATTGGTGAGTCCCATTTTCGTGGCCTGGTTCTTCAGATTATTATTATGAGAGCTCCAACTAACATTGTCAGCAACCTTTTGTCGCACTGAAGGAGTTTGTGGGCTTTAGCTCGATCATATCGTATCCAAGTGGTCTCGCAAGTCTCGCAAGGTCATTGCAGCCCATGTCCCTGTGATCAGGGACCCAGCATAGATTTATCGAGTGCTGTGAGACATGAGCCTTCAGTTTTTCGCGACAGCATACATCCAGATAGATAGATATTGCTTTTATGGCAGCCTGACTGTCAGTTAGAATTGTATTATCAGCTGGTGGTACTGCCGACATTGATATTATTAAGTCCGTTTTTTTTCTTTTTGAGCAGTGCAAATTTAATTTTTCGAAGAATATTCCGTCAGCTGAAATTTTTAATTTCTGAAATGTCAAATCAAAAAGTATTCTGGTTAAACAATTGAACCTTAAAGAAATTAATTGCGGAAAATGAATGCCAAGAAAATTAAAAAAATTAAAAAAGTGCTTCTTGTTGCTTATTTTGCGTATTCATTCAAATTAGCTTTGTCGTTGAAGTTATTTTAGTCAGCTATTTTCATTTCTCAAATGTCAGTTGCCACAAAAATCTCAATTTGAGAAAAAAACTCTCAATTTGGGAAGCATTTCTCAATTTCGGTCTCTCACAGCGCATCCCTCTGTCAACAAATATCCAACATGTTGAATAATGACATGCGTTGGGATTACGTTTTACGTTTTATTACGATCCTCTCATCTCATCATATATTAGATTTTCTTCCTACATGTTGGTATAAATTATAACTTCAATGCCAATCTAGTAGACGGCCTTTGGCTAAGACTAATCTAGTAACTGCTGCGGCACAATGGACCCGTGGTCCCGTGGTCTAAGATCCCAAACTTGTGTGGGACTGCCACCTTAACCGTCCTAAGTCTTGTATAGGAATCTAAGCCGTATACATTTTTGAAGTCATTGAAACTTAACTTAACTCAACTATTTCGAAGTTTTATTTTTAACTTTTGGTAAGCGAATTAGCGAATAAACGCAGATTTCGATATTCCACAGCTTGACCCTATCTTGACCATCGAAGAATGACTCTCTTGTGTTTTCGGCGCAGAAGTAAAAGTCGGAGCTTGAAGTCATAGGTTAGCTATGGACGAATGGTTGTCTGCATGGTTCACATGTTAACGCCTTCAAAATCTGTTTAAACGATTACTAATAAGGCTTATAATAAACATCGTTATACACTCGTGGTCAGCTCAATTTGGATAAAGTCAGTTATTTGGATAAAATCTTCATATTTGAATTTGCTAGGAATATTCAGTAAGTAAGAACACACAATAGAAGACATGTAACACTTACTTTGTACTAGAAAAACACAAAGTGGAAGACAAAATCATACACAGAGCGAACAGTGCAATCGAAAATAGTGGTATAAGTGGAAGTGCAAAGATATTTAGAAGAACCAACGTACGAAAATGTGGACAAAGCAGTTTTGGAATTGTTTAAAATGAAAAGGAGGCAGAACTTACCTACAACCGATACACTGTATAATGGTTAAAACCAAAATAAAAAATCCTCTCTTCAATCATGTATGATAGACTACTTCAAATAATAATTATGTTCCTGTACGTTATATGTGTTTTGACGCAAATAAATAAATATTTATACCTATACATTTTGTATTTTCTTGATAACTCAAAGTCTTGATAACTCAAATTTTTTTTGTGGCAAGTGATGGTTCGAGTTATCGAAGTTTGACTGTATTTGCAAATTAAAACTAAGAAATCCTAGCAGCAAAGCTAAAAACTTTCAAATTGTCTGTTTATCTGTGAATAGTTTTTGAGCTTCAGCTCCAAATAGTGGCAAACAGCAAGAATTAAATAACAATACATAACCAGTCTAACAAAACCCGTATTTGCAACGTTTTCCAAAAACACCACCAATCTTCAATATGTACATTTCCTCAGATATTGCTTTCTTACAAAATCAATTAAATAATCGATCCGAAATAAATGACAATCCTCTGGGAACTTTCCTTCAATTTCATGAAATTCATCCCCGATTATCAATCCAATGTGATATATTCGTTCTACTTACTTCTTCAAACATGTACACACCTAGTGTTATTGTACCCAATTGAGTATTAAAGTTTTAGCTCTTCCCAGGCAATCGTTTAAATGCTTCGTCGATACGGTACTAGCACTGTATTCCTGTGGATGAATTGATGGTGGCACGCAGCGCCTCTCTGGGAATTACAAAGCGCTTTTTGTTATCCCCAGTTTTTATATATATACATTCTTGTTATGTTATGCCTCACTCTTCAGCCAAGAAGGGGAAAACACTTGTAATTGTCGATTATAGCAACGCCACTTCGAGTACCCACGATTGCTGTTGGCCTCTTACCACATCCCCGTCCGCCGCATTGCTCATGTCAACCTTTCTACAACATAGTCAGTTAGACTGTGCGAACATACTCGTACATATCGTATACATTAAGTCGGTCGATGTCGCTCAACCAATGTAAATTTTGGAGCTTTAAGTCACTGCGGGCCAAACCTGCGGCGGTGTGCTTACTTGGGCAGAGAAATTCTCACGTCTTCGAAAACCATATCAATTTGTGACTGAGAGGTAGATACAAACTTTCCGCCAGCATACACGAATACCTGCCATTGAGAGCAAACAATTTGACGATTTATCGTGAATTCGTGTGGATATTGTTCACAGAGTGACTGTCAACAATGCGACCGGACCTTCAACGAAAGCGGCACAATTCACTTTCGATTTGTTTGAATATTGAAAAATCCGCTTTGTTGGAATCGGTTAGGTATTCATCACAGTCAAAGCCGTTGCTAGTGCCAGAGACAGGAAATAAGTCAATCAGGTGTAAATATTGACACTTGGACCGCCGGAAAAATTTGTCATCATGTGCTTTGAGTATTTGTCGTTAGTTGGTTTGCAAACTTTAATGGAGCGTGTAGAATAATTGGAGTTTTAAGTTTGCAAATTTTCTATTGAACATACAGTTAATTTACTTAACGAGTCACATTGGGTAAATTGAAATGACTATATGAGTAATGTATATAGCTTAGAGTACCCGTGTGGGGTCAGTAAGTTAGACAATTGTTAAGATAGTTAAGTAAATGAATTGTAAGATTAATAAAAATGCACTAAACAAAATGAGTAGTTTATGAACCTCAAATTATTTAGAAATGAATATGAGCTTGAGTTTTGGATTGTTTTTTTTTTGTTAACAATTCAGTTTCTAGAAATACAAACTCAACACATAAAAATTTTAAGTTTCAGATACTGAAAACTTGAACAAATGTTCGTACTTAAGTCTTATTTGCGTACCTTATCTTATTTTTTTATCTTTGTTGAATTTGCCTACCGACGTATATCTATATATTTCAAGCTATCTGATGTACGTATTTACATATACGTATATACATATTTCAGCTTGTGAGCGCCGTGGCGTAGTGGGTAGGTGCGTCGACTCCTACGCTCAAGGTCTAAGGTTCGAATCTTCTAAAAACACCTAACATTTTTCACGACGCAACCTCTTTCGAGTCACTGACAATGTTTAAAGAGTACAACTGTCTAGAAAAAACTTCTCAATCTCGCCGTTCGGAGTCGGCATTAAACTGTAGGTACCCTTCACTCGTGAGAGAACAATAGCACGCACAACACGAGTGGTTGCTGAGAAGCTAGGCCCAGATTCGGAATGTAGCGCCGCCATTATTATTATATTACATATGTATATTAGCTTACCTAATCTAGTCATAAATACAGCATTTTTTTCATGTTATCTGTTACTTAACCCGTTGCTTTTTTGCAAAAACCAAAAGGTCTTTTAAGGCGGTACAGGGAAATTCTGTTCATTCACTAGAAAATCTGTTAATAATAACAATGATCGAGTGTATTCACGGACGTCGAAAGAAGCTGCAGAATTTATATATTATACATACAATTTGGAAAAGGCTTTCAACGTAATGAAAATTAAGTGAGCAACGATGGCGTAACCAATCTTCATTTTTATGAAAAAGGAATCAAGAAACCCTTTTAACCGATCAATGTTTGCAAAACAATGACTGGATATGCCAACAAGATTCTGATCTCAGAAATGGCTCAAAAAGAAAGTACCCACTATTATAGTATTTTTAACATATAAGATATGTACATTTTTTTGTTGGAAAACAAATAAATTGGGTATGGTGGTGTAAAGAATTCGTCGACTTCTACGAACAAGGTTCAAGGTTTGAATCTGAATTGAATCCAAGGAGAAATCATAAATTTTTCATTTTATAGCGCTGTCCCTCGCAAGACATTGATATTACTCACAGTATAACAATTGAACGCGATTGAAGAAGTAGCGAAACGAGCTTGTCTAAGGGTAAATGAGGACAAAACAAAATATATGCTGTCGAGTACAAATCGATCCGTCGCACACCACCTGGGACTAAACAGCACGATCGACAGCTACAATTTTGAGTGAAGAAGTTTTTCCAGCTCGGGGCAAATATAAACTCCACAAACGACATTCTGGTGGAGATCCGACGCAGAATCGCCCTTGGAAACCGTTGTTATTCCGGTTTGTATAAGCAGTTGGGGGCAAAACTCCTACTACAAAGGACCAAAATAATGCACTACAAAATCCTTACTCTGCCAATCCTGCTTTATGAAAGCGAATGCTGGACGATAAGCAGAACAGCAGAGCTGATCATTGGTTCCTTCGAATGTAAAATTCTGCATTGGAAATACATATGGTCATATCTGCGAGTAAGGTGAATGGAGGAGAAGGCATAACCGCGAACTCAATAGACTGTCCAAATTTGTGGACGTAGTCCGGAAGGAAAAAATTCCGTGTACTACATTGGCTCGGCCACATCGAGCGTATGGACCACAATGCTCCAGCCCAAAGGTCTTCTCAACCGGGCATCCTTGTTCCAGAAGGAGTGTTTGACCGAACCCCGGGACCGCCATATATGGAAGATAGCTATAGCTCAGGCCCAGACCCTCCATGGGACGTAGGCCTAAGTAAGTAAGTAAGTATAAAAATTAGTATCGAAAGTTCTGAAATCTGTTTCTTTTTTTTAGTTGCTTTGCTTTTTGCTTTTTGGTTGTTCATGATCTGTAAACCTCATAAGGAAAAAGATAAAGAATAAGAACAAAAAGGTCATAGACCCAAACACTAGCATGCATCAAATTATCGACTGCATTTGGAAGAATCTCAGAAAGCCTGTCTATTGGAAGATTGAAAATGGGAATGAACACCTTACAGGGCGGCCTTCGGCTCTGTGGATCCACTTTTGATAGCATTTCAAACAATAAACGACATTTCAGTTAAACTGATCCTGTGATACACATTAATATAAAGCTATTGGATTTTCAAACTTTTTCAAATTCTGATACACAATATTGGCTAGCTACAGAGAGTGTTGGCGAATATAGCCTCTGGAGAAATATTGCACTATTGTTTTTTTAAAAATGATTTATCTTTTTCTTTTTTTGACAGCGCTACAGTCTGGACTGGATCCAATAAGCCTCTAACGCAGGTACGATCTCTAGCCAGATGACTACAATTATGTATTCTAAGTTGGCTAAGGTCCTTGTGTGCGTCGTCGATTTCGGAGGCGACGCAACAGAGTCGCCCCCACCTGGCCCTGTGTTTTCCATTCGCTTGACATGACTCAACCCAGACGCAGAACTTTGCTTTCAAAAATACCTTCATTATCTGCTCTTAAGATTGTCTTCGCGCCACAGGGATATATATATATAAGAAACAGCGATTGAGTTCTCCACGATCTTTTCAAGAAAGAAGTCGAAAGAGTCACATGCCAGCGCGCCGCCTTGTCTTAATCCTTTTTTGCCATTGAAGGTCTCGGTGAGTTGACTTGAATGAGCCGACTGTCTGCACTAGCAGCTTAATTTGGCTTTAGTCCCGATATCCTTATCTCGATGTCGTTTAGGTCAGGATAAAAATAAAGGATACATTTTCATAATTTCAGACGTGCCTTAATTTTCACAAGGGTCAACGAGTTGTTACTTTTATTGAACTAAATGCTCATAACAATTTGTAAAAAAAAATTCATAGTCGTAGTTGGTTTGGGCTATGGCCGTCTACTAGGTTGACAAATTATGAAACATTTCTATTTTTTATATCATAATTATGTTTTTTTTTATTGTAGGAGGATTTTTTTAATACTACACTGGAGCACTCAGACTCAAAAACTGGTCCATTGTACTACCAGGCAGCAATCTACTTTTGCTGAAATTTCAGCAGGCGCTCTGTGATGAGGAGCCTACATCATCAGCTCTCACCTCATTAGCACCGAATAACGGCCACCTGATCCGAGCAAAGGCGGGACAATGGCAGAGGAAGTGCTCTGCAGTGTCATCGTGTTCTCCACAGGCGTCGCAGAGGGTTTCATCGCTTAGGCCAAGCACATTTTGGTGTTTGGCGAAGGTGTAGTGCCCCGTTAGTACGCCGGTGAGTTGTCTGCAATCTTTTCTGTTAAAGGATAACAAGAAAGCCGCGGATTTCTTACAGACGTTGGGGAGCATGCGCTTGGTCTGTGATTAATATATTTTTTAAATTTAATTTATATCCTGTCTATATCCTGGAGAGTCATGCCAACTGCGGTTGTGCTCTCGAGAAGTCCAACCATCGATGAAAGCCCTAAACAAGGACGCAGGCAGTCCCAGCGTCATCCGATCCTCGCCTACCAAGTTTATCGGCGATCTTATTTCCTGTGATCCCGTGGTGTCCCGCGACTCAGCGAATTTAAGCTACCGATCAAATTCAGAGAAGACTTGCATTCCTGAACTATCCTGGAAGTAGTTAAAGGGTTGAGCAGGGCTTTAAGCACAGATTGCCTGTCGCTACAGACGCAAATACTTCGCTCTTCCACCTGTTTTTCATAATATAGTTCGTAGCCATTAGGATCGCATAGGTTTCCGCTTGGAAAACCGAAGCAAATTTACCTAAAGTCTAAAGTCTAGCACCAGCACCAGATCCTTCATTGGTCTTGGAGCCGTCCGTGAAGATTCGACTACATTCCGTTCCTGGTTCAGAGCTTCAGCAGTGCATCAAGAGCACAGCCAGGCGTACTAGGGAAGGCCCCTATGCAGTGACAAACCGTTCTTTAAAGCTTGGTGAAAGCAACAGTAACGTATTTACGCGAAAGCTTATTCCACCAAATGACCAATGCATAGGAGAGATGTTTATAATTATAATTATAATTATGTTAATTAATGAAACTAGTATTTTTAGTTTAACTATAAAATATAAGTTACCAATATGTCAATATTTCTTTCCAGAAACAAAGTAATAAAAAGCATACATTCAATAATTTTCCAACTACAGTCTCATCAGAGGTCAAAACACAAAATATCAGATGGTACCACCATAGGTAAGACCCGCCACTAGATCAAGAGATCATCGATGTGCCCTTCTCTTATTGAAAAATCCACAATACATTGTGCTACAATGTTGCTGTTGTCACAATGTGGCACCTTCCCCATTGTTCAGCACTCGAGTTGATGCACAAAGAATTTCTATCTTTTATCTAATAAATGGAATTGGAATTTTGAAAATCTCACTAAAAGCAGTCATACTGTGAACAAGAGGGAGCGTTTTTTTATTTTTCTGTCAATAAACCTATAATTGGGCGTTTCCTTTGTATTCGTGTACTCGTATAATATGGCTTTGTCTGGCCAAATTTGAATAATTGTGCAACCATTTGTCAACTTATTGTTGAATGAACTTTTGAGGTTTATTTTCATAATCTAGCTTGGTACGTTGTTTTTTTACAGTTGTTTTGTCCAGCTTATTCTTGACTGGGAACATTCGTAAACCTTCATTGTAAATTAGTTATTTATTTTCTTAAATGTAAACTTCAGGCTGATATGAACTTTGAGACACATGTAAATGCGATTTCAACAGATAACGCTCATACTTCACATCAAAAGTGATTTTTTTACTAACTCGCTGTTACATTTTTAGGTAAACTGATAAGTGATATGGAGATCAGAGATTTACTTGGTTTACCAGTGACAAAAAATGTAGAATAAAGAGACAATTTACCAGAACTTTAACTGCACCATTAATATTTGTGATTACACGATAATAATTAGAGTTGTACCGAATAGTGATTTGGCCGGATACAGGATACCGAATATTTGGCCTGCAGCTAGGCCGGATAGCCGAATATTCAGCTACTGGATATCTGCCCAAATTTAAAGTATAATAGTTTGGTGGTCTGATACTGATACTCAAATCAGACCAGTACAAGTAAAACCAACTTAAATATTTTTTTTCCTTCTCCTCCACAAGATATTCTTACTTTCTACACAGTAAAAGTTTTGGGAAATTTTTGAAGAGGCTGGGGAAGAAAATCATATCGAGTCTTCTTCCAAAAAAAAATACCGGCAACGAGCTGGACTTATATCTCAAAACAGTTTATTTTGAACGAAATAGTGACCCTTGGGCTTGGTGATCAGTAAATGGAAGTCAGTACCTAATTTTGCCCAAATTTGCCAAAACTTATTTTTCATCTCCATGTAGCAGTGTATACAGTGAAAGACTCTTTTCTGAAACATGCATCGTATACGAAAACAAACGTAATAAATTATTACCCCTGAATGCAGAAATCTAATTTTCATTCACCATAATTTGGCTTTAGTAAACTTCCAATATTATAGTGTTTTTTATTTTGTTGTTTTTTCCTGAAAAAACGACTATCCGGTATTCGGCCGGATATCAAAAGACTATTCGGCTCCGGTCGGATATTATAAAAGAAGCCGGATAGACCGGAATACTTGCCGGATATCCGTCACACCTCTAATAATAATAACAATAAATAAAAAAAAAACAGTTTAATTTTTTCTTCTTCAAGTCACCACCTTATTTGCTATTCACTTATTGACTAACGGACAAATCAATTCGTCACTTGATTAAATCTACTTACAATTGCTAATCAAGCTATGGTCTTGACCTATAAATGATTCGACTGATTTTTTGTTAGCATTTTCTTCTTTATTCTCTTATACATATCATATACTAAGGAAAAAAATGTAAAACTGTGGAAGGTGCTGTATGGTCGAAACGAGGGAACCGGGCAGGTACTGGGCTTCGAAGTAGACGAACAGTCCTTTGACGTTATAAGACGTCAGAACAATTCCCTGAGTTACAGGTTCGGCAGAGTTCCAGTGTCTGGACTCAAAAAGTCGGAGGAGGAGATGAGTCAGTTGACCACTCCAAACCCAACTTCGGAGAGAACAGAACCTGCAGAGGAGAAATCAGATCCTCAGCAGGTTGTAACACTCGCTCCTTCTGCTGAGCAAGTAACTGAGGGAGGAGATAAATACATGTCGCTGTCGGAAGACTCGTTCTCTGATGGGGAACATGAAACGACGGTAGTTTTGATAGAGAAGAGTATACTTGTCCAGGAGGAGAGCGGGGCATTAGCCCCCAACGAACAATAAGCTCGATGCTCCCCTCCCACAAACTTAAGGCGGCCCAGGTTAACATCCATCATGCTATAGCGGCATCTGCCGTAATAGCAAGGATGTTCACAATGGAAGATCTGGGCTGCGTACTTATCCAGGAGCCTTACGTCCTGAGAGGTACAGTCAAGGGACTAACATGCAGGAATGCAGAGGTAATTTGGGACACTCGGGTGCCCAACCCAAGAACTTGCATTCTTATTAATAAAAATATTAATTATGTTCTTCTTGCAGAATACGCTACAAGAGACCTGGTGCCCATTAGGGTAACACTGACCATGGCAGGAGGTGGGCAACGAACCGTCGTCCTTGCATCGGGGTACTGTGCTGGGGATGGGTCAGCAGTACCAGCAGCAGTACAAAAACTGGTCGAGTACTGCAACAGGCAGCAAATGCCGCTCCTGATTGAGTGTGATGCCAACGCCCACGATACCATCTGGGGGAGCACCAACACAAATGACAGAAGTGAGTACTTATTACAACTTATTTTAAGTTCTTCACTCTCCATCTTTAATGTTGGGAATGTTCCCACGTTTGTTAAGAGAGCCAGACAGGAGGTATTAGATATTACCATAGGTAGCCATAGGCTTAGCGGACTTGTTCCGAGGAAAACTGACTGGGATCTCTTTGAATCGTTGCTAGGAAGTAATCTGGAGCACCTTGACATCAGAAGAGCTCCATCTCACTTTCTAGAGCTAGAACATGTTGTAGAGAGCACAGCAAAAGCTATCACAACAGCACTCGAAGCAAGCTAAGCGGGGATTTCAAGGGGAAGAGAATGCCATGGTGGAGCAATAAGCTATCAAGCTTCCGGTCCAAAGTACGCAAGCTGTACAATGCAGCCAAGCGTACAGGAGACTGACAAAGCTACAAACAGGCACTCACCTCCTACAACAAAGAAATAAGAAGCTCAAAAAGAGAAAGCTTTAGGAAATTCTGCGAGACAATCACCCGTACCCCTGCTGCGGCCAGGCTCCACAAATCGCTAGCAACGGGGGAGATACAGATGTCTCTAAGAAAACCTGACGGCAGATACACCGAAAGAGAAGAACAGGGGGCAAGACTTCTATTGGAAACCCACTTTCCGGGCAGTCGTCAACACACAGAAAGGTGTGAAAACAATCTACCAAGGGATGAAGACTGGAGAGTCGCAAGAGAGATCGTCTCCAAAGGGCGACTGGAATGGGCAATTAACTCGTTTCAGCCCTTCAAATCCCCAGGTATGGATGGAATCACGCCAGTCCTACTCAAAAAAGCGCAAGGCAAACTAATACTATTTCTATTAATGATATTAAGAAGTAGTCTAGCACTGGGATACATACCGAACCAGTGGAGACGGGCAAAGGTAGTGTTCATTCCGAAAATGGGGAAGAAAAACCCAAGTCTACCAAAGTTCTACAGACTAATCAGCCTAACATTGTTTCTTCTCAAAACAATGGAAAAGGCTGTGGATAACTACATAAGAGAGGAAGTACTACAGACATCCCCTCTTCATCACTGTCAGCATGCTTACAGGGCAGGCAGATCCACAGAGACTGTACTCTATCAACTGACAGAAACTATAGAAAGCGCCCTTAATGCGAAAGAAATAGTTATATGTGATTTCTTGGATATTGAAGGAGCATTTGACAACACATCCCATGATGCAATTGTTCGGGCTCTGGACAAAAAGGAAGTAAACCACACAGTATCAAAATGGATGTATGAACTCCTGAGCACAAGATCAGCGGAGACTCACACACCAGGAGGCATAATAAAAGTCGACACAACAAGAGGATGCCTACAAGGAGGAGTTCTATCTCCTCTCATGTGGAGCCTAGTTGTAGACGAGCTTCTAGAGATACTAACTAACCATGGCATCAGATGTCAGGCATATGCCGATGACATAGTAATCATAGCCAGAGGAAAAATGGAGGAGATCCTATGCGATATTATCAAATGGGGAAAGTTAGTCCCTAACTGGTGGTGTACTCTCTCCTCTTCTATGGAATGTTGTGGTCAATGAACTGCTACTGAACTTAGAGGAGGTAGGATGCAGGGTGATTGCCTATGTGGATGATGTTGCTATTGCAGTTTCCGGAAAATTTGTCTCGACACTAAGGGACATCATGCAGCATGCCTTCCATAGACTAACCTCATGGACCAGTGCATGCGGTCTTGGAGTTAATCCGCAAAAAACGGAACTAATACTCTTCACGAGGAAATATAAAATTTCCCCCTTTGACCCTCCCTCATTGTGTGGCGTAAAACTTACGCTCACAGATAAGGCCAAATTCCTGGGTCTCATCATAGATCGTAAACTAAGCTGGAAGTCCAACATCATGGAGCGTATCAAGAAAGCTACCGCTGCGCTCTATTGCTGCAAAAAAGCAATCGGATGTAAATGGGGCCTTCAGCCTAGAATAGCATACTGGCTGTACACAGCCGTAGTCAGACCAATCCTACTCTATGGAGTCTCAGTATGGTGGACAGCGCTTGGCACAGCCGTCAACCGCAACCTTCTTAACCGCGTGCAAAGAACTGTAAGTATATGCATCAGTGGAGTGCTAAGGACGACACCATCCGAAGCATTAAATATTCTACTGTATCTCCCTCCACTTGACTTGTTTGCCAGACAAGTAGCAGCCTGCACAGAGGTGAGACTCAGAACACTTCACCTGTGGAATAACCACCATACGGGTCATTCAACCATTCTAGATAACCTCGAGTTTCTACCGCACGACACCGACCTCATACTGCCTCATCTTGTCTTTGAGAAAAACTTCTCTACCAGCATACCCTCCAGGTCAGACAGTATTTTTACAGATGGATCCAAGACGGACGAGGGAGTAGGAATAGGTGTCTACTCCAAGGATCTCAATTTTAGTATATCCCTCCACCTTCCAGAATATTGTAGCGTTTTCCAGGCTGAGACAATGGCAATAAAAGAAGCTCTGTCTTGGTTCAAGGACAACGTGATATCCAAGAAGGACATCACCATCTGTTCAGACAGCCAGGCAGCAATCAAATCCCTGAACTCGGTAACTTTTCTCTCTAAGACCTCCCTAAATTGCCGCCTATCTCTTAACGAGATGGCTGAGCATTTTAACATTCACCTCATGTGGGTGCCGGGACATAGTGACATTCCAGGGAATTGTGAAGCTGATTATCTCGCCAGGAGCGGTACGATCTCCACAAACCTCCCTAGTGGGGATCTTCCGCCTATGCCATTCGCTACAGCTAAACTTCTTTTAAAGAATCATACCATTAAAAACACCAAGTCAAGATGGTCAGATGGCACTACGTGCCTCATTACAAAGCAAATCTGGCCTAAACTTGATCTAAAACGTTCACTCTATCTTCTTAGAATGAACAGGTCATCCCTAAGGATTCTCATTGGCGTTATCACAGGACACAGTGCCATTGGCACTCATGCCTCAAGAATGGGACTCCCTCATAATGATTTCTGCAGAAGCTGCAGAGACGAAGAAGAAGAAGAAAGCATAACGCATCTTCTCTGCACTTGTAGCGCTCTCTCCTCTCGCAGGATGAAACACCTTGGAGCCTACTTCTTTAACGACTTGAGCGAATTGCACAACGTCGGCATCAATCAATTAAAGAGCTTCGTTGAAAGCACTAAATGGTTTTTCGGATAAAGGAACACAAGATCCGCGTGGTATCACAATGGGTCTAATTTGGCCTAAGTGTGACTGTTTTCTACAGTCAGCCACTTCAACCTAACCTAACCTAGTCCCTAACTAAGGAATGGTGCCTGTCGGCTGGGCTAAGCCTAAATCCGGCAAAAACCACCATAGTACCTTTCACAAGAAGCGTCGATACACTTGTTGTCGTTTATGCGTCTTCTCCCAATTCCCTTATTTGTTTACGTGTTGTATCAATAGCGTCCTTACCTAATTCCTTAGCCCTTTCATTTGTTTACGCCAAAACGTTTTGTCAACTGTAATATTGTAAAAGCGCAAAGACGCTGAAGTCAGTTTGGGTAGGACCGCCGACGAAGTCGGTTTATTTTAGTTTTGATACCAAATATACATATCTTATCACAAACAATGGTCCATTTTTTAATTTGTTTGTGTATGTTTTGTAACCATTCCGTCTCGGAACGTAACTCGAGCCCTATGACTTCCTTAAAAATTGCATCCGTAACCTTGGTGATCTATGCCCCGGAGCTAGAATAGAAGTATTATCTGCCATTACCCTCCCACTGCGTAAGATAGCACATGTATGGATACGTCCTCCAGTCCTGGAGGAGACAGCCATACTAAAGCTTATCGGCAGGCAGAACCAGGGCCTAATCACCACAGGCCACAGGCTTCCCAGGTGAAGCCAATCATTAACGGTAAGCTCCGGGTAGTGCAGATAAACCTGAACCACTCTAGAGCAGCCACCGAATCCAGGAACCGTGGTTAGTAAAAACCAAAATCCACGGATTGAGGTTACGGACATACACTCTTCTCCATTCCAACAAAGAAGGTAAACTAAGAAGCTGCATTCTGATAAGAAAATAGCTTAATTTCACTCTCTCTTACCGTTTCAGCAACTGTGATCTTAACGTGGCAGTATGTCACAGCAAGAATAAAACCCCGTCTCATTTCTACACCCGTATACTTGCCATACGAAGAAGAGGACCCTCCTCCGCCTGCTGTAAAGGAGCTTGTACTACTGAAAGAAAACTCCAATCTTGTCATGCAAAGGCTCACCACAGCCTCTGGGGAAGCTCCAACATCAACAAAAGAGGTGAATCTCTAATTGAATTCATATTATCGTCCAATCTATGTATTTGTAACAGGGGTAGTCATCCGACATTCCATAACTAAACTAGGGAGGAGGTAATAGATATAACATTAGCCCATCTCAATTGTCCCTTGACCGTTAGCAACTGGAAGGTATCTCCGAAGTGCTCATTCTCTGACCATTTCAGAATAACCTTCCAGATTGATTACAAAATAAGTGAAACAAAGCCCTTTAGAAACCGTAATAAGACAGACTGGAATAAATTCGTACGCCTGTTCACCAATGAACTAAAACCAGAACTTATAGATAAAATTTCAAACGTGACACAGGTAAACGAATCAGTCGACTTTATTACAAAATCTATGGTTAATGCCTTCGACAAATCCTGTCCCACAAGAATGGAAAAAGACTGGGCCAGAAAACTAGGGCAGCTAAAAAGGCTTCTTGGTTAGATTACCGTAGCAACCTCTAAACCACCACTGAGGCGGCGAGACTTCGCAAGGTACTTGCTAAAACTCCAACTGTTCCATCCTTCCTAGTGAGAGGAGACAACTCCTGGACAAACAGCAACCAAGAAACACTATTCCTGGAAACCCCCTTCGCAGGCTGCGGGGAACCACATGCAGAAATAAGTGACTCGCTTACACCTCTTAACGAGGAGGATCAGGTTACCGTAAACGACTGCATTCGGGAGGATAAGCTAACATGGGCCATTGATTTATTCCACCCCCTCAAAAACCGCGGGACCGGATGGTAACTTCCCTGCGATGCTACAAAGAACCAAAACCATTCTAATCCACAGGCTTCAGGCAATCTTTATCGCATGTCTGACCTTGGGCTTTATTCCAAACCAATGGAAAGAGTTAAGAGTAGCTTTAATTTTTAAAGCAGGAAAAACTAGTCACTGGGCCAATCAGTCTTTCGTCGTTTCTTCTCAATACAATTGAAGGACTACTGTATCTACATATACTCTCCCTTTCTGGTTGCCTTGTCGTGGCGGGAGGGCTTAAAAGTCAAAGTACTCAGGTGAGACATCGAACCAAAAGCCAGTAACGTCTTGACTTTGACGATAATAATAATAATATAATAATGATAATGGCGGCGCTACAGTCCGAGGTGGACCTGGGCCTAGCTTCTCAGCAACCACTCGCGATGTGCGTGCTATTGTTCTCTCACGAGTGGAGGGGACTTACAGTTTAATGCCGACTCCGAACGGCGATTTTGAGAAGCTTTTCCTAGACAGTTATACTCTTTGAGCATTGTCAGTGACTCGAAAGAGGTGGAGCTGTGAAAAAAACGTTTGATGATTTTTTCGAGATTCGAACCGACGACCTCGAGCATAGGAGTCGACGCACCTACCCACTACTCCACGGCGCCCACTTTGACGATAAACAAGTACCCAATCCGAAGATTCCTGCCACTCACTCTACGACAAGTTCGATAGACTGAGTTGGAAAGTTGGAGAATGTAGCGGAGAAGCTTTGCCTGATACGCTTAATCTCCAACCACATAGTCAAGTGGCTGATCAGAGTGTTGCTTCTGATGGTACGACCCGGAATCCCGAAAAGGTTGAACGGGCTCCAAACGAGGCAGCCTCTGAAGGGCCCTTGACTAAGAATCAAAAGAAGAGGAGAAAAAGGCTTGCGACAATCGCAAGTGGCGCAAGTGCTGAGAGTCGCACCCCCTTGGTGGCGACGGCAAAAAGAAACAGGTCGGCAGAGGTAACTCCAACCGAAACCGATCAGTCTATTGGAGCCAACGCTACCTCCTCTTCTGCTGATTCGAACAAGATCAAGAGGAAGAAGGTCTCAAACGTTCCTGATCCATCTGCTAATGGCTCTCCCCGCGCACAACGTCTGGATGAAATTAGTGCTGCAACCCTCAAAGGACGCAATTCTGGCGGACGGAGGTTGAATGACGCGGGAAGATCCACCAACAGAAGTATCCCAACTCCTGTTGGCGACTCCTCCTGCGCGCAAGATTCAAATGAAACAGGTGCTACAACCAGCAAAGGCTGGAGCTCCAGTGGATGGAAATTGGCCGATGCAGGAGAAACCGCAAAGAGGAAGAAGAAAAAAACCGTGTGCAAGGAGCGAGAACTGCGGCCCAACAAAAGAGCTGGTATCTCCTCTCTGTCGCTCCGAATTGGGAAAGCTGGCAATGATGACAGTATGACTGACGCTGAGTGCAAACACTGCAAAGATCAACTGTGGGAGCTAGCAACGGCAGAGAATGCTTGCTTTCAAGTGGAGGGCTGTGGTTTGGAAAACAGAACCTTTGTGTTGAAGTGCTCCACCCAGCAAAACCTTGAATGGTTGAGCAAATCTGTGCCGAAAATCCCCCCCTGGGAACCACAACTTTTGGGGTTTTCAGGCCGCGCAAACTGACGCGCGCCGTCTGCTGGATTCCGGGAAAATAAGGACGGTTCTTCTCTCGTTGTGGGTCTAGACGAAACTTCGGTTGAGACCATTCGCTCTAGGTATGACTTCCGTCCCTATCTGCATCTTGGAAGGATTAATTTCCACTTCATTTCCAAGTAGTGCGGATAATGGACGAAAACCACGGTAATCATCAAAATAATTTTTACCCAGATAAACCTTCACCATTCCAAGGATGCTACTGCCCTCCTATGTAGCAGACTTTCCATGGTGAAGAGAAAACTACACATAGCATCCATTCAAGAACCATGGGTGTGGAAAAATCGCATCTGTGGTCGTGGTAGCTTGCGAGGTTTCTTACCACTTTATGACGAGCGGTCTGAAAGACCGAGAACTTGTCTTATTGTGCCGAAATTTCTCTCAGCAACCAAGCCTGTACAGTTCTGTGGACAAGATTTGGTTGCTGCAGTTGGAAGCTACGAAGCGAACGGAGTGTGGGGTAATTTTGTCGTAGCGTCAGCTTACTTCCACTACGACTCTGTTCTGCCGCCACCATCAAGAGCGCTATGGGAACTCGTAGAGTACTGTGAAATCAGAAAATTAGGCCTAATCATCTGGTGTGATGCTAATGCTCAGAATACTTTCTGGGTCAGCAGCAAATGCAACAAGAGAGGGAATGATCTTTCTTACTATCGTCTGATTTGGACACCAACAATGTTGGTTTTCAACAATATTGGTTTTCAACAATATTGGTTTCCAACAATGTTGGTTTCCAACAATGTAGGTTTGTTGCTGGTTTGTTTCATCGCTCGTGGTGACAGATGAAGCTATCAAATACGCAGTCGCGTCCTTCGATAGTTTCAAGTCGCCTGGTACCGATGGCATATATCCAGCTGCCGGTTCTGAAAATAATTTTCACAGCCAGTCTGGCACTTGCCTATATCCCAACCCCTTGGCGTACAGTTAGGGTAGCCTTCATACCAAAGATCGGTAAGGGGGACTACTCACTCGCCAAGAACTTTAGACCAATCAGTCTAACCTCTTTCCTGCTGAAAAGCATGGAAAGGCTGGTTGAGCTTCATGTGCGCAAAACCGCTTTGCGAATTCATCCTCTGTCTCAGATGCAACATGCCTATCAGGGCAGAAAATCTTGCGAGACTGCACTTCAAAATCTCGTTGGCAGAATTGAATGTGCACTGGACAAGAAAGAGTACGCGCTGGGCATTTTCATGAATATAGATGGTGCTTTTGTCAATGCGACTTTTGATGGCATGCAACTCGGCCAGAGAACACGGTGTAGATGAATCATTAGTGTTGCGGACGCGGATTGTGGCCAGTATGGTAAATAGGGGTTGCCCACAGCGTGGCGTCTTGTCTCCTCTGCTATGGTGCATGCTGGTTTACTTTCTGCTCGATGCTCTCAATAGTTCTAACATCTACGCCTAGGCCTATGCGGATGATGTAGCTGTTCTGTCTATCGGATCATGCCTAGCGGCTGTGTGTTCAAAAGCGCAAGCAGCTCTAGACGTGATCGACGATTGGTGTACCAAAAATGGGCTTTCAGTCAACCCTCTTAAAACCGAGGTTGTCCTCTTCATGAGGAGGAGGAAATTGACTGGTTTAACTCAACTAGTACTAAAAGGTGTCATCATCCGATGAAGCTAAATATCTGGTTGTCATCCTAGATAGGAAGTTTCTTTTTTTTTATAATGTGTATTTTATTCATTCCATTTCATAATAGATGTTACAAGTAATAGTATAATAATTTAAATTTTATAGAGTGAATAAATAGTAGTCGTCATTTAGTTAGATAACAAAGTCACAAATTAGTGTTAGACGACACTTCATTTTAGTTGTATAAATTCATTAACATTTCTGGAGTGAGGTGGCATTGACATATACAGATACAGATAATAATAAGAATAATAAATTAACATATACAGCTATACAATTAAAACTTATTAAAGAAATAATCCATATGGGAAATAAACAATAATGAGATACAAAGAAGATAGTTCCATTAAAAGTCCTTTTTTTACAACGATTTTAAGGTAGAATTCGTAGTAATAGTCCAATACTAGCAAGGAATCCATGCTCTTATTTGGTTAATGTAGCTATAGTAGTTATTTGTTAATCGTATAGAATGTGCAATTGAAATAGCATGGGGCAGTAAAAATATAGAATTTGGAAAAATGTGTTGTACGTGCAATTGGTACCTTTGCTAAGTGCATGTTATTTGTCCTTAAATTATAAGTTGAAATAGTTCTGCTATAAATGTTACTGCTTCGCTTAAAAAATTCTCTAAGCACTTTAAAAACATATAAGTGTCTTATTGGTAAAATATTACATTTTTTAAATAGGGGTCAACTATGAGTACGACGACGCAGTTAGTAAGAATGCGAACTAGATATTTTCGAGCAACCAAGACTGGTCTAATCGCATTAAAATATGATCCTCCCCAACATATTCCAATTTAGAGTGTGCTGGTCCATAGTAAAATTTTGATAAAACTTTATTTGAGCAGTATGGTTTGATGAGATATAGTTTACGAGCCACCGGATACATGTGTGATTTTATTGTTTGTAAATTATCCTTCCAGTTCAGATTTTGATCAATTAAGACTCCTAGATATTTAAAATTTTTGACTGATTCAATTATGAAACACTTCTCAGAATACGTATTTTGTCCATGAAAGTTTTGTATGCCGCAAGTATGAAGCGGAAGGCTAAATCTTGTACTTTCATGCGAGTGAAAGCGAATGTTGTATTCTGGAATAGTACTGCCGGATATTTTCAATGTTAATAATTTGGCTTTTTCGCTAATGAGTAACATATGATGAGCAAACCACACTCTAAATTTTTGTAGGTCTTCTCCAATTTTAGTAATGCAATCAATTTGGTTTTGAACGTGTATGTAAATGTTATATCATCGGTGAATGCAGTCGCTATTCCATTGAATTGCTGTCCGAAAATTGAGTCAATATATATTAAAAATAAAAGTGATCCTAGTGGAGAACCCATTTTTTAAGGACTCCTTTTTTAAGACTTGTGGCTTACTAAAAACACCATTTACCTTCACTTTTTGAGCTCCGTCTTTTGGATATGTATGTTTTGAACCAGTTATGTATTGTGTCCCTAAATCCAGCATTGTATAATTTATCTAATAATAACTGATGGTCAACCGCATCAAAAGCCTTTGTGACATGTCTACGAATAAAGCCATAGTAGACATATTTTTGTTAAGCCCTTCATGAAGCTGATTGGAGACCCTAAGGATGGCATCCTCTGTTGATAATCCAGGTCTAAAACCAAATTGATTACTTGAAAAGAATTTATTTTTCTCCAAAAATTGTAGCATTCTCTTTTTAGGATTTTTTTAACAGAAAAGGCAAGGTTCAATAGATGGTTTTAGTAGTTCTGAGATTTCAATGAAATATTCATTAAGTGTATTGGAGACTGCTTCTGAACCTGTTTTTAAAGTTCCATTATATTCCAAAATATTTATTTCTTCAGATTGTTTATATTTGCCTAGAATACCATCTATAACTCTCCATTCCTCCCTGCTATTTCCATTTGCCCTTTCAAATAAGTTTGAGTAATAATTATTTCGTGCTTCTTTAACTTTAATAGTAACCATTTTACAAAGTTTTTTATAATATTTACTCAGCCTTTCATTATAAGGATATCTAGCGTGTTTATTTGCACATATATTTTTCTTTCTTATAAAGTTTAAGTTTTGTTATCCAATTATTTAAGTGTCTATTTCGATATGTTTTTGTCGACTCTTCTGTAGTGCAAAGTTTTTTATACTTGTCTAAAATCGACAGAAATATCTCAAATGCACTGGAAGGATCACTTTCATTATAAACCGAATCCCATAACTCTAACGAGAGGTATTCTTTGAACAAGTGATAGTCTATTTTTTTTGCATTTCTAAGAGATGTAATTTTGGGTCGAATTTGTACTAGTGCTGAAAGAAGTCATATGGTGATCCGTAATTCCGTAGTCATGGACTGTTCCTTTTATAATTTTATTAAAATGTTTGCACACTCTTATAAAAATATAGTCAATACAACTTACAGATGAGTTACTAACACTAGTCGGATCATAAATAATGCTTTTTAAGCCGTTTGATGCCATTAAAAACAAATAGTCCTCAGTGTCTTTGCTGGAGTGATCTGAACTAGATCAGACTTATTTCTATGGAAATAACATATCGAAACGAAAATTGTGAAGGCACTGTTAGTTTTCTGGCAGTGTAAGGGAATTTTCGGCAAATCCTGGGGTCCATCACCAAAAAGATCCTTTTGGATCTACACGGCTATGCATCGGTCGTTTGGTGGAATAAGCTTTTGCGTAAATACGTAACTGTTGCGTTCACTAAACTTTAAAGAACGGTCTGTCTCGGCTGCATAGGGGCCTTACCTAGTACGTCTGACTCTGCTCTTGATGCACTGCTGAATTTCCCCCCTAGATGTCCACATCATGGGGTGCACTCTCAAGGCCATCTTCCGTTTAAAAAGAAGTGGTTTTTGGCACAACTCACACTGGAGTTTCGATGACCTTGTGCATCGCATTTCCTTCGACCCCAGTCGTATGGATATTCCGTCTGACACTTGCACTCCAGCTGCGACGAACATATAAAGTCGACTTTCCCTGCACTCAGGGCTGGCTCTGGTCAGAATCTGAACCAGGAAAGGAATGTAGTCGAATTTTCACGGACGGCTCCAAAACAAATGAAGGATCTGGTGCTGGTGCCTTCGCGGAGAGCGACAACTTTAGACTGCAAATTCGCTCGTTAGGCAAATTTGCGTCGGTTTTCCATGCGGAAACCTATGCGATCCGAATGGCTACGAACTATGTTGTGAAGAACAGGTGGAAGGGGCGAAGTATTTGTGTCTTAAGGCCTTACTGAAACCTTTAACCACTTCCAGGATAGTTTAGAAATGCAAGTCTTCTCTGAATTTGATCGGTAGCTTAAATTCGCTAAGACTTGTCTGGGTCCCGGGGCACCACGGGATCACAGGAAATGAGATCGCCGATGAACTTGCTAGACGAGGATCAGATGAGGTATTTTCAGGACCTGAACCTACGCTGGGACTGCCTGCATCCTTGTTTAGGGCTTCCATCGATGGTTGGACTTCTCGAGAGCACAACCACAGGTGGCATGACTCTCCAGGACGTAGACAGACCAAGCGCATGCTCCCCAACGTCTGTAAGAAATCCGCGGCTTTCTTGTTATCTCTTAACAGAAAAGACTGCAGACAACTTATGGGCGTACTAACGGGGCACTACACCTTCGCCAAACACCAAAGTGTGCTTGGCCTAAGCGATGAAAGCCTCTGTGACGCCTGTGGAGAAGACGATGACACTGCAGAGCACTTTGGCAGTTATTCGGTGCTGATGAGGTGAGAGCTGGTTCCTAGATGGCATAAAACTGAAGGTCCCTCCATAAATATGTATATTCGTATATGTATATATGTACGAGTATGTACGTACATTGTGGCGCTGGAGTCAGTGGTAGACTTGATATTAGCTTCTCAACAACGACTGTGTTGTGCGTGATACTGTTCTGTAACACAAAAAGAATCGAAGCATAATGATGATTCACTGTGAAAGCAAAAGCATAGTACGTCATACAAGCAAATTGAATCTAGGAAATTATTCTTTTCCATCTCGTACCCGTTATGTTTTCCTTTGATACAAACAAAAATATCTGCTTTCGATTTTTAAAACAGGAAATGTTTCATATTAAATTTCTACGTACACACACGGAGTTGTCTTCTCTTTTTATAATATTTATTTATTTTTTTGTCTTCCTTTCTCACTTAATCAATCACATAGTTTGATTGACAGGAATCCATTAACAAGAAATAAATTATAATTCCAAGGAATTATGTTGCCAGATATTCGAGCAGGCACGTTTAGGGGCGCTGGCGGTCGTAGAATGGTCGATGGGGGATTGTGTTTTGTGTATGGTAGCGACGATTCGTGTTTGGTGCGACGGTGACACCCCGCTTATTTGAAATAATGAAGCATTCCTCACCTAAACGCGAGCTCTCTTACTCTTCCCCCCGATACAATATATCTATTTTCAAATTGTATTCAAAGGCAAATGATGTTTCATTGCGGTGCGCAAACAAAATTTCAAATTAATTATTGTTCGTTTCGCATCACCCGTACCTGTGACAGTTGAAAACACTATGAGCGTTCAACTAAAAATAATTTCAGTAAGTTAAACGTATAAATATATGTACGTGCATACTTAAATACACATGGTCTCGAAGAACACATGATCATTAAAATTGATCTAGATATATTTGAAATGGAGAAATCAGTCAGCATTCAGTCTGGGGCTTTGTGAATGATTTTTAAATATATTGACATTTAAAATGTTTTTCATTTAGATTTCTCACTTAATGTTGATATAAATGACAACGTTTTTAAAAATATGTTTCTTATTTGCGCGCAAAAAATATTTCTTATGTTATGTAAGAGAAAAGATAAATAAACCTGTTGGAAGCAATTCTATTACCAGAGTTTATAAAATAATTTTTAAATCAAAACTAAGGAATTTTAAACAATAGAATTGAGGTGCTTCTGTCTGTATTGAAAATAATTCTGTCTGTATTTGATTATTACTTTTAACTTTTTAAGTCAATAGTATCTATCATAATTTAATTTGTATTTACTCTGATTAAAAAAACGTTTATCTAAGTAAATCTTATTTCCATATTTATCGATATAAAGCATCCAATGGGTTGGTTCTTTCCTAAAATTTACTAAGATTAACTTATTGTAGCTAACTATATTTAGTATAGACTCCTGATTCTATCATATGATCAATAATATAGTTTCAGTAACATTCTGGTTTTATAATCGAAAGAAATCTTTCAAACTATAATTTACTGAATAGAATTTTTGACGATAAAATCATCGAAAAGAATATATAGTTAATATATATAGTTATAGTAAATTGTAGTAATTTCAAAGAAAATCCATACAAACGGCACAAAACTCAAGCGGAAACATAGAGTGTATTTCAGTAGCTACTCCTAACCATTTGGACCACGACAGCATTTTTCGCGGTTTTCGGCAAAAAAGGTAATTGTTTTTGTAATAATATTGTACATGTACATAAAAAGACGTTTATCAGACATATGCGGGAAAGTTTAATTACTTTGGTACGATTTTCGTATAATGGAATGGAACCAGATAATGAAGTAACCACTTGTTAATTTGACAAAAAACTAATTTGGAATCAAACATTTGGTGGAATTATATGGAGCTCAATAACTTAAGGCGGGAAAAATAGATGTGTCCAGACCAATTAAATATGCAAAATATGCCAATTTGACATTTTTTCATTTATCAAGAAAAAATGGTTGCAAGACCGTGCAAATCATTTTCAATTTCGTGATTCAGTTCAGAAAACTAATTATTTTTAAGACTTAACCTACCACAACGGGTGAAATGACCCATTTTAAAGTTGTTGTCAGAATTTCTTGAAAATGACATTATCACCTCGCCATTTGTCTTTACTACTTTTATTTAAAAATTCATCAAATGTGTTTTTCAATATATACTCTTCTCTTGTTAATTTTTTTACCGAGAAATATATGTAATCTACCCTAACTACCGCATGTGATATCAAGAAGATGTGTAGTTGTGATACAAAATCACTGCATAAGACATTTTTGCAAAATGTTTTTTATGTTTTTTTAAATTTAATAAATAAACAATTTCGAACCGTTACTTAAAAAAATGTTTTTTTTTTCATGTACCAAATTGTTGTAAATGATATATTTTTCGCTATACATAGTAATATATTTAACATTATAAAGACGGATCACTTGACCCACTATGATAGGAATAGGTATAAATGAAGTATAGGTTTGGTGTTAAAAAAAGTTTTTTATTGAGCTGGTAGATTCATCAACTCCAATTTCTACCCAATAAAGGCCAGAAACTATTATATGAATAAGCTTTTAGATTGTGTGTTATTTGATTTGGATAAGCGAATATCGCAAAGTATTGCGTTCTGCGCTTGTTGACGTGAACAAGCAGTTATTTTAAGGGTATCCGGATAATTGCCACTAGTAAAGGAGAATCAACGTATCATACCTTAAAAATCGAACGCTTTTGTTTTGTAGTTTAAAGAAAGAGGTAATAAAGTTAAAATCTGGAAATTGCTGTAGAAGATATTCCATCATCAATTATTAATCGGCATATCCTAAAAAAGACTCAATGCATGATTTCAAGGCCGGATATGAATGCGCATTCAGAGACGAGCTATACATTACAATGTCTAGCTTTAATATTCCGGTGACCTTATTTTGTATTGCTTTAGTAGCGGAAATGTATTCAAAATTTATATTTTTTAATTCTATAGCAAATGCTTATGTACATTTCGCATTTGGAAATTAAAAGTTATGCCAACTCTTTTATGGAAATTCGGTTTTCGTACTCTTAAAGCGGACGTCAAAATCGTCATCGCATACGGATTTTGATTTGAAAACTTATTTGTTATTAGATTATGTGTGCTAGGCAATTACTGAGTACTGAGTGAGTTTTACGCAAAAGTGATATACATTAATGCATTTATTTTTAATATTTTAACATTGGTGAATCATGTGAGTGTACTTTCTATGTGAAAAACTTAATTGTTTCTTGTTTGACTATCCGATTAGTCAAAAGCGAACAGCAAAGGCACTCATAATCTGCACATTCAAACCTCTCCATGTGTTGTTTTTCATCTGCAGATGTAAAGCAGAGATCCAACCAATTTTAGAATAGGTTAGTTGAAAAAAAAATAAATTTAAAAGGTCCACGAATTCGTAATTAGACTGTTGAAAGAAAGCATATATACGTTAAAAATTACATATTTACTGGGATTCAACTACAAGCTAGGTGTTTCTAGGTCTAAACAACGCAAGGCAAAGAAACAAAATTAAAATGCTTTGAACTGGCGGTAGTCCAAGGAAATACGTGCTTATAAACAAAGATTACAGAGATTTAATTTTTATCACAATCCAAATAAAAGATTGTTTGGAATATTTTCCTGCCAGCTTTTCAAAAGCTAGATACTTATGTCTATCCGAAACCGCCTGTGGGCCTTGTCCTAGTGCGGCTGTGTCGACCCGCAAGCCTGCTAAAGGAGCGACTGTGCCTGGCACTGGTGCAGCGCAACAGCTTCAGACATCTTGGAGAGTAACTTCGGCTGACCACCTTTTCCTCTGCTACTCGTGGGATCAAAATAGATAAAAAAAACATATTAAAAAAAAATATAAAAGGCGAGCTGAATAGGTTGCGGGGAACTACCGTAGTTGATGGAGTAGGCCGTGTTAATCATTGGCTAAAGTCGAAAGAAGTGCAAAGCCTGTCGCAAGAGCGAAAACCGCAAGGCAATCGGCGGGAGCACACAAATTGCCAAGAGGGCAAGCGGGAGCCAATTTCTACCTGCCGACCTCCAACTGAGGTGATAGGGGAAAAAGGGGAAGCGGAGGTTCAAGACTTTGTGATCCCCCAACCCTTTACGATTAAGCCGACGAGAAATAGGGACAACCCGACGGAGTGGATGATTCATTCCGAAAAGGGCTCAGTGGTGCTGGAAGTAGGTGGCATCTTAGCTACCTTGAAAAGGGTTTCACGCCTGAGGAAGCGAGGAAAAAGGTAGAAGAACATACGGCTAAGCCTAACTCGGAGCCTACCACCTCAGGTAAAAGAAGCAGTAGCTTAATTTCACCTCCCGTGACTAATGCATGTAAAAAACAAAGGCTATCCTCGAAGCCGTTGGAGGCGAGATCCTCGGGGCAGGTTTCTGTCTCAAAGAGCGGAAGATATGCAACTGTTGCAAAAGCAGCGGGAGTTGGCAGAAAGCTCACAGGGTCAGCGACAGCCAAGAGGGTAGCAGTTCTTCCTTGCTATTATCCAAGGGAGATGCTGTGCGCTGAGGACAGGAAAGTCCGAGACGACGCTCTTGTATCTGATATGGCCCTGGGATGGGAGCACAAGCTCAAATTTCAGAGTATTCATTTCAGGCATGGGATGCTACTAGTCGACTGAGAAACTCCACAGACGGCATAATGGTTGAAATTGGTAGCACCCAAACTTGGTAATTGGAAGGGAGTGGGCCTGACCTCAAAATGTATGAAGGAGAAATTTTCCCCGAAAGCGCTGGACAGGAGCACAAAACAACACTAACTCTCTTCGAAGCGCAAAACGAGGGAATAAATGTTAACTGTGGAAGGTGTTGTATGGTCAAGGGAACCGGGCTGGTAGTGGGCCTCATAGTAGACGAACAGTCCTTTGACGTCATGTTGCAGATAGGTTTGGCTGGGCCACGGTGACGGTGAGTAGGACGGCGGCACGCTTGCGGTTGCACGGCTTAGCTTGTCCTCCCACTCGTACACCACCAGTTTGCAAATAAAAAAAATATCATGCCTATAACTAGCTAAGAGAAAGTAGAAAGAGGTGAAAAGAGAAGAGATAGGAAAGAGAAGAGAAATAAAAGACAGGAAAGAGGAAAAGAAAGGTGTTCCAGGTCTATGCCTTTACCATCAAAAGAGACCGGAAGGGAGATCGCGGAGTTAAGCTAACTAACCTAGACTAAGCGTAAACTAACCTACCTAACTTAAAACTATAATATTATATAATAATAATAACAATAACATGACCTTCGCTATCTTCCTTGGCGAAATATTGTGGGAGATAGTCCCTTAGCGGAGACTTAGCTACAGTCCAACGTTCCATTGTAGACTACTCCGAAGAAGGACGGCCTTCTCTCACCCTATACACACATTTGGTAAATGAAACTAACTATTCCATTAAATAAAACATATTCACATTCATTTTGATAGTAAACAATTCATTTTTATTAAAACAATTCAAACAAACTTAACCTAGAGTTCAATAAAAAAAGGAAAATTCCGAAAAAACTAACACAAAATGAAAGAAAAATATTTAAGTAAAAGGGTTCTAACCCTGGCTAAAGCTACAGGACGAATCACCACATAAAAAGATTTCCAATTTGCGAAACCTGTAATTCACGGTTCTCTGAGTTCCCCCAACGTCCTGCGCGCAGCACGGTGAAGGACGATACCTGTGAAATAAAAACGGAAATTGTGGGGAGAAATCCGTCTTCTCGCGGACACTCACACACTAACTCTAAACCAGAACTAAATTACCAAATATACTCGTATATATTCTTATTATTATATTAAAGCTAATGTGAAATGCAATTCAAAACCAAACAAATTTAAACCAAACGAAATTTATCAATAATAAAAAAAAACTTCATTAAATTAAACAAAAATTAAAATAACTCCAGCTCCGGACACTGCACTCTTCTGCCTCTTCTAGCTCACCAGCACTTTCAGCTGGCACAACAATTTTCCCACTTCGACTTCCTCGGGATGATTATATCGGTTTTGTCATATGTTGACAGATAGCGTCTTGGTTTCGGCAGCGAAAAGACACGTAGAGTGAACCGGCACGTGTATGTATGAATATATGTATGTTTTTGAACCGCGGCAGCGAATACGGCACTTGGTAGCACACTTTTGTGTTTTTAATGGCTTTTTTGTATGTTAATTTGTTACGCGTATATGTACTCGTATATATGTCAAATTTCATTGCACTTCTGCACTTGTTTTATAAATATTTGTCTGTGTAGAGTATTTTATAACCTCTTTGAAACTATGTGTGTATATATACGAGTATATGTATTTTTATTAAATCTTCGTTTTGTGCTATTTATTCTTGTTCTGTTTAAAAAACCACACCCGCACTCGTATTTTTATGTTTTTTCCTTTCTTGTGTATAAAAAAAACAATAATCAAAGAATTGCTGCCGATCACTTTAACATTCTTGTCAATAATCTCTTCTTTTTGTCTTTTATTGCAACAATTTCCAGATTGAAAAAGTGCCTCTCTTCCAAGTCAATCAACTAAAGTTGTACCGAATAGTGATTTCCGGATACCGAATACCGAATATTCGGCCTGCAGCTAGGCCGGATAGCCGAATATTCAGCGACCGGATATCTGCCCAAATTAAAAGTATAATAGTTTGGTGGTCTGATACTCAAATACAAGTAGTACAAGTAAAACCAACTTAAAGATGTTTTTTTTTTCCTTCTCCTACACAAGGTATTCTTACTTTCTACATAGCAAAGTTTTTGGGACATTTTTGAAGGGGTTGCGGAATACAAAGCAGATTGAGTTTTCTGCAAAAAAAAAAAACCTGCCAATGAGCTTGACTTATATCTCAAAACAGTTTATTTTAAACGGAATAGTGAACCTTGTGCTTGGTGGTCAGTAAATGGAATACAGTACCCAATTTTGCACAAATTTGCAAAAACGTATTTTTCATCTCCATGTAGCAGTGTATATAGTGAGAGATTCTTTTCTGAAGCACGTATCGTATACGAAAACAGAGGTATAAATACACTTAAATGTTTATTTCAAATACAATATACAAATGCATTTGTCTAAGAAATAGCTTAGTACAATCTGTTGCCATATGGCAAGTGGCGAAAGTACATGCAGATAATTCAAAATTTATAACAATAAAAAAATAAAATAGTTGATGGGGAAAAGTAGTGGGATAATTCAAATATAAAAAATAAAATATAGATAAAAATAAATCAAAATGAATTTATAACATTGGAATGAGAAGCAAATCTATTTCATAATGGTTGAAGGAGAAAAGCCATGTTTTACTATTTAAAAATACAGTTATTTTCCTCTCACATCTAAGGTTCTCTGGCAAAGAATTAAATAATCTGGGAGCTGTAACATAATAGAACCGACAATGGTGTGCTTTATAAATAGTTGGAATAGTTACGAAGTTTCTACTGTTAACGCGTAGACTATAATTTTCATGAAATCTAACATCATAGAAAGCTGAATTTTCAAAAAAATGTTTTTAAAACTTTATAACAGTATAGATGCCTTAATGAAAGAATTTCTAAACTTTTGAACAATGCAAAACTAGGTGTTCTCCGATTTACTTTTTTCATTATTCTAAGCACATGCTTTTGTTTAATTAACAAAGGTTATACTTTATTAAAATAAGCACCACCCCAACAAGAAATACCATACTGCAACTAAGATTTAAATAAACCATTATAAACAATTTCTAGAATTTGAATATTGCAATATAGACTTAGATGATATATTTGCCTGACTACCCAATTTAGATAATGTTTAAGATACAAGGTGTGATGCTTCCAATTGAGCTTGTTATCTAGTATAATACCTAAATACTGGAAACTGCCAACATTTTCAATGCGAAAGCAATCTTCACTACAGTTTACATTTTCATTGAAGATAACATTATCAGGACCAATCGAATCTAGACAGTTATACTCTTTAAGCATTGTCAGTGACTCGAAAGAGGTGGAGCCGTGAAAAAATGTTTATTGTTTTTTCGGGAAAAAAAGTTACATATATACATAAGGATTATTAACCTGAGTATTTTTCTTTTATTTTTCAGATGAACTGCTGCATGTTGCAGCCTCCCGCAACAGTCATAAAACGTCAAAACAATTCCCTGAGTTTGAGGTTCGGCAGAGTTGCAGTGTTGGGAATCAAGAAGTCGGAGGAGGGGTTGAGTCAGTTGACCACTCCAAACTCAATTTCGGAAAGAACAAAACCTGCAGAGGAGAAATCAGATCCTCCGCAGGTTGAAACACTCGCTTCACCTGCTGAGCAAGTGACTGAGGGAGATGAAGACGAATACCTGTCTCTGTCGGAGGACTCGTTCTCTGATGGAGAACATGACATGACGGTAGTTTTGATAGAGGAGAGTATACTCCTCCAGGAGGAGAGCGGGGCATTAGCCCCCAATGAGCAGTAAGCTCGATGCTCCCGTTCTACAAATTTAAGGCGGCCCAGGTGAACATCCTTCATGCAATAGCGGCATCGGCTGTAAGAGCAAGGATGTTCACAATGGAAGACCTAGGCTGCGTACTCACCAAGTAGCCTTATATCCTAAAAGGACAAACCCTTGTTTGACTGGCATGCAGAAATGCAGAGGTAATTTGGGATATTCGAGTACCCAATCCAAAAACCTTAACTCTTCTTAATAAAAATATTAATTATGTTCTTCTTGCAGAATACGCTACAAGAGACCTGGTGCCCATTAGGGTAACACTGACCATGGCAGAAGGTAGGCAGCGAACCGTCGTCCTGGCATCGGGATTTTGTGCTGGGGATATGTCGGACCATAGAATTATACGGTTCGATCCGGACGATACGTGCACAGCAAGTAAAACCGTAAGATATCCGAAGAAAACAGACTGGGATCTCTCTGAATCGCTGCTAGGAAGCAATCTGGAGCATCTTGACATCAGAAGAGCTCCATCTCATTTTCTAGAGCTATTTTGTATTCTCTATTCTATTCTCTATTTTCGAACACAGACAACTTTCCAATCACTGAACAAGGCGATTGACACGACACGAACTTTTTCCCAGATCCTCAGAACATGTCCGTCGAATAGGAAACAGCTTGATCCTAATGTAAAAAAATGTTTTCATAACGAGAGATGTTTAAGTCATAGTTATTTTTAAATTTCTACTTCAGTCTGTCTTTAATCTCCTCCAAGCTCCCTAAATAATTTGTTTTCCTAAATACCGCATATTTGCACTTTTCCAGTTGTAAGATGATTAAATAATGTGTAAAATATATGTTATACGATATAAATATACATAGGTAAATGCTATTTAACAGACATAAATTTGTAAAACCTATCAAAACTGGTTGGCCACACTTGTCAATAGTCAGCGTTGGATTTTCGCTAGCAACAATGTTGTCACATGAATATTGGGGTCCGCAAAGTTTTGAGTTCATCAATCCTCGTCTCATAATTCAGCAAAGAATTTTAATTTTTTTTACTGTTTACTGTTTATTTACTAAAATAAGGCATAACTACAAATTCTGTGCATTTGAGGAAAACCGACTAAAAGTCTTGCTAACTGTACATAATTGCATTCCGACAGGGTAATTTACTATTTATTTTATTGGCAATTCTTGTTGGCTGTTTTTACCAATATGCCGGACTGTGAATAATAAGTGTGCATGCCGCGCATACCGAACCGCGCACGAACCGACACCGACAACGACTTGGGTGCATTTTTACTTGTGGGACGGGAGGTGCAACAATAAATAAATCCATCAATGTTATTCAGTGTTTTATTGTTGAATCCGACAGCGCATAGACTGTTGCAGATAAAAGTATGTGAAACCAAACGGCTATACAGCAACTACTGCAATACTCAGTGACAGCTGTTCCAAGATGATGAAGTTATGGGTTGAGGATGCTCACAGTTCAAAAGATGAGTTTCTGTACTCTTTGTCGGTGTTAAAAATTCTTATGACGCATAATTATCAACCTGATGTTTACATCTTGTTATCAAGTATGACTTTGAACGTCATTTTTAGGTAAATGTTAGTCTGGGTAATACTTAGGTTATGACGGGCCCATTGTGATAACACACGGATCATATTTTCTACTGCTTGTTTGAACTGATTCCAAGTAATTTGTGTCAAAACACGGAATGTAGGTTCTGTCTTGAAGAAGACGAAACGTCCCAGCACATTCTATGTGAATGTCCGGCATTGGTTAAGGAAACGTATTCTACACAGGGAAATACTGACTTCAGTGGAATTGGAAAACTCCACAACAAAAGATATACTATCTTTCATAAGGAAAGTGGTTAATCTTTTGGGTTAACTCCAACCCGTCGATACAATAGACCTTTTTAGGTCGCAGTGTCGCTGCCTTTACGGCAGGGTTGTACAAGAGGAAAAAAAAAAAAAAAAGTAATTCCAATAGCTCATTGATGCCAATTTTGTAGGCATTTGAAAAGTTAAGGGAGAATAATTTGTCTACAACTACAAGTTCGCCGTCGGCTACTTTATTTCATTATTATGTCCAAACTACCTGTATGTTCAATATGTCGCTGTTCAGCTCAGCTATAATATGAATCCATAAGACAGGAGGTTCCTTTCACTCTTTTTCATCACCGTTTTTTAGAAGATCGTGCCGAACTCACTGGCCAGCAGAAGAGGCACGATCTTCCAAAAGTCCGTACAGCAGCTGGCATACGTTGACGACGTTGACGTGATTGGCAGAACCCGGCGAGTCGTCAGTGAAGCGTTTGCTGGCGCTGAATCAGAAGCGACCTGCTACATGTCAAAGAGTCTTGATGACGGACGTAAATGGAGAAGGACTTTTGCCAACTTGGCGTGCGTAATTGGAGACATCTGGCTAAAGATCGTAATTGGTGAGACCCAGATCCATCGCGGATTGTAGCCCCGTAAAAACAAGAATAATCTGAATGTGATTACCTTTTAATACACTGTAATTAATTAAAAGGTATTACTATTTGTTTAATTAAAACTAACGTATTAAAAAAAGTCTATCTAAAAGCTACGTTTAATAAAAAACATCCTTCTCTAATCCCTAAAACCAATAATTTTGTGTCTATTATAATTGCAAGATAAAACTAATACAAAAATAAAAAATAAAAACTTTTACGAATGTCCCTTAGAAGATTTTACTACCTTTTTAATCTACCTCCATGCATGCATACGCAGGTTTTCTTTTTGTATTCCATCTGAAACGATAACTCTCGAGCATACAGTTATAACTTTATATATTGAGACCGCATTGTACATTCTGTAACTTCATATTCCATTCACATCAGTTTAACTGACTGTCATAATTTGATATTATTGAGGTGAAGATGAAAGGCGCATTTGTCAAATGTACACGCCCGTTCTTCACAACATATTAATAACCTCAGACGACGTACATGTAAAAGCGGAATTGTTAACAAAAAAGTATGTGAATGAGCTCCAAATCGCCTTGTCGGCTTATAAGCTTATTTAAATTTCTATAAATAATTTGTTAAACAGTCAACGCTATTGAATTGATGAGGTATCCCGCAACGAGACCATTGATGCTAATGATGGCACCAGCACGTACTGGATCTTCCTTCTTTGAGGTGGACGTCTTCTTTATGCTGTGCAACATATGTAGTCCTCGTACGTCCCATCACAAAGACGGCTGTTAGAAATAATAATCCGACCATTTCAATTTGCTTCATACAAATAGCGTTAAATACAAAATTAATGGACAAACTTCTTGAGACCGCATTTTACATGTAGGCATCTACAACGTGCATTTGTGATGTGCACATTTTTTATGTCGATTTGATTTTCTTTCGATAATTCGAATGTAATTATTTAAAGTTTGTCACGTTTATGCTTATGAGGTTATTTTTGTCCTTGAAGAAAATAACATAGTTAAACAAACTTCATTCAACGTAAAGAAGCATATACGATACATATTCCGGTTTTTACATTGGCGGTTTTAGGAAAAGTTCCTGGCGTTTTTTTTTAGTAAAATTCGACTGTTTTTTTTAATTATTATCGACAATATTTCGCCATTTTTCAGGTAGAGCCATGATGCGATTGGTGAAGAACGGTGCCATGACATGACACCAAGCGACATAAGGCCAAATTTTAAAACTTGGCCTTATGTCGCTTTATCAAAGTTACATAAGACCAAATTTTTGCTTTGGCCTTTCAATTTTTGACAGGTCGTCACAGAAGTTTGGTCGGTCGCTGTCACGATGGAACACAACACCTTCCCTATTAATCAATTCGATCAGTTTTCTTTCAATTGAATTGTCAACATTTCTCATACAATAAAATTGATTTATAATGTGTTGTCGCACAATTTGCATATTTAAATTTACAGAGATTTGATATATTTTCATCTTTCTACTGTAGCATTGAAATAATTAAAGGAAAAATCTTACAATTCAGGAAGAAAAATAGACTGATAATATCTCGTTTGAAGGAAATCACAAATAAAATCCCAAATTAAAAAAAAGAAAAGAAATAAAAAAGAAAAAAATCGTCGTAAAAAGGCAAAAATATTGATAATTATCAAAAGATAATTAAAAGAAATCATAAATTACATATTATGCAGATTAACTAAACATAGATAAAGAGAAGTAAACGAATGAATGAATAAATAAGAAAAATAAATAAATAGATAAATAAACAAATAAAGAATAAATTAACAAATGAATTAAACATTAATTATTTAATAAATAAATAATACAAGAATAAATAAATAAGAGTTTTGTGTGTACTCGTACATATACATTAAGGCGAAAGAAAATGAGGTGAATAACACGTAAATAAGTTCGGTTACATATTGCACAATTTAGCTTGTGGGCGAAATTTCATGTACTTTACAATTTTTGTATTAAGCTGAATATTGGTTAATTAAAGCACTATCAGTTATCTTACTTCTTAATTTCAACTTTCGCTTTGGCGTAAAGATCGTATGTAGAATGATGCCAGGGTAGATTAAGCATCAATTTCAGTATTTTGTTTTGCAACATTTGAAGGTTTTTACTGTGATACTTAGCACAGTTACCCCATACCTGAAAGCCATATAGTAAGATATAAGCTTGGAATATCGTGTTGTGTAATATTATTTTATTTTCATTTGAAAGATAACGATGATCTGCTTATAAATGGATGTATGATGTCGATGGCAACGTTTACTTTACTAAGCGTTTCTAATATATGTTTATGCCAAGTTAATTTTTGATCAAGGAATATGCCCAGTTACTTTTCAGATGGCTTCCATGTTATTGAGTGAGCATTTATTAAAAACTGATTAGCAGGAAGATAGCAAGGACTTCTTTTTAAAAAAGATGGCTTGAATTTTTTCGGCATTTAGTTTAATTCGGAAAATAATTTTGCAACATCTTAACAACATTTTTTAAATTCGTCTCAACGTTAAGGCCGAATTTATGGGACATTAGTACGGTTATATCATCACCGCAAGCTCTCAATGTGTACGAAGTGGAAGATCGAATATAAATATATATTAAAGCACTGGTCCAGGCACCGATACCCATGGTACACTTGGGATGGTGTAAACATAATGGCTTAGATCTAAATATTTCAAATGTAAAATTTTCACGGCATACAGAATAACATCTCCGATTGTTTATGATTATTCCATAGACAATTAAAGACTTAACCGCCAAGGAGAAATTAAAGATTTCGGTGCAATATTTGACCCTAAGTTGAATTTTTCATTACATTATGATTACACGATTGCGAAGTCTAACACGGTGTTAGGATTGCTGAAATTAAATTGTAAGGATTTTCGGGATATATCTAGCCTTCAGTCCATCTACATCTCGTTAGTTAGACCATATTTAGAATATTCTTCCATCATTTGGGATTCACCATAGACAAGAACTCAGACTCGAAAGAGTTCAAAAGAATTTCACGAGATATGCTTTCCAAAAATTATATTCCTTTGAAGAACTTCCTATTTATGAAGAAAGATGCAAAACACTTGGCTTACAAACCTTAAGTTTCAGGCGTAAGGCAACGTTGGCCATGTTTATCCGCGATATTATTAATTATCGTATTATTTCACCAGAATTACTTTTTCTCATGAATATATATTCTCCTCAAAGATCTCTTTGGGTGAGAAGTTTACTCTTGATAAGAGTTATAGAACCAACTATGGTTGCAATGAACCCATTACAAGGTGTATAAACACATTCAATGATCTCTGCAATGAAATTGATTTTAGCTTGTCACGATTAGAGTTTAAAAAAATAGTTTATGCATTGTTCCTTAATTAATACTGTTTATTTGAAGTAATCTATGAGATGAAAAATCGGTAGATGATCCTTAGTCGCGCAGTAAACATCTGCTGTGTAAAGCGATACTGAGAGTTAACACATAGAGGACGTAGTGTTCTGTGTGCTCTGTGATGGATAACAAAAAATAAAAAATACACTTGAACGAAAGTTGACAACTTCAGAAGCACTATCATTAACAAGTACCTGAAAAAAGACCTTGGACAATTTTACAAAGAAACGAAGAAAAGTTGAGTATCTCGGGGTCTTCTTCACGAGTGATGGGAGGAATAATGCTGAGCTTTCCTGTAGGATTGGTCAAGCTGGGTCAATTTTGAAACAGCTTGGTCGATCTGTAATTAGGAAGGCCGAGCTTCGTGTCAAAGCCAAGTTAGCGGTGTTTAACTTAGTATTTGTTCCAACTCTCACCTATAGTCATGAAATTTGGGTAATGACCGAAAGAATAAGATCGCGAATACAAGCTGCCGAGATGAGATTTCTTCGTGCTGTTGTGGGAATTACTCGCCGGGATAGGGTGAGAAACATGACAGTCCGCGGGGAACTCAATGTTGGGCAGATGCTTCTTCGACCGGAAAGGACTGTACTTCGTTGGTTTGGTCACGTGGCATGAATGATGCCATCATCACGGCTTCCGAGGCGTGCCTTGAATGCGATTCCATCAGGTAGGCGACCGCTTGGCAGGCCTAGGATGAGATGGTTAGACCAAGTCCAAATACTCGCCTGGTTGCGCTTGGGCATAGCTCCTGATGAGTTAGAGTCGATGGCGGAGGATCGAGTGGCCTGGAGATCTCTCGTGCATGCATTGCCCCCGCGACCCCTTTAGTGGAACATGCGGGTCATTGAAAATGAGATGATGAGATGAGACGAAGAAAAGTATTGTGAATAAGACCATTATGCGAAATCGAATGCCTTTTCAGTAGCTAGTAATATCATACCTGTAGAGTAACATATTGAACGATTTTTTTTTATAATATTAGATATTCTAAGAGCCTGATGTAATATTCCATGACTATGTACGTCTAAAGGCAAACTGCTCATCAGGATATATTTTGTATATTTCGATATATTCTATCGAATATATAGAAATATATATATAGAAATATATTGTCTTTAAATAATTTCTCATAGATTTTGTTTAGACTACTAAGCAAACTTATTGGTCAGTAATTTAATGGGTTATTAGGAGTTTGCCTGCTTTTGTAATAACCCTTGCGAGAATTCAAGCATCTGAGAAATACTGTCTTAGGGAATACAATGAGAATGTGTGATAGGTGCCATTTCTTGCAATAAATTTAATATCCACTTCAGACACAAATTCATTTAATGGAGTATTACAAGTAATAGCGGTAAAAGTTTTAAGTGTGCCTTCAACGAGCTAACCAGAGTTTGTGTCATCTAAATTATCAGATACTTTGTGATTTTTTTTAACCCGGCGAGAGTGTGGCGAGGTGTGACATACCCACCCTGTTATTTAAATAACTATATTTCTTTAATTAACACACAAAAACAACGTCGCTTCGTGTAGCTGGAGTTAAAAAGAAGCAGAAGGGGACAGTGGAGTTTTCGCAATGTTGCGCTAGTCACCGGTCGAGATACACGTGTTCAAACATCTGTTGGGTACGTAATACCCAGCCACATAGTTGGTGTATGCATTTCGTGCCAATATAAACTATTGCTGTTTTGGTTTATGTTCTACTTCTTTTTTAGTTTTTGATTAAAAATGCATTTGGAAACTAGAGAAAGGCGACTTAGGTCCATGTTGGAAGAAGTACTAGAAGATACTTCCGTCGAGTCGAGCTCTGAGAGAGAATCCGACTATTGCAGTGAACATTACCTTCAAACTGAAACAATTCCGTTTTTTTCGGTATTAATAGAGAAATTCTTAAAATATTACATGCGTTTCATTTGCAACTAATTATTATATACTGTAATGAATTTGTAATTAATTGGTATCATTGAAGTTGGCACTACAAAAAGTTTTCATGCCTATGCAATGTCATTCTATGGTTCAGTGTGTTCTCTCAATGGCTTTTCCATAATCATAGTTCAGTGGATTCTCTCAGCACTTTTTTTTCATGAATAGTTTTGTCAAAAGGTTCTTTTTGTTTCTGACGCCAAAGAGAGAACATCGCTGGAGAAAAGTCGTGACAATTAGATATAAAATAAAAAGAAACTCAAGAATTTGTGAACACAGTTTTATTTAGTACTGCATTAAAATACCCTTTCTAATAAAATACCGATTTATAAATGTTAATATTTATTATAACAATATTTACAGGTAATTTTGTATGTGGGTATGTCATACCCAGCCACATACTCAATGTTACATTTTGTAACCACACTCTTGCCGGGTTAAAGTTTTGTGCAAGTTTTTTCGGAGTCAGAAAAAAGGAATTTTTACTTATTAAAATAAGGTATCTGCTTGCATTTATTTTTTAGAACTTTAACTATTTTACGTTTCGTACATTTATCATCATATCAAAAATATTTGTAACAAAAAAATTTATCAGACAAGACAAAACATTTCCTCATGAGTTTTCTCTTACACAGCCCAGTCTATGTGCCTGCAATTTACGTCACCTTCTAATAAGAATTTATAATTCATATGAAAAAGCTTTCTTAAACCCCTTATAAATGTTTTTTTTCTGTTCTTATGAAATCTTTTCTAATTCTCCCTGGAATATAAGCGCGTCAAGATGTAGACCTTTTTATTATTTTTCAGTGTAATTTATGTTCGTATATTCTCAATGTACTTAGTTATTAGTGGAGTTGAAAATCAATCGCCTGAACAACTAGCTCAAAGTTGACAATTCCCTTCCAGTCTCTCCACACACACAACATCACCTTTTTTGCCGTCAATCTCACGATCTTTGATATTTATCATCACCAGTTACGGCACGAATAGTGGCTTGATTTAATTATGTTTTAGTATCGCATCGCAACTGTTATCATATTTTTTGCACTGAGTTCATGATGAACCCATACTTTCTTTTACCGTACTCAAAGTAACGTTAGAAAGAGCTTTCGTTCACTGGGGCCGCAACGATCTGTGTGTTGCTACACCTTGCAATGCCTAATGTATTTAGCTCGCCGTCCACCAGATTTAAAATTCTCCTGAATTTTGCTGACTTATTTGCTATTATTTTTTATTTACAGTGGGGTTAACAAACGCACTTATTTATATTACACCGTATTTCGATTTTAGCATTTCTAGATAGTTGTCCCGAAATGTTTCTTTATTGATGCTTTCCGTTACATTGCATTTCATACTTATTTTGATTTTGTTTAGCTTCTTCAATAGAACTATTAATAACAATATTACACCTAAGAACAATATAATTGTTTTACTTGTTATAGTATAGTTAGTGGATTTGTGAAATTTTATTTCTTTTATTTATTTTCTTCACATAAGTACATTTTGATATTAACTTCTACAAAATCTTCCATGTCTGTTTTAATTTCTTTGAAATCATTATTTGGCATAGGGGTAATTGGTTTTTCATCACTCGTTAATATATTTGGATGTAAAATACCGGTTCGAGGTGAAGCAACGTTTCTTTGAATGTTTTCTACTTTTTCTCTAAATCTATTTAGCTTAAATATTTGTTCTGTAAAGAAAACGCCTGTATGTATTCTTTATGGTAACCATTGAATTTCTTTAATTTTATTTAAAATCCTTTTTCCATCCGATTTAATGGTTCTTTTAACTGAGAAAGAAAGCATAAGGCTTTCGTTATAGTTAGAATTTATTTTTATTTATTGGTTCATATTATTCATCCATGGTTATTTTGGTCAACAATAGAAAAAAGTTGTTCAATATTTCGTCTATCTTCGTCGTTTAACGTTCCGTATAACCACTTAAATGCACCTCCAACAAAATTAAAAAATCGCCTATTCGATGAGGAATAATACTGAATGAATATTGAAATAGCGAACTCCTACTCTCACCTCCCCGTGGTGAAATCCGGAAACCGAGTACCCTCGACAGAAGATGGGATAACCAACTCCCGTGGGACGTCTGGGCGGCTGCGAACGAGAGAGGGGGGAGTGTGACTCTACCAGGGCTCATCACTCTTTTTAGGATGGCGGCCGAGGAGCTGGTCAACTGATTGGCCAACGGCGGCATCCACAACTCCAGCAGGTCAGCAGGAGGTACCTGGTTTCCATGGTAAGGTCGGGACCCTGGAATAGAGATGGCAGCGGATGAGCCCTTCTCGTAGGGCCAACGGCGGCGCTCACGGCTCACGGACAAATGGACCTGTCCTCCCAGTTGGAGGTTGTGAGTGGGGCTAACTTCCTTACCACGTAAAAAACAATCGAGTTCGCCAAACACAAACTGCCTCGGATATGGACGGATTTACTGTTGACGACCCCAGCAAACGGAATAAGAACAATGACTTTCGGTTCTGCACGTGTAATGTGAGGTCCCTGAACAGACCACATCCAGCCGATGAACTCGCGCAGGCCCTAGACTGCCCTATAAAGCAGACATTACCGCAATCCAGGAAGTGCGATGGGATGGGCCGGGCAAAATGAGGATGCAAAACTGCGATATCTACTATTTATTTGTATTTGTGGATTTGTTGTTTGAGGCAGACTTAGGCAAAAAGTCTCAAGCTTTAAGTACATAAGCGAGCGCCTCATAACAATCCGCATCAAGGCTAAATTCTATTGGAAACCCACTTTCCGGGCAGTCGTAAACACACAGAAAGGTGTGAAAACAATCTGCCAAGGGATGAAGACTGGAGAGTTGCAAGTGAGATCTTCTCCAAAGGGCGACTGGAATGGGCAATTAACTCGTTTCAGCCCTTCAAATCCCCAGGTATGGATGGAATCACGCCAGTCCTACTCAAAAAAGCGCAAGGCAAACTAATACCATTTCTATTAATGATATTAAGAAGTAGTCTAGCACTGGGATACATACCGAACCAGTGGAGACGGGCAAAGGTAGTGTTCATTCCGAAAATGGGGAAGAAAAACCCAAGTCTAATAAAGTCCTGCAGACCAATCAGCCTAACATCGTTTCTTCTCAAAACAATGGAAAAGGCTGTTGATAACTACATAAGAGAGGAATTGCTGCAGACATCCCCTCTTTATCACTGTCAGCATGCTTACAGGGCAGGCAGATCCACAGAGCCTGCACTCTTTCAACTGACAGAAACTATAGAAAGCGCCCTTGATGCGAAAGAAATAGTTATATGTGATTTCTTGGATATTGAAGGAGCATTTGACAACACATCCCATGATGCAATTGTTCGGGCTCTGGACAAAAAGGAAGTAAACCACACAGTATCAAAATGGATGTATGAACTCCTGAGCACAAAATCAGTGGAGACTCATACACCAGGAGGCATAATAAAAGTCGACACAACAAGAGGATGTCCACAAGGAGGAGTTCTATCTCCTCTCATGTGGAGCCTAGTTGTAGACGAGCTTCTAGAGATACTAACTAACCAAGGCATCAGATGTCAGGCATATGCCGATGACATAGTAATCATAGCCAGAGGAAAAATGGAGGAGACCCTATGCGATATTATCAAATGGGGAAAGTTAGTCCCTAACTAAGGAATGGTGCCTGTCGGCTGGGCTAAGCCTAAATCCGGCAAAAACCACCATAGTACCTTTCACAAGAAAACGAAAACTGGAACGACTAATACCAATAACTCTGTCGGGTACAACACTGACTCCGGTAAAAGAAGTTAAGTATCTGGAAGTAATCTTGGACAGCAAACTCATCTAGAAAAAACATACAGAAGAGATAACCAGGAAAGCGACGCGTGCTTTGATGATTTGTTGAAGCTTGGCGGCCAAATCCTGGGGATGCAGTCCAATTATTCTAAGATGGATGTACATCTCTATTGTTCGACCTACAATAACCTTTGGTGCAATGGCATGGACCAAGAGAACCAATCTGATCAGCGCGAGGGAGACACTCAGCAAAGTTCAAAGGTTGGCATGCCTCTGTATTACAGGAGCCATGAGAACTTGCAAACTGCGGCCATGGAGGTGCTACTGGAGCTGACTCCTTTGCATCTAGTGGTAGCAGAGTGTGCAAACAAAACAATAACGAGAATGGCAAAAGAAGGAATAGGTAAAGACAGTTGCATTACATCGAGGCAATTTAACGCACTAGTCAAAAAGCTACCATCCTTGCCATTCCGAAGGATGACCTGATTAGGAAATTCAATTTCCAAAAGAAATTTACAAGCAAGCTCAGCACCAAAAGGGACTGGGGCAATGAATCCATGGTCCACAGACTGAGCAACGCGGTAAAATGGTATACAGACGGATCAAAAACTGATGAAGGAACTGGAGCAGGAGTTTTTGGACCCAGGACAAAATACTTCGAATCCATTGGCAAAAATACCAGCATCTTTCAAGCGGAAATTTATGCCATAGACAGATGCGTTCAGATCAATCTTGAAAGGAATTATACCAACTGCGACATAGCAATAATGTCGGACAGTCGAGCCGCTATTGTGGCACTGGACTCCTACACCATCAAATCCAAACTTGTATGGGAATGCTTGCAAAAGCTCAAAGAATTGAGTAGGAGAAACCGAGTAAAACTCTGCTGGATACCTGGCCATACGGGGATAGAAGGCAACGAAATGGCCGACTCCCTGGCAAGGAAAGGAGCATCAGAAACCTTCATGGGCCCTGAACCATTCTGCGCTGTAGGAGACCATCTCCTCAGAGAAGAATTCAGGGAACTGGAAGGAAGGAATCGGAAAGAAACCTGGAATAACGCTCGTGGAATGAAGCAGGCCAAGAAACTCCTAGGGCAATATAACCGGAAGAGATTCGAGGCATGCATCAAAATGAGCAAGAATAACCTCCGTATCCTAACAGGCTTCCTAACGGGCCACTGTAGACTCATGGAGCATCTAAGGAAACTAGGGGTATCAGAAGAAGGTCTCTGCAGATTTTGTGGAGAATTTAATGAAATTCCAGAACATATACTGTGATTTTGCGAGGCAGTAGCCCACAAAAGAAAAATAAGTCTGGGCAAGTACCTACTATCAGAAGAAGAAATGCAATCATTAGAATCTCTTTCATTCTCAGATTCCGGAAGGAAACTGGCTTAGAGAGAATACTCTAGAACAGATTTCTTCACCTATGCGCAATAGGAGTCCATTACCCTCAATAATAATAATAATAATGGCGGCGCTACAGTCCGAGGTGGACCTGAGCCTAGCTTCTCACCAACCAACTCGTGTTGTGCGTGCTATTGTTCTCTCACGAGTGGAGGGGACCTACAGTTTAAAGCCGACTCCGAACGGCGAGATTGAGAAGCTTTTCCTAGACAGTTATACTCTTTGAGCATTGCCAGTGACTCGAAAGAGGTGGGGCCGCGAACAATTTTTTTTTTTTTTTTGAGGAATTGTTTGTCTGAAATTGGTTTCGAACCTAGACTGTGAAAGTCTAATGCGCATGGGTCGACGCACGAACCCACACGGCCACGGCGCCCATTACCCTCAATACAACTCTGAAAAGAACTGTATTTGAGGGGAACTCGTCACAGCGGTCTGCACTGGACACTGGGCTGTTGGCAGGCATGCTGAAAGACTAGGCATACCATTTAACTCGCACTGCCGTAGCTGCCGGGTGGAAACTGAGCCAGAAACCCCCGAGCACTTTCTGTGCAAATGTCCGGCTCGAGCTAGAGTCAGACAACGCACTCTGGGCAAAGCCTTCTTCAACACCCCTAATAATCTCTCAGAAGCAAACATTCATTGTCCGGTAGCCTTCATAAATTCAAGTGGTTTCAAAATTAGGCTAATCTGAGTGAATACACACTCTTTTTCACCCCCATCTCACAAATTAGGTATCCCATAGGATGTGGTATCAAAACGGCGCTTTCATGGCGCTAATTGGGTGCGAAAACAGGATCTGTATGTCCACTGCCACTTTTACCTACCTACCCGAGGAGCTAAGGTATTGAAAGTGGGCACAATATACCTTAAATGTCGCGGTACAATATACCCTCAACAATAATAATAATAATAAGGCTAAATTCGGCAACATCAGCCTAATCTGCGCCCACGCCCCAAAGAAGGACAAAGATGACGATAGCAAGGATGACTTCTATGATCTCCTAGAAAGAACGTATGATCAATGCCCCAGCTATGACACCAAGATCGTTCTAGAAGTTTTTAACGCTAAGCTGGGTAAAACGGACATCTTTGCTAGAGTCATCGGTAAACACAGCCTGCACGACACCACGTCCGAAAACGGACTTAGGCTGGTGGACTTTGTTACAGGGTGAAACCTCTCTGTAGCTAGCACGCTGTTCCCACAACGCAACATCAATAAATTTTAATTTTAATTTTAATTTTTTATTTGTTCACAAACTTAATACAACCCGTAGGCAACTATGACTAAATTATTTACAATATTTTGCTTAAGACTATTTAAACCTACTTGAAATATATAATTTTCTAAGGAAAGGAGGAAATGGCATGTCTTAGTGAACTCTTGTCTGTATTAAAATCAAACGTGTTTAGGGCCTCGTTGGATATACGCAACATTCGCGACATAGGTTCGTTTCGCCCATAATCAGTACGATGGTACTTGAGATGGAAGAGAGGCACTACCCTAAGGGAACGAGGATTGGTGTTGAAAGATATCTTTTGAAGCAGTGCAGGACAATCAATGATGCCCGATAATAACTGGTGTACAAATAATACATCAGCAACTTTTCTACGTTTTTCGAGTGATTGCATGCTCAACAGGGACAACCGATGCTCATAAGGGGGTAGATTATATCTGTCGGACCAAGGTAGTCCACGGAGAGCAAAAGGAAGAAATCTCCGTTGGACACACTCGATTCGATATTTTTGCGTAACCTGATAGGGAAACCACACTTGACTAGCATATTCCAAAATCGGTCTAACAAAAGTACAGTAGAGGGACTTCGTTACGTAAGGGTTCGAGAATTCTTTGGACCAGCGTTTAACGAAACCCAGGGCAGAATTAGCCCTACTAATAATATTTTCGATATGGGGACGAAAGTTAAGTTCTCTATCGCAAATGACACCTAAGTCACGCAGTAAAGTAACTGTGGGAACGGGTTCGTCACCAATAAAATAAGTTCGAGGGGTAGTCGAAAGGCGCTTACGAGAAAATGTGATAGCTTGGCATTTGACAACATTTAGAACAAGAAAATTTTTTGTACACCAAGTCGAAAAAGTGTTCAAATCCATTTGAAGTTCATACGAGTCAGCGGAGATAGAAATTTCCTTAAAAATTTGTATGTCGTCCACGTAAACTGAAAGACGAGAATAATTAATTAAGTTATCTACGTCGTTAATTGTTAGGATGAAAATCAGCGGACCAAGATGGCTACCCCGGGGGGCCCCAGATGTGGCTACAAAAGAATTGGAAACAGAGGATCTAAAAATTACTTTATATTGTCGCTCTTCAAGGTATGACTTGATCCACGTAATAAACTCCGTTTGGAAGCCAAGAGCTTTAAGTTTCAGAAGTATAATCGCGTGTAAGATTTTATCAAAAGCTTTGCTAAAATCGGTAGCGACAACATCAACATTTTTGCCATCTACCAATGCGCACAAGGTGCTGGACACGAATTCTGTCAGGTTTGTCGTAGTTGATCTTCCCTTAAGAAATCCGTGTTGATAGACGGAAAGGACAGACCTACAATGAAAAAACATAGTATCATAAACAATGCTTTCAAATAATTTAGGCAAGGCAGAGAGTTTGGCTATAGGCCGGTAGTTCGCAATCTCATTTTTTTGACCTTTTTTATGTAAGGGGATTATGAAAGAGCTTTTCCAAACCTTAGGAAAGACACTTTGTGAAAGAGAGAGACGGAAAAGCGTCGCTAGAGGCTGAGATAAGTAATTTGCACATTTTTTCAGAATTACAGCAGGAAGGCCATCTGGACCAGCGGAATATTCATTTGTAAGTTTGTCAATCTTATTCTTCACGATTGCCGCGGTGATGTCAACTGAGGTAAAAGAAGTTTGGGCAAAATATTTCGTGTATGAGAAGTAAAAATGATCGGGTTCAGTTACATGATTAGAGAATGACTGACTAAAGAAATCAGCGAATAAATTAGCGACTAAATACGGATCATTCGAAGATATATCAGAGAAAGTCAGAGCCGCCGGGTAATTATCTGATTTCTTTTTAGTATTAATAAAGTGAAAAAATCGATTGGGGTCAGAAATTATACCAGACTGCATTCGGTCCATGTATTGCAGATAAAGTGATTCGCAAAGTTCGGAAAAAGCGGAGTAGGCGTGAAGGGATCTGGCGGTCCCCTGATCATTTAACCGTCAACCAGATTGATCACGTTGCGATCGACGTCAGACACTCCTCCAGTATTCTTGATGTCCGAACGTTCCGAGGCGCCAACATCGACTCGGACCATTTCCTTGTTGTAGCCAAGGTAAGGACACGGATATCGAGAGAACAACGGAGTCGAGGAAGACAGCCACGGTTTGACGTCGAAAAGCTACAATCGCAACAGACTGCCAGGAACTTTGCCGATTGCGTCTCCCTGAAACTCTCCGAAAGTTCGACGTCGCCTGCACTAACAATAGACGAAGAATGGAAACGTTGTCAAAGAACCATTAGAGAAGCATCTATAAGATGTGCTGGGTTTTAAAACACCACCTAGAAAAAACCCCTGGTTTGACAACGAGTGCAGGCAGGCACATGCAGCAAAGCAAGAAGCCTACCGGGCAACGCTGCATCGAACCACGAGAGCTGTTCGTGAGCTCTACGAACAGAGAAGAAGGGAAGAGAACCGGCTTCTCAGGAAGAAAAAGAAAGAGCACGAGAAGCGCGCGATCGAGGAGATGAAGAGGTGTTATGGCAGGAATGATGTCGGAAAGTTTTACCTAAGGGTAAAGCTTTTATCGAATGGGTATAAAGTTCTACAGCTAACAGTAGATTCGCACTCGATACTGAGAATTTGGAAAAATCATTTCTGCAGACTGTTGAACGGCGATGAGAACACAAATACCGCTGTCAGGTAGAATGTTCCACTCACTTGATAGAAGAGAATACCGTCCCCCCGACCTAGACGATGTCAAGATAGCGATATCGAGACTGAGCAGGATGACGATTGAGAACTCTCGCTGCTCCATCAAGGTCGGTAACGAACTCATCGAAATCTTCAATGTCAGAAAACGTTTTAGACAAGGCGAGGCGCTGTCATGTGATTTCTTTAACATCGTTCTTGAGAAGATCGTGCAAAACTTACTGGCCAATACAAGAGGCACGATCTGCCAAAAGTCTGTTCAACTGCTAGCTTACGCGGATGACATTGACGTGGTTGGGCGAACACAGCGAACCGTCAATGATGCGTTTGCTGGCATTGAAACGGAAGCGGCTAAAATGGGTCTGGCGGTAAACGAGGGCAAAACCAAGTATATGCTGTCATCGAGAAAGGACGCACAACATCGACGACTTGGCCATAGACATAGACCATAGACAGCTATAACTTTGAGGTAGTTAAGAACTTCGTCTACCTCGGCTCCGCGGTAAACAGTACAAACAACATCAGTGCCGAGATCAAACGCAGAATAACTCTTGCCAACCGTTGTTTTTATGGGCTCAAAAGGCAATTGAGTAGTAGAGCCCTCTCTCGGAAGACCAAGTTGACTTTGTATAAGACCTTGATCATCCCAGTCCTGCTTTACAGCGCAGAGACATGGACAATATCCCAAGCGGAAACAGTCTCTTGATTTTTTTCGAGAGAAAAGTTCTGCGCGCTACGTCTACGGATCCAACGCCTAAGATGGCTAGGCCATGTAGAGCGTATGGACAACTTAGCTCCAGCCCGAAGAGTCTTCGACTCTGAGCCTGTGGGATAAGGCAACAGAGGACGTCCACGTACAAGGTGGCGCACACAAGTCGAGGGGGACCTCGGCCGCCTTGGTGTGCGAAACTGGTGACAGCTGACGAAAGATCGTGCTGGCTGGAGAGGCATGTTGAGTGAGGCCCAGGTCCACCTCGGACTGTAGCGCCCTAAGAAGAAGAAGAAGAAGATAATACTGAATGCTTTAATTTTACTATTACTTATTTCGTTTATTAATAAATGTTTCCTATCTACTTCAATAACTAAGTTTTCTATAACCGATTGAAATTGTTCAAGTGCATCTAATATATCTTGTGTTTTAACTACATGTAAAAGTATGTCATGTTTAATAACTATTGGCTGTAGTTATTATGATGTACTAGTTTGGTGGCCGGTGTTAGAAAGAAGAAGAAGAAATCTCACAGAGGGGAAACGAAAACGTAGGCCATGCACATATACTTAACTTGTATAACTTTCTTGAGGAATCTACGGATTATCTAGCCCCAGTCGTGGACTTCCAAATCAAATGGCACCAAAATCCCGAATAAACAGGAATGGGAAACAAATTCGGTACTAAGCAGTAACAACGCAAAGGAGATCTACACAGACGGTAGTGGTCTAAGACTGGTAGTGAAGTAGGTGCTGGAATTTTTTTGGAACAACTCCAAATCAGGCAGTCCCTTAGACTAACAAACCACTATAGTGTCATCCAAGCGGAAATTAGGGCTATTCGTGAAGCCGCTGAATGGCTATCGATGAACATGATATCGAGAGAGGATATCGTAATATACACCGACAGTCAAGCTGCTATAAAAGCACTCGAATCGCCAATATTAAGATCAAAATTTGTAAGACTACCGTATATCTCTAAACGAGATATCTAAACAATGCAGCCTCATGGTGTGCTGGCTATCTAGTCATAGAGATATACCAGTTAACTGCGAAGCAGACGAGCTAGCCAAACTGGGTAAAATAATCAGTGACCCAGGGCATTATCAACATCTTTGTGCCAATAGGTACACTGAAAACCAACATCTCTGAAAGCTGGTGGGTAGACACGTCGCAAGACTAGGGTTACCGTATAACGACTATTGTTGTACATGCATGGATGAAGAGGAAGAGGAGTCCTCCCCATAAAGAAGGAAACCTTGGGAGAATATAAGCTCACTAACTGATATATCCGAATAGGACGTCAAGAAATTATAGCTATTCGTCCAAAAATCGAACTGGTTCCAGGAATGAGCGGCAGGATGCCGGATGTGGCAACACAATCGATCCTATGGGTCTAAGTGAATCCAATGTGCATACGTTGGAACCCACCCTACCGACCTACCTACCTACCTACCTACTAACTATTTCTTCTGAACCTATGTTTACAACAGCATATCATAAATTCGACTCGACTCGTTCAATTTTCAATGTCTGGAACGACCCCGTTATAAGTAGGACTGTTATTATCAGCTGGAGTAATATCCGAAAATTTTAAGGGTCTCCTTATATTAGCTTCATGAACATTTCTTATCATATATTTTCTAAATTTCTGTTGTCCCTTGTGCCTTATGCTAACGTAGTTCTTTATAAATCCTTGTTCACGAATTTTTACGTAATTCTCCTTTTTTGTATTTAGTTTTGTAGTTTTGTTCTGTTTATTTTTCACTAACCTGTCTTTTATTATAGCCCTTTTTATGTGATTATTTTGGACATTAAGTGGTGTTTTTTGAATTGTGAAATGGAAAAAATTATTGTGTATATATTCATTTGGTTAGTAATGGGAATTTTATTTTCTATATTCAAAGCACAAATTCGTTCGGTGAGGGTACTATTCAGACGCTCTACATCACCGTTCCCAGTGTGACTATTCGGTTTAGCAAAATGCACCTGAATATCTTCTTCCCTGAAAAAATCCCTTACATTTGTGATGTTAAATTCATTGTCACAACTTGCTTTTTTCGTTTTACATTTAATAGCTACAATTGGGGAATTTTTTTTACGAGTATTCGACTATTTCTGTTGAATATAATAAAAGATTGTTTCGAATTTACATATGTATCTACAGTGAGTGTCATGAAGATTCGTTTTTTTTCTATTAATACCTTCAAATCGTGGTCTTAAACTTAAATTCGAAGGTATTGAATAACGTTTATTCATAATGAAGTCATCATTGTTTTCTATTGAAAATTCACAAATTATTTTAATAAAATTAAAGGTATTACGACAAAAACAAGAAACAAGAAAAGAATAAAGTTGAAAATTAAAGCTCCAATAATATTCGGTTTAAAAAAAAAACTCTTTAAAATGCTTCAAAAATTAAGGGTTCAGGTTAGCATTAATATTTTTTATTTAAATGTGCTTAAAATGTTCATTTCTTCAACACACTGTCTCAAGTTTTGTTTTAAAATATTTAGATAATAATCCTTGTTCATTAGTCCGTCTATGAAAACTAAGCTTCCCACGCCTTTGGACGAAATACAACCCCATACCATTTCGTGGCAACCTCCAAGCTTAACAGTTGGTTTAATATTGCTGTTCCTAGGCTCCTCATTTGCCTTCGGCCACATCATAACTCTTCTATCTGACCTGAAGGGATTAAATTTATCTTCATTCGTAAAAATCACGTCATCCCATTATATTATATTCTTTCTCAAAATTTAGCCGAATTTATCTGTTACTGACAAATGCTTTTTTCCTGGCTACTCGACCGTAATAACCACTCGCTTTGATGGTACGACGCCCAGTAGAAGCCGATATTTGTTTTCCACACTTATTCTGTATTTCTTGGACAATTGGACGGTGCTTTTAAACGGTGTTACAAGCTAGGTTGGCTGGGCCACGGTGACGGTGAGTAGGACGGCGGCACGCTTGCGGTTGCACGGCTTAGCTCGTCGGACGGGGCGGTTCTTGTCCTCCCACTCGTACACCACCAGTTGCAAACAAAAAAAATATCGTGCCTAAAGCTAGCTAAGAGAAGATAGAGAGAGGTGAAAAGATAGAAAGAGATGAAAGCCTAATACCCTAACAGACCACGGACGGACAACTAAAAATATAGGAAAGGGAAGAGAAAGAAGAGACAGGAAAGAGGAAAAGAAAGGTGTTCAAGGTCTATGCCTTTACCACCAAAAGAGACCGGAAGGGAGATCGCGGAGCTAAGCTAACTAACCTAAACTAATCCTAATCTGACCTACCTAACTTAAAACTATACCTATACTAAGCCTAACCTATCTTAAAACTACCTAGCTTAGCCCTGACACGAAACAACACCCTTCCAGTGTCGTTTTGCGATGCAGGTTCGTCAAGAACCCGAGTGTGCCTGTTGTTGTTGGCACTAGTCCGCCTGCCCACCCCATCATGTCAAGCGACATGACCTTCGCTATCTCCCTAGGCAAAATATTGTGGGAGATAGCCCCTTAGCGGAGACGTTAGCCACAGCCTAACGTTCCACTGTCGACTACCCCGAAGAAGGACGGCCTTCCCTCACCCTAAACACACATTCGGCTACGAAACGACTTATGCCATTAAATAAAACATGATACTTTTCATACTAAAACAATATGATTCATTTTTATTCAAAAAAAGGAATTCAACCAAAATAAAAAGGAAAACAATTCAAAAAAGATAGAAACTTAACCTATAATCAAAATAACAAAAAAATGAAAATTCAGAATAAAATCAAAAGAAAAATTTAATTGAACAAAGGGTTCTAACCCTGGCTAAAGGCTACGGACGTCACACAACATAAAAAGGTTTCCAATAAACGAAACCTGTGACTCACAGTTCTACTGGTCCCCCGAAGTCCTGCGCGCAGCACGATGAAGGATTCTACCTGTGGGAAAAGAATCGAAAATTTTGGGGAGAAATCCCTCTTTTCGCGCACACTGATCAACACTAACACTAAAGCCAGAACTATTTGCTTTTATTTATATTTAAAGTTATATTTAAAAATTTATATAAAAAAAATAGACTCAATTTACGTATTACTATTTAAACCAAAAAAAATGAAATCAAAACTAATTAGGTAAATGTAAAAAAAAAAACTTTGGAATTCAAAAATAACATAAAAATCAGCTCCAGCCCCTCCGGGCACCGAACACTCCTAGCACACAGGCACTTCAAAGCTCGGCACAGAACTTCCACTTGGTTTCCTCGGATGGTTATTGCCAATTTTTGTCTTAGTTTCGACACCCAAGAATCGCGTCGTGTTAATGCATCACTCGCGTATATATATATATATATATGTATGTGTTATAACAACGGTGGCGAAGATTTCTTGAAGCGGCACTTGTTTGCTCAATTCCACTGGTCTCCCTTTGTTACAAAGGCTGTAACTTTATTTAGTCAAGGTTTCATATGGTAAATTCACGTATGATTTAGTTTAATTAGTGAAATTTTTTTTTTTTTTCTTTGTTTTATCCGTTCTGGTTTATATATACGTATATATATGTATGTACACACTATGTTTCGTGCCTTTTATTTGCACTTTTATTTTTGCACACACATCGTTCATGTCTTAATATGTATATTTATATACTTTTATTTTTCCACTTTTGGTTATTATATTTAAAAAACCATGCACTATTTATTTATTTTTTTTTATTAATTAAAGGCGCCGCTTAGAAATTTTCTTCCGATCACTTTTCCGTTCTCACCAAGAATCTCTATTTTTCCTCATCTTCTCTAAAATTTTCCAAATTGGAAAAGTGCTTATCTTCCAAACCAATAATCCCCTTTATTTCCTTGTCTAAACTTTCGTCAATTTTCCACCATCCTCCTGCGTTTTACTTGCCTGAACTCACCGACTGGAACTTACATTCGAGTCTCGTCATATTTGCGCATGTGTGTGGTTTGTAAATGTCAAGTGTCAATTGTCACAAGCTGCAAATCAAAACAACTTGTTTTGATTTGTCAGCAAGTTAATTTTTAGTTTTATTTAATTACGGGGTAAGTATTGTTTAAATAAACATTATTTTTGGTGTATAGAACATTTCTAATAATTTTTATCTTACAGGCAAATGGGACTGGACGGTACATCTCCGTGGGACGTGTACATATTCACAAGGTAAGTTATATATATATATATGTATTCTAACTAAAGTCATTCTTTTTTTTTTTTTCTTACAGACAAACTGCTGCATATGCAGCCTGCCGTAACAGGCTCGACGACATTTTACGAGTGGTCGTGAGTAAACCGGCCTCGTAAAAAAAAGGAAGGCTGCAAATGCCACAGTTTATCTTTTAGTAATGCCGGTGTCTACGTGTGGCAAGGGCCCACTCCCTGAGATAAATAGTCTCTTGCTCTACCGACTGGGTTAGCCGGGCACTAATACTATTAATACATATTAACATAAACCTAAGCCTATAAAAAAATATCACAGATAACTTATCACATTTTCCAAGTTGAGGGTGTTTTTTGTTTTGTCGAGTACACCTTTGGTTGGGCGCGATCTGCTATCCCCTTCCTCTCAACTTGGCACATACTTAACCTAATATCACAGATAATGCTAAATAAATAAAATAAATATATGTGTATAAATAAATAAATAATTCTGATAATAAATAAATAAATAAGTATATTAATAAATATGTGTAAATAAAATAATCTCTACTTAACCTAGCACAATCCAGCAACGGCATGCTAGAGTGCGTCATTTTTCAGCCTTATTTCTCTCCTACGCATGAAGGTCCTTGGCGTGGTATGTCCCTACTTTTTCTCCTCGCAAATTGCCGACCTCGTAGAGGCAATTGCCTTTCCTTTTAAGGATTACTCCTTTGAGGAATTTGGGACCCAATTTAGCGTTGTAATTGTCAGTAACGTTGCTCTGTTTAAAGTTGCGTCTGTTAACTATTTGCCCTACTCTATACGTCACGGCTCTACTCCTAGTGTTGTAAATTTTCGTCGCTTTCTGGTGAGCCAGCCTAAGGTTGTCATAAACTTTTCTCCTAACTAGGTCCATTTTGTCCGCCCTAGTCACGTTTGCTAAATCGGTATCTTTGATCATACCCAGCCGTCGGAGCACTTCATGCGTATCTCCGTGCTGTATCATCGGTGTACCAAATACAACATGGTACGGTTCAAACGTGGTCGCATCGTGGGCCATACTCCTCAAGGAAAATGCCGCGTCACTGAGATGCAGATCCCAGTTTCGTTGGTCACCGCCGATATATGACCTTAGTTTGGCCAAAATCGAGCGGTTCACACGTTCCGACGCATTTGCTTGTGGAGAGTAGACCGCGGTATGAACATGTTTGATACCGTACTTCTTCAATAAGCTGGCAAACAATTCGGAAACGAATTGCTTACCATTGTCCGAATGTATGTATTCAGGTACACCGAAGATATGAAATACATTTTCTTCAAGATACCTAACTACCTCAGCTGCCGTTGCCTTCCTCAAGGGTTTAACAAAAATAAATTTACTAAAATGGTCTAGAACCATGAATATATGGGTATTGCCAGTCTTCGTCCGTGGGTATGGTCCTAAAAAGTCAATATAGAGACGCTGAAAAGGTCGCTCCGTGACTGTCTGTTTGCCCATCGGCGGTCGAGAAATCTGATTGGAGGCTTTATTTATTTTGCATATCTCGCAGGATCGAACCCAATCCTGCACGTCAGTGACCATACCTGGCCAATAATACTTAGACCTTAATTTGGCCAGGGTCTTATGCACGCCTCCATGTCCCGCAGATGGAGCATTGTGGGCAGTTTCTAAAAGATCCCCACGCAACTCCGTTGGTATCCAGAGCTTCCACGCCATGTCGTCATGTATAATGTCCCCGGTTCGTAAGTCGGTTCGTCTGTACACAAACCCATCAGAAACGCATAAGTCAGGAAGTCGGTCACCGTTGTCAGTTATGGTCTTCTTTAACTCCTCATACTCCTTTGTTGAGAAGTATGGAGAGTTAAAGTCAACTTCCTTAGCTGATACGGAAGTGAGCTCCTCCATGTGGACGCGTGAGAGAGTATCAGGGACTACGTTTTGGACACCCTTTCTATGCTCGATCACGAAGTCAAACGCTTGAAGTTTTAGACTCCATCTGGCCAGTCGACCAGACAGGTCCTTCTGCGTCATTAGCCACTTCAGACTTTCGTGATCGGTGATGATAGTAAAGGGTAGGCCTTCCACATAAGCCCTGAACTTCTTCACCGACAAGACGGCCGCATAGCATTCAAGTTCCGTCACGCTATAATTCCGTTGAGCGGGATTAAGCTTCTGAGACATGAATGCTATCGGTCGTTCGTTATTCTCCGCATCCACCTGAAACAGCACACTTCCTACGCCAGTCGTTGATGCGTCACACTGTATGTAGAAGCGTTTCTTAAAGTCTGGGTTCGTGAGGATTGGTGCGGATACCAAAGTCTTTTTAAGTATGTCAAACGCGTTAAGCGCATCGTCAGACATACTAAAAGTCTTGCCTTTCCTTAGGCAGTCGGTCATGGGAGCTGTTATAGACGCAAAATTTGAGATAAAGCGCCTATACCAGCCCGTCATCCCTAGAAACCGACGGAGCTGCTTGGGAGTCTTCGGAACTGGAAAGTTCTCGACCGCCGACACCTTGTCTGGATCGGTACGCAGACATCCATCACCGACGATATAACCCAAGTACTTTATCTCTTTAAAACAGAACTTACTCTTCTCCACATTGATGGTCAACCCAGCAGTCCTAAGGCATCCTGCTACCTCTTCGAGTAGCCTGGCATGCGACTCAAAGTCTGGAGAGCAAACCAAGAGGTCATCGAGATAGACAAAGACATTCTCTTTTAACCGAGAGGGTATGACTTTGTCCATCAGCCTACACATTCTCTGAGCGGCGTTACACAGTCCGAACGGCATCACCGTGAATTGATATAATGGCCGACCAGGGACTGTGAAAGCCGTCTTCTCTCTTGACTTGTGCTCCAGAGGAATTTGCCAAAATGCATCTTTCAGGTCTATCCCGGAGATGTAGCGAGTCTCCTGTAGCCTGCTGAGTAGGCCCTCAATATGAGGAAGAGGGTATGCGTCTTTCTTTGTGACTGAATTCACTTTACGTGAATCCAGGCACAATCTGTTTTTACCAGGTTTTCTTACCAGCACCACTGGAGAACTGCAAGCACTGTTACTCTCCTCAATCACTCCCAACGAGAGCATGCGATCAAGCTCTTCGTATAGGAGTTTTTGTATAGCGGGTGAGACTGGGTAATGCTTGATGGGAATTTTGTCGTCTTCCAACTCGATAATATGCTCTTCGAGGCATGTTTTACCCAATCCCATCACCGCGAAGGAGGCAAACAGTTGCTTGATTTCCTCCAGTAGCTTGGCTTGCGCTGGTAAGAGCACCTGTTGTGGGTCACTTTTAGTCGCCGGCGACGGAATGTCCAGCTCTGCGACTAAGTTCGGAGCGACCTTAAAAGCGCTCCAGAAGTCAACTCCAAGGTAAAGTTCCTGTTGGAGAGTCGGCACGACGTAAATATCCATTTTTAGTGTTTTGCCACCCCAAGAGACCTGTGTCTGGAATCGTCCTTCGATCCTTTGGTGGCTCCCGTCTGCTGTCTTGACTCCTAGTTTCATGTCCTTGAGCTGGATGTGTTCCTCTCCACGAAGTCCCTAGCTCCTTTTCCTAGGCAACTAACTGATGCTCCACTATCTAATAGGCCCAGCGTCTCTTCACCTGCTATCTTTACTTTCGCGTAGGGCCTATTATCGTCAGTTGTTGTTATCACAGTTTCTAATATTTTCCTCTTACATCGTCTAGCTATTGCACATTTTTCCCTAAGCCTAGAAATCTTTTTAAACTTCCTGTGCTTTCCCGGCACAGTCGTCATTTACTCACCGAAAATTCTACGCCTAGCTTCTACGTACTCCTGCAGCCTCAGATGAAGACTCTTTCGCTCAGGTATAACCTCTACTTCTGGAGTCTCATCGTCGTCAGGTCGTGTCAGGATTCTTATTTGTTCAGGAGGTGCTTCGTTTCCGGGACTTCCATCTTCGTTGACGGATTCGTCCCGGTCATTCCGCCAACTCTCCTGTTTCCCTGACAGGCTGCACAATTAAAGGACAGATTACCCTGACCGCATGAGAAACAGGTCAGGGTATGAAAAGCGGACGGACATATATTTGGAGCGGTAGCTACACTCTCGCTCTGCGCGTTATCGTCGTGTCGCGTCCGTTCGTTATTGTATTGCGTCCTAGTCGACCTGTTCATGTTAGTGTGGTTTGTCTGTCTAGTCGGTCGTCTAGGCTGAAGTGCAGCTACCTCGAACTCCTCGTCAACGGACCCTGCCTCTTCATCTTCGACACCTAACTCACTAATGCCTCGTCGAAACCTACTTTCCCTAATTGTCAAGTGTTTCTCTGCGCGCCTACATTCATCTCTTAGATCCCGGATGCTGTCGATCCTGCATCCGAAGATCAGCGTCGCTATCCTATCCTTCAGATTTGACCTCAGGATAGAAACGAGGTCTTCTTCTCGTGGGCGGTTCCTCATCTGGAGTACCATTCCCCTGATGTCTGCGTAAAAATCGTCGAAGGTCTCTTGGGGTCGTTGTCTTCTCTCCATGATGTCTCGCAGTATCTCGTGGTCCTTCTTGTCGTCCTTAAATTGCCTGATCAACTCGGATTTGAGGTCGTGGTAATTTAAATATTCGTCGCCCTCGGACTCTTCCATGTACTGCCAGTACCATTGTTCCGCAGGGCCCGTCACTAAATGATGGAAATTCGAGAATAGCTGTTCGGTGGACAGTCCGTTCTTTTGCTGCAACATCTCTATTCTAAAGATGAAGCTGTCCACCGACATTGTCTTGTTAGTGCCGTCAAATTTGACTCCCCACTTGTGCACATCTACTTTTCCACAAATCCTTTGGGGAGTCAGCTGCTGCTGCCAAGTGCCGCAACGTTCTTCGCGCCGCAATGTCTGTTCTGTCGGCGTCCTGTCCTCGTAGCGTTCACTTGGTCTTGGAGGTTCTCTACCGCGGTGTGTGGAGCTTTCCAGGTCCTGAATTTTGTCCTGCAGGATCTTCATGTTATCCTGGAAAGTCTCCATCATCTGGGCCATACTTCCAGTGAAGGCCGACACCACTTCTTTTTGGCTCTTCTCCACCGCTGTAGACACCATCCTTTTAAAATAGCGGTTAATGACCTCGTCATCTTGTTTCTTTCTGTTTTTGTGGTCGAGGTTCTGCGGACCACCTGCTTCATCATTGGTTTGTGGTCTCATACCGTCCAGATTTCCTCTAATCCCCCAATTGTCCGTCCGTGTTTGTCCTTCCGTCACCTGGTGTCGTATGTCCTCGTGACGTCTTGGAAGGGCTGCTCCCTCCAGCTCCTCATCTTCTTCATCAGAGAAGATGGGCCGGGTTACCTTCTTTCCTTGTCGTCGGCCCTGGTCGGTGGGAGAACAAAGGTCATCTCTCAGGTACGCGTCTTGCTTAAAATCCACAGGTGGTTCTTCGAACAGGTCCGTCAGTTCGTACCGTCCGGCCTTAACCGCCTGTCGGGTAATGCGTCTTGTTGTTGATGTCGTCGCCATCTCCGAGGTGCCTCGCGGAATTGCGCCAGTGCTTTCTTCGTTTGTGCCGTATTCTTCCTGATCCATCTTGAAATTATATTTAATGTATGATTACCTAAAGTTTTTTGTATTCTATAAATTGTATTATAAATCTATTTAAATTATTATTGAATGTTTGGATGTATTGTATATGTTTGTTTAATGTTCTATGAATGAATGTGTTTATGTGTGAATTGTATATGTGAGTGAGTATTTAATATTTTATGTATGGTTTTTATATATGTATTACTGCCTTTGTGTGTGTAGGATTAAGAGTCGGTTTTCCGAAAACCATTCTAAGGGTAGTGAAACCGACAGATTTACGAAACGTCACACTCGGCTGTGACTAATTCCTCTGATTCTTGACGAGTGCCGGTGATCAACTCTTCTACCCCAACCACAACTTTCGACAGTCGAAACCGTTTGAAAGGCTGGCTGGGATATCAGATGATGATCTCCAAACACGAGCTAAGCTTCCAGACTCAGTGTCCACACCTCACAAAGAATCGGGTTTTGACACCCTGTATTCTCGGACAGCAGTCAACACTTAGGTCTTTCCACCCGCTCCGTTCTTTGCCTCTTCATGAGCCTCTGACTACCTCACGAGATCCTCTAGCCTAAGCCTGAGGATTGGACAGCCGTCTTCAGCTCATGACTAAACAAAGAAACTTTGGCGACTTTGAACACATAGAGAGATAGAAAAGTAAAATTGAGAAAGAATGAAATAAACTAATTGGATAGATGAGGCTATCGAGAATCCAAGGTTATGACCTTCGGAAAGAGAGAGTGAAAATAATCCCCTTGAAGTCACGATAGTGCCTCTAGCCGGTGTGTCCCGGTAACTTAGTGTGGTTGCCATTACAGCAGCCACATTCGTTCCTGAGACGTTGGGCGCCATTTTGTTGCAAGTAGGCTTTATTTCCCGATACGTTGGGCGCCATTTGTTACAAGCTAGGTTGGCTGGGCCACGGTGACGGTGAGTAGGACGGCGGCACGCTTGCGGTTGCACGGCTTAGCTCGTCGGACGGGGCGGTTCTTGTCCTCCCACTCGTACACCACCAGTTGCAAACAAAAAAAATATCGTGCCTAAAGCTAGCTAAGAGAAGATAGAGAGAGGTGAAAAGATAGAAAGAGATGAAAGCCTAATACCCTAACAGACCACGGACGGACAACTAAAAATATAGGAAAGGGAAGAGAAAGAAGAGACAGGAAAGAGGAAAAGAAAGGTGTTCAAGGTCTATGCCTTTACCACCAAAAGAGACCGGAAGGGAGATCGCGGAGCTAAGCTAACTAACCTAAACTAATCCTAATCTGACCTACCTAACTTAAAACTATACCTATACTAAGCCTAACCTATCTTAAAACTACCTAGCTTAGCCCTGACACGAAACAACACCCTTCCAGTGTCGTTTTGCGATGCAGGTTCGTCAAGAACCCGAGTGTGCCTGTTGTTGTTGGCACTAGTCCGCCTGCCCACCCCATCATGTCAAGCGACATGACCTTCGCTATCTCCCTAGGCAAAATATTGTGGGAGATAGCCCCTTAGCGGAGACGTTAGCCACAGCCTAACGTTCCACTGTCGACTACCCCGAAGAAGGACGGCCTTCCCTCACCCTAAACACACATTCGGCTACGAAACGACTTATGCCATTAAATAAAACATGATACTTTTCATACTAAAACAATATGATTCATTTTTATTCAAAAAAAGGAATTCAACCAAAATAAAAAGGAAAACAATTCAAAAAAGATAGAAACTTAACCTATAATCAAAATAACAAAAAAATGAAAATTCAGAATAAAATCAAAAGAAAAATTTAATTGAACAAAGGGTTCTAACCCTGGCTAAAGGCTACGGACGTCACACAACATAAAAAGGTTTCCAATAAACGAAACCTGTGACTCACAGTTCTACTGGTCCCCCGAAGTCCTGCGCGCAGCACGATGAAGGATTCTACCTGTGGGAAAAGAATCGAAAATTTTGGGGAGAAATCCCTCTTTTCGCGCACACTGATCAACACTAACACTAAAGCCAGAACTATTTGCTTTTATTTATATTTAAAGTTATATTTAAAAATGTATATAAAAAAAATAGACTCAATTTACGTATTACTATTTAAACCAAAAAAAATGAAATCAAAACTAATTAGGTAAATGTAAAAAAAAAAACTTTGGAATTCAAAAATAACATAAAAATCAGCTCCAGCCCCTCCGGGCACCGAACACTCCTAGCACACAGGCACTTCAAAGCTCGGCACAGAACTTCCACTTGGTTTCCTCGGATGGTTATTGCCAATTTTTGTCTTAGTTTCGACACCCAAGAATCGCGTCGTGTTAATGCATCACTCGCGTATATATATATATATATATGTATGTGTTATAACAACGGTGGCGAAGATTTCTTGAAGCGGCACTTGTTTGCTCAATTCCACTGGTCTCCCTTTGTTACAAAGGCTGTAACTTTATTTAGTCAAGGTTTCATATGGTAAATTCACGTATGATTTAGTTTAATTAGTGAAATTTTTTTTTTTTTTTCTTTGTTTTATCCGTTCTGGTTTATATATACGTATATATATGTATGTACACACTATGTTTCGTGCCTTTTATTTGCACTTTTATTTTTGCACACACATCGTTCATGTCTTAATATGTATATTTATATACTTTTATTTTTCCACTTTTGGTTATTATATTTAAAAAACCATGCACTATTTATTTATTTTTTTTTATTAATTAAAGGCGCCGCTTAGAAATTTTCTTCCGATCACTTTTCCGTTCTCACCAAGAATCTCTATTTTTCCTCATCTTCTCCAAAATTTTCCAAATTGGAAAAGTGCTTATCTTCCAAACCAATAATCCCCTTTATTTCCTTGTCTAAACTTTCGTCAATTTTCCACCATCCTCCTGCGTTTTACTTGCCTGAACTCACCGACTGGAACTTACATTCGAGTCTCGTCATATTTGCGCATGTGTGTGGTTTGTAAATGTCAAGTGTCAATTGTCACAAGCTGCAAATCAAAACAACTTGTTTTGATTTGTCAGCAAGTTAATTTTTAGTTTTATTTAATAACGGGGTAAGTATTGTTTAAATAAACATTATTTTTGGTGTATAGAACATTTCTAATAATTTTTATCTTACAGGCAAATGGGACTGGACGGTACATCTCCGTGGGACATGTACATATTCACAAGGTAAGTTATATATATATATATGTATTCTAACTAAAGTCATTCTTTTTTTTTTTCTTACAGACAAACTGCTGCATATGCAGCCTGCCGTAACAACGGGGACTGGTTTAATCTTCCTTACGATTAGCCGCTCTTCTCAGCAGGTTAACTTTTTTGGCTAGCCTAAATGTTTTACAGATTTGATCCTACCCTCATTTATATAGCATCGAACAATGTCACCTACAGTATTTGGCCTCATATCTAAGATTTCATAATTTTTTTTGTACATTTCTCCCTTTTTATGGTGTAAAAGTACCAAATTTCGCTTTTCTAATGGTGAAGTGAAGTGGGCGCCGTGGCGTAGTGGGTAGGTGCGTCGACTCCTACGCTCGAGGTCTCAGTTCGAATCTCGAAAAAAACATCAAACATTTTTTCACGGCTCCACCTCTTTCGAGTCACTGACAATGCTCAAAGAGTATAACTGTCTAGAAAAAAGCTTCTCAATCTCGCCGTTCGGAGTCGGCATTAAACTGTAGGTCCCCTCCGCTCGTGAGAGAACAATAGCACGCACAACACGAGTGGTTGCTGAGAAGCTAGGCCCAGATCCACCTCGGACTGTAGCGCCGCCATTATTATTATTATTATTATTAATGGTGAAGTGCTTCCCCTACGAGCCATTCCTATTTTCCAACACAATTATCTTGGCGATTTCTAACGTTAGTACTTTAGAACTTTAGTAGAGTCCAGGAACTGATATTTGAACTAAATTAACAAATCATGAACCGTTATCCGGTTTTTTTTAACAGGAAAGAAAAAACAAGAATGTTAATGGGACATATACATTTACACTCCGTGTGTCCAAGCGTTTATCGCTCTATCCAGTAAAGAATAAAATACACTATGAGTAAACCTAAAACTTAGCATGAAAACATTTTTTTAAATGGCTTAAGAAGTAAAAACCGAATATTAATGGTTCTCACTGTATATGAATGATTTCGTTGATATTGGAGGGCGTTTCCATAAATTTGCGGCAGTACAAGTATCACAGTTGTTACAGCTTTATGGATTAAAATTCTAAGGTTTGGACTCTAAACGATATATTTCATTCCTTCATAGTTTGAAACTATACCCGACTGGCCAGATTCTTTTTTATGAAATAAAGAGTTTTGTCTAAGAGCTTTATCTTTACAAATAAGATCTTTAGCGAAATATCTACATCTTACAAATTTTATTCCTGTATTTGGTGGGAAAAGCTTGATCAACTTAAACTGCACCCAAATCGTCTAGTTTTGAGTATATTCCAACTTTCCCTTTAGTAACATGTCTTTGGGCGATGTCATTAATATTGTGAGGTATATCATTTCGCTGTATGTAAATCCTCTTGTTACAAAATACTCTTTCTACTTCTTGTTTTCTTTTGATTAAGTATTATTATTTGGGTTTTGAATCGATTTACAACTGTATCCAAACTTTGAGGACTTGTTTGCCGCGAAGTTTCGATATTGTCAACATTTTCCAGTCTGGTAAAAAAATCAGCTACCTTATTTTCTCTATCTTTAAGATATTCTATTTAACAATTTTGGATTTGAGTGTTTCCAATGATTGAGATTGGGTCCATTTTGTTGATTTTAGTATCTTTTTTAAGATACTTAACCATTAGGTACGCAATTTTCGAATAGTTTTGCACAAATTTCCTGTAAAAGCCTGATACCCCTAAAAATCCTTTTAATAATATTCTACAATGCACTTAATTTCCGTGGGATTGGGTTTCATTCCATCCTTCGTTAGGATATGTCCAAAAAAAACTCCTTGTTGCGTTGTAAGAAAGAACATTTATGAAATTATACTTTTAAATTATGCTTTGCTAAGACTTGCAAAATAGGTTTTATAGCTAACAGATGTTCCTCGAGACTGATCAAAAAAAAGGTACATCAACTTAATAAACAACGCAAATCTTATTTACGTAATCTCTCAAGATTTCATTCATTAGTCTCTGGAAGGTAGTCGGTTCATTTTTTAAGGCGAATGGCATCCGAGTAATTTCATATAGACCATTTGGCGTCGCAAATGCAGTCTTATGAATGTCCCTAGGATGCATTCGAATTTGGTAATACCCCTTGGCTAAGTTCAGAGTTGTGAAATATTGAACACGGCCTAACGTATAATAAATTGTCAATATTAGGCAGAGGGAACTCATCATCGATAGTTATATCGTTTAATCTTCTTTAGCCAACGCATATTCTAAATTTAATGAACAATCTACTTTCTTTGGTACTACGACTGTTGGTAAGACATATTTACTGTGAAATTTTCGTACAATTCCTTGCTTCTCCATTTCCTCTACTTGTCTTTTAACGTCATGTGCTTAGGAGGTAATCGGTACAAACGAGAACATATTTGCTGATCGCTTTTGGTATTGATTTCATGCATTATTGAATTAGTGTTTGTTAACTGATCGCCTTCCTGGTAAATCAAGTAATTACTATTTCAAGATGTCGATAACTTTATCTCGTTCGTTTTGTTTTGAAATAAATAAATAAATAAATTGATAAATTGATACTTACAGTCTTTGTAAGCTTCATAATTTTTTCGCGAAAATTCAACATTAAAGCGTTTTTGCGTATAAAATCCATACCAAGCAAAAAATTATACGTTTTGTTTTTTAGTGTAATTTTATACCACTTCATTTTGCTTTGGGGGCTCATTCTAAATTCGGAAGGTGTATCAGTAACAATAATTTTAACTACTTGTTTTGAAACATTGTTAATTGTGTTCAAGGTTACAGGTTACAAGGTTCACTTAGTATACTGGAAGTCTGTTACATCAAACTTTTGCTGAGTATCTATCAACGTCTTATATTTTTTTCGTTAATTGTTAGACATAAATTTGGAATTAAATGTTGAATTGTTCCAATGCCTCATATCAATAACTCTGCTTTCGTCTCATAACTTGAATATTTATTAAACATTTCTATTACGCTTAAATGTAAGCCCATGTGTATTGTAATACTACCATCAACTTTATCTAGAAGAATTTCTTTTAAATCACTTTCTGTTCGACTTGAACTGTAAACTGCTGCTTTACTACTGTCAAATTCGTAAATTTCATTTAATTGATATATTGTACTTAAAAAGTTCTCTTAGATAACTAACCTTAATATAACGACAATGATTGAATATTTCTGAATATGTGCTTGTTGGTCGGAAATGCTGTTTAAGCTGCATTTTTACTTTTCCCATGTTACGCCATTTCTTAGTTGTTGTACACATTCTCCTGCTTCTCCCTGGATTTTTTCCATTAGTAAGATCTGGATACCAAAATCTTTTATTTCGTGATCATCTCCACAAAGTTTAAAAAGGGTTTCAACTGACTTAATAATTTGGCACAAGTTATAGTCGGATTTGCCGTCAAAGCATTTCAATTGCAGGAATTGATTACTTATATTGTTATTATATCTTTCTTCAATGATTTGGTTGGCCGGCGCTCATTTTGTTATACGTTCTTGGGCTTCAATAATTGCGTGAAGGACTACAATTTCGGATTCATTTAATTCCGTTGTAATGCTGGTAGCTATTATAGTCTTTAGCACTGTTCATACAACACAAATGTCAATAAAAATAACGCAGTTACACAATGCAAGATTCACAGTAGCACGACACTTTATTTTCTTTACTTTATTTAGAACCGAGAGCTTTTATCAGTTTTCTTTAAATTCGACTGCGCCAGTTAAAATAAATAAAACACCGATGTGTTTGAGGTTGGTTTTAAGACTGAATTTATTATTTTTATGAGTTCTCATTCTACCTGACAAACTAATTTCCTTATTGCCATCATATGAAGTTCAATAGCTCTTGCAATACGATCGCAATCGCTCGAGCAGCGATTGACTCATTACGAAATAAGCAAAACTGCAAAGTATGCAAGACATGTGGTGCGAAGCAATTGAACTTCATATGCCGACACAGCGGGAGTTCATCGTTGGTGTGAACGTCCAATGTAACTTGCGAGTCGAAGGCACGTCAGGCCCCTCATCCTCAGAAAAACATCCTCCCCTAGATGGCGCATGGGACAATGTAAGTCAGTTAGGTAACAAAGCTGCTGTTACAAAACAGGTTGTTATACCCGCCCCAACGCAATTCGCCGACAATACTGGAACTTCTCATTAAGCAATGTCACAAAACCAAGGTCAAGCTACTGGAAGGCAATATATACCGTTCCCAACTCATAGCATACACCCTCTCGAAAACGCAAACGAAAAATTCTCGTCACTATTATTATCGAGTTTTCTAGTCGGCCTGAGAATGGTCTGTGCTTATAAGCTGTTTCGAAAATTCAACTCGAGTTTTTTCATTCCACCGAATGACCAACTGGAATCATTGTTAAATTTCGCGTTGTCAGTTCGAAATGTCATTGCCATAATTTAAGCCAATGGTCTAGTCTGGCATCTTACAATCCATACTTACTACAAGAGCTAATGCAGAAATTACCTTATCAAACGAGGTTAAACTTGGGTATGTACAAGGTTACAAGGTAGCGACAGATACGCTGGTAAATCTTTCCATGTTTAGTCATTGGTTGTACAGGGTTGCTGAAGGGAAATGTCAAATAACCAAGATTATTATTCGAAAACATTCGAGACAAAAAAGGAGAGAAGGAGGTCGCATAACCTCTCGGCACTGAACCTGCATCAATAACCAACGCCTTCAGACGAAAATACAACAACTAAAATGTGCGTCTCATGTAATGGAAACCGTCAGCTTGTTGAACAATGCAGCAGGTATCAGTCTCTCACCCTAAAGGAGAACTGCAACATAACTAATCGACATTTTCTCTGTCACACATGCCTAGCGAACCACCAACGACGTAAATGTATATCTGAGAAAAGGTGTGGCGTGAGTGGTTGTTCGTATAAACACCATCAGTTGCTACATAAGTATGTTGAGGGTGTTCCGTCTGGTCAAAATTGCAATGCACATGCCACGAAAGAGAATCCCATACTTTTCAAGATCTTTCCCGTTACCCTGTTTAGTGGTGACAACCAAGTGCATATTTTTTTTGTGGATGGAACCTAAGTCTCGCTTATGGAGTGAACACTAGCGGAAGAGTTGGAACTTAGATGCAAAGAAACCCACTTTGCCTTGGACTTCTGGCATACAGCAATCGTAAGATGATTTTAAAGTTATCAACCTGCAAATTTCTGGATATAAGTCGTCGAAAATGTTTCCGCTTTGCCAAGTTCGAACTGTAGGCTCGTTAGAATTACCGTTTCAAACCATAGGCTTTGAAGGTATCAAGAAACTTTGTACGTGCTTCCAAGGTATTTCAGCTAGGTCATATCACGATGTACGACTTCGAATCTTAATTGGACTTGACCATTGCAATATAGTTAATTACCAAAAAATGCGTGAATTAAATGTCGACGAGCCTGTGCCTATCAAAACTCGTAGGGCTGAGCAGTTTTTGGACCACACAAAGGCAATCAAAACGGTAAGCCTATCCACATCAGCTATACAAGTCACATATAAGTGACTGTCAAATTAAAATGGATGAAAGACTGGACGAGCTGGTCAAAGAATACTTCCATATCAAAAATGTTAGATCAAAACAAAGCAGATTACTAATGAAGTTGAACGAGAAAAATGCTGAAGCAATTTTGGATAAAAGTACAATCAAGATTGGGAAAAGACACACTCTCGGCTTACTTTGAAAAGATCCTCTGCGGATAGATACCTTTTCGTAAGCCTGCTGAAGAAGCGACTCTGCCTGGCACTGGTGCAACGCTACAGCTTCTAACAGGGGTGCTACAGTCAGAAGGATGGGGAGATTGGCGAACTATTATTATTATGGTTGAGGGTATATTGCACCGCGACCTTTAAGATCTATTGTGCCCCCTTTCAATACCTTAGAACAATTACGAGTTCCCCTCAAATACAGCTCTTTCCAGAGTTGTATTGAGGGTAATGGAATTCTATTGCGCATAGGTGAAGAAATCTGTTCTAGAGTATTCTCTCTAAGCCAGAGTCCTTCCGGAATCTGAGAATGAGAGAGGTTCTAGTGATTGCATTTCTTCTTCTGATAGTAGGTACTTGCCCAGACTTATTTTTCTTTTGTGGGCTACTGCCTCACAAAATCACAGTATATGCTGATACCCCTAGTTTCCTTAGATGCTCCATGAGTCTACAGTGGCCCGTTAGGAAGCCTGTTAGGATACGGAGGTTATTCTTGCTCATTTTGATGCATGCCTCGAATCTCTTCCGGTTATATTGCCCTAGGAGTTTCTTGGCCTGCTTCATTCCACGAGGGTTATTCCAGGTTTCTATCCGATTTCTTCTTTCCAGTTCCCTGAATTCTTCTCTGAGGAGATGGTCTCCTACAGCGCAGAATGGTTCAGGGCCTATGAAGGGTTCTGATGCTCCTTTCCTTGCCAGGGAGTCGGCCATTTCATTGCCTTCTATTCCCGTATGGCCAGGTATCCAGCAGAGTTTTACTCGGTTTCTCCTACTCAATTCTTTGAGCTTTTGCAAGCATTCCCATACAAGTTTGGATTTGATGGTGTAGGAGTCCAGTGCCATAATAGCGGCTCGACTGTCCGACAATATTGCTATGTCGCAGTTAGTATAATTCCTTTCAAGATTGATCTGAACGCATCTGTCTATGGCATACATTTCCGCTTGAAAGATGCTGGTATTTTTGCCAATGAATTCGAAGTATTTTGTCCTGGGTCCAAAAACTCCTGCTCCAGTTCCTTCATCAGTTTTTGATCCGTCTGTATACCATTTTACCGCGTTGCTGCTCAGTCTGTGGACCATGGATTCATTGCTCCAGTCCCTTTTGGTGCTGAGCTTGCTGGTAAATTTCTTTTGGAAATTGAATTTCCTAATCACGTCATCCTTCGGAATGGCCAGGAGTGGTAGCTTTTTGACTAGTGCGTCGAATTGCCTCGATGTAATGCATCTGTCTTTACATATCCTATTGGCGAACTAAGTCTATCATCCCCCTAATCCAGGGTGTCAAGCGATCCGTGCCCACTGGATGGTTCGCAGCCAGGGGGTAATACCGGCTGTGTTCTAACGGAACCTCTCTGACACCGGGCCACTTTGGAGAGTAACTCTTGCCTGACAGCCTTACTGCGAGTCTCTAGTGCGGCTAATCACCTTTGCCTCTGATACTCGTGGGATCAAAATAGATAAAAAAAAACATATTCAAAAAAATATGAAAGACGAATTGAATAGGTTGCGGGGGTTACCGTATTTGCTCATATTGCTCATAGGCTCAAAGTCGAAAGAAGTGCAAAGCCTGTCGCAAGCTGCGGGGTTAGCGGAAGGTCGCTGCAACCCAGCACTAGTCAGAAAGCGAAAACCCCAAGGCAACCGATAAGCAGGAGCACATGGACTGCCAAGAAGGCAGGCGGGAGCCAAGCTCTACCTGCCCGACTACCAACTGAGGTGGTGGGGGAAAAAAAGGGTGAAAAAGTGGTGCTGGAAGTATGTGGTATCTTCACTACCCCGAAAAGCGTTTCACACCTGAGGAAGCGAGGAAGAAGGCAGAAGCTCACAGGGCTAAGCCTAGCCTACCACCTCAGGTAAGAAAAACAGTAGCTCTATGTCAACTCCCGTGACTAAGGCACATAAAAAGCAAAGGGTATCGTCGAAGCTGGACAGGTCGGAGGCGGGATCGAAGAAGGTTGCTGTTTCAAAGAGCAGAAGCAGAAGAACAGTTGCATACTGTTGCAAAAGCAGCGGGAGCTGGCAGAAAGCTCACAGGGACAGCGATTGCCGAGAAGGTAGCAGTTCTCCCTTGTAATTATCAAGGGAGATGCTGTGTGCTAAAGACCGGAAAGGCTTAGACGACGCCCTTGTATCTGAAATCGTTTTTCATTTCAGGCATGGGATGCTGCTATTCGACTGCGAAACTCCGCAGACGGCGGAAATTGGTAGCACCAAAACTTGGTAATTGGAAGGGAGTGGGTCTGACCACAAAATGTGGGAAGGAGATGGTACGTATCCATTGTATTACCATTTATTTCCCTGAAAGCGCTGGACAGGAACACAAAACAACACTAGCACTCCTCGAAGCGCAAAACTATGGAGGGTGTTGTATGGTCGGAACCGGGGGACCGGGCAGGTACTGGGCCTCGGAGTAGACGAACAGTCCTATACTGGACTGGAGGAGTATACTCCACCAGGCGGATGGCGGGGCATTAGCCCCAACTAGCAATAAGCTCGATACTTCCCTCACACAAATTTAAGGCGGCCCAGGTGAACGCTCACTACACCATCTTGGGGAGCAACAACACAAATGACAAAGCTCTTCACTCGCCATTTTTACCCAAACAAATGTTGGGAATGTTTCCACGTTTGTCACGACATTACCATAAGCAGCCATAGGCTTAGCAAACTTGTTAATGACTGGAAAGTGTCCAGCGAACCATCTATGTCGGACCATAGAATTATACGGTTCGATCTGGACGATACGTTCATAGCAATTAGGACTGTAAGAAATCCGAGGAAAACTGACTGGGATCTCTTTGAATCGTTGCTAGGAATTAATCTGGAGCACCTTGACATCAGAAGAGCTCCATCTCATTTTCTAGAGCTAGAACATGTTGTATAGAGCACAAAAAAAGCTATCACAACATCATTCGAAGCAAGCTGCCCAATAAGCAGGGATTTCAAGGAAGATAGTGCCATGGTGGAGCAATACGCTATCCAGCCTCCTGTCCAAAGTACGCAAGCTGTACAACGCAGCCAAGCGTACAGGAGACTGGCAAAGCTACAAACGGGCCCTCACCTCCTACAACAAAGAAATAAGAAGCGCAAAAAGAGAACGTTTTAGGTAATTCTGCGAGATAATCACTCATACCCCTGCTTCGGCCATCCTCCATAAAGCGCTAGCAAAAACGGGGGAGACACAGATGTCACTAAGAAAACCTGACGACAGATACACCGAAAGTGAAGAACAGAGGCCAAGATTTCTTAGAAACCCACTTTGCGGCAGTCGTCAACACCCAAGATGTGTGAAAACAATCTGCCAATACGAAGGGATGAGGATTGGAGACTCGCAAGGGAGATCTTCTCCAAATGGCGTCTGGAATGGGCAATGAAATCGTTTCAGACCTTCAAATCCCCAGGTGTGGATGCAATCACGCCAGTCCTACTTCAAAATGGGGAAAGGCAAACTAATACCTTTTCTATTAATGATAATAAGAAGTAGTCTAGCACTGGGTTACTTACAAAACCAGTGGAGATGGGCAAAGGTAGTGTTCATTCTAAAAATGGGGAAGAAAGACCCCAACATCTAACATCGTTTCTTCTCAAAACAATGGAAAAAGCTGTGGACAACTACATAAGAGAGGTAGTGCTACAGACATACCCTCTTCATTACTGTCAGCATGCTTACAGGGCAGGCAGATCCACAGAAACTGTACTCTACTAACTGACAAGCGCCCGGATGCAAAAGAAATAGTTATATGTGCTTTCTTGGATATTGAAGGAGTATTTGACAACACATCCCATGATGCAATTGTTCGGGCTCTGGACAAAAAGGAAGTAAACCACGCAGTATCGAAATGGATGTATGAACTCCTGAGCACAAAATCAGCGGAGACTCACACACCAGGAGGCATAATAAAAGTCGACACAACAAGTGCCCACAAGGAGGAGTTCTATCTCCTCTCATGTGGAGCCTAGTTGTAGACGAGCTTCTAGAGATACAAACTAACCATGGCATCAGATGTCAGGCATATGCCGATGACATAGTAATCATAGCCAGAGGAAAAATGGAGGAGACCCTATGCGATATTATCAAATGGAGGCTAACTTTAACTAAGGAATGGTGCCTATCGGCTGGGCTAAGTCCAAATCAGTGAAAAATCATAGTACCTTTTATAAGAAAACGAAAACTGGAACGACTAAAACCAATAAGTCTGTCAACACTGACGCCAGAGAAAGAAGTTAAATACCTAGGAGTAATCCTAGACAGCAAACTCATCTGGGAGAGACACACAGAAGAGACAACTAGGAAAGCGACGCGTGCTCTGATGATTTGTCGAAGCTTGGCGGGCAAATCCTGGGGATGCAGTCCAAGTATTCTTAGATGGATTTACATCTCTATTTTTCGACCTACAATAACCTACGGGGCAATAGCATGGGCTAAGAGAACCAATCTGAACAGCGCGACGGAGACACTCAGTAAGGTTCATAGGTTGGCATGCCTCTGTATTACAGAAATATCTTTCACAACATCCTAGAGCAGTGGAAGCTATAATTAAAAATCATTACGTGGATGATTATCTTGAGTTTGGACATGGAAGAAGTAGTGCGTTGTTGAATGAGGTGATTAAATACATGAAAGTGGTGGTTTTGAAACTCGAAATTTCATAAGTAATTCCAGGAACGCCCTTGATAATCTGGGAGAGAGATCGACAAGCTTCGTTAAAATCTTCGAAAATCGAGTCCAAGAACATTTTAGGCATGCTGTGGTCAGCATCGGAGGACAAGTTTCCATTTAGTTGCAACCCGCGCAAACTAAGTGACGAAGTATGCGCAGGTCGACAAGGTCCCACAAAGAGAGAAGTTTTGAGAACCCTCCTGAGTATTTTTGACACACTGGGGCTCATTTCAAACTTTCTAGTGCTTCAAACATTTTCAAAAATTGTGCCAGTGACTTCAACTATTACCGAAAGTAGAGAATATTAAAATAAGAAGACCTTATCTATTTCACATAAGCTCATGCGAAAATTGTCACGTCGAACTCCACACCTTTGTAGATGCAAGCATATCTGCGTATCTATGCCTCGTTTGGCTATCTACGTATTTTAAAAGGGAAGCAAATCGAATGTAGTCTGAGAACTAAGGTCTCTCCTTTGAAAGTAATATCTATTCCGCGTCTTGAACTAGAAACTAGCATGCTTAAAGTGAGGTTGGCCAAAGCAATTGTAAGAGGACACAACGTGCAAATACATAAACGGTATTTTTGGTTCGACTCACAAATCGTGCTCTTCTGCATCATAAGCGCCAGTAAGTGGTTCAAAGGGGCAAGATTTTCTAGCCGCTAATCAGGAATTTATTCCTCAAGATCATCCGTACGTGACTAAGTCACAACCTGCACGAGGTGTCCCTACTTTTACTAAATATGGCAGATCTAGAGAGGACAACTCGATAAAACCCGCAATTCCAGGTGTCATACAACCGTGCCTAGGAATGAATGGCATTGCGTTAGTATGTCTTCTAACGGTGAACTCTGGACATCTGAGGTGATCCAGTTTCATGTTAAGTCCTCTTCGCTATATACAAGGGGTGAGTACAGCGCGAACTCCTTTTGCCCCGTACTCGTGGGACCACAAATCTTCAGGAAGGTCTGGTACAAAGGAGCCGGGTACCAGAACTCTTCATAAAACTGGAGTCAAAGAGCACGTTGGATGACAGGTAGAAGGGAAAGCTTCGTAAAGCTCTTGACTTCCTCAAGGTATCCGCAGAGGAGTACCAGCCATTAGCTAGTACCCTTGTAGGGAATGCTTGAGAGAAAGTCAGGGATGAGAATGTCCTGATGCGACCCCCCTTGTCTGTGACAGAACACATCCCGTCAGGGCAAGGAGGGACCGGATCAGCTAGGTTAAAGGTAGTGTAGGGTGATCCGCAAAATGCAACCCCTCAGATGAAAACGTCCGTGTGTGACATTAGGCCATGTCCCGATGCACACTCTGGTAGAGTTAGGTCTGAGCTTACAGAGGGAAAGTAGGATGCTAAGACTGAAGCCCATGATGGCAAAGGTCGGACGCATCCTCCTTCACCGAAAGCCGGCAAAGCCCCCCTCCTAGGCGAGTCATCTGGGGAGGTGAACTCAACGCTAGATAGTGTAAAGACGATTATAAAAACCGTGACTGCACTTGAGTTAAGGGACCCGCTGAGACAATGTGCCAATGCCAGGCGCCTTATAAACAGGCTTAAGCGCCGCGACCTCAAATCCTTAACGGATAGGGAAAGGGTTTCTCTGGTTGCTATAACCAGAACCCGGGCGGCATGGCGGGAAAGTTGCCTGAAGAGAAAACGTGGTCAGGAGGGAGCCAAAAGCTTGACCGCTACTGAGAAGGAGGGCCATTGCCCCTCCTCTCCGAGAGCAGAAAACGCTACAAATTCATCATCCGTCCAGGATACAGTATCTACTGAGCCTGAGCCGGTTCCTGGATGCTTTTTCCGAACTTTGCGAATCACTTTATCTGCAATACATGGACCGAATGCTGTCTGGTATAATTTCTGACCCCAATCGATTTTTTCACTTTAATAATAATAATAATGGCGGCGCTACAGTCCGGGGTGGACCTGGGCCTAGCTTCTCAGCAACCACTCGTGTTGTGCGTGCTATTGTTCTCTCACGAGTGGACGGGACCTACAGTTTAATGCCGACTCCGAACGGCGAGATTGAGAAGCTTTTCCTAGACAGTTATACTCTTTGAGCATTGTCAATGACTCGAAAGAGGTGGAGCCGCGAACAATTTTTTTTTTTGAAAAATTGTTTGTGTGAACTTGGATTCGAACCTAGACTGTGAAAGTCTAATGGGCATGGGTCGAGGCACGAACCCACACGGCCACGGCTCCCACTTTTTTTATTTTTATTTTTATTTCACTTTATTAATACTAAAAAGAAATCAGATAACTACCCGGCGACTCTGACTTTCTCTGATATATCTTCGAATGATCCTTCCTTAGTCCCGATCATTCTTACTTCTCATACACGAAATATTTTGCCCAAACTTCTTTTACCTCAGTTGACATCACCGCGGCAATCGTGAAGAATAAGATTGACAAACTTACAAATGAATATTCCGCTGGTCCAGATGGCCTTCCTGCTGTAGTTCTGAAAAAATGCGCAAATTACTTATCTCAGCCTCTAGCGACGCTTTTCCGTCTCTCTCTTTCACAAAGTGTCTTTCCTAAGGTTTGGAAAAGCTCTTTTATAATCCCCTTACATAAAAAAGGTCCAAAAAATGAGATTGCGAAGTACCGGCCCATAGCCAAACTCTCTGCCTTGCCTAAATTATTTGAAAGCATTGTTTATGATACTATGTTTTTTCACTGTTGGTCTGTCCTTTCCGTCCATCAACACGGATTTCTTAAGGGAAGATCAACTACGACAAACCTGACAGAATTCGTGTCCAGCACCTTGTGCGCATTGGAAGATGACAAAGATGTTGGTGTTGTCGCTACCGATTTTAGCAAAGCTTTTGATAAAATCTCACACGCGATTATACTTCTGAAACTTAAAGCTCTTGGCTTCCGAACGGAGTTTATTACGTGGATCAAGTCATACCTTGAAGAGCGACAATATAAAGTAATTTTTAGATCCTCTGTTTCCAATTCTTTTGTAGCCACATCTGGGGCCCCCCAGGGTAGCCATCTTGGTCCGCTGAGTTTCATCCTAACAATTAACGACGTGGATAACTTCATTACTTATTCTCGTCTTTCAGCTTATGCGGACGACATAAAAATTTTTAAGGAAATTTCTATCTCCGCTGACTCGTATGAACTTCAAATGGATTTGAACACTTTTTCGACTTGTTGTACAAAAAATTTTCTTGTTCTAAATGTTGCAAAATGCCAAGCTATCACATATTCTCGTAAGCGCCTTTCGGCTACCCCTCGAACTTATTTTATTGGTGACGAACCCGTTCCCACAGTTACTTTACTGCGTGACTTAGGTGTCATTTGTGATAGAGAACTTAACTTTCGTCCCCATATCGAAAATATTATTATTAGGGCTAATTCTGCCCTGGGTTTCGTTAAACGCTGGTCGAAAGAATTCTCGAACCCTTACGTAACGAAGTCCCTCTACTGTACTTTTGTTAGACCTATTTTGGAATATGCTAGTCAAGTGTGGTCTCCCTATCAGATTACGCAAAAATATCGAATCGAGTGTGTCCAACGGAGATTTCTTCGTTTTGCTCTCCGTGGACTACCTTGGTCCGACAGATATAATATACCCCCTTATGAGCATCGGTTGTGCCTGTTGAGCATGCAATCACTCGAAAAACGTAGAAAAGTTGCTGATGTATTATTTGTACACCAGTTATTATCGGGCATCATTGATTGTCCTGCACTGCTTCAAAAGATATCTTTCAACACCAATCCTCGTTCCCTTTGGGTAGTGCCTCTCTTCCATCTCAAGTACCATCGTACTGATTATGGGCGAAACGAACCTATGTCGCGAATGTTGCGTATATCCAACGAGGCCCTAAACACGTTTGATTTTGATACAAACAAGAGTTTACTAAGACATGCCCTTTCCTCCTTTCCTTAGAAAATTGTATATTTCAAGTAGGTTTAAGTAGTCTTAAGCAAAATATTGTAAATAATTTAGTCATAGTTGCCTACGGCTTGTATTAAGTTTGTGAACAAATAAATCAAATAAATCAAACAAGTTTCCCCGAACGTTCAGGCAGTTAGTTTAGATAGGGTAGAGACACCAAAAGGAAGTAGCGGTGGTGCGATATCAGCGAGGAGGAGAAGACAAGCTCTATGCGTCTGTTATCCAAAGCAAAACAGGACACATCCCGAATTGCTGAGGAGAAAGGAACTTCCAAGAGGGGTCGCCTTGATATTTCGCTCTCCCCTAAATCAGCTGTGGTAAAAAAAAGGCCAAATTTTCAGAGAAGGTAAAGGAGAGTCTTCGGGTCGCAATTGTTGACCTTGGTAACCCAGAAAGTAGACTCACCGAATATCAATGGATACTGATTCAATTGCATATTTTTGATGGTGTGAATGATGCAATTCTAAAGAAGGATGAAGTGATTCTTCTCTGTGGACAGCTGACTACCGTCAAAGACTTCAAGCTCATGGAATGCGACAAATTGAGCACCCTCGAATGGCTAAAGAATTTCGTTTTTCGACCTAAAAGTTGTAGACAAAAGGGAAATCCTTGAATTTACCAAACCTAGGGACCGCATCCTCATCCAGGGACCATACCTCTAAAAATAAGGGATAGAGCGCTATCTTCAACACCTTAATCCGGAGCTGCATAGTCGGGAATGGAAGTTGGTGAAGGTGGGGGAACATTCTGACAATGGTATGGAAGTCGATGTTCTTTTAAACCATAGGTCCCTGCCACTGCTGCGCAAACAGGAGTTCAAAGTTCGTGTGGGTACAACCCGCTGCAAACTTGGACTCCTGGTGGTCAGTGGCAAAAAAAGGACAACAGATTCCGCTGGTCGTAATGAAAGTGGTGCAAATAAACCTTCACCACAGTAAAGCGGCCAGCGCCAATCTGGCATACGTCCTTACAACAGGGAGAGTAGACATCGCCCTGGTGCAAGAACCTAGGCTATGCCGAGGTAGGATACTAGGGCTGAACAATAGAGAGTTGGTGACATATCACGCAACTTCTACTGTAAATAAATGAAGATCCTGTATAGTAGCTAGGAAAAATTCTAATATCTTCCTCCTATCTACATATAGTGATTGCGACCAGACGGTTGTGAAGGTTGAAAGGTTGAAAGGCAAGACAGACCCCCGCTTTTGATTGCATCTGTCTACATGCCTTATGACACGGTACACGGCCCACCAGAGGAAAGCACGATGATCCTGGTGGAGGCCGCAAGAAAAAACAACTGGGACCTCTTCATGGGGTGCGACACCAACTCCCACCACACACTATAGGGAAGAAGGTGAGGTGAAGAACTTTTTAGTTTCATAATATTAAATAATTTAAGAAAAGCCAATTTGGGTAATGATCCTACGTTCATCACCAGAAATAGGGAAGTAGTTGTAGACTCCACCACCTTGGAGGTAAGTAACTGGAGAGTGTCAGATACACCGTCCATCTCGGACCATAGGCTAATAACCTCATGGTCAACAGTAAGATGGAAAGGGAGGATAGGTTTAGGAACCCCAAAAACACAAACTGGGGACGTTTTTATAAAGAAAACTGCAGTTGCTCTAGGGACCTCATGGTTAGCCTAATGGTCTCCACAAGCGATATTGAGCAAACTGCAATAGATATTAAGAACACCTATGAGAAAGCTTTTCCTCTTCGGACTTTCAGAAATAAAAAATCCGCCCCATGGGGGAACAAAGACCTTGGGGTTATCAGGAAAAGAACCAGGACAATTTTTAATGCTGCCAAAGCATCAAGGTCGCCCGAAGACTGGGAGGCTTTCAAGGCTAGTTAAAGGGACTTCAAAAAAGCAGTGGCTATTGCCAAGTGATGCACATGGCGTACCTGCTGCAGTGAAATAATGAGTACCACCGATACAGCCAGGGTAAGGAAAATTCTCTCCAAGGAACCTGCTGTCCCAGGGTAGATGGCATGTACCCAATTATGCTACAAAAGACCAAGGATATGATAATTCCTGTCCTAAGGAAGATATATAGATGCAGCTTAATACATGCCTACATACCGTCGGCTTGGAGAGAAGTCAAGGTTGTTTTCATCCCAAAAGCCGGTAAAGCTAGCCACACAACAGCAAAAGATTTCCGACCTATAAGCTTGACCTTCTCTGTTCTCAAAACCTTTGAGAAGGTATTCATTGCTTATATTCGCAGTAAGTTTTTGACTAACACAATCTCCACAACGCAACATGCCTATATTAAAGGCAGAGGTGTGGAGACCGCATTTCACAGCGTGATTAATGTGATTGAAAGTACTCTCAAAGCCAAAGAGTATGCACTCGCAGCTTTTTTTGACATTCAAGTTGCTTTCAATATTGTAGAAACGAGAGCGATTAAGTCTGCCCTCATGAAGGCCAAAATTGAGCAGTCAATAACATCAAATATTGTTAGCCTGCTCAATAAAAGAATAATCTATGCAAATATGGGTGACTAGCTTGTTAAAGCCATTGCCTAGAGGCACGCCGCAAGAATGGGTAATTCCGCCCCTGCTTTGGGTTCTTGCCATTAACGAAGTTTTAGAACAGCTCAGATACTCGGGAGTGACGGTAGTTGCTTGTGAAGACGACGTAGTGTTGATAGCAAGAGACAAATTGCTCCCGACCATAAGTGAGGTACTTGAAGGCGTTATGAGAATGCTAGCTAGGTGGGCAAAAACTTGCGGACTGGGTGTTAACCCAAGTAAGACCGAATTGGTCCTTTTTACCAATAAAAGAGTCATTCCGCAATTTTGACTTCTAGCTATTGAAGGATTCACACTGACGTTATCCGACAGTGCTAGATACCTAGGTATCATTCTTGACAAAAACGAAATTGGAAACTCAATGCAATTAATAATAATAATAATAATAATGGCGGCGATACAGTCCGAGGTGGACCTGGGCCTAGCTTCTCAACAACCACTCGTATTGTGCCTGCTATTGGTCTTTCACGAGTAGAGGGGACCTACAGTTTAATGCCGACTCCGAATGGCGAGATTGAGAAGCTTTTTCTAGACAGTTATACTCTCTGAGCATTGTCAGTGATTCGAAAGAGCTGGAGCCGTGAAAAAATTTTAGGTGTTTTTTCGGCAATCGAATCGACAACATCGAGCGTAGGAGTCGATGCACCTACCCACTACGCCACGGCGCCCACTCAATGTCTCAATGTCATTGAAAGTGTCAAAAAAGCTACATGCGCTTTTTATATCTGCGCAAAAATTGTCGGTAAAAAATGGGGACCAAGCCCCAAGACCATCCTATGGATGTATACCGCTATTGTCAGACCCATCCTTACGTATGGCAGCGTAGTCTGGTAGCAGGCAGCATTGAAAACCATTAATCTTAAGGCTTTGACAAAAATACATACACTTGCGTGTATGGGAGTTACTGGAGCAATCAGCTCTACCCCAACAGCTGGACTGGAAACGATCCTACATATGCTACGACTTGACCTTTATATGCAGGCAATCGCCGCTAAAAGTGCTCTAAGAATCAGTCAATTTCGCGACTGGTGCTCAGGTACCATAGGACATGCAAGTATTCTTAACAGACTTGCAGTATCAGAAGTCGAAAGCGACTATAGGCTCCCATTCCTCGACTTCGAGAGACCCTTCAATTGCGAATACCCCACCAGAGAGGAGTGGGCGACCAATAAATCCATCAACAATACGACCATAAAGGTATACACCGATGGGTCAAAGAATAAGCAGATACAGGCGCGGGCATTTTCTCCGATGAGCTAAACTTGCACTGCTCAATCAGACTCCCTGATTATGGCAGTGTGTTTCAAGCGAAGGTCTTGGCGGTCAAAGAAGCAGCCAAAACGATATCAATGATGGCAATACCACCAGCTGATATTACAATTCTTATTGACAGTCAGGCGGCCATGAAAGCTATATCCGCAACAGAAATCAAGTCCAGTCGCAAGCTGTCGCGAAGATCTAAAGGCTCTTGGCTCACAGCACTCGATCAATCTGTGCTGGGCCCTAGGACATAGGGACATAGCCGGCAATGAGATAGCTGATGAACTTGCCAAAACAGGATCAGTGACCGACGCGTCACAAGCAATTCATGGAATTAAACCGCCCCTCTCAGAGCTGAGGAAAAAGGTGAATATAAAGATCATTGAAATGGCAAACAGTAGATGGCGCGGTCTGTCTACACGTGTGATTACTAAAGCATTAGTATAGATAGATACGATGGAGCAAAAACCGACAAAATCCTTCAGTGCGGCAAAGAGTAATTAACGATGGTGGTTGGAGCTCTCACTGGCCATAATCATCTTAAAAACTACGCCATGAAAATGAGAGTCTCCAACGACAACATTTGTAGAGGCTGCGGTGATGAGGAGGAACGAGAGGACACTCCTCACTACAGTTGCGTCATAGAACACTGGGAGAATTGTTCTTCCAAGACTTACAAGAAATTTCAAATAAACCTCTAAGATCTCTTTGAAGGTTCATAAGGAAATCGGGATGGCTTCGGCACAATGAGGGATCATGAGTACGACAAGGGTTATAAGGGGACACTAATCACCAACTGGGCATCACAATGGGTCCTCAAGGACCTAAGTAAGGGGCGGCTTACGCCCGTCTACCCACTTATCTACCTATTTACCTAAGCGGTTCAAACAGTTTGTGGCCTTCCGAGTAGGTGAGATTTTGGATGGGTATAATACCAATCAATGGCGATGGGACCCCATGGATGAAAACGTTGCCGATGAGACGACTATGTTGAACACTAAATAAGAATTTGATCAGACAGTCGCTGGTATAAAGGGCCACAATTCTTATATCTTTCCGAAGACAGATGGCCATGGACGGCGGATGTATTTTTCACCAATGACGAAGTTAGGATGCTTATTCATCAAATTTCAAACCCCTCACCCATTATCGATTGGGAAAGATTTTCGAAATGAAAGCGACTTAAGAGATCGGCAGCCTACGTACTTCGTTTCATAAACTGTGCACGGAGGGGAAAAATGTATTGCAATGCATTTCCCTTACTCCGTCAGAAATCGCTGCTGCAGAGAATTACCTACACGTTCAATCATTTCCGGAAGAGTGGATTATGCTGAAGAAAAATAAATTCGGTAATGCCGTTGTATCGTACGCCAGCGTACGAGTGTATCATATATCCACATCATACTCGTATATATATCATAACTAATACCAACATATTATAACTAATGTATACTATTATTGTATGTGTAGGTCTACGAATGAGTGGTCGAAGAGTGTCAGTCACAATTCGGCCAGCTCACCGAGAGGAGGAGAGGAGGAGGAGAGGATCACAATAAACGTTGGGTTTTTTTGCACCGCGTGGTTGCTTTTTTCCCAACGAAGAAATCGTTGCATTTTTATTTGATAGCTTCCGTGATAGTTCTTTTTCAGCCAGTGTTCGGTGGCTTCGGTTTATACATTTGGTCCATGTCGAGCCGGATATTTTGCGACCAGCTTCGAAAGCATATATGTACTTGTGTATATATATCGTGTTAGTTGGTGTTAAATGTTAAATAAAGTGAAGTTTGTGAAAGCACGATGAAAGCGCTGCAGAGCAACAGGTAACAATTTAAATATCTTTAATATTTAGGCAAGCTGCAATGCGGCAGGACATGTTTGTGAGATGATTATCACGTAAGCCAGCACACACAAGCAAGCTGACAGCAAACGCAAGGAAATCCAGAGAGCAGTCGCGACAACTGTCTCCATACACCAAGCAAATGGAAATATACCCGAACAGGACAACACAGCCAGCGAGACGAATAGCATAAATATGTATGCACACAGCAAGCAAGGAGGACTGCATACTACGCAGCCGCGACAGTCGCCATACCAACACACATATGTTTTTTATTATTCTCCTTTTTTTTCTGAGAGCTTTACAGAATGAGAAAATTCTACGGGGCTCTCACATACGAAAGGAAAAACACAAATTAACAAAAGGGATCGACAGATTTGTTTTGGATAACAGATTTTGCAAGCAACGGCAAGCTGCATATATGAACGTAAGTTTGAGCCAGGGGTGAACAGTGTTAGGTAGGTAGGTAGGTAAAAGTGGCGGTGGACATACAGATCCTGTTTTCGCACCCAATTAGCGCCATGAAAACGCCGTTTTGATACCACATCCTATGGGATACCTAATTTGTGAGATGGGGGTGAAAAAGAGTGTGCATTCACTCAGGTTAGCCTAATTTTGAAAAGCAGACTATGAATGTTTGCTTCTGAGAGATTATTAGGGGTGTTGAAGAAGGCTTTGCCCAGAGCCGGACATTTGCACAGAAAGTGCTCGGGGGTTTCTGGCTCAGTTTCCACCCGGCAGCTACGGCAGTGCGAGTTAAATGGTATGCCTAGTCTTTCAGCATGCCTGCCAACAGCCCAGTGTCCAGTGCAGACCGCTATGATTCTAGATATATTTCTTCCACTGTTGTTAAGCAGGTCTTTTGTTTTCTTTTGGTTGTAGTTGGGCCATAAGCTTCTGGATAGGACACATGTTTCCAGCTTGGTCCATCTTTCATTGGCGATCTTGAGGAAGTGATTGTAGATGTTATTTTTTTACGAAGCCTAGTGGAGCCTGGATTTGTTCCACAACGAGACTATCGAGTTTGGATCCCTGTCTGGCTAGCTCGTCTGCTGCTTCGTTTCCTATTATACCCGTGTGCCCGGCAACCCAGATCAAAGAGACCGGGCTGCGTTCACCTATAATGGATAGTTCCTTGCAGCAGCAATCTACTAGTTTTGACGTTGTGGTTATGGATGTGGTTAGAGCCTTGATAGCAGCTTGACTATCTGAAAAGATTGCTATCCGCTGTGTTAGTTCTGTTTTGTTTTTAATTTCAAGACACGCATCATATATTGCTAGCACTTCTGCCTGGAAAATGCTTGCAAGGCTTGGTAGCTTGAGTGACTTTGATATCTTGAGGGCTTCGGAGAAGATTCCAGCGCCCACACCAGAGTCCATCTTCGAACCGTCTGTGAAGATGGCTATGTCATGGTTTTGGATGACTCGCTTTTCCACTCTGTTCTAGTTGGAAAGTATGCCCTATAGTTTTTATTGAAATTTAGCTTTGGGATAAGGTAGTCAGTATGACTCAGTATTGCCTGTTGTGGTAGTGAGTTAAGGATATTACCATGTCCATAAGTTCTATTATTCCAGCAGCTTGACTCTCTGAGTCTTAGTGCACTGCATGTGGCCATGAACGTTGCGGGTAGATCTGGAGGTAGAAGGTGGAAAAAAACTGTAAGCGCATCTGTGGCAGTCGTTCTTAGGGCGTCAGTGACACCTATACATGCAGTTCTTTGTACCTTGTTTAGTTTTGTAATATTGTACGCTTTGGCTAAAGCTGGCCACCAGACTAAGGAGCCGTAGGTAAGAATAGGACGTATTACTGCAGTATACATCCAAAGTGTTATCTTCGGTCGAAGTCCCCAGCTTTTGCCAAGAGTTTTGTTGCAAGCGTATAAGGCTATGCATGCCTTTTTAACTCTTTGCTCTATGTTAGTTTTCCAATTTAGTTTTGGGTCAAGAGTGGTGCCTAAGTACCTGGCAGTTGAAGATAGAGTGAGGGTTTGATTGGCTAGTCTAGGAAGAGGAAAGTTTGGTATTTTGGTTTTCGTCGTAAAAAGCATCAGTTCGGTTTTGCTTGGGTTCGTGTTTAGGCCACAAATGGTAGCCCACCTATTAACCTTTTGCAACGATCCCTCCATGATTTCACTAATCACTGAGAGAAACTGGCCTGATACTAAAATCACAACGTCGTCCGCATACGCAACAACTTTGATTCCTTCCCGGTCTAGTTCTTCTAATAGGTTGTTAATGACTAGTATCCATAACAATGGAGAGATAACCCCTCCCTGAGGAGTTCCCCTAGTTACGTACTTTGTTTGTTGGCTATTTCCTAGCGTGGATTGTATAATTCTAGTTTTGAGCATAGAAACTATCCATTTTACTAGCATCTCTTCTAACCCCTGGGCGATAAGAGATTCTTGGATAGCTTCTGTGTGGACGTTATTGAAGGCCCCCTCTATGTCTAGAAAGGCGGCCATGGTATATTGTCTGTAGTGAATGGTTTTCTCAATGGTGCCGACCACCTCATGCAGAGCTGTATCAGTGGATTTACCCTTGATGTAGGCATGTTGAGATTTGGAGAGAGACTTTCCCTCTAGCTTGAGCCTGATGTGTGTATCTAAAATGCGTTCCAGGACTTTAAGCATGAAAGACGATAGGCTGATTGGTCTTAAATCCTTCGCGGTTTCATGACTCCGACGGCCTATTTTTCGTATGAAGACTACTCGAACCCGTCTCCACGACTGGGGGATGTAATTGAGTAGTAAACAGTTTCTATACATTGCTTTGAGCCAAGGGGTTGCTACATCTTGTAGCTTTTGTAGCATTATGGGTAAGATACCATCAGATAATCTTTTCTTCTGTAATTATCCTATCGATTTCTACAGTGGATGTTGGCAGTGGTTCCTGTTGGTGGTTGACCTCACAATGGTCTTTACACCCAGGAAAGTGTGTAAGTAAGAGTGTATCTAGGGATTCTTTCGAGGATTCGGTCCAGGTTCCATCCTGTCTCTTAAGAAGAGAGGGATTGGAATGTTCTTTGGACAGAATTTTGCTGAGCCTCGAAGAGCCCTTGATGTTGTCGATCGATTCACAGAAATCCTTCCAAGATTGCTTCTTTGCTATGCTTATGGATTTCTTGTAGATTCTTAAGCAGTCTTTATATGGTTGCCAAAAATTATATTTATGGCAAATATTAAAGATGACCCTGGTCATCTTTCTAAGGTTAGAGAGGTCTTCTGTCCACCAAGGAGGAAGTTTCTTCTTGCCTCGTTTGATTGGACACGATATATTAAAGGATGTGTTGAGCGCTTTCTCGAAAACTTCTATTGTTTTTTCCAAATCAATAATATTGCTTATATTGGAGAGCGGTGTTCTACAAAGTTTTTCCTTGGCAATGGTAACGAACTTTTGCCAGTCTGCGCATTTGGGATTTCTATGTGGTACGTGGATATGAGTCTTCAGATTGATGTTGAAGGTGATCAATTTATGATCCGAGAAGGAATTGGACTTGGATACTCTCCAACTGTCTATCTGAGTATCGTTAAAGTTCAGACTGAGTGTAACATCTAAGACTTCCTCCCAACCCCTATAGTTTTCCGAACTGGGAAAAGTAAAAGTGGGAGTGGAGCCGATGTTACATACATTTATATTATTTATTATTATAAAATCAAACAATGACTCACCTCTTTCGTTGATTTCTGAGCTTCCCCATAGCTCATGGCTGGCATTGGCGTCGCAGCGAATCAGAAGGTTTGTCTTGTTGTTTTTGGCGTGTTGTACCACCTTCCGTAATTCTTCTGGTGGTGTCTCACGATCGTGTGCCATGTATGTCGATGCTATTAGAAGCGAGCTTTCCACAGCTTCAAGTCTGACGACAGTTTGGTCGGATGAGCTTAGGTTAGGACAGAGGAAAGCGTTAAGATGTTTCTTAATTAGAATACACGTTCTGGGCTTACCATCGTTTTTTAGGTAGAAGATGTTGTAGTTGTTGTCTTTGAGCCTTGTAACTTTTGAACATGTAGTCCATGGCTTCTGCACTATCCCGATGTCGAAATCCTCTTCCTTGAGGAACATCAACAGATTGTCTGAAGCACACTTAGAGTGCTGCAGATTAATCTGTTCTACTTTCAGCATCGGGAATAGGTGGGTCTGAGTTGGTAGTATCAATCGCCATACCCTCGAACAGCTTGTCCGCGGCGTCGACATCGTCTGTGTCATCACCCGGGTTTGACCATTGGAAGATCTTTAGCTTGGCGTATTTTACGCCAAAACGTAGGTTGTTGTCGGCCTTCGCTAGGCTTGGAAGGCACTCGTCGTTTATGGATAGTAGGTAAGTCATGCTGTTGTTCTGAGGAGGTTCTGATTTGATTACCGTCCAGTTATCCATATTTACACTGGGATTGTAAATTTTTAGACACTTGAGAAGCTTCTCACTGTCTAATTTCATCTCCGGTAACCAAATGCGAGCTCTCGGTCTCCTGGGGATTTCCTTCGCTGGGATGAGTCTGAGGCTTAGACCTTCCCATTCATTGCTGATCTTAGCAATGCATGCGAAGGGGAAATCCTTGGAGAATTGGTCCTCGCATTTAAAAATCCTGTAACCTCTAACGACTTCGGCTGAGTCATATCCAGGTAGGGACTTGTCTTCCGAGTTGAGGAGATGATCTATGACCAACTCGGACAACCTGCTTTCTATCTCGCTCCAGGTTTCAAGGACCTTCTTTGCGTTGGCAGGCAGCTTGTCCGCTAACGCGACCTGAAGATGGTCCCTTACTACCTCGCTCATGGAGCGCTTTGCAGTTTCACTGCTGCTTGAAGGCAGGTTGGTATTCTCACTTCCTTTGCTTCTTTTTGGAGCTGAACTGATCTCATCTCGAGATCTGTTTCGTTTGGAAGACGTTATTGGAGCTTTTGTTGCGGTTGTCGTGTCTTTTTTTTCCGCCATGTACTTAGTGTATTCTTCCACTATGGCTTGGTACTTCGGCTTATCCTTGGAATCCTGCTCCACCACAATACTGGCTGCTTCGTTTTCAGCAATATTGCCTAAAATGAAGATAGCCTTCTGGTATTGAAGTTTCTGCTGGGTTCCAGGAGATTTATACTTCTTTCGCTTCTGGTCGCTATGGCTGGCAACCTTGGCGTCTGGGTTTCGGGTTGAGGCAGGGTGAGACTTCGCAGCTGTACTATGGCAGCTACTGCTGGAGTCTGTTGGGGGTCTTCTGGCTGGAGGCTAAAAGCTCGTCTTCGACGTCTACGATGGGCCGATTGGCTCATTTGCTTCTTTTGTTTTGTTTTTGTTTTGTTTGTTAATTTTTTTTTGGTTAGGGTCCCACGAGTACCGCGAGTATTAATGGGGTCCGCGATACCAGAGCTCCGGATTAGTATGGTAAGGCTAATTGAGATGAGGCCTCGCCTGTGCACCTCAAGTCCTCAAGCTAACGACTAGTCAACCCACTAGCCATGCATCCCTTGGCGCTTGATGTTCCACCTTGGATTGGGAGATTTGTTCGGGATTTCTTTCATTCATTCCTCTTACACTCGCACATTCAACACAAACATTCCCGCCTGCTATGTTAGCCAATCCGCCAGTAGAGGGGTGAACAGTGAGGTGATGAAGTTATTTTTCTTCCTTTTTTTCTTTGCTGTGTGCCGTGTCGCCTTGTTTCGTTTTTTTTAAGGTTCCGTCTACAAAAACGGAACCTTTATAATTTCGGTGTGTCCGTCCGTCCGTCCGTCGTGTCTGTCACACTTTTTTATCTCCGAAGTTTATGAAGATATCGGCATGAAATTTTGGAATTAGGTACTTCAGACCTAGATGTCAATTCCTATGCAGCGATTTTAAAAAGTGGGGCCATTTGGGGGTGGCTCCAGTACAGGTGAAGTTGACACTAATTTTGAAAAATTGTCGCACCCCATCGATATATATATCAATCGACAGATCTTTCGAAATGAGGTGGAGGTTTCTTTCAACACTTTTTTATCAAAAGTACCGTTTGGAAAATATGGAGCTCCAAAGATTTCCCCCCCCCTGCCATTTCTAAACCAAAGTGTTTAAAAATCTGAAAAAATCACAAAAACTTGACTTCATTGAGTACTTTCATTTAAAACAATTTCAAGCATTCTGGCCCTAATAGTTTTGGAGATATTGGCCAAAAACGGTCAATCATCGACTTGCGAATTTTGAAGATCTGAAAACGCAGTTTTGAAGACATTAATGTAAGCATTAAGAAATGATAAATTTCAAAATATCGATTTATGTTGAAATTTTGAGATATCTAAGATTTAAAATGAGAACCAATTTCATTTTCACACATAATTTCATGCTTTGTTCGGCCACTCTATTCGTTGATGAGCGTTATCTTTTCGATCTCACCCCTAAATGCCCAACAGAAATGAACACACACATACCACAGGCATGAGCAGTGAGTAGATAGGTATGTATGTATGTGTGATGGAAGGGATTTTCTGTGTTGGATAAACTTGGATAGAGACATAGGTATATGTAGGGATGAACATTTGTTTGTTTGGATGTATGAATTTATTAATAAATGGTTGATTTGAGTTGAAGTTAGAAGAAAATTCAACTGAAATAGTTTGGAAACGTCGTTTGATATTCAGAAATCATCCATCAATATTATGCGACGGAACCTCCCCCGTGCGAGTACAACTCGCACTTGCCCGGTTTATTTACGATTCTTGTTTGTGTGAATGTGGTGATGTAATTCTAGGTAGGGTTATTTATCTGAAACATTGCGCGACGGGTACACAGTGTTAGGGAGGATTAGGTAGGGATGATAATGTGCACATTAGGATCGAAAGCAGGCAAGCTATGTAACCATCGGCAAATTGAATAAGGCAAGCTAGAGGCAAACTTTGTAGAACGAAAGCTGGTTACACAAAAATTTTAATTCCGAATTGCTCATGAGATTCGATGACACGTAAAGCTAAACGCAAGCTGCATGCATTGGACAGGCTTAGATGAATAAGATCTTATTCAGAAAAACGAAAGTTCGGCAACGAAAGCTGTGGTTATAACCATGATGCAAGGGCTAAAGTAGAATTGTCATCACATAACTTTTCACTGTTCACCGGATAGCTTTTGGTTGCCTTAGCTACTTCAGCCAGCAAATATATCTCGACATTCTTTTTTATTCTCATGAGCAAGCTATGGCATATAGGCAAATTTATACAGCGTTCGTTAAAGCGGTACAAAAGATAGCTGTCTATGTCGGGCAAGACAATTTCGAAAGCGATGATAGGGAGATTGTGAAGGCAAGGTTAGAACGCCTCGAAGAGGTGTGGGGAGAGCTGTCCAGAAACCATATGAAATGGATGACCAGCAAGGGGGTATTAGAAGACGAAGTCGAGAGGCATCAGAGTACAGTAGAGGAGCTCTACTTGAGAACTAAGGCAAGCTTACATCGACAGCTAGAGCTACTAGATTCAGGCGCGGAAAGGGAATCAGAAATAGCAACAACAACAACCCAGCTCAGAATGAAATCAAAAATACTTGGGGAGAGTTCGACGGTTCTCTCATGAAGTGGCAAGGGTTCTATGACAGGTTTGTGCCTGCAGTCCACAGCAATGACTAGGTAACACCAGCTTTCAAATTTCAATATTTAACGAAATCCCTGACAGGAAAGGCAGCCCAAAGTATGGGTGAATGGCAGCTGACTGATAGTAATTATGCAGAGGTTGCGAGAAAGGTTGCAACAGCTTAACGCTAAAAATATCAGACATGTCGAGAGCTACTCCGTCAATTTACAAAGCTGCCAGCACTGAAATTTTTAAATTGAAGAGAATGGGGAGTGACTGTATAGTCACAGCACTGCGACCACAGTAGGTCTATTGTACCCCCTTTTGTCTCTCTAGGACTTCAGAGCTACCTTGTGCTACTTGTGAAGATTTAGAGCCTCTTTGGTTCTTCTGGGATCATCCCTTATGAAATTTTTTGGAGTGCGTAAGTCCCTCCTGCTTATTCCATAGTTGGATACGGCATTTGTGTGTCCAGTTGTTTTTATTGTGTTGTATATCGGCGTTTCCGAATCCATACAGAGGGAAAAGGCTCAATATAAGGAGTTTCAGGCCAGCACTGCAAACTAAGCCGAAAGCTGACGACTTGCAAAAAAATGTCAAACGTCATTCAGTTCCTCCGTCAGTTGAGCGCCCAAGGGCTTCCAGTGGAGCACTGGGATATGTTTATAGTGCACATGTTGCACGAGAGATTGGATGTTGACACTGCCCGACAATGGGAGTTACAACGCCAGTCGGAGACTCCATCGGCAAAGGAGATGCTAGACTTCTTGGACAAGCAAGCTGCTGCGAACATGCAGCCGATAACCAGCCAGCGTTGGCGATCTGCCGAAAGCGCAAACAGATCAGCTGAACGAGAACCAAGATTCAGCAAGTTCGAAAGCGAATGCAAGAAAGACGAGGATAGGCGACAATCGAGAGCTATTAGAGCAGGGGAAAGCCAGCTAACCAGATTAGGGAATGACGTGCATGCGATATGTGCGGCGAAAGCCATCAACTCTTTCGATACGAAAAGTTTATGGCGTTAAGTCAACCAATAAGACTTAGGTTTGTGCGCATGAAAAAATTATTTGAAAGTTGTTTGAAGCAAGGGCACGAAGTATTGGCGTGGTTGCATGCGCCATGTACTAGGTGTCCACCCTGGACTATGCACAATAGCACACTGTATCCCAAGTTGGAACAGAGGGAAGTTGTAACTACCGTAAACGCTGCCAGCGTAAAGCGAGCAAGGTTAAAACAGCAAGACATGGCTTGCATGAAAGATAAAATTGAAGACTGTACTTCAACCTATTCACACGTTTTTAATTTAGGCTCCAATTTTATAGAGAGTAATGTTCACACATTGTTGCCTAAAATTCTGGTGCGGATCGAAAGCTTTGGGAATTTTCTAGGGCTAGTTCGTGCTTTACTAGATTCAGGGGCACAACCGAGTTTGATGCCTGATAGGGTTGTTCAGGCATGTAACATTCCAGTTAGGCAAGCTACACGAAATATAATTGGTATAGAAGGAAAGGGGTTACAGGTCCGCAAGCAGGCAAGGGTTAATATAGTACCATGGTTTGACGCAGAAACTCGCATAGAAGAGGATCTCAGAATTTTTTTCAAGGACTCAAGACCGCCTTAATATCTCCGATAGCTGATATACAGCGAAGAGTTCCGAAGAGTTCCCAGGTCCGCTAGCTGATCCTTCCTATTGGGCGAGGAATAAAGTAGACATTTTGTTGGGCATAAGCTTTTTTTGCAAGGGTAATGGCAAGTTCGATACCACGAGGTATAAGTATGATAGCTACAATAGAGACAGCTTTTGGTATAACGATGTTCAGGCAAGTTCGAATAGCACCACATCAGTGAGATCCGCAAAGAATTTGAGGGAATCCTCAAGGGATAAGCTACAGGAATGACGTCGTCGTCAGCTTACAATGCTGTGCGAGCATTAATACAATGTGGCAGAGATGCAAGCGAATCGTTTCCAAATGTGGAACAAGTGATTCAGAATTATTTTTACAGGGATGTCTGCGTGACACGTTGTTACAGCGAACAAGAAGCAATTTATCTAGCAAGGCGGTTGGATGGGGTATTAAGAACAGCTGGATTCGAATTAAGAAAATGGAAATCGAATAGTCAATGGTTAGCAAGCAAGCTTGATGCGGAAAGAGACAAACCAATGATTTTCGAAAATGGTGAGCAAGCTACTGTGCTGGGCTTGCAGTGGTCGGTTTAACAAGATAAGTTCACGTTCATTGTCAGGATGCCAGAAATACTTGCAAAGGTAAAAAAGAGAAGAGTGCTAAGTTGTATGGCACAATTATATGACCCAAACGGTTATATTGCTCTGGTCGTAATACTAGGAAAGATCCTAATACAGGATATATGGCGCATACGTATTGGTTGGGACCAGGCATTGTCAGCTGAGATCGAGAGCAAATGGAGAGCGAGGGATTAAATCATTGGAACAATTTAAGATCGATAGGGTGATAGGGACGTGCAAGGGTGCAAATCCATGTATTCTCTGATGCTTCAACGACAGCCTATGGGGCGGTTATATATCTAAGATGAGAGTAGGTCCTTTAAAAACGATAACTATTTCACGTTTGGAATTGGCTGCGGCAGAGCTATTGGGACAGTTGGTGTGAGAGCTCTGTACAGCAATGATATGTTTTTTGGACTGACTCAATGGTTGTTTGCATTGGTTGCGAAAAATATCACGAGAAATGAAAACATATGTAGGCAACCGCGTATCATCAATACAGATGTGAACAGCTGGCGGCATGTCGGGACGAAGGAGAATCCAGCCGACTTGCTGAGTAGAGGACTACTTCCAGTAGAGCTAATAAATTACAAGCTATGGTTGCAAGGGCCATCGTGGTTGGCTTGTGCCGAGAGTATGTGGCCAGTCAATCCACTAGGAAGCGAGGTTCCACCAATAGTAGCAAGCGAAATGAATGTATGTATTACTGTGATAGCCAATGAGGGATTAGGTATTTGGACAGCTGAAAGAAAAGTTATTGTTCCTTTAGAAGGATATGCTTGCAAGCTGGAGAAAGTATTAAATATACTCGCATATGTTATTAGCTTTACGAAAAGATTAAGAGCCAGAGCGGCAGAGAGCAAATCCCAAAGGGGAAAACAAAGGCCGAGACGTTTGGTAAAGGAAGTATCGATAGCACCTTCAGCAAGGGAAAGAGCTATAGCTATGAGGTACCTTGTAAAGAGGACACAGTAAGAGGCTTATGGGAAGGATATCGCAAAGCTTTGTAAGAATGTACAACTGTCGGAACAGAGTAATATTGAAACACTGAAGCCAGTTTTTGGCACCGACAAGATACTGCGTATTGGTGGGCGTCTTCATCGCGCAGAAGGAAGCTATGATGCGCGACATTCATTTATTATACCGCAAGGCTCAAGATTGGCATGGTTGCTGATTGATGCGTATCGTATGACAAAGCATGGCGCAAGTCAGGTAATGATGCAATATCTGCGACAGCAGTATTGGATTCCAAGGTTACGAAGCGAGCTGCGGAACTATATACATAAATGTACGATTTGTGTTCGATATAATTATCGTCTAGAACAGCAACTGATGGCAGAATTCCCAGCTGATAGAGTGCGAGCGGGAAAGCCATTTATTCATACAGGGGTCGACTATGCAAGACCGTTTATTGTAAGGTTTTTAGGCAGGGACGGAAAGCGGTTCAGCTTGAGCAAGGTGTGGGTTGCAATCTTTGTTTGCTTGAAAACAAGGGCCGTTCACATTAATATCATACAGGACTCAACATCGCTCTCATTTTTGGCGTGTTATGAACGATTTATCAGCAGAAGAGGGTACTGCCAGCGAATGTACAGCGATAATGGCAATTCACTTGTAGGTGCAGCAAGGGTTATGAAACAAGCGTTTAGGGAATGGGAGACCAGCGAGGTTTTTAAGAGCATGAGCTTAAAAGGTACAGGATGGATATTCATGGTGACAGGCAGATCCTCATCAAGGAGAAATAAATGAAGCGGCGGTAAAATCCATGAAATACCATCTTAAGCGAATAGTTGGCCAGCGAATTCTCGAGTATGAGCAATTCTTAACTTGGTGACAGAAATAGAGGGTATATTGAATTCTCGTCCCATTCATCCACTTAATAATGATCCTACAGATCTGCCAGCTTTGACATCGGGTCACTTTCTGATAGGTGAATCAATAATGTTACCATTACCATATGCGTTAGCTGAAGAAGGAAAGTCGAAAGGGGTTAAGCTTTTTAGAGGGCGACAGACTATGCTAGAACATTTTTGGAAAAGGTGGCGAGAGGAGTATCTTGTAACGCTGCAAGAGCGAAAGGAATGGAGAAGGAAAAGCAAAAGGGGAAAGGTTGAACGGCTAGTAATAATCAAAAACGAAAACATCCGACTAGCTCAATGGTTGATGGGCCGAGTATGCGAGCTAATTAAGAGCAAGGACGGTATCATAAGAACTGTGATTTTACAGACAGAAGACCGCAAGCTTACCAGGCCAGTGCAGGAAATATGCATACTGCAAGGCGAACAGAATCATGAGACATAGATGGTAGGATTAGGCGACTTAGGGCTAGGTAGGTAGGTAGCAGTTTACAAATAGGCAGGAGAATGTCAAGATGAGTCGAGAGCTATAAAACAATCGAAAGCTACAAATGAGTCGAAAGCTATAAAATAATCGAAAGCTACAAACAATCGAAGGCTACAAATGATCGAAAGCTACTAATTAATCGAAAGCTATTTTATTACAGGCAAAGCTAATTGAAATTCAGGTTCTGCAAGATTGGAAAGCTATAAGGTGCTAGCTCACGAAGTATAAGAGGATCATTCCCATGGAAAGCATGATGAAGCCAGCAAAGGGTGAATACTGTACCAACTAGTGACGATGCAAGGGAAGACATGCAAGGAAACAGAAGCAAACCTGATAGCCGCAAGTACCTAGATAAAAAACAGTTGTTTTTGTCGGGACTGCATCGTACGCCAGCGTACGAGTATATCATATATTCACATCATATATATAATAATAATAATAATGGCGGCGCTACAGTCCGAGGTGGACCTGGGCCTAGCTTCTCAGCAACCACTCGTGTTGTGCGTGCTATTGTTCTCTCACGAGCGGAGGGGACCTACAGTTTAATGCCGACTCCGAACGGCGTGTGAGAACTACAGCACGCACAATACGAGTGGTTGCTGAGAAGATTGGCCCGATGTGAACATCGGACTATAGCGTCGCCATTATTATTATAATGCAAAAGACATATCGTTGGATAGAACCAGGCTAAACTAGCCCATACATGGACTCAAACAATGTCATTCGAATTAAGGGACGTATTGACGCAGCCGAGTATGTCAACCATAATTGCAAAAGGCCTATCAGTCTGTCCAATAACCACTGCGTTACCCATCTAATAATTCAAGACTTTCATAAAAAATTCCAACATAGATACTTTAAAGCTGTTGTGAATCAAATCCGACGAAAGTACTTCATAACAGCTTTGACAGCCATAGTGAAAAAAAGAACTCGCAGAAGATTCCAGTCCTTTACAAACCCATTGTGGATTATTTTGGTCCTATGTTTGTCGCTGTGGGCTCTAAAGAAACAATGGGGAGTTATATTTACCTGTCAAACTATAAGAGCCTTTCGCATTGAGGTCACACACAGCTTGTCTAGCGACTCGTGCGTTCTTGCCATTTAACGCTTTTGTTCCAGAAGAGGTAAACCTGTTGAACTGTGGGCTGATAACGGCACTAAATTTAAAGGAACTAACCAAGAGCTGAAGAATGCAATGGCTAGTCTCTCCAATATTAATATATTGAATGAAGAAGTGATGAATGAAGGCATAAACTGAAAATTTATTGCACCAGCCCCTCCTTACTCCAGTTGAAGAGTCCCTTGGGCAGATATCAACCATCCGGAAGCCCAGAGATGAGCTCCTCCTATTTATGATGGCCGAAGTTGAATACATTATTAATTAGAGACCACTGACTTACATATGTGCCAATCGATGCCGAAACCGAGGAGGCCCTTACACCAAATCATTTCCTGATAGGCTCGTCTAATGAAATTAAACAACTTTCAGAATCCGATAACAGCGCTGGAGCTCTGAGCAAGAATTGGATTGCCTGTGAACATTTTGGAAACAACTTCTGGAAACGGGGGATAAAGGAGTACATTCCCACCTAGACTTTGAGATCCAAATGGTTCGTTGGGAGATATAGTGGTTGTGGTAGATGAAAATAGTCGCAGAAATACCTGGTCAAAGGGTAAATAAAAAAACTACATACATATACCAAGCAAAGATGGACAAGTAAGGTCGGCTGTTATCAGGACAAAAAAAGGCCACCACACGCGTCCAGCCATCAAAATAGCAGTTCTTGAGGTAGGACAATCAGTTATTGGTAAATTGAACGATATGTCCAACTTACCGGTGGCTTAATTTCGAAAACTGCTTTAGACAGAGTCAGGTATATTATAAAAAATAGTTAGAAATAGTAAATGTCAAAATGATATAAAACGGAAAGCTTACCTAGAAAAGATCCCTTTGGAAATGTAGCAGTTGCCGAGTGAAGTACAATGAAGACTAAAACGTATTATTAATATATACTCGTATATTTAAAATTATACAATTTTCAGAAATTTAAAGCACCACTAAATATTGCTGAATATATTTCATTTACTTGACTAAGACAGGTGGTCCTGCCACCGTCAACGAATTCCTGTGGGCTGTTGGATTTCCATAGTAGTACAGCATTAAATTTGTATATTTAAGTGTTGATATGTATGTTGTTTTCGCATTTTCGGATAATGGCTATGTACATGTATGAATTGTAATTTGAAATTGTGAGAAAGGAGAAAACAAACAAATTAGAAAGATTTGACGAATTATGGAAAAGAAAATTTAAGAGTTTATATTATAATACAATGATATTCCAGGATCATTTAGCGATCAATACTCGTTAAAAACCCAACGGTTCTCGTTTCCACCGCTGTGAATCTACGAAAAGACTTAACTAAAGCTAAAAGCACAAATGTATAAATGCACGACATTTAAGTGAAGCAAAACAAAGAAATACGGAGGAGCATTTATCAACTCGTACAGGTAGTGGCGATTAGGAAAGACTATGACTTACATATGGAAACAAGACTGTAGAGTGTAGAAAATTTTAAAGTGTAGCAGCCATCATTATTATTTTTTTGTTGTTGTTATTTGAAACTGTACCGTGCTTCCTATTCATACGCACAATTGAATGTAGATGAAGAGAATTGGAAGACCAAAAAATAGAAAATTGAATAAAGTACCGTTACAATTGTGCGTATAAAAGGGCAACACGAATTGCAGATCATTCGCAGTCTGACTACGAAGGTCGTATGCACACAATTAATTTTGGAGCTACTCCACTAGCAGAGTGTAAAGAGTGGACAAATTGAACGAGCAATCGGTCATTTGGCCCTCCGTAATTTTGAGGATTTTAGTTGAAAAAGCAAAGTCCAATAAAGCGTTGTTTGTTTTTTAAAGAAAATCATTTCGACTTTAATTTCCGCCACAAAAGGAAAAAAAGGTACACGGGAAATTAAAGAAAAGTTCAGAAATTAATTTGTCAAGTGGTAGTAAGCGATTTACCTAAACATCTAAAAATGTCTCATTGATACCAGAATAGTGGCGATTTAACACATGAGGAACATAAAACACAGATTAAAATGTGACTGCTTATTAATGGTGGAGTGAATTAAACATCCAAAAAATGGTCTAAAAAAAGTTTTCTTGTGAATCTTACATTTAAGACAGTCAAATACGAAACAAAGTACATCATCGTTATCATTATTATCGCGTTTAGGTGACCTTTAAAAATAAAATAGAATAACAGCAACATTTCCAACAGAAAGTATTGATTAGTTAAAATCCAATCGGAAATCGCGATATACACACACATAAAGAATTCAAAAAGAGTAGAAATGAAAATAACTGCTCCATGGTTAGCTCGTGGATATGCATATATCAATGCACCTTCATATTCATTATTATAATTACACATGGTATCGTTCCACATACAATGCTTTACACTCAGCAGCACTTAGCAGGTTTCGAGACATATAAAAACGATATTACCCCTTGGCGTCGTGACAAACTTGAGAAAATGCAAGGTATAACAAAACAGTAGCGTTAAAACTTTGTATTTCTAAAGTGCTATTTCTTCTTCAGCCCGCACCTTATTGGGAATTAATAATTCAATTACTCGACTTACACATTCAAGTGATGTGACCACTATATTCCTTACGTCTCTCCTTCTCCACAATGCGACATATTTTAATGACATGTTGAAATCAGCTTAACTCATAAAATGTTGAAATGAGCTTACAAGCTTTGCAATGCAATTTCGTTTTGCTGTGTGCACCATCTACTGCGAGTCATTCCGTCAAATTGTGTTCAGAAGCATTTTTGCCTTTAACGTATTAAATTTGTACTCACCTATTGTGTTTTTCCAGACAAATACTACACTGTGCTTACTTTCGATAAAGCTCATATGCAATTAAGAGATCAGCCACAGGTGAAGGCATATTGCACAGTAATCAAAAATCTTAGCTTTGTGATTAGTGATTATCAGGACCTCCAATCTATTTGGATAGGCTACTATTATCCGGAGTTGATCCGGATAGCTTTGGAGATCCGAAGGTCAGAAATATACTTACAATACAGGAAGCATTATAGCAACGCATACTACTTAGCATGACATGAGAGACGAACTAAGAGCAGAGACGATCGCTGGTTTGTGTTTGTAAACGGTTTTGTTTGTGTGCGGAAAGAATTGGCTTTTAGCTTGGAGGCGATTTTCAACGTGATTTCAATGACATCTTCATTGTCGGAAAGTGAAACCCCACGAACAATGACGTCACTAAGCCGCTCTTTGTGTTGCAAGTCAGCTAGCTTTTCTTTCACTTTTGCGTTTTCTTCCCTGAGCTCAGAGTACTGGCGAACTCCCAAATTTAAGGTATTTATTGTTTTTTCCGACAGAAGCGAACTTAATTTTGCCATTAAAATCGTTTTCAATCTTTGAGCTGATGAGATAACTGGGACAGCTTTTTTACCTTGTTGGATTGGGAAAAAGAACTACAGACTTTTTCTTTTTGAGATCATGTAATCTGGTTGGCACAATGGACAATTTTTTTTCGTTTTTGTAGACGGCAATATCTGTGTGCCCGTCCGTTCATCTGTCTATCACACTTTTTAATCTCCTACACTTATAAAGATATCGGCATGAAATTTTGGAATTAGGTACTGTGGCGGAAATTACAATCAAAATGACTCGAAAAGAATAACACACGCTATATTGGACTTTTCTTCGTACAAATTAAAAATTCGATTAAATTCTCAAAATTACGGAGGACCAAATGACAAATTGCTCGTTCAATTTGTCCACTCTTTACACTCTGCTAGAGGCGTAGCTCCAAAATAAATTTTTGTGCATACGACCTTCGTAGTCAGACTGCGAATAATCTGCAAATCGTGTTGCCCTTTTTTACGCACAATTGTAACGGTCCCTGATTCAATTTTCTATTGTTTTGACTTTTCAATTCTCTTTAGCTACATTCTATTGTGCGTATAAAAAGGCTGCACGGTACATTCGTGTAGCACATTTTAACTAGCTTCACATTTTTACTAACTTCACATAATAAATGATTTGAATAAAATAAAATTTAAAAGTTGATGGAGATTTATTCTATAACTAATTTTAAACAATTCAAGTAATTCTTGAATAATTAAGTAATTTAAATATAATTCGGTTACACAGCCCTAATAACAACAACAAAAATTTTTTTTCTTTTTTCGGAGGATTTTTGAGATACTACTGGAGCACTCAGACTCAAAACTGGTCCATTGCACTGCCAGGTAGCAACCTACTCCAGTGCCGTTAGTTTAATCCCAACGGCAAATGGTGACTGGGCCAGATTCGATTTCACTGGGATTCGAACCTGGGACACCTCTAACTTGGGGCAGGCATTTAATCAACTGCACCATCCAGTGGTATAACATACAAGTTAATTATTGTACGAATTTTTTTTGGCGATAGGCCACGTATTTGAGCAGGGGGAAAAACATGTAGCTACTCCACGGAGTGCACGTGCCGTAACTGCCTCAAATCATGGTAGTGCAACTAGTACCTCATCGTGGGGGTCGCCGGTAACAAACAGTTCAGTGCGGTCATGTCTCTGCTGAAATTCTGGCTAAATCTAGTTGGGCGAGGAGAAGGATAACTCCTTAGAAAACTCCTAAACCCAAGGTGGAACAGCATATGCCGAAGGATGAATGGCTAGTGGGTTAACTAGTCGCTAATATGTGGACTTGGGATGACCTGGCGAGGTCCCATTTTAAACAATGCCCATTCGCGCTATTCCGGAGCTCTGGTTCGAATGACAGATTGACTCGCGGTACTCGTGGGAACATAATTTCTAACAACAACAAAAACAAAGGCGGAGACAGCCCTAAGAGTCTCACCAACAAAAGGCTGAAGAAGCCTTAAGTAGCAGTATGTCTGTAAGCGCAGAGGTGCCCAGTACCTCCGCTCATAACACTGCTAATATAGACATTCAAAGCAAAATGGACAAGTTAAGTGTTCAAGACAAACAAAAAGGCTGAGTGGAGCAGCAAGGAAAAGACTCTCCTTCCTCTTAAAAAAGGGCATGAGCTTAGAACAGGTTCGCCTCCAGAAACTACCAACAAAGAACGGCAGTGCACCAAAGAAGCAGGATCAAAAATTCAAAGCAAAAGAAGACCTGACACCACCTACAAAGAGTCATGTGTAGGATCCAAAATGGCTGTTCTAGCCAAGGATTATCCTAACACCACCCACCATTCCACAACCCTGTACCCTAGTCGGCTATTTCCCAAACGCTGCCGGCACAACCACCGATAAAATACTCGACCTCATACAATCACAAAATGCAGGTCTAAAAGCTGACTAAAAGCTAAAAGCTAAAAGCTAAAAAGAGTAACCAAAAGTACATCAGCTATGTTAGTGCTGTCAATGGACCAAACCACATCCAAGACTTTAGAGGAGAGAGGCAACAAAATATGCTTCAAGTTTGGACAAACCAGCCTTCGCAAAATAAACAATACGGAAAAATCAATTGAGGACTTAGAAACCCTCGACGTGGAAGAAACGTCCAAAAATGCTGAAGAGGATGACAAAACATCCTCAAAACAGCATTATGATTAATGTCCTTCAAGCCAACCTCCAGCATGCCAATCGCGTCAGCCGAAATATGCAGAAGACATGCTGGAGGAACGTTTAATCTGGGGTTATTTCAAGAACCCTGGGTTAACAAAAACAAAATAGCTGGACTGTACTCTAAAAACTGTAAGTTAATATATAACAGATCGGCAGTCACACCGAGAGCTGTCATACTAATAGAAGAGAAGATTTTACACTCATTTAAATCCGCATAATGAAACTGGGACCGAACCACCAATCTCCACCGCCCAACATTTAGTAATCATCTTATGAGTCGTTTGAGACGTTATTGAAATAAGGAAGCAGTTTGCGAACATAAGGTGAGTTGCGCCTCAGAATTGCCCCAAGTAAAAACTGCCTAGGTGGGCGCCGTGGCGTAGTAGGTAGATGCGTCGACTCCTACGCTCGAGGTCGTCGATTCGAATCTCGAAAAGAAACATCAAACATTTTTTCACGGCTCCACCTCTTTCGAGTCATTGACAATGCTCCAAGAGTTAACTGCCTAGAAAAAGCTTCTCAATCTCGCCGTTCGGAGTCGGCATTAAACTGTAGGTCCCCTCCGCTCGTGACAAAAACAATAGCACGAAAAACACGAGTGGTTGTTGAGAAGCTAGGCCGAGGTCCACCTCGGACTGTAGCGCCGCCATTATAAATATTATTATTATTATATTAAAACTGCCTAGGCACTCCTCTCGTAGTTCCCCAGCTCAGTAGTGTTTTTGTTTTTCTATAGCAGTCCCCTGTTTTTAGCTTCTTTCGGGGTTGATTCCTCTTCTCTAATATCGAAGCTATCACGCTTTGAGCAATACAAAGAAGCTGAGGTTAGTTTCCTTGATCTCTCAGATAAGAAATCAATTGTTGGACTTCCTCTGAAAAATGAAAGGAATCACGCGCTATGACTGTAAACATACACGTAATAATAATTAAAATAAATTAATACAAACAAATTGAAGAAAAAAACAAATATTGCCTGGAATTATGGAGACTTAAAGAACAAAAATAATTTTCATAAATATAAGTAATGATAGTTTGTCTAAAGCTTATGAATATTTTACCGTCCCATTAAAAATGGTTAATGCAAAATCAAAGATTACTTAGTGTATGTTAATGTTTATGCATTCTGTGAGCTTAACAGATTAGTCTTGCTATTTTTCGGCCACCAAAGTGTTGTATTGGAAAAACCAAGAATCTAAAGAGTATAAAAATAAATAAATAAAATAATTATAATTTTTCACTTATCTTACAACCAGAGCGATAAATGATCAAAGCAACCTACGCCCCAGTTCCCAAATCTGGAGTAAGGCTTGTTACTCATACCAACATCATTATCATCTATCGTCATCATTACTAAATCAATCTTAGACTGATTTACAATCTGGGTGATACTGATGGGCGATAATCTCGTTCTTAACTTGTTCTCACTTTATATCAAAATGTTTTTATTAATACTCGCTGGCATGACTGATGGTTGGTCTAGCTTTAATGCCCCTCAGATATCTGAATTAGATCGAAATTGATTTAAACACTGATAGCAGTTGTGCTTGTCCGTTTGTGAGATATTTTTGGATTGAACAAAGTTTAGAAGAATGTTCTCTGCAACTTATATTTTATTCCATGGATGCTGGGGTCTACCTATGTGTTGATTTTTCTCTTATTCAAACCTCAATGGAGTGTGTGGCATTAGGGGCAAATACAAAATAATTAATTTAGTGGACACTTAGCTTTAAATGAAATTAGTTGAGGGTTGCAGTGACGTGGTGTGGTTGCGGATTCGCTGGGAAATTAGAATGTTTCCTCCATGTTGTCACTATGACGCTGGTGACAGTGAAGGTGTCCGTCAGTAAGATTTATCGTGCCTCGTCTTCGGTGACTTTCGCTTTATTTATCATATTATTTTAAGAGTGGAATGATATCTCATTAATTTTGATCTTGGGAAAAAGGAAATGCTTGTCCCGGCGCTGAAAGGAAAACAATGGACTTAACGCAACACATTAACTACGAACAGATGTGTTTTTGTGGAGCTGTTGGGGTTGTCACATTCATCTTCAATTAAATTAATTCCGTCGATCATTTGTATGATGGTTATAAATGTTCATGGAACAGAGCGCACTTGTGTGATTTGCGTCAGCAGATGGGATTATCTTGATTTATTTTGTCATTTGTTTAAAATGGTTGTGTTATGTAGTTAGTATGATATTATAGATACTTGTGGCATATATGTATATTTTTTTCTTTATAGAATTCAACCTAATTACAAGTTTTGATGTATTTCAGTTGGCAAATTGTCAAACAAACTCAGAGTGACTATGACCTGATATACCTGCTCTTGCAACAACTATCAGTCAATGTCCGTTCATTAATACGATTTAATAAAGCGTAGTCCGAAATGAACAACCACAATATTATGATTCCTAAATTTTTGAAAAGTAGGGTTCAAAAAATGTCCGATTCCGATTATACACGAAAAGGTGATATTGACTAAAGCGGTGAAGAGTGCAGATTGAATTGAAGATAATGGGGGTGAGTATAACTCTCACCAGCAGTGCGACCATAATAGGTATATTCCCTCTTCTTTAATCTAATCATTCAGTCAGTGACATTTGAAGAGACAAGTTGTTCTGAGTGACACGGGGTGTTTTAAGTTTCGTATCACTGTCATTATTTTTATTTCGGTTCTTACAATGCACTGTTTAGTTTGCAATAAAAAAATGTATCGCAGTTGTGCGACGAAAATCACTTTTGTGGACTGCAATGTATTTTACCATGGACCTTGTGCACAGTTGTAGTCAAACAACATTCCTTTTCGATGTGGCAAGTGCTCCGCCCTTCGTCGCAAGTCCTTGCATCCAAACCAAAAAGTAACTGCCTCATCGATAAATGCTAATGACCCACCGCTAACATATGATGGAAGCTCAGTTACGTTGCAAATCCTGTACCAAGAATTAATTTCTCTGAAGAACATCAACAGTAACTTTCTCAGCGCACTCAATCAGCTGAAAGAAGAGAATGCAAAGCTTCGATCGAGAGTGAATTCATTAGAAAGCAAGCTGAATTGGAGAGAGCAAAGGAATACTGAGAATGTCATCGAGATATCCGGAGTTCCTGATGTCAGCAACACCAACGCAGGAGAATGTTTACAAACAATATTCACCAAAGCATTGGGAGTTTCTGTTTCTTTAACTGATATTCAAAAATGTCATGTCAAACGCGTATTTAAGAAAAAATGTAAACATTCGGGAACACAGGCATGTCATTTGTGTGCAATTTGCGAACTAAGAAACCAAAACTAAAATTATGAAGTCTAAGAAAGCTGCTAAATATTTATATTAACGATAGCTTTACAAATTACACAAGAGCCTTATATTTAGAAGCTAAAAGATTAAAACGGAAAAAAATTACAGATATGTTTAGTTTTAAAATTCGAAAATTTTATTGAGAAAAGTTGAGAAAGGGAGAGTTGTTGTTATAAAATCTTTTCAGGACCTAAATTCTCTGGAAGACTACTTGTCTTTCTTAATTGAATATAAAAAAAAATGATCTACAATTTTAACTTAAATGATAATATTTTATACAACAACCCCAACAACATTATTTCTAGCCCAGATGATAATATTTTCTATAGTTTAAATCGCGATAATCAATTTCTTATTGCTAACCAGAACATACGGGGTCTATGACAAAACTTTGATTTACTAGTGTGTAACCTAGAGGGCCTTGCATTTTTGCCCGATTTGATTTTTGTAAGCGAAATTTGGATTTTTAACTGTAGGAAAGATGATTTTCATATACCACTAACGAAACATATGTTGCAGGTGGAGTTGAAGTTTTTGTTCGTGATTCGCTAAGTTCCGGTAACTATAAAGTGGAAGATATCAATTTAGTAAGTGCAGATGTCATAAAATTGTCTTGCAAAATTTGTCCCATAGTTTCATTTGTCTATACCGGCTACATCTTTTTGATGTGCAATTGTTTCTGAACGAGTTCTCAATGTTCCTTAAAAACGATATGTGCATATATTCTTGGGTGTTTTCAATATTGATGTGTTCTGCTTGAGCGCTATAGCTGATTCTTATCATGCACTTCAGGCTGAACACGGTCTCGTCTTCTTTGTTGACCAAGTTACAAGATTAAGTTCAGATACTGTTCACGATCACGTTTTTTGTTGTTTTCAACAGCTCTAAATAAATGTTATGGTATTAATTTTGATCTTCATATTTCCGATCACTGTATGACTGGTATCTTGTCTGAAAATTTTAAACATAAGACGTCCGCAAAGCCCCTTTCCCCTCTTAAAGTAACCAAAGTAAAATTCAATTTCTTAAATGCTGAATTGCGTTTTGAAACCTGGGAGGAAATTTATCTGTAAGAAAATGTCTCAATTACGTATGATATTTTTCTAGCCTATCTTCAAAACTATATACGAAATTATTCATATACTTTGACCTACAAAAAAAATTAAGTTTGCCCTGGATTAATAACCATCTTTTAAATAAAATAAAACTTAAAAATAAACTAAAGAGAAAGTGCTTAAAACATCCACATAATGTGGCTCTAACACATCGCTTCAAGAAACTGAGTAAAAGCGGTAATCAAGACATTAAAAAGGCTCGTCATAATTTTTATTATTGTAAAGTACAAAATGCACTTGGTAAAACAAAAAAAGAATGGCAGGCTAGAAATTGTATCATAAAAGGCAAATTTCCAAATACGTCAAAATTAATCTTACTGTGCGATGATGGTGTTACTATTGACGATCCAAGAGAAGCCTCTTATATATTTAACAAATATTTTTCAAATATTGGCCAAGTACCTTTCACACACGTAGGTTCTTCATATTGTAAACGTTGTGCTAGCACTTAATTAATGAAAATGTACATAGTACTAGCTTCTTCCTTGAAGAAATTACAGGTCTAGAACTCTACAAAATCATTAACTCGCTAAATAATTCAAACTCATGAGGACATGATGGTGTCACTAATCATTTACTCAAGCACATTGCACTAAACATAGTTGATATCAATATTAGCCTACATTTTCAATCTAAGCATTTTAAAAGGAATTTTTTCTGAAAAATTTAAGTGCGCCTATGTGCTACCTCTTTTTAAATAAGGAAGTAAAAATGAAACAAACAATTAAAGACCTATTTCATTACCACCATCAATCTCAAAAGTCTTAAAAGCAGGGTTTTGGCATATTTTGCTAAAATAAATTTCCTTAATTCAGCCCAATTTGGTTTCAGAGACGGTCTTTTAACTGAGGATGCTTTATTAATATTCTGTTCGTCCATATACAAAGCCCTAGATAGCAAAAAATGCTGTGCTGGTCTTTTTTGTGGACATTTCTAAGGCTTTTGACATGTTTGATCATAAGATTCTTCTAAACAAACTACATTGCGTAGGATTTCGTGGCTTTGTGTACGACTGGTTTGAGTCTTATCTAAAAGATAGGACCCAACGAGTCAAAATAGAAGAAGTTTGTAGCGATCCAGCAACTATAAACCTTGGTGTCCCTCAAGGTTCAGTTTTTTGTCCAACATTGTTTTTGGTGTACATAAATTCTTTGTATATTCCTTTCAGAGGAAAAGTTTCAGCTTCTGCGGATGACCTTGGCATTGCATACAATACAACAAGTAGTCCTCCTATTTTATGTGCTGACATGAACCATGACGCTGCTATCTTAACAATCTAGTTTGCTGAGCACAAGCTTGCGGTTAGCAATAAAACTAAAATTATACATTTTTATCTTAAACAGCGAAAATCGCCGGATTTTAAAATTTTTTTTCACTCAAAAGACTGATAAATTCGCAGCATTATTATTATTATTATAAAATTTTTTATTTCATATTAAGGGTTTATAAAACAATTTACAAGAATTATGGCATGGCAAATACCTGCCGTCTGCCTGGAGAGACATTGAAAAATAAAAAGAAATAAATAAACTATATAAAAGCAAATTCAAGTTTTTAATAATAAAATTTAAATAAAATTAATAGCTTGGACCCAATTGGCGAACTAACTAGCAAAGTGGTATAATGAGACAATTTTAATGATTTGAAACATAAAATAAGGTAAGAGATTATACATATGACTGGAGGGCATAATAGTATGACAATTTTAATGATTTGAAACATAAAGTTATAATGCAGTAACTGGGTAAATGACTGAGATTATTATAGAAAGCTATTACGGTAGGCAAAAGCATGATTGCAGTAGTTATACAGGTTTAGCCATCCTTCTGTTCCATTCAAAATTTCGTACAAACGCGGCAAAGATATCTGACTTTCTTGAAAATATAACCTTCGAATTTCCTGTAAAATAGGACAAACGGCAAAGAAGTGGTAGGTGGGTAGGTAGGTATGTGGGTAGACGGGCTTAAGCCACGTCTCACTTACGTCCTTAGGGACCCATTGTGATGCCCAATTGAAGGATAGTGTCCCCTTTTTTAACCCTTGTCGCACTCATGGTCCTTCGTTGCGCCGGAGCCATCCCGATTTCCTTATAAACCTGTAAAGAGATCTAAGAGGTATACTTGAGATTTCATGTAGGTCTTGGAAGAAGAATTCTCCCAGTGTTCTATGACGCAACTGACAAAGACTAGGGCAGTGACAGAGGTAGTGAGGAGTATCCTCACGTTCCTCCTCGTCACCACAACCTCTACAAATGTTGTCGTTTTAGAGTCCCATTTTCATGGTATGGTTTCTAAGATGATTATGGCCAGTGAGAGCTCCAACCACCATCGTTAGCAACTCTTTGTCGCACTGAAGGATCTTGTCGGTTTTTGCTCGGTCGTATCTGGGCCATAATGCTTTAGTAGTCGCACATGTAGACAGACCGCGCCATCTACTGTTTGCCATTTCAATGATCATAGTATCCACCTTTTTCCTCAGCTCTGAGAGTGGCGGTTTAATACCCTGAATTGCTTGTGACGCGTCGGTCACTGACCCTGTTCTGGCAAGTTCATCAGCTATCTCATTGCCGGCTATGTCCCTATGTCCTGGGACCCAGCACAGATTAATCGAATGCTGTGAGCCAAGAGCCTTTAGATCTTCGCGACAGCTTGCGACTAGCTTGGACTTGACTTCTATTGCGGATATAGCTTTCATGGCCGCCTGACTGTCAATGAAAATGGTAATATCAGCTGGTGATATCGCCATCATTAATATCTTTTTGGCCGCTTCTTTGACCGCCAGGACCTCCGCTTGAAACACACTGCCATAATCAGGTAGTCTGATTGAGCAGTGCAAGTTTAGCTCGTTGGAGAAAATGCCCGCGCCTGTGCCTGCTTCCATCTTTGACCCGTCGGTATATACCTTTATTGACGAGTTGTTGATGGGTTCATTGGACCTCCTCTCTGGTGGGGTATTGGCATTTGAAGGGTCTCTCGAAGTCGAGGAATGGGAGCCTGTAGTCGCTCTCGACTTCTAATATTGCAAGTTTGTTAAGAATACTTGCATGTCCAGTGGTACCTGAGCGCCAGTTGCAAGATTGACTGATTCTCAGAGCACTTTTAGCGGCGATTGCCTGCATATGAAGGTCAAGCGGTAGCATGTGTAGGATCGTTTCCAGTCCAGCTGTTGGGGTAGAGCTGATTGCGCCAGTAACTCCCATACACGCAAGTCTTTGTATTTTCGTCAATGCCCTAAGATTAATGGCTTTCAATGCTGCCTGCCACCAGACTACGCTGCCATACGTAAGGATGGGTCTGACAATAGCGGTATACATCCATAGGATGGTCTTGGGGCTTGGTCCCCATTTTTTACCGACAATTTTTGCGCAGATATAAAAAGCGCATGTTGCCTTTTTGACCCTTTCAGAGACATTAAGTTTCCAATTTAGTTTCCTGTCAAGAATGATACCTAGGTATCTAGCACTGTCGGATAGCGTCAGTGTGGATCTCTCGATAGATGGTAGCCTAAATTGCGGTATGACTCTTTTGTTGGAGAAGAGAACCAATTCAGTCTTACCTGGGTTAACACCCAGTCCGCAGTTTTTAGCCCATCTAGCTAGTGTGCTTATAGCGCTCTCAAGTACTTCACTTATGGTTGGGAGGAATTTGCCTCTAGCTATCAACACTACGTCGTCTGCATAAGCAACTACTGTCACCCCCGAGTATTTGAGCTTCTCTAAGACTTCGTCGATGACAAGAACCCAGAGCAGGGGTGAAATTACCCCTCCCTGCGGTGTGCCTCTAGAGGCAATGGCTTTCACGAGCCTGTCACCCATGTTCGCGTAGATTGTTCTTTTACTGAGCAGGCTAACAACGGTTGATGTTATTGATTGCTCAATATTGGCCCTCTCGAGGGCTGACTTAATCGCTCTCGTTTCCACATTATTGAAAGCGCCCTCAATATCCAGAAAGGCTGCGAGTGCGTATTCTTTGGCTTTGAGTGTGCTTTCAATTACATTAACCACGCTGTGAAGTGCGGTCTCCACACCTCTGCCTTTAATGTAGGCATGTTGTGCTGTGGAGATTGTGTTGGTAGAAAGCTTACTGCGAATATAAGCATTGATTACCTTCTCAAAGGTTTTGAGAACAAAGGAAGTCAAGCTTATAGGTCGGAAATCTTTTGCAGCTGTGTGGCTAGCTTTACCGGCTTTAGGGATGAAGACAACCTTTACTTCTCTCCAAGTCGACGGTATGTAGCCGTTTATTAAGCTGCATCTATATATCCTACTCAGGACAGGGATTATCATATCCTTAGTCTTTTGCAGCATAATTGGATATATGCCGTCTAAGCCAGGAGACTTATATGGGGCAAATGAGTCAATGGCCCATCCAATTCTATCTTCGTCAACAACGGTTTCCGGAACGTAGAGTTCATTCACCGCGTCGTCGGCTGGCGCCGAGATGTCGCTGCCAAAGGTGCAACCCGGGAAGTGAGTGGACACCAGAAGATTGAGTGTTTCCTCTGCAGACTGTGTCCAAACACCGCCGTTATCCTTGAGATACCCTGGGACAGCAGGTTCTTTGGAGAGAATTTTCCTTAGCCTAGCTGTTTCAGTGGTACTCATTATTTCACTGCAGTAGGTACGCCATGTGCATCGCTTAGCAATGGCTACTGCTTTTTTGAAGTCCCTTTGACTAGCTTTGAAAGCTTCCCAGTCTTCGGGCGACCTTGAAGCCTTGGCTACATTAAAAAGGGTTCTGGTTCTTTTCCTGATAACCCCAAGGTCTTTATTCCACCATGGGGGGGATTTTTTATTCCTGAAGGTCCGAAGAGGACATGCTTTTATGAAAGCTTTCTCATAGATGTTCTTAATATCTAAAGCAGTCTGCTCAATGTCGCTTATGGAGACCATTGGTCTGACCATTAGATGCCTTGAGCAACTGCTGATTTCTCTATAGAAGCGACCCCAATTTGTATTTTTGGGGTTCCTGAACCTGTCCTCCTTTACAATCCTACTGTTGACCGTGAAGGTTATTAGCTTGTGGTCCGAGAAGGACGGCGAATCTAACACTCTCCAATTGCTGACCTCAATGGTGGCGGAGTCATTATAGAGAGTTATGTCTAGAACTTCCCTATTTCTGGTGACGAATGTAGGTTCATCACCCAAATTAGCTATTCTTAGATTATTTAATAATATAAAATTAAAAAGTTCTTCACCTCTTATGTTGGAGTCCGAGCTTCCCCATAGTGTGTGGTGGGAGTTGGCGTCGCACCCCATGACGAGGTCCCAGTTGTTCTTGCTTGCCGCGTCCACCAGGATCTTCGTACTTTCCTCTGGTGGGCCGAGCACCGCGTCGTAAGGCATGTAGACTGACGCAAGTAGAAGCGGAGGTCTATCTTGCCTTTCGACCTTCACAACCGTCTGATCGCAATCACTATATTTAGATAGGAGGAAGATATTAGAATTTTTCCTAGCTACTATACAGGATCTATATTTACTTACACCAGAAGTTGCGTGATATGTCACCAACTCCTTATTGTTCAGCCCCAGTATCCTGCCTCGGCAGAGCCAAGGTTCTTACACCAGGGCGATGTCTACACTCCCTGTTGTAAGGAGGTATACCAGATTTGCGCTGGCCGCTTTACTGTGGTGAAGGTTTATTTGCACCACTTTCATTACGACCAGCGGAATCTGTAGTCCTTTTTCTGCCATTGGCCGCCAGGAGTCTGAGCTTGCAGCGGGTTGTACCCACACGAACTTTGAACTCCTGTTTGCGCAGCAGTGGCAGCGACCTATGGCTCAAGAGAACATCGACCTCCATACCATTGTCAGAATGTTCCCCTACCTTCACCACCTTCCACTCCCGACTGTTCAGCTCCGGATTGAGGTGTTGAAGGTATCGCTCTATCCTTTCCTTCGGGAGGTATGGTCCCTGGATGAGGATGCGGCCTTTAGGCCTGGTAAGCTCTAGAATTTCCCTCTTATCTACAACTTGTAGGTCGGCATTATCCCATGGGGCTACCGTCTTGGCTACGAAGTTCTTCAGCCATTCGAGGGTGCTCAAATTATCGCATTCCATGACCTTGAAGCCCTTGACAGTAGTCAGCTGTCCGAAAAGAGGGATCACTTCGTCCTTCTTCAGGATAGCGTCATTCACACCATCAAGAATGCGCAATTCGATTAGTCTCCATTGATGTTCGGAGAGCCTGCGTTCTGGGTTACCAAGGTCAACAATTGCGACCCGCAGACTCTCCGCAGAAGTGGTAGATATATTCGTTTTCCCTTCTGTTGCATAGAGTACATATTTTAGGCAGATCGTCTCGGTGAGGCATAAAGTTCAAGGTCAACATTTCGACTATGGCTTTAAAGATAGTAATATTTACGTTGGATGTGAATTCTTTCCTAAAATAGCCATTATCAAAAAGAAGGTGGTTTAAGTATTTGTAAACATTTCCGGATGTAGACGATGTTGCTCTGGTAAGGTTTTGGATATACAGCTTTTCGTCAACCTTTGCTATCAAATCTGAAAACATGTCTTGCCATAGATCAACATTAGACTCCAGCAAAGAGAGAACTGTGTCATAGAATGCTGCGATCTGGATCTTTGAATGGCGTGGCATTAGTACGAAGAAGTTTCAGCAAGATGGATGTGTGAAGGACACTGTTGTTCTTTTTCATCACCCTTGTTATGAAGTCCACGTTAGCTTTCAAACTTTGTATATAAATGGGCGTAATACCTGACTCGACGTAAATAGCCAGAACAAGCGCTTGAAAAACTGCCTGTGGACTACTTCGAAGGCATCGATGACTGTATATCCGAAAACTTGGACTCCATAACACATGCAGGCATTAACAGTCGCATTAAATACTCGGTATTTAGAAGCCAGATCAACATTTTGATTTGCGAAAAACTTGGGCCACATCATGTTCAGAGCGAGTTTAGCCTCATTACTTTTATTAACGGAATGCTGAACAAAGTTAAGGTTGTGCGTCAAAAGGACACCCAGATACTTAAACTCCTGAACAACCTCAATGCGAACGTCTTTAAGAAACCGCGTTTCTTCAGGTAGTCTTCTACTTTTACGCGCTGCAAAAATAAGTACCTTCGTCTTTTGGACGTTGATGTGAAGGCCCCATTCTCCCAGTCTCGCAAAATGAAAGGAGTTTGATAATTTGCAGTTGCAGCGTAAATGGGTTGTCAGCAAGCAAAACCAAGTCATCAGCATAAAGCAAGACTTTCACCAATATGCTGGCAAAAAGAACTCCACCGGGAAGTAGGTGACTGATTTCGTCGATGAACAAGGCAAAGATGAGGGGACTTAGGATACATTCTTGAGGAACACCTGCTGTTGTTTCAAACCAGTCAGAGCAGTCAGAACCATCCCAAACAGTTGCACTCGATAAGGAAAGAAAATTGATATACATCAGCAGAAATTTCCGTGACAAACCTAAGCACGATAGTTTGTAAATTAAAGCCTGTCTATTCACTTTATCAAAAGCAGCTCTAAAATCTACGGAGGAAGTATATAATTTGCGTTTCTTCTCTATATAATTTCTGGCTATGCTTGTTAGAGCGAAAATGTGATCCATCGTCGAAAAGCCTGGACGAAACCCGGCTTGGAAACTGCTATGATGGTTGTTCGCTTCAACCCATTTGGAAAGCCTATCGTACATAATAGAGGTAAAAATGTTTCTTCCTGAATTCAAAATAGAAATACCTCTATAGCTTTTTGCGAAGTTAGCATCGCCTTTCTTTAAAATAGCAAAAATAACTGCTTTGTTGAAACTGCTAGGGATACATGCCTCATTATATAGTCTATTAAAATAGAGAAGAAGATAATTTTTCATAACCGGAGTGCAGTTTTTGTGAAATTCAACCGGTGTACCGTCAATGCCTGGTGCCTTGTTATTACTCATTTTTTTAAGAGTTGCTTCAAGCTCAGCGAGAGAAATAGGGTCATCGAGCTCACTGACAGAAACATTAGGCAATGCGCAGTCAAAGGTGTGAAGGTTCTCATCAGCCAACAGAAGAGTTTTAAAATGAGCTGCCAGTGTTTCGGCATCGAGAGCCTCCTTCGTACTTTGACAACGTGCACCTATTTCCCGAGCATGCATCCAAAATGATTTAGAATTTGTGCAGTTACCTGTTTTGGCCGCCATATTTTCGAGGTAGTTAGTTTTTTTCAACAAGCATATGCGCTTGAACTCCTTATTTATAATAAGATATTTGTTTCTGAAAAATTAAGAGTCAGTAGATCTAAAGAGTTTCAGATAAACGAAAGACAGTTTGCACAAATTTCTGCAATCCTTATCAAACCATTTGTTCACGGGTAAAGATTTATCATTCTTGTGAATTGCAAATGGAGCTGAAATTTTAATGACTTCTACAATGTTTTCGCAGATTTGTTCGACAGTACACGTTGATTGCGGAGGAAGAAAAGAGCAGTTGTGATTTAAGAGTGTTTTAAAAGCGGACGCATTGCCTTCCGTCCACCTGAGCTTAAAACAATTATTCAAGTTTCTTTGCTGGGCAATTATGTCAAAGCGAACTTGGACTTTTATTGGCAAGTGTGCTGAGAAATTGGCCAGGTCGACCGTAAAGTCCTCGAACACATTAAGACACTTCCCTAGTATTGTGCAAAAGTCTATGACAGACTGCCCCTGACCGCTAATAAATGTAAACTTCCCACAAGAATCACTTTTAGAAGCCCCATTTAGCACGAATAGACCAAAGTCATTAAAAAATCAGATAATAATCTGCCTCTACGGTAAAAAATTTCATCCTTAGAGTTTCTTTGGACTTCTAACAAGGTACGAGTACGACATTGTAGACTATGAAAAGAAGGATTTTGATATCTGCCAATTCTCGCATTGAAGTCTCCAATAATCATCACATTCTCTAAAAAGGTGTTATTCATAAAATTTACTAAACTATCAAAATCATTCCGCCAGTTATTGCAATTCAAGTACACGGGTATGATAAAAAAATTAAAATTGTTGTTCAAAACATGAAAAATCACTTTGTTTTCAATAATTTTGAACTTCACGAAGTGGTCCAATAAGATTTTTCTAATTCCATATAATATGCCCCCACTTGCTCTTCCATGTAAACTAGTTCTAACTGCTGGAGTGAATTTAATTTTAAAATCTTTGAAATACTTATAATAGGCGTCTTCGCTCTTTTCTATTAAGAAAGTTTCCAAAAGTATAAATACATCGAATTGTTGCAAAAACTTGAAAAAATCTGGTAACAGTAGTTTGCTTTTAAGGCCAGTAAAATATAAGAACATATGAGTAATTTCTGAGAGTTAATTGTTTTTTGGCAGACGACAGATTTTACCTATTGATTTAACACTGCCGTTGGATTCGAAGTCTGCCATCTAGGAGTGAGTCGTTGCTGCTGCGAAGATGAAGGTACGTCTGGAGCTGAAACTGGGTTCGTGCCCTCGCTGCAGTCAAAAAACTTAGATGATCTGTCTCCAAACATAAGCACAACAAACGACAATTCCGCAGCCGTTTTAACAACTAGGCCTCTTGTAAATTTGTAAACAAAAGTGCTGTCATTAATTTGCAATTTATCGCATCTCACCATTATTTTTGCGTTCGGGGCAATTTCTTGGAGTTTTCCTCTGAGATTGGGCAGTGTTTGTCGTTTTTTCCTGTACGTAAGTGATTGCTCGCGATAAATACTTATTCCGGAGCCCTTGAGCTGGTGTGCAACCGTGATAATTTTATCGGTGAATTCTGCCGACGAGAGTTCGTGGCGTGAAGACTTTACTGGCAATTCATCCCCTTCGCTAAACTTCAGAAGCCCCTTGCAGGTCTGTTCAGCTAATTGGACTGCATTGGTTTCTGTGTCTAAGGGGAGGTGTACCACAATCGACTTGTCGTTGGCTTTCCGTGAATCTCTAGCTGTGTCTCCAAGAGCTGGCATCTCTCGGTCATCAGTGCTAACCTGTGGTTAAGTTGTGCGTTTATAGTTTTCAATGGGCCAATCTCCTTGCCATGGGATCGGCTCTTGTTGCGAGATCTTTGAGCTTCTCGGCAAGTATGTCGTTGAGAATCACTTTTAGCTCGTTCCTTGATAGTGTTCCAACTTCAATTGTGGGTGTTTTAATTGCCAATTGTTTCTTCTTATTAAAAAATTCTGGAGAAGTTTCAGTAATGCTTCTTTTACGGTTCATAAAGAAGATTCTCAACACAACGGACGATGATAGAAGAGAAAACCGCCCCCCCACCTAGACGAAGTCAAGATAGCGATATGGAGACTGAAGTCTAATAAAGTTGCTGGTGCAGATAGTCTGCCCGCAGAAATGTTTAAAGCAGCTGGAGGTGATCTGGTAGGGCGCATGCACCAGCTCATCTGTAAGAAATGGTCGGAGGAAAGCATGCCCGATGAGTGGAATTTCAGTATCGTTTGTCCGATCCACAAGAAAGGAGACCCCTTTGACTGCGCCAACTATCGAGGGATAAGTCTCCTTAACATCGCCTATAAGATCTTCTCCTCCGTTTTGTGTGAACGCCTGAAACCATTTGTGAACAAACTGATAGGTCCTTATCAGTGTGGTTTCAGGCCCGGGAAGTCCACCATCGATCAAATCTTCACACTGCGGCAGATCCTGGAGAAGACCCAAGAAATGCAGATCGACACACACCACCTATTTGTCGATTTCAAGGCCGCATATAACAGCGTGTATAGAGACGAGCTATACAGCGCCATGTCTAGTTTTGACATTCCTGCCAAACTCGTCAGACTGAGCAGGATGACGATGGAGAACTCTCGCTGCTCCATCAAGGTCGGTAACGAACTCACCGAGACCTTCAATGTCAAAAAAGGTTTTAGACAAGTCGACGCGCTGTCATGTGATTTCTTTAACATCGTTCTTGAGAAGATCGTGCAAAACTCACTGGCCAACACAAGAGGCACGATCTTCCAAAAGTCCGTTCAACTGCGAGCCTACGCGGATGACATTGACGTGATTGGGCGAACACAGCGAACCGTCAATGATGCGTTTGCTGGCATTGAAACGGAAGCGGCTAAAATGGGTCTGGCGGTAAACGAGGGAAAAACCAAGTATATGCTGTCATCGAGAAAGGACGCACAACATCGACGACTTGGCCAGAACGTCACCATAGACAGCTATAACTTTGAGGTAGTTAAGAACTTCGTCTACCTCGGCTCCGCGGTAAACAGTACAAACAACATCAGTACCGAGATCAAACGTAGAATAACTCTTGCCAACCGCTGTTTTTATGGGCTCAAAAGGCAATTGAGTAGTAGAGCCCTCTCTCGGAAGACCAAGTTGACTTTGTATAAGACCTTGATCATCCCAGCCCTGCTTTACGGCGCAGAGGCATGATCAATATCCCAAGTGGATGAACAGTCTCTTGGTCTTTTCGAGAGAAAAGTTCTGCGCGCGATCTTTGGTCTTGTTTGCGTTGATGGCATTTGGAGGAGAAGATTCAACCACGAACTGTATGGGCTGTATAGCGACATGAGTCTAGCCAGGCGTCTATGGATCCAACGCCTAAGATGGCTAGGCCATGTAGAGCGTATGGACAACTTAGCTCCGGCCCGAAGAGTCTTCGACTCTGAGCCTGTGGGACAACGCAACAGAGGACGTCCACGAACAAGGTGGCGCACACAAGTCGAGGGGGACCTCGGCCGGCTTGGTGTGCGAAACTGGAGACAGCTGGCGAAAGATCGTGCTGGCTGGAGAGGCATGTTGAGTGAGGCCCAGGTCCACCTCGGACTGTAGCGCCCTAAGAAGGAGAAGAAAGAAGATTCTTTGCTGAGTGCTAGTGGGTTTTTTATTTTAGAATTATACGCATTCTAATTAGCTTCAATCACTAGAAGCTTAATAGGATTGTGTAGGATTTAAGTGATGAAAATTTACACACTTGGGCCGAAAAACCGCTTTCAATTTTATTTAAATTTAAAGAAACGAGGAGCACTGAAAAGTTTGCACTTGCACTTTGACAGGTCAAATGTACTGTAACAACAAATGTACAAATGTACGCAGTAACAAATTGTCATTGCAGTTTAACATCGGGTAGTGAATTATTCAATGAACTAAAATCATGCGACGTTCATTGTGTTAAAGTAGAAACTTTTCAAGTACCTAGGTATCATAATTGATCGAAATATGAGCTGATCGAGTCATATCCTTGCATTAAAACAGTATTTACGTACTACCGTTCGATGCTTTTACCGGCTCAGAAAAATACTCGATAACAAAACTTTAAAAAAGGTGTACTATGGTCTATTCGTGTCGAAACTGCAATATGGTATTAGTTGTTGGGGGGGTGCTTACCATAGCACTCTTCAGCCACTACTTGTCTTACAAAAGTGTGTTGTAAGAAAAGTCTACAATGCGAATCGTTTTGCTCGTTTTATGGTTTTGTTCAGAACATTGGGAATTCTGCCTCTGAAACATTTGTACCTGTATAAAGTTTCAAAAAATATTTTTTATAAAAGGTGGCTATTTGCAGTGTCCGAATACTAACACCCAAAATTTGCGTAGCTTCGTAATGAATCTGCTAAATATTCCTCCTCTTCGCACCACTATCTACAAAAACTTCTACTCTATAGTTTCGTGTAAATTGTTTAATAAACTTCCTGCATTTAATCGCGGTTCAAGACTTCTAACTAGATATCTGAAAGAAGTTAAAATATGGTTTCTTGGTTTCAATCACGATGAAATTAAAGATTTTTTGTCAAACTCAAATATATATATATATAATATATTTAAGTTCTTTTAATATGCCGCTCTAATAAAATGAATTTTGTTTTTATATAATTCTTCTGTTGTAACATACTTTCCCTTTTATATCACCCCAAACACTCAACACTTAAAACCTTTCGTAATGAAGTGACATTCCCACATTTTTCTTTTTGTAAAATGTATATGTCACTACGTATTCTTATTTTTACATTACAATATAATGATTTTATGTACATATACTCGTATGTAAGAGTACTGAAAATTAAAAATGTATTGAATTGAATTAACTTCAGTGCTATCTTGAAAAATTTGATAACTTTCCTAGATGGAATGTTGCATTGTTTTCTTTGATTGTAATCTGATTTGATCGATGATAACATCGTGGTTAAGATTTTTATAATAAATAAATGCTTAAGTTAAGAACCTGACAAGCCCCAGTAGCTATTTGTTAATAAAGTGCATGTCTACAAGCTCCAATTCCAAATCAGCAGTTTTTTTACGAAAATAAAATGTACAACCACCACAAAAATATGTGTCGTATATAATATGTAAGTCAAAGACATTTCTGTTCTTGTCCCAAAGATTCCACTCAAACTTTTACCGTCCGTTTTAATTTTTTTGTTCAGATTTCTCATTCGTCTGCTACATCTTGTGCGAGTTGAACGTCTTCCAAAACAAAAGAGAAAATAAAAATATAAGAGGATGGAATGATTGTTGAGTTGTACAAAGAAGGAAAATCTAATGATGAAATTTCTGAGATTAAACAGATTAACGTAATTGCTTCAGAATTCAGAGAGTATTAGAAAATGTTATTTAAGAAATACACAAGTCCGAAAAACAAAACCGTACATTTGTAAAATTAAGCGAAAAATGCGGCTAAAATTCGAAAATGCCCCAAATTTTGGTCAACACTTACATTTATGTACGAAAGTACTTAATACATTTAATAGAGAATGTATTTTATTTGTGACAAAAATACTACAATGTTTATGATAAAATCATTTGTTATGCAGAGATTTGGTTTAAATCACCTCACTACTAAACTATTAATATAAAAGCTATATAATATATCACAGAAATAATAATTATAAGACCGAAGAAAAAGCCACTTTAAAAACTTTCATGACAAACAAAAATTCCTTATTTCAAGGAAAAGAGAAGTGGTTTAGTGCTTGATTTCAAAATTGCTGACTAGAATGTTCCAGAAAACAGTTCAAGAAGTACAAATGATAAATAAATACTATTTACAAGATAATAAATAAATAGATAAATATATGAATAAATTAAACGGAATTTATTTTATTATTTCATTAATAGCTAAATAAATAAGTGTAAATAAATAGATAAATATATTTATAAATTATGTAAATAAATAAATATGTAAATCAACAGGTAAATAGCTAAATATAAATAATAAATAGATAATAATAAATAAATGAACGACAAAATTAATAAATAAATAGATAAATAATGTGAATAAATTAAATAAATAAATACAATAAATAGAACAAAACACAACTATTAACTATGAATTAATATGTATTGCACTCATTACCTAGGATTGAAATCAAATCGTTTTCAGTCGTACTTCAGCTGTAACCATTTCAATGTTAGATAATTTATGTGATACATTTAACATTTTTAGTTCGGATGAACGAAAACTGGCGGAGGAAAAAGTGTTTGAAAGCAACTGTTTAGCACGGAGGTAGTGAAGTCATGGTTACCCATTAAACTTATAAATGGTAAACCTAAGCCATTTTTGCTGTTTCAATGATTTCAATGTATTTAAAACCACTAAGAAACTGGGCGTAATGAAGTAACCTTTGAGCTGTTAATAACGGTAAGTTTCTGTTAGGTTGAAATATTGAAATTAATAGTTTACTGTCTGTTATCAACTTGAATTCTCGTCTATAACAGTAATTAAAAAATTTGTGTAGCCCCCAATAGATTGCTGTAGCTTCTTTGTCCAGCTGACTGCAATTTGTCCAATTTACTCAAACTTCTGGAAGCAAATGCGATCGGTCTTTCGCCCTTGGATGTTATGTGTGAAAGTATTGCTGATAAGCCAAATAGTGAAGCATCTGTGGCCAGTATTAGTGGAAGGTTTTCATCGAATGGTACCAGAACATTATCGTTCATTATTTCGTCCTTGAGGGAATGAAATGCGTTTTGGCAATCAGTAGTCCATATATACTTCCATTCCTTTTTAAGCAGCTGATAAAGAGGGTATAATTTTGCTGATAAATTTGGCATAAATATATATATAAATTTATCTCCGAAATCGCCTTTATTTTGTCTTCTGTTTTCTGCAGTCCATCTTTGTTTATATTTTGCCCCAAGTAGGTTACACTTCGTTCGAAAAGCTTGCACTTTGATTTGTTTAAATGGAGATTGAAGGTGCGAAGTTTATTTTAGTAAGAGAGTGCATCGGTGAAATGTTTCTTCTAAGGTTCTGCCCATTACGATTATATCGTCAAAGAAGCATGCTGTCCTTTCAAGGTCATTAGTGATATTTTCTTCCATAAATCTCTGCCATATATTTGGGGCTGTCTTAACTTTGTAAAGTCTTTTTTGTGTGCTTATGGTTTGCATTAATGCACTTTCTTCGTTCATGCCTAGATGTAAATAGGCCTTATGGATGTCGAAAATGCAATAAAACTCACCGTATTTTGTACAGATATTCAATTCTTGGTATAGGCTACTTGTCGTTTATGATGCAATTATTAAGTGTAACCTTGTAGTCCGCGCATAATCGAATTGTTTTGTCCGACTTGATTACTGGTACGATTGGTGTTCCCCAGTCTGAATGATTGACCTTTTCAATGATGCTATCTCTTTCTAACCTCTCGATTTCGTCATCTATCATTGGACGAATAGCGTACGGCTCCGGCCTTGGTTTATAGTATATGGGCGATGTTCCTTCACGACGTTTTAGTACCCCTTTAATATGTGGAATTAATCCGACTTTCTTCTCGAAGACATCTCTATATGTATCAAATATTGCTTGTTTTAATTCGACGATGTTAGTTTTTGTAAAAGTATTAATTGAATTTATTTTTAATAGCTTAAGTGCTTTCACCCATTCTTGTCCCATAAGTGTGTCAAAATTTCCTTCAACGATGTATAAATTGCATGTAACTTTTTGCTTATTATATTCAACTTCTACTTATTATATTAAACTACTACTTTCTATATAAATTCATAGAGTAAAATATATAATACATGTGAAATGAGCTATTTTTTTAATTAAGTTATACAATATGTATTGGAAAATCGTATGAAATGTATGTTTATTTTTTCCACCTCGTTAAATCGAAATCTCATACCATACGAAATACCTGCGGTAATTCGTAGAAAATTCCGTTCCCTTGCCATTACGAATTATCGGATTTTGGCTTTGAGTTTTGACACATTCTGTTAATGAAACTGCTTTTAAACCAGCTTTATTGCGAATTAATTTATTTTTTAATATCAAATTTTGCTCCTAAATTTTTCATACCCTTCCAATCGAATCGGGTTGGTGTTTTAATTAATTTTTGACACATTTTAGTGTATTTTACCGTATGCTTGGGATAATAATTCGGACTTAAACTGTAGTCGGCATTGGATTGTATTGTTTTAGAACTGTGACTTGAGGATATACAGTACCTCACAAAATTTAACATATAGCTATCAGAACAAAGAAAATTATAGAGAATTTAAGTAATTAAGTAAATCAAACACACTAAATACGCCACATAAAGCAAGAAACATCAAATCAACCATAAAACATGGAGGAGGTTGTGTGATGTTGTGGGGTTGTACGGCTTCATGTGTCTTTGGGAACTTCGAATTCTTAGAGAAAACGATGGACAAAATTAGGTATTTAAATACTTTTTAGTAAATTTCACAGAGTTCCGCAGAAAAATTAAACCTGCCTTAGGAAGCACACTTCCTAGTTAGTACTCGAATGACTGCTTTAAATTGCCCCAAAAGCAATTTAAAACTCCCCCAAAATCGATCAATACAAAATTGATTGAACACCTGTGGCATGAGATATAACTCCTGCTTAAAGAAAATCGCTTCTCTAATAAGCAGGAACTAAAATTACAAATCGAAGTAGCTTGGGAAAGCATATCATATCATATCACGGAAAAACTTGTAAAACCCATGCCCTAGCGGCTAAAAGCTGTCATAGGCACTGTAGAAGGTACAACCCGATACTGAGATTTAGTTTTTTGCCTTTTTTTATTTAGTGTTTTAGCCAACGCTTGAATCTTAGTTCTTTTCAGTGAAACTATATTTTTGTTCTTTTAATAGATTACCTTATTTTTAAGAAAAAAACAAAAACTGTTTTTTTTATTTGGGCTTATGCTCAATTTTGTAAGGTTCTGTATACATATGTATTATTTGCGGTTCAACTTACAAAACCCTTAGCACAACAGCAGATACTTAATGGTAATTTTCCTCCATTTCCTATATGATGGTGTATGTCGGCGGCCAGCACGAGAAAGTTGGTATTAATTAAGGGAATTATATGTAAGAACTTATAACTTAGAGCAAGTTAGTGCTGACAATCCGACAAGCTAATAATTTTCATTTTCAATATGACAATGACGCGAAGCATAATGCGTGTCGTAGTTTAACAATGTATTATTTTTTTTCTTCAGACTCCATCACAATCTTCCGTCATGAACGCCATAGAAAATTTGTGGGATGAGTTGGGGAGACGAATAAGAAAATACGATATAACCGATAAAACTCAGCGAAATTTTACATGAACAATGAAAAACGCCGTGGCGTAGTGGGTAGGTGCGTCGACTCCTACGCTCGAGGTCGTCAGGTCGAATCTCGGAAAAAAAACATCAAACATTTTTTCACGACTCCACCTCTTTTGAGTCACTGACAATGCTCAAAGAGTATAACTTTCTAGAAAAAAGCTTCTCAATCTCGCCGTTCGGAGTCGGCATTAAACTGTAGGTCCCTTCCGCTCGCGAGAGAACAATAGCACGCACAACACGAGTGGTTGCTGAGAAGCTAGGCCCAGGTCCACCTCGGACTGTAGCGCCGCCATTATTATTATTATTAATGAAAAACAATAAAAACGGACCGCACATAAAAGCTTGTCGAATTCATGTCGAGAAGACTACAAGCCATATCTATGATGAGGTACACCACAAAATATTAAACATCCAAATCCCATGAATTTCACAGACTTTTGCAGACGGTTTTAACTTTCAATTTAAAATAGAAACATCCGTTTATTGCCATTTTTAATGGAATTTACTTAAGATAGTTAGTTTTACTGTACGCAGACCTTTGCAAAACACTCTTTATTTTTATGAATTAAAATAACTTGATTTTGAGTTATCTTTTTTACTAACACCTCTCCTATTGGATTAAATGATACAATTTACTTCCAAATTTGATTCTCTTTTGGTCTTTAACGTATTATGCAATAGAAGTAAGATATTCAGACGCATATAAATGCTATCCAAATTTTATATTGAGTTTAATGACTTCCATTAAATTATTAACATTTTAAATATATGTTCAAAAACGTGTTTTCGTGATTCGCTACGACTTAATATTAATAATATTAAACACTGGTAAAAAAAAAGAAAATACATTAACACAAAAAGAAACTATATTTTTTTCAAGTTAAATTTTATTTATGTACATGTTTTATTAATAAATAAATATATACTAATGCCATAACTTATAAATTATGCCACGCGACAAAGTTTTCAATATTCTATTTTATTAACTGCATATTATGAAAAAAAAAGTCTTTGTGATTTAAAACATTTACTACTTATGATATATAGAAACTAGAGTTTCAAAATGGTGCAAAAAAAAATATAATCAATATTACTACAACACCTCGCTAGGATAGGTTTCGATCGATCTGGCAAATTAGATGCGAAAGGTAAGACACTTTTAAGTCTCCCATCAAATTCTTGATTTGAACATAAATCTCATTTTTTGACATGAATTCAGCAACGGGAAAAAATGTAGTATATCACCATGACAACACACAACCACACAGTCTTTTAGTGCATCAGAAGAAATTACAAGTTGAGAAATTTTTGACGAACTTACTGCATAGGTCTAACGTGCACCCCTTCGGTATCACAATTTTGAATCTCTGCAGAACACTTCTTAATCTTTAACATAACCCCGTAAAAACCGCTTAATATTGCATGCGCCCAACCATGTCATCTCCAGCTGCTTTAGCGATTTCAGCGGGCAGACCATCTGTACGAGCAGCAGGTTTCTTAGACTTTAGTATCGATATTGCTATCTTGACTTCGTCTAGGTCGGGAGGGATGGAATTCTCGTTTATCATCATCCAAGTAGAGTGAAACATATATATGATATATGATAGCGGATTTTCTCCTCAAATAGCTGTTTAAAAGTCTGCAGAAATGATTTTTCCAAATTCTCACTGCGACTCTTTTATAAGTTGTCCATTGTCGTCCCGGCAAGTATTTTCTATCCATTCGATAATAGTTTCACCCTCTGGACATTATTCCAGCCATAGCACCTATCCATCTCCTCGATCGCGCGTTTTTCATGCTCTTCTTTTCTTCCAGACAACCCGGGTCTCTTCCCTTTGATTCTGTAAGTAGAGCTCACGAACAGCTCTCGTAGTTTGATGCAACGTTGCTTGGTAGGCTTCTTGCTTTGCTGCATGTATCTGCCTGCACTCGTTATTAAACCAGATTTCCTAGGTGGTATTGTAAAACTCAGCACATAAGTAGCGGTTTCTCCAGAGGCCTTTTGACAACTTCTTGTTCTTTGTCTATTATTTATGCAGGCGATGTCGAACTTTTGGCAGAGTTTCAGGGAGACATTATCGGAAAAATTCCTGGCTTTCTACTGCGATTGTACCTTTCGACGTCAAACCGTGGTTCTCTTCCTCGACTCCGTTGTTCTCTCGATATTCGTGTCCTTACCTTGGCTACAACAAGGCAATAATCCGAGTGGGTGTTGGCTCCTCGGAACGTTCGGACACCAGAAATTCTGTTTGACGATTGATTGCTCAGGGGATCACCAGGTCCCTTTATGGATGTTGAGGTATGGGAAGCTGTATGCCGACTTGACCCGTGCATTTACAAAGATCGTTACTGATATCTCACCAGGCTGAGATGGATGCACAGGCCTAAGCCCTCAGTATCATAACCGGTGATAAAACAAGGGATCACGTACGACAAGTGGAAGCGTCAAAGATCGTGGAAAAGGGATGGTGAGCCTCCACAAGCTGTCGCAAATCCAATATTTCCGGTACGAAAAGTAATGCTGTATGTGTTGTTTTTTTTTTTTAGTATTCTATTTTTATTTACGAGTGTATTTCATTTAAAATTTGGGTACATTTTTTATCTGCAAAACCGGAAGAGCTTGTCTGCAGAAGACTAATTAATTACAAAAATGTATTTGATTTTAAAAAGTTGAAAATTAATTTCTCTAATATTCATTAAATTGGAACAAAACAACGATCGCGCCTAACCGGATTTAGTATGTTTCATATCAGGAACCATTAAAACAGACACATTCTTCAATCAATAGTTAACGAGCCGCTAAATTAGGAGCCCAATTCTAAAACGTACAAATAAGGCCGGCAATGACAGATCAGTTTAATTACAATTTAATGTGGTTTATTCAATTAACCAGATATTGCTAACTCTGTCCCACAGATACACTCCTCTGTTACTTTTCCCCATTTAGATTTGAATTAGCGAATAAGGCGATCGGCACGTTCGACCACGATTCCATGCACTCATAGTTTCGTCATCGTCATCAAGCTAATGAAACCAAAGGAAGTTTTACATCGACAGTTTCGTCACAGGGCTTGTGTGGCAGTTCGAATTGTTGTTTTGTCCTAACCAGACGTCGAGATGTACAATTAAATTGTGATTTCTCCACGGTAATAAAGTATTCCATCAAGCTCGGACAATATTTGTTGACAGTCAATGCAATACTCAGCACTAGCATCAGACGGCATGAAAGACAATGTTGCAGTTGCAGCTCACAACTCCACAGTACACTACACCATGGCACACAAAGGAAGCAACACTCACTGACACTGGCGCATAAAATGCGGCGTTGAACGTCAGGTCAGGAATCCATTGAAATTATTTATGTTGAAGATTGTGCGTGCCGTTTTCCAAATCTTAAATTAAATGAGCCTGCGCGAATCGCTGTTAACCTAACTTCAATTTTTCCATTAATAAAGAAACATTTTTACGACTTCTACGTAAATTTCCATGGTAGTTCGGTACCGATACCCAGATGAGTGAATGATTTCATGTGTGAAGTTTATAAATCGCTCAGCGTTATGACGGACGACGTCAGGCGGATGAACGCAATATGAGTTTGAACAACTTTGTGATTAAATGGCAAAGAAAAAGAATTCTGTGAGTTCAGCCATCCTGTACTCCGAACAGTTAGCAACTGTGCGGTTGCAGTTTTTTTTTTACCTCCTGACTGTAATTAAATTTAACAGACATAGCCAACAGTGAAGTTATGAGAAACGGTTGACACTTACTGTGATGACTACTTAGAGGAAAAGAGTTAAGCTGCTGCCAAAATGTTGCTGGAAATGTTGGATAATAGGTCATAAGACTCTGCGTCATCAATACCTTCATCATATTAAACTAAGACCCCTAAAGCCATGTTAATTGGCAGGCTATGCCAACTTTCTCAAATACAAGAATAGCATACCAAAAAGAAAACCACAAAAGGAAGACTTGAACACAAGACGTTATTTTTATTAGCAGACAAGGCCCATTGGTTAATAACTATGTCTATTAGAAAATGAACGGAAATCGCACGCTACGTTCCGCAGGATAAATGTATTGTATATATATATATATATACACATACACATGCATATAAATATATTATATATATATATATATAGATATATATTTAATATATTGCAATATATACCAATATATATATATTATATATGTGTTCCACTTACACCACCATTTTCGATTACACTTTTCACTCTGTGTATGATTTTGTCTTGCACTTTGTGTTTTTCAAGCACAAAGTAAGTGTTACATGTCCTCTATTGTGTGTTCTTACTCCTACTAATAAAAAATAAGACAATTGTTAAGAATCCACGATTTTCTACGCGTATGTATACTAGTTCATAGGAACATACAAAGACAGTGTCTCGAAAAATTCATTATAAAACGAATATGTAAAATACGTAGAATTTGGGAATTCCCTTCAGAATTCGACTTATCGAAGTTGACGCCAAATAACCTGTTCGAGTTATGAAGATATTCGAGTTATCGAAGTTCGAATTAACAAGAACAAATTACATGTAAAAATCAGTCTTGGTGCTATTGCCAACCATCCCGACCCGTGAAGGGTTCGGCAATCTTCCACGCCCTGCGGTCCCGGGCACGCTGCTTCCAGTTATCTAGACCAAGCCAGAGCGCTTGGTTCGCGCCTGGATCCGTGATAGCTTGGTCCTTGAAACGGAGGTTTGGTCTTCTTTTTCTTCTCGACCTGTGGGCTGCGATTCGAAGATTCTCTTTGATGGAGCATTATTGTCCATTCGCTCGATGTCGCCGAGCCAGTGTAGTCGTCGTTTTTTTGATTTTTGGACTACATCCACATCTTTGTACAGCTCGTAGAGTTCGCAGTTCTATCTTCTCCTCCATTCGCCCTCCTCGCATACGGGACCGACGAAGAATTTTTCTCTCAAAAGTACCCAAAATGTGCTCTGCTTTCCTGCTTATCGTCCAACACTCGGCTCCATATAGTAGAACCGGCATAATTAGCGTTTTGTAGAGCATGTATTGTGTCTTTCGAGTTAGGAGTTTTGAACCCATTTGTTTCGCCAAACCGAAGTAGCAGCGGTTTCCTAGGGTAAGTCTTCGTCGAATCTCCACTAGGGTGTCATTCGTGGGGTTGATATTTACTCCGAGTTATATAAACTCCTTAACCACCTTAAATACATCTACTATTCTCTGCGCTTTGGTGACTAAATTTCCTTCACTATCTCGAAGAGCCTGCGTTCCGGGTTTAAAGCCAGCTGCCAGCTGTTTGGCTCTTCTAAAAAACGACAGGATGTTGTTTCTATCGCGAGACTCCTCGATACCCTTGAGCTGGGAGGCTGCGTAGGCGCTTTTCTTCTAACGCAGGATCTTTTTTTCCTCCCTTCTTCTGTTTCGGTACTCTTCCCTCATTTTTATTCAAAAATTCATGGTTCTTATATTCTAGACAAAAAGACTTAAAACTAGCTTAACTAACTGAACTATTATTCTTAAATCTAAGTTACTGACCCCAGACGGGTACTCTAAGCTAATCTATTCGGCTTATCCGTCTTTAAATTTTTTATTTTAATTGTTTACTTTTTTTTATTTGCCCAAGAAAATTTTCAAAAAAAACTTGGTCATTGTTTTTCCATTGTTTTTCCCTACTCTAGCTTAACCTAAACTAAATTAAACCTAAGGCAAAAACTTAAAACTACTTAAAACTATTTAAAACATTTACGAGGGGCGTTCAATATATTCTCGGTATCGGGGTGAAGCTGTGGTTGTTGTGGTTGCTGTGGAAGAAGTTCAAAGTCACTCCGTCTGCCGGGAAGCTCATGGCCACAGTTTTTTGGGACTCAAAAGGAATCTTGCTCATTGAGTACAAAAAAAAGGTGAAACCATCAACGCCACATCCTATGCTTCCACTTTGCATAATTTGCGGGAGGAAATTAAAAAGAAAAGACGGGGTAAACTCGCAGCGTGTGTGTTGCTTCTTCATGACAACGCTCCTGTTCACACGGCGCGAGTTTCCAAGGCTGCTGCGCGAAATTGTGATTTCGAAGAAATCCAACACCCACCCTATAGTTCAGACCTTGCTCCTAGTGATTATTTCCTGTTTCCGGATTTGAAAAAATGTCTTCGTGGAAAAAGATTTTCGGATGATGAAGAACTCAAGTCGGCAATAAATGGGTATTTTGCAGAGAAAGAGAAAATTTATTTTTTTGAGGGTTTAAAAACGCTTATCTCAAGATGTAAAAAATGCTATGATGTTAGGGGAGATTATATTGAAAAATAAAAACAATTTAAATTGAATTCGCATTTTCCTTCATATCGAAACCGAGAATATATTGTACGCCCCTCGTATATGCTTGACATATATTTTTCATGCGCCGTGATGCACCTTTTTTTATGTATATATTTTTTCTATTTTTTTTTTTTATTTTTTTTTGTTTTTTCTATATATACATATTTTTCTTATTCTAATTAGAACTACCTTAAGAACTATGTAAGCTGGCCACAAAGATCAGCTAACGGGTCAATCGTTTTGAGACGTGAGCGGCGGCGGGGGCTGGTTTGGTGTAACAACCAGTAAAAGTGCCGTTCTTTGGCGGACCGTGGCCTACCTCGGGCGGAGATCGCCCTACTGAACCGAAGAAGATCCTCGTGGCTGCGAGCGATGTCCGGCTCGTATTGGGGTCGTCTGTCCACTGTTCGACGTACGACATGGAAGATGATAGGACATCCTTCCGTATCCTATATCAGACCTTTCGTATCCAAATAGAGGAAAGCTTCGGGCGGTATAAAGCCATTAAGGCGCACCTTCACATGGTACATTATATAGGGGTAGTAAGCCCCAAAGATTAGACTGTTGGTTGAAGTCATAGCTCGTGCAATGAGACCCCGAATCAACTTAAAAAATTATCTATCCTGATATGGTTTGCCTCGTTATACAAGACCTCATTGGGAGAGAATTTCTTGTACTCTGGTGTGCGATACTACCGGAGGCAGGCCCGAGTAGTAGTAGTTTATTGAGACATTATAAAAAAAAATCAGTACAAATAACTTTTAGCTTCATAAGAAATAACAATTTGGTCGACTTAAAGATATGTCCGACTTAAAATAGACTTAATTAAATATATATATATAATATTTAAATTGGTGGGTGCCGTGGCGTACTGGGTAGGTGCGTCGACTCCTACGCTCGAGGTCTTCAGTTCGAATCTCGGAAAAAAACATCAAACATTTTTTTTTACGGCTCCACCTCTTTCGAGTCACGGACAATGCTCAAAGAGTATAACTGTCTAGAAAAAAGCTTCTCAATCTCGCCGTTCGGAGTCGGCATTAAACTGTAGGTCCCCTCCGCTCGTGAGAGAACAATAGCACGCACAACACGAGTGGTTGCTGAGAAGCTAGGCCCAGGTCCACCTTGGACTGTACCGCCGCCATTATTATTATTACATAATATTTAAATTATTACTTCAATACAGTTTTTCTTGTAAAAATATTTTTATATACTCGTATACTTGCTCCCGGTGTATTTTCTCAACATTTGCTCTTTATGGCGACTTAACTTATGACTAGAACCTAAAATAACCTATAATTAAAACAAAAAAAGAACAATTCAAATCTTGAAGGAATCCTAAATTTAAAGTATGTAGAAAGAAACATATAAACAGTGGGATCAGAAGTTCTAAATACCCTTAAGGATGAGTATAATTTCTTATACTATCCAAAGAATAGTGAAAACTTCATGTAACAGTACAAACATTGATGTTAAATTAAAATTTAAAATTAATATCATTCTCGAAAGTTGTTTGTGGATGCTTTTTTTATAAAAGGGCAACGAGATAGACACACTTGTATCTTGTCTCAGTGCTAATATAGACTGATCATGTAATACATTAAATGGTGATAGATAGTAATTGTCATTTAAACTTGAGACCTGAAATTCAATTAAGGATCTAACAGTTGGATGTGGATGTGAGCCTATTCTTTCGATCTTTTTTATAAGTAAATCATAAGAGGTGTAAAGTTGGTCGCTTCATATATGACTTTAATAGAATTTTTTGTCAGATTTTCTGTATTTGCTACAGCAGTACCTTAAAATTTTCCTTTCAAATGTTTCCATTTCTTTGGCTACAGATGGTGAAATTGTAAACCAGATCGGAAATCCATATGTGAGTATGGGTCTAATCAAGGTTTTATATATAAGGGATTTTGTTTTCCCTAACATTTTTTTTAGAGTTAAACAATGGTTTCAACATTATTGAGACCATTTTTGACTTCTAAAGAGCCTTTCTAGCATGCGTATTAAATAAGAACCTGCTCTGAAAATTTAAACCTAAAATTGTAGTTTCACAATGCAGTGCATTAGTGCAATAGACCTATATTGTTTATTTTCAAAGAAAGTGATTTGCTTTCTTTGACCGCGAGATAATATCCCTTACCGCTAGATTTCCTGAAACACGTAAGACCACACTTTCCAATATTAATCTTAAGTCTGCATTTCTTGTGGAAATGTGGAAATTTTCTACATGTGGAAGTATTTGTTTTATTTTACTAAGCGCTACACTTGGACGTCAATCACTGGCTAAAATTGTTGTGTCATCAGCATAGTGAATTGATCCAGCCTCATCCATGATAAGATGTGAGAGCGGAAAGTCGGAAATTTATATGTTGAACAAGGATGGGCCGAGAATTGATCCTTGCGGAACACCCGATAAGACAAGGAAGGGTTCCGATTTCTCGGATCCGATTGAAATAGCTGAAGTTCTGCTGGCCAAAAAGCTAGATATGATATTTACAAGCCAATCAGGATATCTTAATCTTAAAAGTTTATATAACAGTCCATCGTGCCATATTGAGTCAAAGGGTTTTTCAAGATCTATATCCAAGCAAATTGTACATTTCTTGTTCCTCAAGTTGTGAATCACCTTGTCTTGTATTAGGAGTTTTTTAAAACCAAATTGATTATTCGGTATAATATCTGTTTCTTCACTAAAGCGATTTCAGTGCTCTGAGAGAACTCTTTCAAAAAGTTTTCCAATATTAGAAAGGAGTGAAGTAGGACGAACATTTTTAACGTCCTTTGCAGCTTTAGACTTTGCTATTGGAATCATTTTTGCTTCCTTCCAAAATCGAGGAAAATAAGAATTGTTAATGCAATGATTGAAAATTAAAGATAGGACCCAATCAATAGAATGTGGGCATTTTCTCAGAATGAAATTCGAGATTCAATCAGGACCAGCAGATTTTTTGTTGTTAAGAGCAGCTCTAAGAATACTTATTTGTGCAGGTGTTGTAAATACGGATAAACTAGTGCTTGTCGCTTTATTTATAGAAATGAATTCAGTTAAATTTCTATTCAAATGTGTAGTTTTGAAATCATTTACAACTGAATGAACAGCACTTTCAAATTCTTAAACAACTGAAGGAAAATTTTGGGGTGCTGAGTACAGCGAAGCGTAAATTTTTTTAAATGCATCTAATTTGGTCTCAACGTCGCTTAACTGTTGCCCATTAAAGTGAAGTATATTGTTTGAGATATTGGTTCCAAAATATTTTCGGCCCGTTATTCTATCTATTTCCTTAAAAGCAAGCGGTGACGGTCTTATTTTCTCCGGCCTCAATTGAAATGCATTATTTATGTCCATTCTTACATTTTCTCTTATGATCTTACTTAAACATTGAATTCTAGAGTTGAGCTGAAGATAATCGGGATGGAGGCAGGCCCGAAGACAGTGCCTCTCGAACACCCTCATCTTTTCCATCTGGGAAGGACTCAAGTTCAACCACACTGGACAACCATACACCATGATTGGCCGGATAAGGGCCATATAGCAGATCACCTTTACTCTGGTATCAAGTTGGCTGCTGTGAAACAACCTACTTGCCACAGCGAAGGCTTTCCTAGGCTTAGTCAGAGCTGTAGCTGCATGTTTACCACCATACAGATACTGGTCCAACCAAATGCCAAGATATCTAACTATACCTTTCACGGCTAACGGCTGCCCCTGTGGGTCAACTATGCCGAACTTGCGCCAGTTTCTTTTCGTGTCCCTTAAGGCCTTGGACAGCGGGGTTCTGAAGAGGATAGTTTCACACTTCTGGTAGTTGATCTTCAACTTCCAGTCGTCGCAAAAACGTTGAATTTTATCGAAGTCACGCTGCAACAAGCTATTGATTACTTCGACCTTCGGACCTGATCTGTACGCTATCAGATCATCGGCGCACGCTATTAAGTGCGGCATGGAACCCATAAGATCGCTAGTGAATATAGCGAACAGGATCGTCGAATCAACTGCCCCCTGTTGGAATCCATTTTTTATGTTGAAGACGGTGGTAGAAGATACGTTGCCATTTTTCACAACGAACTTTCTTCCTGTGATCATGTCATAAATCATATATAGCAGTGGCTTACTTATGCCCAGCTCAACCAACTTGAGGAAAAGGCCTTCTAACCATACGGTGTCGAACGCCTTTTCCATGTCTATCAGGCAGGCACCCGTGCATTGGGTCATGTTCTTATTCCATTGAATGTCGGACACCAATTTTGACGCGGCATGTATAGTATCATGCCCCGCCCTGAAGCCAAATTGTTTGTCAGGTATGATTTGTTTTTCTTCAACCCACTGTTTCAGGGCTCTAATGACGATCTTTTCAAAAACCTTGCTTACGCACGGAAGAAGACTTGTCGAGCGGAAATTTGTCGGAATGGAGACATCTTTGTCCCCTTTGGGGATCGGCTGTACCACAGCTGTCTTCCAATGGGCCGGGTAATATTCATTACTCAGCGCATTATTAAACAAGGTTGTGTATACATCCAGCGCCTCAGATTGGTATCACATCGATTCCCACAGACTTTTTCTTCCTCAGTGAGTTGAAGATATCCTGGAGTTCATCTTTTGAAATAAGGTTGGAGTTATCGTGTCGTCGTGATTCGGACTACGGGGTTCGTTGACCGTGTACACTTCCTGGAAGACAGCACCAATTGCTTCCGCCTTCTCCTGTGGATCCTCAACTATGAAGAAGTCGTTGTCAAGCACTGCCCCATCTGGATCGATGTCATCTGACGTCAGTAGGTTCGCGTTGTTTCTCGTTCTGTCAAGTCGAACGGTCTGAATGTCGTTTTGATCTTTCCTCCGGAAAATTTTATTTACTTGCGGGAACATTCGGGTTGTTGAATCTTACAGCCAAAATCTTATTATTGGAGTCTTGACAGCAGTCTACTCTTTAACACGTGAAGTGCATCGATGGTAATGTTCCGATAGACGTCGCCATCATCGGTTAGTGCAACCTTCGGTATAGTTTTGTCCATTGTACGTTCTATTACGTTGTCAATTTGTAAGAGGTACCTGCCAATCTCTTCGTTCGTTAGGTTTCTGTTCGTAGCTGGGTTGATCGCACTCGAACGTAGTTCCCTGGATAAGGCTCTGGAGAAACGTGACCAGCGTGCCTTATTATAATTATAAGGATACGGTTGGACATATTCCTCCAGTTCCTCCAGCTCGTTCGGGAGCTGAATAACCGCGGCAAGACCACAGTGATCGCTGTCGTACTCGACCGTTGTTAAGCAGTTCCTTGTGCGTCCTTCCCTGTTAAGTATCGTAAGTCGTCTGTGAATCAACATCACATCCAGATACGACCCGCTTCTGGGAAACGATGGTCTATCGGTTGCAAGCAAATCAAGCCTGAACTCAATAATGTTCTCTTCCATCCACCCTAAGAGAGCGTTACCCCTCTCATTCGGAACATTGTTACCCCATTTGCCGTGCTTTGCATTCAAATCACCGGCTGGGATATAATAGTTTTCCTCCGAGTTTAAGCGAAGGCTAGTGAAAAGAGCTTCGAGCTCTGAAATTAAGTTAGGGTTTTGAGAGTCTAGTACGTAGACAGTAATCACAAACAACTTCCTTCCATCCTTGAAGGGGGATGCGTGTAATGGCTGCTTCTAACACACCTAATCTTCGCACTACATTACTATATATGATCTTATGACTAATTCGTTTTCTAATTAAGAGAGCGACCCCGCCTGCTCGAGTGGATTGAGGTCGATCTCTTCTAATTATGTGGTAGTTTTTGTACCTGAGTTTGCGCGTCTGGTTTAGCTTAGTTTCGCTAGCCATCAGCACGTCAGAATTGTGGGTTTGCAACAGGTTAGATCAGCGAATTTACATTCACTGCTAGGATCTTAAAGATTCTAGCTGCGCGCAGGGCCGTTATATCTGCAGCGCGTTTGGCTCGCTGAACAGCACCGAGCAGATAGCGTCTATTCGGGCCGTCTGCTTAAGGAGGCTGGTGTTCAACTCGACCATCTGTTTTTGCATAGCGACCATCTGCGCTTGCATCGCCTCAATGGTGGTCATTACGTCTTTTAATAATGGCTCTGCCTTAAGTTGCCTGGCCACTAGGACCGGGACAACCTTCGGCATGTCTGTTGTGCCGGCCTTCTTCCTGGCGCCATTTGGGCGTAGGAGATTGCCGACGTAAAAGCGGTAGTTGCAGCACGGGCCATTGGCCTAACTTCTACCTTCTTCTCCTTCCTTATTGCCTGAAACTTCTTTCTCAGCTCTTGGATACGCGGACACCCCCTATAGGTTGCAGGATGTCCGTTGTTCCCGCAGAGAACACATTTGAGGAGCGCCCTATCCTCGACCTCTTTCGTCCCTAAAGGGCATTCCCCTTTGTTGTGGGTGTTCGTGCACCTAGCGCAGCGGAACTGCATGTTGCAGTTCGCCGCGACGTGCCCCAACATCCTGCACTTTGCACATTGTAAAACGTGCTCAGCCTTTTTTATTGTTTCCCACTTTACAGCGTAAGCGCCCAAGGATCGTATTTTGTTTGATATCCTTCTTCCTAGCTGCCGCAGTGATGATGGGCTTAACCCCTACAAACTGGACCTCGTCGCTATTAAGAGCGCTCAGCTCCTCGAGGATTTCCTTCGGATCGGTCGAAGGATCATTGGCCTTGAGGAGCATAGGCCTCCCTTTTTCGGCTTGGGGGGTGTACGAGAAAAACTCTGCTCCCGCCGCCGCTAACGTCTCTTTTACTATTTTAAAGTCGGCCACTGATGTGCAGCGTTGCTTAATGTCACACTTTTTGGTTTTATACACTATACCGTATAAAAGCGTATAAAAATGTATAAAAGTGTATTAAAGTTTATAAAATTGTATAAAAATGTAAAATATATATGAAAGTGTATAAAAGTGCATAAAAGTGAAAAAAAAGTATTTAAAAGTGTATACAATTTTACAATTACTTATAATAATAAGTGCCTATTCCCTATGAATTTCTTTGACTTTTATACATTTTTTCAGTTTTATACCTATTCCTTGCTTTTATACACTTTTATACACCAGCAATATTTTTCAGATGTATAATACACATTTTTATATACGTAAAAAAGTGTGTATAATACGCCAACTATTATACGTCTGCAACCCTGCTGATGTGCAGTGGACCGACTGTCTTTTAGACCCCTTATACCTAATAAGAAATGCATTTTTTGTGGCCAGCTTACAAGTTTTTTCCACATCCTTCGTCTCCAGTCCGAAGACGTTGATGGGAGGGCATCTTTCCTTCGCTGCTGTTGGTTGGTTTTCTGCTGTGGTCATTGTTGTTGTTGCTGCTGCTGCTGTTGTTGTTGTTGCTGCAACCGCTCCGCTGTCTTTTAAGTAGGCGGCACGTCCTCTAGCTGCAGCCTCTTCGGCTGTTGTCTAGTTGGGGCTAGCGGTTGCGCAAATTGTTGCTGCTTCCCCTGTTGTTGCTTCTGTTGCTGCTGTTGTTGTTGTTGTTGATGTCATTGTTGCTGCTGTTGTTGTTGCAGCTTCTGCAACTGCCGCTCCTTTTCGACTTTTTGGGCCGCTCTGCATATAGCTACCTTTTCGGCGAGGTACTTTATATGGGCGTCTAATTCTTCCCTCTCTTTCAAGCTCTCCTCTAGCTCCTTGACGTCCTCGGCCATGTCTTAAGTCTCAGAGGTGGCGAGGAGCTGGAAGGAATAATTGCCCCCCTCATACGAGAAGCGGCCTTCGTTCCCTCAGATTCGTATTGGAGGGCATTTCATTCTTCTACGGCTGCTTTCGTATAGTATAGTATAGTATTATTTATTAGTTATTGAATAACTCTGTACAATTACAATGTTTAATGGTTATTTACAACGTACTGTACAATTTTATGCTTAAATCTATTTATATTTTGCTCCATTTTTATATTTATATCTAAATTATTATACAATTGCACTCCTTTATATAATATATTATTTTGCGAACTAGTTCGTCTATACATAGGTAAACGAAAATCTCCCACATTTCTTAAATTGTAATAATCACCTACAAATTGAAGATTTCTTTGCAAGTAGGCTGGGTACAATCCATTCTTTAGCTTAAATATAAATATTAAGACATTCATTTTCAATCTCTGTATAATATTCATCCATGACAGTTCATTTAACATATCTCTACTATGTGTTCTTCGATCATATTTCAAAATACATCTCATGGCCCTATTTTGTAGAACTTGTAGCTTATCAATTTTACTAGTATTACACAGATACAAAATGGAGGAACAGTAATCAAGATGTGGTAATATAATTGTATTGTAGATATTGATTGTACATTTTTTTGAAATTTTTCTTCTTATTCTGCATAAAAAATTTATTTTTTTTTGCTATTTTTCCACATATAAAATCAGCATGGTCATTAAAACGTACTTTGTTGTCAACGATTATGGCCAAATATTTAATCATCTCAACACATTCGATACTACTATTGTTAATTCTAATATTTATAACATTATTCCTATTTCCGATACACATACATTTTTTGAACATTCAGTTTTAATCTATTTTTACACAGCCATTCATACAATTTTCCAGCATCACAATTTAAATTACTTTCAGACACATTTAGATTTTTACCAACAATGTAAATAAGCGTATCGTCCGCAAAGAGCGAGACTTTTGGGAAATGGAGACAATCTTTCAAATCGTGTAAATATAACAAAAATAAAATCACTCCCAGAATTGTGCCCTGTGGAACTCCTAGATTAACTGATTTAGGGCTTGAAAACACTTCTCTTATCTTCACCTTTTGGGTCCTTGATGTAAGGAATGAATCAAACCAACTCAGTTCCTTATCACGAATTCCATATTTGTATAGTTTGGTTATTAGAATTGATCTGTCCACAGTCTCAAAAGCTCTTTTCAAGTCAAGAAAAAGTGCCAAGACTAGATTACCCGCATCCAACTCCCTTTTCCATTCGTTTAGCACCCATGCGAGTGCTGTCTCCGTCGAATGTCCTTTGCGAAAACCGGATTGTTGCTCACAAAGTATTCCATTCTGTGTAAGAAAAGCTTCCAATTGAATGCATACCACTTTTTCCAAAATTTTTTCATACACAGGTAACATATTTATTGGCCGAAACTGTTCTGGTCTTTTTGCGTTTTTTTCTTTTTCAACTGACTCCTTCCATGAACACGGAAACACTCCCTCGATCATTGAGGTATTTATTATTTTTAATAGCACAGGGAAGATTTCTTCTTTGCAATTTAATAAAATGTCTGTATTTAAACCAGCAAAGTCTTTTTTTTATTTAATTTTTTGATTATTTTCTCCATTTCGTTTATATTTATAGGTTTAAATTTAAAAAATCTGCTTGAGAGTCCTATATTATCACTATATTGTAGGCTAGGAATATTGTTATTTATGTCTATAACACTGTTTATAAAAAATTCATTAAGTTCATTTGCTATTTTTAGAGTATTTTTTATTTTAACATTATTCACTTCAATTTCACAAATTTCATGATGCACATCATACAAAACATACTTTTTGATAATTCGCCACATATCTTTCTGGTTACCTACTTTTTCCTCTATTTTTTTTTTTCAATGTAAAGGTCTCTAATTTCGGCACACTTATTTTTATATTTGTTACGAATACTTCTATATCTTTCCCAACTATCAGATGAACGTAGAATAGAGTTTGCATTGTATAAACTTATTTTTTGTTCTTTAAGTTGTCTTAACTCTTCATTGAACCACTCCACATAACCAGGTTTTAATCGGAAAGATCTCTTAAAACTCTTAATGCATATTTCAATACACTTTTTGATCTGCAGTGACATGTCCACAATATTATTTGTATCAATAACCCTTGAAAGATTTCGACGCCTTAAATCTTCTAAGAATTTTATTTTTTCAAATTTAACATATGTTATGCAACCTTCTCTCCGCTTTGATTTGTTTGTTTGTAGATCGATTTTAATTGTTTCGTGATCAGATATTATCCAATCTTTCATTATTTCCACTTTAATGCCCGATACATAATCACTTAAGACGTAGTCAATTGTTGTAGATGTTAATCTAGTGATTCTAGTACTGTCTTTTACTAATTGTTGTAAACCGAACTTGCATAATATGTCCGCATCTATTCTATTTTTATCTAAAGTCCGACATTTATAATCAACATTAAAATCACCTACTACAAAGAAATTTTCATTAAAATTCAAATTATTTTCAATAAATTCACTTAAAACGTAATTAAATTCTACAACACTCATTTTATCCGAGCGATATAGATTGATAACATTCCAACATACTTTATCACACTTCATTTTTATCATTTGAATCCAAGTTTTATATAATACAGATTTTGATTTTATCTCTGTCGATTTAAACTTTTTGCTCACGTAAATAGTTACTCCCCCTGTATGTCTAGAGTTTGATAAGCAGTTAAATGTCTTATAGTTGGAAAGTTGGTATTCACTTGCATTAACATCCGCCGTAATATGTGTTTCACTCAGCAATACAAAGTCGAATTGATGTCTATAAACTAGTTCCTCTAATTCTGCAAAATTTCCAGTTAATCCTTGTATATTTAGATAAATTCCGTTGATTGTATTTAGTGGCTAGTATCCAATTCTTCTTTTATTTATTTCAAGTTTATTCAAATAAACTGGACAAAGTCTGCTAAGAGTTGTATGGTTCTCGTCAAGACCTAAATTAAGATTTTGGTTCGGCCTACTACAATTTATAAGCATTTTAAGCATGTTTCTTCAATGTTTTTGCATTCTGTTGCTTTATGGTTAAATCCTTTGCATTTGTAGCACCTTCTTATTTCAACACCGTCAAACACCTTACATCTTTCCCATCCAATGTTGATTTTGCCAATTTCAATAATTTTAGGAAATGAATCCACATAAAATTTCTATAACCGCAGTGTAATTCGTGATATTATTGATTTTCCTTTCAAAATTTTTAATTCACTATTTGCCAATATTTCATTTTGATTTTTTATTTTTCCAATAATTGCTGTTTCTTCGGTTTTAAATTTCATATTAGGTATAAAAATCCTTGGTTTTATTTGTTTTGGTACTCTAATTTCATAATTTTCTCCAATATTTTCTTCAATTATACTCTTCAGTTTATCTCTATTATCGATCCCTTCACTTTCTATTACTATCATACCACTATGCGAACTTTTGATGTTTGAAATCTGAATATCCTTTGGATCTACCTTATTATTCAAATCTTCTCTTGTTTTCTCTTGTAGAAAATTCTTCTTTCCCGAGATCGATTCACCGCAAAGAAATTGCAAGAAAAAAAATACAAGACAATTTTAATTTATGACCTTTATTGGGTAATTCATACGTCCTTACTTCGTGAACATCAGAATAGAAGAAGGAATATGCAGCAGCCAAATTTGACATTTAGGGGCGAGCCACAAGATGTCTACTAGCATCTAGTGCGTAGTGCCATCTATTTTTCAACATCCTCCCCGCGGCAAGAATGTAGTTCAAGTGGATACAATAATTGAACTGGACTTCTTAACAGCTTCCCGTCCCCCATTTTCACTTGGCAGGCGCGCACTCGATCATCTCGGCCTATATACGCTGATTCCACCTTGGCCAATCTCCACTCAAGTCGGGACTTACTGGGGTCTGCTACCAGCACGACATCGCCGACCTTAAGCTGATTTGACGGGCGAACCTCGCTGTTATGAAACGAGCGCAGGAGTTGCAAGTATTCGAGTTGCCATCTTCTTTTTAACTGCTTAATGCACTTAAATCGGTATTTCCACGCATCTCGAATTGAATTGTCATCTGGCTCCGGTGGTGCTGAAATACACTCAGAACTTCTTGATTCCAGGAGAAAATCTGCCGGAGTAAGAGGAGATAAATCTAAAGGATCGGAACTTACATAGGTTAATGGTCGATTGTTAATAACACTTTCTGCTTCTGTTACAACAGTTCTCAATTCCTCGAAGCTTAATTTCGCATTACCTATAGTTATCTTCAACAAGTTCTTCATTGTGCGAACCATCCGTTCCCAGAACCCGCCCCACCAGGGCGCCCTTTCGACTATAAAGCTCCACTTGATTCTTCTCTGCGTTAGAAAGTTCTCTATATCATCATCTGCCAAGGAAGAAGTTGCGTTTAATTCGACTGCAGCTCTTCTGAATGTTTTGGCATTATCCGAAAAAATGGAAGACGGAATTCCTCGACGGCTAACAAAGCGACGGAGTGCCATTAAGAAATTTTCAGTAGACATGCTCTTTACCACCTCCAGGTGCACGGCACGTACTGCAGCGCAGGTGAAAATTGCAATGTACACCTTAAAACCTTCTTCCCTTACGTCAAAGCAATAAAGCGGTCCTGCGAAGTCCACGCCTACGTTATGAAATGGTCGAATTAACGTTATTCTCTCGATTGGCAGTGGGGCGAAGGGTTCGGAAGCACGTGGGCCCCACAGTTTTCTGCAAGCTAGGCATGCCTTAACTCGACGTTTTATTCTTTGGAATCCACAAATTATCCACAGATGTTTCCTAAGTTGTGTTAGCACTGTCCTCGCGCCAGCATGCATTGACTTCCGATGACTATCGTCGATTATGAGGTCAACTATGTGTGATTTAGCCGGTAGTATTATCGGATGTTTTATATCCATTCGGGCGTTGAGTAACTGAAGACGTCCTCCAACGCGTAAAAGACCATCTTTGTCCAGGAACGGGGACAATTCGGCTATCTTTGATGACTTCGATAGTGCACTTCCTTCCCGTAATGAAGAAATCTCATTAACAAAATTGAGCGATTGTACATATTTATACCAGTAACTCTCGGCGGTATGCATTTCTGTTGATGTCAAGTTAATTCGTGACTCTAACTGTGAAACTCCAATTCTTCGTCCTCGCACCTGTTTTATAAATCGGAAAATAAAAGCTGTTACCCGGAGCAAGCGCTCCCAATTACTGTAATCTGAGTAATTCAGTAATGCCTCTGCTGATCCTGAGAGCACAGGTTTAATTTCTGCTAGAAGGATGGTAGTTTTGTTGAGATCCTGTTTCCAAGCTCCGACTTTGTCTATATGCTTATCGCATAACCAAGCTGGCCCATGAGCCCACAGCATACTCTTCAGAAGAACTCTTCCATCTACACCACGGGTGAGAAGATCCGCAGGATTGTCTTCGCCTCTACAATGGTTCCATTGCGACATCTCTGTTAGCCGCCGTATTTCTTCAACCCGATGCTGGACATACAAATTCCACCGCTGCTTATCACCTTTAATCCAAGAAAGCGCTATACTGGAATCTGTCCATAGAACGCATTTGCTAGGCTGTGTCTTTAAAGTGTGTCGTAAGTAAGAACAAAGCCGTGCTCCCATTAGCGCCGCGGTCAACTCCAGTTTGGGCAGCGTAAGTTCATTTGCTCCGCTAAGTTTAATTGGAGCAACTCGATTTTTGGCGCATAAGAACGAAGCATGTACCATTCCAGAATTTGACAAACATCTAACAAATGCAACGGTTCCATATGCCTTGGAACTAGCATCGACAAAGATATGAATTTCAAATGTACCTTTCAATTCGGAAAAGGGCGTAACCACTCTCGGGAATGTTAGTTCTTTAAGATGGACAATAGCCTTTAAACAGCAATTCCATTGAGTTTGAAATTCACTGGAGAAGACTTCATCCCACGGTATCTTATTCTTCCACAGGATCTGAAAGAAGATTTTAAGTTTAACAATAACAGGACCTAACATACCCAGTGGATCATAAACTCTGGCTATTGTTTGCAAGACAACGCGTTTAGTGCCTTGCAATAGCGATGAACTAAGTACTTCTTCCAAAGAATTCAGCGGCACGGAGATTTCATCGCTTTTCACAAACCAACAGAGGCCGAGAACCTTTTGAATTAAAGGGACATCGGGCACCTTGAGGGCCTTTCGAATTTGCTCACTGTTGGTGTTCCACTTGTGAAGAGTCATCGATGCTCCATTCATGACTGCAATTGCCTCGTTACAAATTCGAATACCTTCATCCACCGAATCAACACTTATCACTAGATCATCCATGTAGATTCCTTCGCTTAAAATGGCACAAGTGTTCGTAAACTTGTCTTTTTCTTCCTCCAGTCGACAGCGAATGACTCCTCCTAGCAAAAACGGACTACAGGTCACTCCGAATGTGACTCTAGTCATCCTAAATTTCCCGATTGGTGGTCTATCATCTGATGATCGCAACGGCGAAGAAAACCACAGGAAGCGATGACTGTCGCGATCCTCATCGTGCAGAAGTATTTGCAAAAATGCCTTTTTCAGGTCAGCTACAATGCCATACACGCCGAACCTAAAGTTTAAAAGGATCTTCATCACGTCCGGTAACAAATTTGCGCCAGTTAATAATTGGTCGTTGAGCGATAATTCGCCTTCCTTGTGAGCAGACGCATCGAACACAATTCGAATTTTTGTTGTAGAATTTTCTTTGTAAATAGGCTGGTGCGGCAGGTAGAAGACACGAGGGCCACTATGGCTGGAAACGGTTACAGGCTCAGCGATACCATCTTTAATTAGTTGCCTTATTGCGGCATCGTATTCTAATAGCTTATTTGGGTTTCGTGAAAGCCTTCGGATAAGACCATTTAATCGCTTTAGCGATACGTCCTTATTGGCTTCGATATACGTTTCTTTTATTCTCCATGGTAATTTTACCACATAGCGAGACCCGACTCGCCAAATGCAATCTCGTATCAAATCATCGCGAATGCATATGTTTCCCTCTTCTGCGCTCTTTATTCCAATCGCCTCTAATGACCAAAATTGTGTCAGGTTTTCTTCTTCATTGGTTGTTGTACATAATAGCGAACTGCAACATTTAGAAACACTGTCATCATCGATATTGGAAATATCACTTACATTCTCTTTTCCATGCAATGTCCATCCGAAAATTGTCTCCACAGCTTTCAAATTTGTCGACAGCGATCGTTGTTTCCCAGTGACGATGCTCCAATACCAATCGGCACCTATCAGCAAACTCAATCCTTCCTCCGTATGCACATTTGCGGTGCAAATATTTGCATCTGCAAATTTGATACCCTTAAGTGCCGCAACTTTCCAGGGGGGGGATGGTAACACATCCACACAGATTTCCGGAACTACAATTGCTTCGATGTCCACCTGGCCCCCATCAAAAACGCTGTGCAACGATATCCTTACCCTTTTATACATATTTGCTGGCTTAATTTCCTTGGAACCGAATGGGATTATCGCCAAGTCAACGGTTCCAACTATCTCCAGATCCAGTTTTTGTGCTAGGCTCTCTCGCACATAAGTGTATTGACTGCCTCCATCGACTATAATTCGTATGTATGTTTTTTTTGTTGTAGATGAAAATACAAAACACCTTGCTGTTTTGAGAAAAACATTTTGTTTTTTGTTGTGAGTACACAAGCTAACCGAATTATTTAAAGCTTTCATTTCTTTTATGTCTGCTTTAACATCTTTCTTTATGAAATTTACAGCTGGACTGCACATCGATATGTCATCGATATGCCTACCTTTGCATTTGTCACACACGAGGAATTTGATTGACTTGCATTGTTTCGCTGTATGTCCCGCTTTGGCACAGCGAAAACATCTTCGTCCCTTTCTTAAGAGATTTCTTTTTTCCTCAATGGTAATATTGCTGTCACAATCCTTCTCCTTATGACTTGCCGATTGACAGAAAACACACAAATCTTTGGCACATTCGCTAATCGTGAAGAGATTAGATGCGGTTTTCGGTAGATTTGTCTTCTGTCTGAGATAACCACTGACGTCACTTCGCTCCATCGACTCAATTTCTCGCTTCAAGAATCTCAGGATTCCTTTAACATCATCACCCATGATTGATGAAGAAGACCTTTCACTTTGGTTGGAACTTTGTGGCAATTCTTCACGATCCTCGGTTGATTCCATTTGTCTATGATAGTCTATCCGCAATGATGTTGGAAGACAGCGAAGAAGCACTGATTTCAACATGACAGAGTAGTGCGTTGGTGGAATTTGCAGTGCAGTGAGCGAACGGGTACATGCAATGACTAAGTCATACATCCGTCTGAGAGCTACAACGTCAGAACGATCGCGAATGTGGGTTAGGTTTACGAGCTGTAACATGTGCTTGTCTATCAGTTTTTCGTTATTGCCGTACTGCTCTTGCAGCAGTGCGACAGCGGCTTCGTAGCACTTCTCTGTAGGTGTGAATCCTGCGATAGCTCCTTTGGCTTCACTCGTCAACACAGATTCTAAGTAATTATACTTCTCTGCCGAAGTGAGGTTTGGATTTTCATGCACTGCACTTTTGAATTGTTCCCAAAAGGGCAGCCAATCTGTGAAATTCCTGTTGAAACGTTTTAAGGGAATTTTTGGCAGTTTCGATGCGTTGTTATTTGCAGTGTGCGCTACCTCTAACTTAGTTGAAATTGCGTCCGGATTTTGCTTCTTACGCAATTGCAGTAACCTGGTATTCAATCGGGATAAAACATCAATCGCTTGATCCTGGTAATCTGCAATTTTATCGAATGAATCCTCCGCTTTTCCTAATCCTTTTCTGCTGATATCTTCGTTGACCGCATTTAAACTTTCATGTGCTGCTGTAAGCCTTTGTATAAAGGATAAAAGTTCTTCTTCTATTTCATCGAAATTATCGAATTTATCCTGTGTAAATTTTGCATCTTCTGAATTCAGATACTCAAGTGCAGCCTTTGTTAATTTCGTTATTTGGCCGCGGTATCCTCCACGTGTTGCTAACTCCATCGTAGAATGTCTTGATTTATTTTTTTTTGTTAAATCTTCACGTCCCGGGTTTCGGCACCAAATGTAGAAAATTCTTCTTTCCCGAGATCGATTCACCGCAAAGAAATTGCAAGAAAAAAAATACAAGACAATTTTAATTTATGACCTTTATTGGGTAATTCACACGTCCTTACTTCGTGAACATCAGAATAGAAGAAGGAATATGCAGCAGCCAAATTTGACATTTAGGGGCGAGCCACAAGATGTCTACTAGCATCTAGTGCGTAGTGCCATCTATTTTTCAACAGTTACTATTTTGTGTTGTTTTTGGTTTGACAATCAGTGGTAACTCCTTGCGCATTTTTAGAAGCACTGGTGATTTTGTGTTGTCATTCGTTTTTCTGACAATTTCAGAAAATGTCACTTGTTTACCCGTTATTGGTATTTGTTTATTTCCAACCAGCTTTTTAACCTCGTTATAAACGGTTTCATTATTCTTTTTAATTTCGCAACATATGTTTTCTCCCTCTTTTTTGAAATTTTCCGCTATAACACTAATTTTTTCAAGATCCATTATATTACATTACATTTGTTTCTAGATCACTCAGCCTTTGCATATATCTTGTTTCTATCGCCTCAAGCAGTGCCTTAATTTCATCTTCGTTTTGTTTAAGTGAACTCTTGAACTCGTCCTTGTATTCTTTAAGTGATTGTGTGTTTCTTTCAACACTCTCCTGCATCTCTTTAACAACCAAGTCCACATTATGTATATAAAGTATACATTCCTCACACACGAACCTTATCATTGCATTTGTACCAATAATTCCAGAAGAATATTCATCCACACCAGAGCATCTTAAATTAGAGTGATAAACTTTGTTGCATACACCTTCACATTTAATGCCCGTTTCACCCCTAATTGGCTATTTACATTTATCGCACTTAGGCATTATGAAGCCTTTCTTAAATTGAATTCAACAGCTCAGAAAATATTGTTTTGAGTTTTGCCACTTTAATTTATAGTAAATGAAAATTTAACTATTAAACAAAATTTAAAAATTAAAATTGTACTGCACTTAAAAATTTAACGTCCATATGCTATGAAACATTCGCAGCCGATTTTTTTGTTGTTGTTGCTGGGCTCGCTTTCGTTCCAGCTCTCCTGCGGCTGGAAGCCACCGCTTCCTTGCCCGACGTTATTGCCGCCGTGGTACGCCGCTTAGTTACGTTCGGCTAGGACTGGAGTTTCTTCCTCCTCTTCCCCCTCCCGTCGTCGCTTGATTCCAAGTGGCCTGATGTGTCGACCACCGGCTCTTCGAAATCACCCGATTTTTCGAGTTCGGGCCGCTCGCTCCGCTCCATCGCACTCACTGCCTGACTGGCTGAATTAAAAAAAAAATAAACTGGGCAATTGCGAGTTGAACTCGCACGGGGAAGGTTCCGTCACATAATATTGGATAATTTCTGAATATCAAACGACGTTTCCAAACTATTTCAGTTGAATTTTCTTCTAACTTCAACCCAAATCAACTATTCATTCATACATTCATACATGCAAACAAACAAGCATCCATCCATACATATACCTATACCTCTATCCAAGTTTCTCCAACACAGAAAATACCTTCCATCATACACATACCCAATCACTGCTCATTTTTTTTTTATTGTTATTCATGATATCTTAAATACTAGGGACAAAAATGCTTAAACTAGTTTTTAATGTTAACAGATATTTGAACTATAACCTACTGGCCCTTCACAGGCACTCTAAGCTAATCTAAAAGTAATCTTAATGTCTTTCGACCTAATCTAACCGAGTTACTTATTTTAACTAAAACAGTATTAATTTATTATATAACTATTCATTACTAAGAAAACTGAAAAAAAAAACTTAGTGGCTGTACGTTTATCACTGCTCATGCCTGCGGTGTTTGTGTACACTGCTGTCCGGCATTTAGGGGTTGAGATCGTTCTAAGAGATAACACTCATCAACGCATAGAGTGGTTGAATACAGCATGGAATTTATGTGTGAAAATGAAAATAGTTATCATTTTAAATCTTAGATATCTTGAAATTTAAACACAAATAGATATTTTGGAATTTACCATTTCTTAATGCTTACATTGATGTCTTCAAAATTGCGTTTTCAGATCTTCACAATTCGCATGTCGATGATTGACCGTTTTTGGCCAATATCTCGAAAACTATTAAGCCCAGAATGTTTGAAATTATTTTAAAAGAAAGTACTCAATGAAGCCAAGTTTTTGTGATTTTTTCAGATTTTTAAACACTTTGGTTTAGAAATGGCAGTGGGGGACGCATTAAAAAAACTTTGGAGCTCCAACTTTTCCAAACGTTACTTTGGATAAAAAAGTGTTGAAAGAAACCTCCACCTCATTTCGAAAGATCTGTCGATTGATATATATTTCGATGGGGTGCGACAATTTTTCCAAATTAATGTCAACTTCACCTGTACTGGAGCAACCCCCAAATGGCCCCACTTTTTAAAATCGCTGCATAGGCAATGACATCTAGGTCTGAAGTACTTAATTCCAAAAATTTCATGCCGATATCTTCATAAACTTCGGAGATAAAAAAGTGTGACAGACACGACGGACGGACGGACACACCGAAATTATAAAGGTTCCGGTTTTGTAGACGGTACCTTAAAAAGGCGATGTTAATAATCCTAGCAACTATCGCAGGATTTCTTTTATGAACTCCATCGTTAAAATATTTTGATCTTTATTTCTAACGAGGATCAATAGTTGGGTTGAAGAAAACCAAATTCTTAGCGAATATCAGGCAGGTTTTCGAAAAGGTTATTCAACAGAAGGTCATATATTCACACTCTCAACCATCGCACATTACTTTCTTAGGCATACTAGAAAACTCTATCTGAATTTGTTAACTTTAGAGCTGCATCCGACTCGATAGACCGAAATGCTTTCTTTTACAAGCTGTCGCAAAAAGGAATGTCAACAAAGGTGCTCAAAGTCCTCAAAAACATGTACATCAATACACGCCAAAGAGTTTGGGATGGTGAAAATGTAACAGATTGGTTTAAGACGAAATCTGGAGTTAAGCAAGGCTGTCTTCTGAGTGCAACTCTTTTTGCATTATTTATAGATGACATATTAACACATTTGCCTGCGGGTATAAGGATTGCAGAACAAATTATAAGAGTATTGCTATACAGATGATATTGTTTTACTTGCAGAATCACCTCAAACCCTACAACTAATGATCAGCAAACTGTTTAACTTTATCAAAACTTGGAATCTGACAGTAAACCTTCCAAAAGTCCAAAATTATGATAGTTTGCAACAGGCAACCTAAGCTCAGTGAAAGCAAAATATGGTTCTTTAACGATGAAGTGATTGAAATAGTCATACAGTATAAACACCTAAGAATAACTCTGACTCCAAATATGAAATTCGATCTCCATCTCGAAAAAAACTAGCGTCACCCAGGAGTCTTGTAAACGCTTCATGGAACAGTATTTTAACTAAACAAGAGGTACCACTATCTGCAAAATACAGTTAAAGCAGTTATGTGATCCGTGCTGTGCTATGGTGCTCAGACCTGGGGGTTTAAACAGTATAAAGAAATAGAAAAGCTTCTTCGTTTTTTCCTAAAGAAACTATTTCGTCTTCCGATAACCACTCCAAATTATGTACTTAGCTTAGAGACCGGCTTACCAAGTTTGTTCAGTTTCACACTAAAGTTACTCGTACATTATGATTATATACTTAAAGTGCTAAATCTCCCCTCGCATAGACTCCCACAATATACTCTCAGAAAAAGTGTGGAATGGGTTAAAGATTGAATAGCATTGGCAGATAAATGCGATACTAGCTTAGATATACAATATAATGATACGAGAGTATTAAAACGCCAACAGTACAAAATTTTGGAAGTGTCTGATATTAAACACAGAAATGAAAGCAAATCGGAAAGCTATCATTACCAATGGATCAAACGGAAAATGTTTCTTAATGAAGATAACTGGTTTGCATTCATTAAATTCATTGAGGCTGCATCCTCTTATAGAAATAATATCTTAACTGAATTCATATAAAAAAATAGAAAATATATGTGTGTATAATTATAATGTGTCAGTGTGACATGCCTTTATGATATTTATAATGAAAACTTTTTTCGCGTCAATCGGTAGACGGCAACGCCAAAGCCTATACAATTGTATTAATTACTTTTAGTTTAATTTAAAATAATTAATAATTTAATTTAAAAAACCTAAAACCTAACCTAAACCTATGTCCAGTTTCTGCGATCTGTATTTACAGAGTTAATTGAAATTAATGCCATCTTAGTTAGTTAATTAGTTATACTTATTCTTTTCTTTTCTTATGATTTTATGATACAATATATAATATATACAATAATTCGTGTTACCGCAAAAAATAAGAAAGAAAAGTTGGTGACATTTCATATTTTAATTTAAATATAAATAAAATAGAGTCAAATGCCACTTCAATTCACATATACACTAAAAAATAAGTTTTATTTTTGGTCGGGGTGACCCTTAAAAAGCAACTTCAGAAAATTAAGTAATAAGTTAAATAGTTCATAGAAAGTGTAAATCTAAACGTAATCAAAAACAATTGCTGAAAGATGCAGTACCAAACTAATAAAAATAATAAAGGCAAAAGATATAATTATACCAAAATATCTAAAATTTGAGATTCTAAAATAACAAAATTAAAACCGTAAGGCCACATTTTATTGCGTTTCATAAACGTTCCATGTATTGATATTGCCCTGATCGACTGTGGGAGTTTATTAAACAACCAATGAGATAAAACAGAAAAGAAATTACAAATAGGTACAAATAACATGTTAATTTGAAATAAGACGAAAGTTACGGTTACCAGATTTCATGAAAAATGTTTTTAACACTTTAAAACAATACAAGTGACGAACTGGAAGAATTTTAGTTGAGCATACATTGCGCAAAAAGTAAAAATGTCTAAGCGTGCATCGAAAGTACTTTTCAATGAGTCTGTGCGATTCGAAAAACTCATTCTTAAATCAAGGGTGAGCCCCAAGTACTTAAAATCGTCGACTATCTCAATTAAAAAACATTTATCTCTACAGCTTAGATTACTACAAAAAGAGGGAGAGGGAGACGAACAATTACAGTTAGACATTTTTTATTGTTCACACTCAGGTGCGTGGAAGTAAACATTTGCCTCCAAATTGTTATGTTATTAGCAAATGCAGTAGATGAACCTTTAAAATTAAGATCAAATAAAGTATTGATATAGACTAGAAATAGGATTCGACCCAAAACCGAACCTTGAGGTACACCCAAATTAGAGAACTTAATTTCGCTCCTAATTTCATCTACCTTTACTCTCTGCGACCTATTTTCCAGATAAGACCTGAACCAATTAAGGATAAATCCACGGAAACCAGCCTTTTCCAGTTTTCTCAACAAAAAATTGTGATTAACCATATCGAAAGCTTTGGTTATATCGATAAATAAATCAGCCGTACATTTTTTTGCATCGAGGTGTGACATTATTTGCGAACAGTACTGTAAAAGTCCATCTTCCGCCGACTTCCCTTTATGAAATCCAAATTGGACGGAATTAAAGAACTTTGTTTTATTTAAAAAACTCACTATCCTATTTTTCATTAGTTTTTCAAAAACTTTGCTGAAAGTAGGAAGGAGTGAAATGGGTCTATAATTGCCCGAACCTTTTTTAAACAATAGAATGACATCTGCGCATTTGAGGCCATCAGGAAAGACTCCCTCAAACACGCAACAATTAGAAATATAAGCCAAGACATCCACTATCAAATTTGTTTAAGGGCATAGTTACAGATACCATCAGCACAACACGAATTCGATTTATTTAAGGTACCAATAACTTTTAAGATTTCCAGAGGAGTTATATGCTGAAAAACAAAACTACTACATTGCAATGATTCAGCACAAACGGGGGGACAGAGAGAACAAGAAGATTGGACTGAGAAAGGTTGTAAACTTCAGCCTGTATTGGCAAAATAGCAATTAAATGCATCAGCAACAGCACGATTATCAGACAAGTCATAGTCATCGATTGTTTTGTCTTTTTGTTTGATGGTTTGTTTGTTTTTTTGAAAATGTTGATTTATTTAGTATACTGTTTACTATCTTTCATTCATCTTTCAGGTTTCCCTTTGCTGAGTTGAATTGAGTACGGTAGTAGGTAATGTGATAAATCGGAATCTCCTTTTTAAGTTCCAAGCACAATTTCTTACTTAAACCCAAGTTATCAGGATACTTCTTGCATTTCAAACTAAGTTTATTTTTTCTTTTATAACTTTTTTTAACAAGAGCTTCGATATCAAAGTTTTAAGTCTTTTTACTAGCTTTTTGGAGGGCAGAAATGAGGAACAATCTAAAAAGTGCTTTCTTAGAGAATCAATAAAAGCTTTATACGCAGAAGATGCATCACTACAAGAGTAAACATTCTCCCAATGCTTTTTTTTCATTTTTCTTTGAAGGGATTCGGAAATTTTATAATCTTTTCTATTTGATATATTTACTTAGAGTCCCGTCAAAGAGTGTCAGTAATCCCTAAATTATAAATGCATTTCTCGCATTCACTGACCGCAACATTTCTAAAACGCCCATAAATATGGTCTAGACAACTGCCTGAAACAGTCCGAGTAGGCTCAAAGATAAAGCATCCTAGTCCATGGGAAGCTAGTAATGTCAAGTAATTGGTTACCGTTTCACTATTATCCATAATGTTAATATTGAAATCTCCTACAATAATCAGGTATTTTGAATTTTCCCTTTCTAGAGAATCAGAAAACTCTTTTACAAATATTGAAACATTGAACATATGCATTCTATAGACACATACAAAAACATATATTTTACGATTAATTTCAAGGGAAACCTTTAGAACATCTGCACTCGTCAAATTAATACACAAGACATCAATGATTTTATAGTTTTGAGTTATTAATATGATATTCGTGTATTTTTCTTTTCAAATGCACTCAACACCTTTAAAAAAATAAATTTGCAAGCTCTAAATGAAAACGAAGAATATTAAAAAGAAAAAGAAAAAAACTCGTATCCGAAGATGCAACTCATACAAAATATATGAGATTATTTTTATCCACCCCGATAGATACTGTTCGCGTAAGTAAATTAAAATTGCTGTTCATGTGAAGGTTAATAAAACAGCATAGTTTTAATTTGTGTAAGCAAAGAAGTTGAACCCGGGAATAAAATAATCGTTTTTTTTTTCGAATTCGTATCTCCAAATTGCAGACACAAACACAATATCTGGATTGCACGCAAAAGCATCAAGATGTGTAACAAGAATTGAAAAGTTTTCTCTCAAACTTCTGATATTCTGGTGAACAATAACAAATTTATTATGACAATTGGAGCTAATCATATGTAAAAACATTATCACAATTGGTACTACAAGGAATAGAGGTAGAACAGTCATCGATAGAATCAATATCAAAATTCATTTATTATAAGATGTAAAATGAATGCACTAATTAAGTGCAAGATCATCAAAAGATTTTATAGAAGTGGCTTTTCCCCCCTCAACCTTTCTCACAAGAATTTGATTGTTTTGGTACCATACATATTTTGCGCCTTTCTGTTTCATTGCCTCAAGCGTATACTTCGTGAGAGAATCATTAATGAAAATCCCAGTACCGCTTACTTTTCCGCTGCTACTGCCGCTGTTGACAACACCATCAATGCCAGTCACTTGTGTGTTGACATTGTTTTTGCATTTCCTCTTTGCACAAATTATTCGCTGCTTCGTTGTTAGATCGGAGAACCTCACGCAGATGGTAGTTTTTAATTTTGGAGAGAATTTTGTTGGCACTTTCTTAACGTAGCATCTCTCGATTTTGTTGTCGGGAACATCGAAAAAACGCTATAAACTTTTTCGCGAACTCAATAGAACATATACATTAATTAAAAATAGTTCCGTTGGTTTTCTCTGTATAGTAGCCAATAAATTATTTATTATTATTAATAATTATTAAAATGTAAACAAATTACAATTTAGGGGTTTCTGCTACGACACCAGTTGCCAGAGCTCTTCTGCCGATATATTACTATCAAATTCATACAAAAAGAAAGTACATACAAAGGCAATTTTTATTCCATTGCTTACAAATATTTATTATGTGTGTAACACAATCATAAAAGAATGAACATATCAGAAATGACAAGCAAAAGAAATAAAGTGCGAAGCCATTGCAGCTCATTCACCTCTAAGGCTCATCGTCGCCGTGCGTGGTCTTCTAATTGTTCTTATAAAGTTAGTGTCCGGTAGCACTGTTTTCGATCACTTGTCCAAGTTTTCTAACTCAATATACTATACGCTCAACCAAACTGAAACAATCGAAGTAAATCCACCATGAGGATCGAGAATAAAAAAACACGATTGTCCAAACAATCGTTTCATTTAATTGATTCAGTCATCATTATAAAATCATAATAAGCTCTCATATGAAAATATGCTAATGAATTGCAGAGGGCACTTGAGATCCACTATTTACCCATACACTTTCAAGAATAAATTTCAACCTGAAGGGTGCTTGATTCTTTGATTGTATAAATCTTCAGCTCCGCTCACTTCCATGCGTCCAATCAATTCCGTTTTCATTCACGAGACCATTAATTCAAAATATAATTTTATTCAGTCCGCTTTGACCCCTCGTCCCTCCCCTATCACACTGTCTTCATGTCCTTAACATTCAATCGAGCTACTTCATCGAATCATCTCCAAGAAGAGAGAATGCATTCATTTTACAATGTGATTGTGTTTGTGTTTGTGTTTAGTGTATTTCTTTTTTAGAAGTGAAAGTCATTGCGGAACTAAGGGGTGTCGATTGTCGGCTGTTGACTGTCGACTGAGCGATGTGCACGTTTTTTTGTTGAGTCATCTCTGATATTGCTGAAGTTATAAATTTTATTAGACAGGCTGTTTTCCTAAAAGGAGCTAGTTGTGTTTCTGAAAAAACTGCATAAAGCATTAATAGGAGCATGTAGGAATGTGCCTTGTATTTTACTACCGACTCTTTATGGCTTTTTATGGTGAATGATAGCTGAAGAATTACAATTTTGCAATCCGGCATATTAAAATCACATGAGATGACAAAAAGCTCGTGCTTATTTTTTCCATAAATTTGTAGTGAAATGTTTTGCTTTAACTTCTTCAAGCTGTACATACAATCCAGTATTGTAGAGGAAATTAAATTATTTTGATTAGGTTTAACTTCTGATAATAGGAGCCAGAAAGAAGTAATCCCAAGATTTGTTGGGCTGGCGGCAAGTGCCGGTGGAAAATGTACGGAATAAATTAATGTCGATTGCCCACAAACAAGAAACTGCTGAGCTAGCACGCGGTTCCCCTACCTTAATATTCATAAAGGAACGTAGCAGTCGCATGATCATTCCACCAAATGCAGGGCCGACCGTACTATATGTATTTGCAGGATGTGCAAATACACAGGGCGCCAAGCGCTTGAGGGCGCATTGTAAACCCAAACAAAGAAAATACAATTTTTCGATATATTGACTTTCATAAAATTTAAGTTCATCAATCATCAATTATTTATAATAATACAAATTACATAATTTCACGTGTTAACACAAAATGCCGTTCACACACAAGACTGTACACGATCGTTTCTAGCACAAACACTCAAAAATTTCCTTGTAAAAAATCTCAAAATAATAAAATCAATCCTCAGTTCCTACGGATTAATTTGAGCAACAACGTCAAGGTTTTATTTCTGTAGGTATGACACTTACTCAATACAATTGAAATAATTTCAACTCTTCACACAAAAGGCCACACACAAGACAGTGCAAGATAATTTCTTGCACAAGCAGTCAAATATTTCCTTCGGTAAAATTCTTAGAATAATAAACTCATTTCTCAGTTCCTATGTATTTATTTGAGTGACAACTTGGAAGTTTTATTTCTGCACGTATGAAAAGAATTTACTCATTATCAGGGCAAGGATTTATATGTTAATACATTTTTTTTTGATAAAGTGAGAAACAAACAAATAATATAGTTTCTCGAATCAGTGGATTTCCTTTAAAATAACATTTAATGGTCATCATCATCATCATCATCATTTTCAGTTACCCATGTTCCACTACAGGGGTCGCGGGGGCAATGCTAGTGCGAGAGATCTCCAGGCCACTCGATCCTCCGCCATCGACTCATCAGGAGCTATGTCCAAGCGCAACCAGGCGAGTTTTTGGACCTGGTCCAACCAATCTCGTCCTGGGCCTGCCAAGCGGTCGCCTGCCTGGTGGAATCGCATTCAAGGCACATAACTTCGGATTTGTCCACGCTAACCTTCATCCCAATATCAGCACATACGGCCACAAACCTATCTAGCGCGCGAGTTACATGTAGTAACATGAGACCGACTTCCTCAACAAAAACTCGCAACGAGTTGAACAGAGGTCATTCATCAATAATGGAAATATGTTCGTCAGCAACACCTGGCGACGAGGTGAACATAGTTCATTCTCCAATGTTTGCCGATGTTGCACCGCAAGCAGAAAGCGGGAATAAAAGAGAATCGCCGAGGTCACCAAGGCGTTCTTTGATCAGTATATTTTGAAGGGGGAAGTCGCCAGCGTCAATAAAGTACTAATATAACAAACTACAAAAGAGTGTCTTTATTCAACTTAGTAAAGATACTTAACTAGCGCTGGAGTTCTATCTGGGAGGATGTGAGGATGACTAAGTCATCTGCAAAAAGCAAATGGCTTACCCTCAACACTCCCAATGAGAAACATTCCTCGCCTCGACTGCGCTGTAACATCCAGTCCATATATATAATGAAAAGGAGAGGTGACAAAACGCACCCTTGGCGAAGTCCAACGCCCACTGTGAAAGGTGTTGATTTACTACCGTTAACCCGTACACAGCTGCTACAATTTGTGTATAGAGACTGAATGGCCCTCAACAAAGAACCATCAATCCCATACTCCTGCAGAACACTCCAGAGTTTACCTCGAGTTTCTCCCGCCGATAGATACCTTGTCGTGGTGTCTCCCTGGCACTGGTGCAACGCAACAGTTTCGGACAGGGGTGCTCCAATCAAAAGGATGGGGTGATTGGCGAACTAAGTCTATCATCCCCCTAATCCAAGGTGTCATGCGACCCGTGGCCACTGGATGGTTCGCAGCCAGGAGGTAATACCGGCTGTGTTCTAACGGAGCCTCTCTGATACCGGGCCACCTTGGAGAGTAACTCTGGCCTTACCGCATTACTTCGAGGCTCTGATGCGGCTGACCACCTTTTCCTCTGCTACTCGTGGGATCAATATACTCGTAGATTCTAAAAATACAAAAGAAAGTTTAATAGGCGTGCTGAATAGGCTGCGGGGGGTTACCGTAGCTGATACAGCAAGCCGGGTTGAGCATGGGCTCATATTCGAAAGAAGTGCAAAGCCTGTCGCAAGCTGCGGGGTTAGCGGAAGGTCGGTGCAAACCAGCACTATCCGGAAAGCGAAAACCCCAAGGCAACCGATAGGCGTGAGCACAGAAACTGCCAAAAGGGTAAGCGGGAGCCAAGCTCTAGCTTCCCGACTTCCAACTGAGGTGGTGGGGGGAAAAGGGGAAGCGGAGGCTCAAGACTCAGTGACCCCCCAAACCTCTTCGACCAAGGTGACGAGGAATAGGCGCAGGTGTCCACAGATGCCCCCCACGGGACAACCCGGCGGAATGGATGATCCACTCCGAAAGGGGCTCAGTGGTGCTGGAAGTATGTGGTATCTTCGCTACCTCGAAAAGGGTTTCACACCTGAGGAAGCGAGGAAAAAGGCAGAAAAGAACAGGGCTAAGCCTAGCCTACCACCTCAGGTAAAAAAAAACAGTAGCTCTATATCACCTCCCGTGACTAAGGCACATAAAAAGCAAAGGGTGTCGTCGAAGCTGGACAGGTCGGAGGCGGGATCCTCGGAGCAGGTTGCTGTTTTAAAGAGCAGAAGCTATGCAACTGTTGCAAAAGCAGCGGGAGCTAGCAGAAAGCTCACAGGGACAGCGATTGCCGAGAGGGTAGCAGTTCTCAATTGCAATTATCCAAGGGAGATGCAGTGTGCTGAAGACCGGAAAGGCCTAGAAGATGCCCTTGTATCTGAAATGGCCCTGGGATGTTAGCACAAGCTCGAATTTCAGGGCATTCATTTCAGGCATGGGATGCTAGTAGTTGACTGCGAAACTCCGCAGACGGCGGAATGGCTGAAACTGGTAGCACCTAAACTTGGTAATTGGAAGGGAGTGGGCCTGATCACAAAATGTGAGAAGAAAATACCACGTATCCATTCCATTACCATTTATTTCCCCAAAAGCGCTGAACAGGAGCACAAAACAACACTAACTCTCCTCAAAGCGCAAAACGAGGGAATAAATGTTAAACTGTGGAAGGTGCTGTATGGCCGAAACGAGGGAACCGGGCAGGTACTGGGCCTCGGAGTAGACGAACAGTCCTTTGACGTTATAAGACGTCAGAACAATTCCCTGAGTTACAGGTTCGGCAGAGTTGCAGTGTCTGGACTAAAAAGGTCGGAGGAGGAGATGAGTCGGTTGACCACTCCAAACCCAACTTCGGAGAGGACAGAACCTGCAGAGGAGAAATCAGATCCTTGTAGGTTGTAACACTCGCTCCTTCTGCTGAGCAAGTAACTGAGGAAGGAGATGAATACATGTCGGAAGACTCGTCCTCTAATGGGGAACATGAAATGACGGTAGTTGAGATAGAGGAGAGTATACTCCTCCAGGAGGAGAGCGGGGCAATAAGCTCGATGCTCCCCTCCCACAAACTTTGGCGGCCTCTGCCGTAATAGCAAGGATGTTCACAATGGAAGATCTGGGCTGCGTACTTATCCAGAAGCCTTACATCCTGAGAGGTACAGTCAAGGGACTGACATGCAGGAATGCAGAGGTAGTTTGGGACACTCGGGTGCGCAACCCAAGAACTTGCATTCCTATTAATAAAAATATTAATTAAAGTAAGATCCAAAATACATGGCTGGTACGTTGAAGCATGGTGGCGGATCAGTAATGGTTTGAGGGTGTATGGCGGCATCTGGTGTTGGCATTTTAGTATTTATTGAGATGACAATGAATCGATACGATTACCTCAGTATACTGAAAAACAATTTCCACCATAGCTTTCAGAAATTAGGCTTGAAGGGTTAATTTATATTTCAACAAGACAATGACCCAAAGCGCACTTCCCTTGTTGTGAAGAAATTGTTGCTGTACAATGTGCGAAAACAGCTGAAAAGACCACCTCAATCACCGGATTTAAATATTGTCGAGCATTTGTGGGATCATCTCTATCGTCAAATCCTAAACCATGACATTAGGACTAAATTCGAGCTTAAGGCTATTATACAGGACGAATGAAAAAAAAATAAGTCTGGAAGTAACTCAAAAGCTTGTTACCTCCATGGGATCGAAAATAAAGGCAGTTATTACTGCTTAAGGATATCCAACTAGGAATAAATTTGAGTAATTTGCGATAAATCTCTCTTTTTTAATAGTGTATACTTACTTTTGTAACATGCAATTTTAACAGTATCTTACTTTGTTTCTTAATATTTTTGTTATTGTTAGTCCCATTCTTTTTATTGTTTGTTTTTTGAAAAGAACATAAAAATAGCAAAATAAATATGTATAACATGTTACCTAAAGTTTATGCAGTTTCGCTTTCTAGTTAATGATTCGGTCAAGATTCGTTATTTTTTACGGTGTATACTTACTTTTGTGACTGTGTGTATGTCGGACAATAGAATTATACGGTTCGATATGGACGATACGTTCATAGCAAGTAAGACTGTAAGAAATCCGACGAAAACTGACTGGGGTCTCTTTGAATCGTTTCTAGGAAGTAATCTGGAGCACCTTGACATCAGAAGAGCACAACAAAAGCTATTACAACAGCATTCGAAGCAAGCTGGGGATTTCAAGGGGAAGAGAGTGCCATGGTGGAGCAATAAGCTATCAAGCCTCCGGTCCAAAGTACGCAACGCAGCCAAGCGTACAGGAGATTGGCAAAGCTACAAACAGGCACTCACCACCTACAACAAAAAAATAAGAAGCTCAATAAGAGAAAGCTTCAGGAAATTCTGTGAGACAATCACCCGTACCCCTGCTGCGGCCAGGCTCCACAAAGCGCTAGCAAAAACGGGGGAGATACAGATGTCTCTAAGAAAACCTGACGACAGATAAACCGAAAGTGAAGAACAGAGGCCAAGATTTCTTAGAAACCCACTTTCCGGCAGTCGTCAACACCCAAGATGTGTGAAAACAATCTGCCAATACGAAGGGATGAAGACTGGAGAGTCGCAAGAGATCTTCTCCAAAGGGCGACTGGAATGGGCAATTAACTCGTTTCAGCCCTTCAAATTCCCAGGTGTGGATGGAATCACGCCAGTCCTACTCCAAAAAGCGCAAGGCAAACTAATACCATTTCTATTAATGATATTAAGAAGTAGTCTAGCACTGGGATACATACCGAACCAGTGGAGACGGGCAAAGGTAGTGTTCATTCCGAAAATGGGGAAGAAAAACCCAAGTCTACCAAAGTCCTACAGACCAATAAGCTTAACATCGTTTCTTCTCAAAACAATGGAAAAGACTGTGGATAACTACATAAGAGAGGAAGTACTACAGACATCCCCTCTTCATCACTGTCAGCATGCTTACAGGCAGGCAGATCCACAAATACTGCACTCTATCAACTGACAGAAACTATAAAAAGCACCCTTGATGTGAAAGAAATAGTTATATGTGCTTTCTTGGATATTGAAGGAGCATTTGACAACACATCCCATGATGCAATTGTTCGGGCTCTGGACAAAAAGGAAGTAAACCACACAGTATCGAAATGGATGTATGAACTCCTGAGCACAAAATCAGCGGAGACTCACACACCAGGAGGCATAATAAAAGTCGACACAACAAGAGGATGCCCACAAGGAGGAGTTCTATCTCCTCTCAAGTGGAGCCTAGTTGTAGACGAGCTTCTAGAAATACTAACTAACCAAGGCATCAGATGTCAGGCATATGCCGATGACATAGTAATCATAGCCAGAGGAAAAATGGAGGAGACCCTATGCGACATTATCAAATGGGGGCTAACTTTGACTAAGGAATGGTGCCTGTCGGCTGGGCTAAGCCTAAATCCGGCAAAAAGCACCATTGTACCTTTCACAAGGAAACGAAAACTGGAACGACTAAAACCAATAAGTCTGTCGGGTACAACACTGACTCCGGTAAAAGAAGTTAAATATATGGGAGTAATCTTGGACAGCAAGCTCATCTGGAAAAAACATACAGAAGAGATAACCAGGAAAGCGACGCGTGCTTTGATGATTTGTTGAAGCTTGGCGGCCAAATCCTGGGGATGCAGTCCAAGTATTCTTAGATGGATGTACATCTCTATTGTTCGACCTACAATAACCTTTGGTGCAATGGCATGGACCAAGAGAACCAATCTGATCAGCGCGAGGGAGACACTCAGCAAAGTTCAAAGGTTGGCATGCCTCTGTATTACAGGAGCCATGAGAACTTGCAAACTGCGGCCATGGAGGTGCTACTGAAGCTGACTCCTTTGCATCTAGTGTTTGCAGAATGTGCAAACAAAACAATAACGAGAATGGCAAAAGAAGGGATAGGTTAAGACAGGTGCATTACATTGAGACAATTCGATGCACTAGTCAAAAAGCTACCTCTCCTGGCCATTCCGAAGGATGACGTGATTAGGAAATTCAACTTCCAAGAGAACCAGCACTAAACAAAAGGGACCGGAGCAAAGAATCCATGGTCGCCAGACTGAGCAGCAACACGGTAAAATGGTATACAGACGGATCAAGAACTGATGAAGGAACTGGAGCAGGAGTTTTTGGACCCAGGACAAAATACTTCGAATCCCTGGGCAAATGTACCAGCAGCTTTCAATCGGAAATTTATGCCATAGACAGATGCGTTCAGATCAATTTTGAAAGGAATTATACCAACTGCGACATAGCAATGGTGTCGGACAGTTGAGCCGCTATCATGGCACTGGAATCCTACACCATCAAATCCAAACTTGTATGGGAATGCTTGCAAAAGCTCAAAGAGTTGAGTAGGAGAAACCGTGTAAAACTCTGCTGGATACCTGGCCATACGGGAATAGAAGGCAATGAAATGGCCGACTCCCTGGCAAGGAAAGGAGCATCAGAACCCTTCATAGGCCCTGAACCATTCTGCGCTGTAGGAGACCATCTCCTCAGAGAAAAATTCAGGGAACTGGAAAGAAGGAATCGGATTGAAACCTGGAATAACGCTCGTGGAATGAAGCAGCCCAAGAAACTCCTAGGGCATTATAACTGGAAGAGATTCGAGGCCTTTATCAAAATGAGCAAGAATAACCTCCGTATCCTAACAGGCTTCCTAATGGGGCACTAGCGATTCAATCGCCAAAATGACTTCCTCCACCATTGGACTATTCTCCGCCCTTCGGGATTGAGCAGCTCCGAAAAGTTCACGCTCCATCTGCGCAAGATGTCCACCTCATTGGAAAGCAACACGCCATCTTTGGATTTGACTCCTTCGATGGTGTTGAATTTCCTTCCTCTGAGCCGGCGAGTGGTTTGCCAGAACGCCTTTTTCGAAGATCTATGGTCACTTTCCAACTTCTCGCCGAACTCCTTACAAGTCCGCTCTTTAGCTGCTCGCACAGCCAATTTGCAAGGTCTTCGCGCCTCAGTGTACCGGTCACGAGAATCAGAGTTCCCCTAGAGAATCAAGTCTCTGTAGGTCTTCTTCTTCTCTCTGATGGCTTCTTGAACTCCGGGTGTTTTAAACCACGCAGTTCTTTTCTCACCACCAGCCTCCACACCAAGCCGCTTCACCCCACAAACATCACGTGCAGAAGCAATGACAGCTGTTGAAAACAGTCGCCATTCGTCCTCTACATGCGATGGAATAGTTGAAATTTGCTCAAACCCTTCGGATATGCGCTGTGCAAAATGTTGCTGCACCTCACTGTTCTGTAGTTTCTCCCACCGTATGCGTGTAACCACTTTTGGTTTCCGCCTTGGCAGAAGAGGTACTTTATCAGTAAGATACAGCGTACACAACACCAAGTGATGATCAGTTGACAATTAAGCCCGTCTCAAAACACGAATGTCACAAACCATCCATTTCACACACGATGGTACCACAAAGAAATCTATCAACGATTTCTGTTGAAGACTCTGACGGTAGCATGTGTATTTATGGATGTCTTTGTGTGGAAAGAAGGTGTTCATAATGGACATGCCATTTGCACAGCAAAAATCCAACATCTTCTCTCCGTTCATGTTTTGATGAAGATCGCCGTTCCTCCCAATCACACTCCCCCATGTCGTTACATCCACACCCACGTGAGCATTGAAGTCACCCATCAGAATAAAATAATCCATCTCAGCCACTCTGTCAAGGGCAGCATCAACTTCATCCAGGAAAGTCGCATACTCTGACTCTAGAATCGGTGCATATACCTGCACTAGAGCCAAAGTTGATCTTTCAAGCTTGAGCTTTAAGATCCCGACTCTCCCTCCTAACGATATCCACTCCAATACCCTGTCTGCCAGCCTGGGACTTGCGAGTATCCCCACTCCCGCCTGTGCAGACATTTGAGGTGCCACTCCCGACAGGAAGAGTTTCCACCCGTCCGAAAGATCCACAGTTCTAGATCCTCTTTGCTTGGTCGAAGAAATGCCTACGATATCTAACCGATATCTGGCAGCTTCTCCAACTAGCTCGAGATCCTTTCCTGTGAACGATGAGACGTTCCATGTGCCTATCCAAAGCCGATGCCTTTTAACCCTCGCACGCACTGGTTAATGCATGGCGTGATCCCCCTCCCACCCCCGTAGTGGCTCATGAGGCCACTGCCGGGTTGCACGTAACTGCTTCGGGCTGAGCCCGACCTGTTGCCGAGCGGGACAGGCCGGCCACCAGACGCTCGCATACTGCCACCATTCAGGGCTGGCTCCGAATGGGGCCCTGGCACACCACGGCAGGCGGTATCCGAGGCTGTCTTCGTTCTTTTCGTCATCTGAGCAGGTTGTGCACACCACAAACCTGTTGCCCGCCCCCCACCACGAGGAGGTCAGCTACCGGGGGGGCTCATTCATTTCTTTAATTATTAATTCAATTTCGTATTTTGAAAGTACGAGTATATTTGAGCTTATAATATTATTTTTCGCCATTTCTATAGCATATATACAGTGTTCATTAATTCTTCGTTTATAATTTTAGCTCTTAGGCTTAGACTTAATACCAATTCATATGTTGAAGATTGATTCTTCTTAATAGAATTAATAATGGTGTCGGTTATCTTAGTAATGTCGTTAAATTTTTCTGTAAAATTTTTGTTTATGTAGAATTGTTCGTTGTTGTTGCCAATAACATTGTTTACTTTTTTTGCAATAATATTAAATCGTCGTGATCTGGGCTCCCGCCTGCCCATTTTCACGCAGAGCCAAGGAAGTTAAGGGAACGTTTGGATTTGTGTATCTGGATGTTACTTATTAGTTTGGATATTTGTTGGAGTTCATGATCTAGTATTGGGAAAAAGGGATTTGTTTTGGGAATATGTTCCTTCATGAGGGCCGAGGAATTGGATAGGAAATTTGTAAGTGGTGATATCTCGATTATATGTATAAGTTTTATGTTGCCGTTTTGGATTCTCGCAGTACCATTCTTGAGGGTAAGGATTTGGGAGTTGGAATAGTCAAGGATTTCGATGTCGGCGTTGAGGATAGTAATGATGGATCTGTAATTGAAAGGAATATGAAATGGTTTATGGTCTTATACTACTTTTGTGTATGACTTTTCCGGATTCAGTGAGTACAGTGGTGTCATTGTCCTCTTTGACTATTTCTTTTTTGAATCGCGCGGTGAGTTTGAAGTGTATTGTATTGATGTACAGCTTGTTGAAGGAGTTCTTTAAAGGGACAGCTCACTCGATCTCTCTTCAGACACCTCATGATTTCAGAAAGCGTTGAGTGGAAACGCTCCACTTGTCCGTTGACTTCGCATCTGTTAGTTGGAGTTTTAAAGATTTGAATCTTTAAAGTGTCTTCCATCATGAATGTAATTGACGCGGAGTTTAGAGACTTTTCGTTGTTTACAACAACGCATTTTGGAGCTCCGTAGAAAAATAGGATATCTCTGAGAGGTTTCTTTACGTCTTCTATTGCACGAGATTTCAGAAGCCTTACTTGAGCAAGGTTTGTGAATTTATCTAAGGCAGTTATGAACAGTATATCTGGGATGTAATGGAATGGGAGTTGGTTTCAGGATGGGATTGGTTGGATGACGCTCGTACTTGCTTTCTTTGCAAACCTTGCATTGACCAATTACCTTTTTGATCTTCGCATTCATTCTAGGAAAATAAAATTTTTCTATGATCTGCAGTTTGTTTTCAACAGCGTTCCTATGCGCTCTTTTGTGTTCCACTATAATGAGATTTTCTTGTTCGCTTTCATTGGGTACATCCTCTACTTGGATTCTAGTGAAACGCATTTTATAAATTTTGAAATAAAGGGAATAGATACACTGAATAATACCCATGGTATTTTCGTCGGTCATAATTGCCTTTACGATAGTAGGGTAGAGCTTTTCCTTGGTGTAGTTTGTCTCAGTTTGTCCTTTCTGGTTCGTAAATCATTTCATGGTTATACTCCTTTAGTATCGCCTTCCACCTTTTCATTTTGACATTCGTGTTGCGATTACTGAGAGCATATGTCAAAGGTTGGTGATCTGTGTAGATCCTAACCTTTTGAGAACCATGCAGGAAGTTGCGCTCCTTTTCATTAGCTGCATAAGACTATTCCGTTTTGCTCAAGGTACGTGAGAGAAAAGTTATAGGCTTCCCTTCTTGAGCTAGGACAGCACCGAGTGTGTAGTTTGACGCGTCGGTTGTTAACTCGAAGTCTTTACTTGGATCGGAATACGACAATATAGCTGCTTGAGACATTAGAGAGTTTTTCACAGCTTGGAAAGCTTCTAACCCTTTATTGTCTAACTTGATGGGGACATTTTTTTTACATATTTTGGACTTCTTCCCCTCTTAAGAGTGACGTTAGGGGGTTAGCCAATTTTGCGAAACCAGGAATGAATCGGCGGTAGTATCCAGCCATGCCCAGAAAAGATCGCTACTCCTTCAAATTTGATCGAGGCGGAAATTCGGAAATAGCTTTAACCTTTGAAAGGTTGGTCTTAACCCCTTCAGAACAAACGATAAAACCAAGGAATTCAACAGAATCTCTTAAGAACTCGCATTTGTCTATTTGGACTTTAAGGTTTGCCTTTTCCAAAGTAGTGAGTATCAATTAAAGATTCTTGAGATGTTCTTCCTCATCGCTACCGATGACAATAATATCATCTATATATAAGTAGCACCTAATTCCAATGTGCTCTCTCAAAATGTCGTCGAGAGTTCTTTGGAACGTTGCGGGTGCGTTCTTCAACCCGAATGGAAGTCGAGTGAACTCGAACTTACCATTATTAACCGAGAAAGCGGTTTTCTCGATGTCGGTTTCCTTTAGTGGTATCTGGTGAAAACCACTTTTCAAATCAAGGGTTGAGAATACCTGCCGTCGATGGCGGCCAAATTAAGTTTCCGGTAGTCGATTACTAGCCGAAACTTCTCACCTGAGGCATCCATTTTTTAAGTACCACCCAGATTGGGTCATTGTAAGGTGACTGTGAAGGTCTAATGATACCGTCCTCCAAAAACTTCTTAATTTTTTTATCCACTATCGGTTTGAGGGCCATTGGATATGGATACAACTTTGAGTATGAGTTAACACAGCAAATATTCGCACTCCCGAATCCGAGAACGAACAAACAACGGCCTCAAATAACACCTCGTGCCCAGCACATCGCTGACACAACGTCTGGACCACACGACACCGGTGCATTCCATCACGTCCAGCGCGGAAATTCGATGACACCTGTGGAAACCGTTGCACGCCTCGACGATGCCAGCTAGTACTTAAGGTAGTTTAGGATTCATTTCAGTTTAGTTTTAAGTTCGACATTGTAAGGGAAGACTCTGCCCAAATAGAGTCAAACAAATAAAATATTTTTTTTTAATATAAAATAGTGTAAGAAAACTTAATTGGCGCCCGAGCAGGGACCCGCGCTTCAAGGTGTAATTGAAAGCATAAGCCGACCTCAAAAAGTTCGCCGCGAATAAAACACGTAGTTCGCAAGTACAAACGTCGTAAGTCGACCTCAAAAAGCTCGCCGCGTACGGAAAAAGTGACAGTGTCCCTTGTTCCTGAGCCGGGTTCCACAACAAACACAAAAAAAAACCAAAAGTGACATAAGTGAGAGCTGAAGAGCATAAGTGAAATAAAGGTGAAATAAGTGAAAAAAAAATAAAATAATTTGGACTGATACCAGCAACTGCTATCAAGACCCTAATAAAGTCGATAGTGGTCCACGCACTGAAAGAAGTGTAAACGTGCGCAACGTGGGATCCCGAGTAGCCGCAACAGGAAGAAAAGGAGCCATCCCCCCCTTAACAAGGTTAAAATTATATAAAAAGAATAAGAACAAAAAATATAAAAGGTCTCTAGACTTCATAGGCTCCGCATGGAAGTGGATCGCGGGGAGTCCGGACAGGCATGATTATGAAATTATCACTGAAAAAATGAATAATGTACTAAGAAACAGTAATAAACAAACTATAATAAACCAATTAACAATAAGAAAAATTAAAGAATTAACGGAAATGACAAATAAACTCACGAAAATTGTAAAAGAAACGAAAGGTAATAAAGATGAAATTGTATTTGAAATCATGTATAAACTAAAAATAATCAAAGAAGAAACAATAAATATTGTGTACTCAATTCACTGGGCAAAGGCCAATATTGTAAATTCTTATATTTTAAGTAACTCAGAAATGAATGTGATTGAACAAGTATTTAAATCGGGAAATATTCCCTTCATTAACATAGAAGAAGGCCTTGAATTTGCCGAAGTGAAAATAGCAACAAACGGGAAAAACATTATCTATATCGTAAGCATACCAATTGTAAACGATGAATTGTGTAGCATGAATTTTGTAAAAGCTGTCAAATTCAACGAGAAAGTAAATGATATACCTTTCGAAAAAATTCTAGAATGTAAGACAAAATTGTATGGCATAAAAAGCGAATGTAAGAATTTTAATAAACATGTAATTTGTAAGGATAATAATGTAATAGATATTAGTGAATCCACTAGTATCCCTAATCTACTGAAGAGCAGAGCTTCAAACTGTGTCATCATCAATAATCAACATGTTCCACCCACTGAAGAAATCCTGCCGGGAATATTGTTCCTGAACCAATTCAATGGTTCAATCACAATCAATAATTACACACAGAACCTAGAAGGCACTTATATCATTAAGCATTTTAACACTACCAGGTGAACGGAAAATTAATATTTAGAGAAGAAGAGGTCGCAAAATACAAACCATTGCCAGCAATACTACAACCAACATCTGACCACGAAAAAACTGAGGAAATGTTGTCACTCGAGATGTTGAGACAATTGCAAGTCGATGGAACCCAGGAGCTAAGCCTACTTCAAACGAAAAACAAGATAAATTCTATTGCCAATATCGCCTTAGTAATGATCCTGATTAGTTTAGTACTAGTTTTCCTGTGTCACCAAAGATATCAAAAAAATAAAACCCAGAAGAAGACCACAGACACCAACAAAGAACCAATGAGGAATTTTCCAGCATCCATAACGATAGGCGTACAAGACATCCCACACCATTTGAGAACATCGAACGAGGACGTTCGGATTTGAAGGTGGAGGAGTTAACACAGCAAATATTCGCACTCCCGAATCCGAGAACGAACAAACAACGGCCTCAAATAACACCTCGTGCCCAGCACATCGCTGACACAACATCTGGACCACACGACACCGGTGCATTCCATCACGTCCAGCGCGGAAATTCGATGACACCTGTGGAAACCGTTGCACGCCTCGACGATGCCAGCTAGTACTTAAGGTAGTTTAGGATTCATTTCAGTTTAGTTTTAAGTTCGACATTGTAAGGGAAGACTCTGCCCAAATAGAATCAAACAAATAAAATTATTTTTTTTAATATAAAATAGTGTAAGAAAACTTAATTTATATTGGGGTGTGGTCTACTGTTCTTATTTGTCCCTTGACAGAGCTTACGTATGTAAGTTTCTCATCTGGGTCGGCGAAGACACCAAGATGTTTATTGAGGACTTGATAAAGTTTTTCCGTTTGATTATCGTTCAGATGTGCCGTTCTGATGTTCAAATTATTGACCGATTGGGATAGATGTTGTTTTATAGGAATCTTCAGATTTTTGTTAACGATAAGATAACTTTCTGCAGTATGTATAACGGCGTCCAGCTCTTTCAAGCTGTCGTTGCTGATATTACCATGAAATGCTTTCAGAATGGGTAATACAAAGAATTTTAGGGTTTTCGCGTTTGGACCGAAATGGTTTAGAATGGCGTGGTGAGTGTTTAATTAAGAACTTTAAAAAAAATGAAACACTGAAATTATTAAATATTATTCTTTATTATTTGGGTGTTGACCCTTTGAATGCACACGACGGACTGCATCGAGCTCTCACACAAATTGCACCTTGTGCGTACAAAAATTTCATCGTAAGCAAATTCAAACCGTGCGACGCAACTGCGGCGGTGTCAAATATTTTGCTCGTGGAGAATACGAGACGCGTGAATTTTGTTTGCGAGATCTGGTCCCACGGTTCGTTACAAAAATTATTGACATAAGAGCTCGACGGAAATATAGTAACTTAAACATACTCCCCCCCTTGAGGGTTTCTAAGGCTCTAAATTTAATACAATATAATTGAATAAGAATCGGACTAAAAAATAAACAAATATGTTATTTTGATGTGAGTTTACGTTATTACTTATGATTAGAAATAATTTGAGAAGAACTGTATAATTATTAAATAATGAAGTTATAATTAGATGTCATTTGAATGCACTTGAGACTTAAATAACTACTTCAAACCGTTGCGGTGGTTGAGACCGGGGTGCAGGCGTAGGTCTTTGCCTTTTCGAATAAAAGTGCGCAACTATCAAGCCAATCATGGCAGCCAATAAGAAATACCCTAACGCATAGTGATGATAATCATGCGGGTTCATATCTTCTGGTCTCGGAAGGGACTTCGTTTGGTTAATTACGTCATCAATCATGCTCTTTAGTCTATCAAACTCCGAAATGTCAACGTCATTTACTTCAGATGTTTCAGTGATGTCCTTTGCAACGTTGTGATTTAGTATCCAATTAGAGATGTTTGCGCTGGGAATGAAGGAGCCTTTTATGATAGTACTGTGTTCTATTCGTCCGTGGATAATGAGAGAAGGTAACTTGAGTGTGCAAGACCTTTTGAATTCCAATAACACGTTTCCAGTTAAATGCAAAGTGCGGGTACTTCCCTGACAAATAAGATGCGCGGTTAGACTAGAAGCAATGGAAAGTATCCATCCGTTGGATGTCTTTAGATTCTTCCATAAGGCCATTTCACAACTATGGTGATCGTTTTGATGTATAGAAACCGGGTGCGTTTGACCGCAAAGATAATTCCGGAGCTGAAAAACTTTGCACGACCCTAACTCCGCTTCTGTTAGTGAAAAGTACTTATCCCTTGTTAAAGTGACTGCCAAATACGAATAACTGCTCTCTATCATATAGCTTGAATTTTTGTGAAGTATGGGAATTTTAATTAGATTGAAAATTTGGAATTCTTCTGGATTTATGAGAGGCAACTGCATCTTAAATATTATTGTATTATTCATCAAGCGAGCCTTAACTGTTGCCATTTTGTAAATATCGATGACAGATCCACTGGGTAATGTTAGTGTGCTTGGGAGATGGTTGCGTATTAGCTGCAGTTGCTGAATAAATTGGTCTGGCGTTATCAATTTTGGGTTTATTTTTTCATGGCTCAGATCTAGCATCACGTCCAATAAGACGTCTTGGATGCGTTCGAAGTTGGTGACCAGCAAGGTTAAATACGATGTTAGTGAGGACAAGTTTAAAATTACCTCATTTATTCCTTCGTTTTTTCGAATGGCGTTGGTTGTTTGAGAGAGATGTTCTCGAAGAGTTTTAAATTGTTGGTAGATTTCAATTGTGTTGCGTTTGAGAATATTTGCCGTAGTATCTGCTATAGAGCTTTGCTTGCGTACTAGTTCTGCTAGATGATGCTCATTTTCCTTAGCGGAAACAATTTCCTTTTCGATATGATTGGCATCATCTTGGTCTAACACCCCAAAAAGGCTATGGGCCAGAGTCCCAACAAAATCAAATGGAGATCTTCTCATTCTGGTTCTGATGTGCTGCGATGAATGAAGGTTGAATAACAGATCGTTGTTGTGTTCAATAATTTCCATTCTATGTCTTACGGATCCGATTATTGGATTTCCCTTGTGCACATTGTATTTAATAACTCCAAATATGACTTTATTTCTCCGTACTCTTGCCAATATGTAGTAATGTTATAATAAACATATATATTCCAATATGTATTAATTGTTTGAATTCTACCAATGTCCTCAAAATAAATTCCTGCTGCATCATCAAGCTTGCTTACCAGAATATCTTCGTTCGTTGCTGTTATGGATGTGGGTAAAATAAGTAACGTCAAAAGCATTGCGGCTAAGTGTGAAGGTTTCAGAGATTTCTTACTCCGAAGGTTTCTGCCCTGAGTACACGTATCTTCAGTTATGATGGTATCTTTTTTACTATTGGGCTCTTGGTTATCCTCTTCTATTGAACTTTCTATTGGTAGTGGGCACAAGTTGTGTATTGCTCTTAAGCAAGTTCCAGTTTGAGTTCTTACCCTTGCCACCCGCACTAGAGAATCACCTCCCTCACATACTTCTGTTACGCGTCCTAATTTCCACCTCATTGGAGGAATGTTAGCTTCCTTTATGACAACAAGTGTACCAGGAGTTAAATTATTCGATTCGGTCTTCCACTTCATTCGTTGCTGCAACAAACTTAAATATTCCAAAGACCAGCGCTTCCAAAAATGCTGCTGAAGACACTGAATTTGGCGAAATTTATTAAGACAACCCATTTTATTATTTGTAACATCCGGCTCAGGTAGAGCCGTCAGTGGTGCTCCAATTAGAAAATGTCCAGGTGTTAATGCTTCCAAATCATTTGGATCGGATGTCATAGCAGTAATTGGCCGTGAGTTTAAGATGGCTTCTATTTGAATAACAACTGTCGACAGCTCTTCATAGGTGAGAGATGCTTCACGAAGATAGCGGACAAGAAGGTTTTTTGCTGACTTTACAGCAGCTTCCCAGAGACCGCCGAAGTGTGGAGAACGTGGTGGGATATATTTCCAATTTATACCATTTTCCAAACAAGCTGCCTTAATTGATGATTGATTGTTCTCATCTTCAAAAGCCATTTTAAGATTCATCAATTCATTTTTTGCGCCTACAAAATTTGTAGCGTTATCACAGAAAACGGTATGGCATAATCCTCTTCTGCCAATAAATCTTTTTAAGCAATTTATAAAAGATTCTACAGAGAGATCTCCCACCACCTCAATATGTAGCGCCTTTGTCGCAAAACACACGAAAACAGCTAAGTACGATTTTGTGGGTCCTTTACCTCTGATTTTGTAATGCGTCTTTATAGGGCCACAGAAATCTACTCCGCAATATAAAAATGGACGAGACGGATTAACTCTCTCCTTGGGTAAATTGCCCATCATTTGTGCTAAAGGTCGTGGATTCAACCGGAAGCAGATTACACATCTGGAAACTGTTTGTCGGGCCATTCTTCCAACACTTAAGATGCAGTATCTTTGTCTAGAGATAGCGATTAGAGCTCTGGGTGCTACATGCATATGCTTTTGATGTAAATATGCTAAAAGCAGTTTCGTTATATTATTGTTTTTTGGTAGCAATATTTGATTCTTAGCGTCGGCCATAATTGATGCATTTTTTAATCTTCCACCAATTCTAATTAATTTAGTCTTTTCATCAAAGAATGGTGATAGCGATGCTATGCTGGAATGTTTGAGTAGGCGCTTTCCTTTCTGCAGAGTACTATAATCGTATGGAAATTCTCTTCGTGGCACACATATAAATATAAAATTGGTTCCTTGTTGAAGTTCTTCTACAGATAAAAGAGTGCCACTTCTTAATGATTTATGCTTCCTGCAATTATTATAAAATCTATAAACATATGCAAATATCCTTTGCAGTACGTAAAATGAATTTCTATGATTCACTTGCTCAATCAAATTTTCATAACTAATTGCTATCATTGTTAACACAGATTTATTCTTGCGCCGTTCTGGAATATCTTCTGGAAAACAATGTGGCGCCACCTTCCAGTATCTTTCGTCTTTGGTAAGAAAATCAGGCCCATTAAACCATAGTGGCTTTTTGAGAAGAGTTCCACGATCCACACCTCTTGATATCATATCCGCCGGATTGTTGCTTCCCTTTATGTAATTCCATTGATTTACATCTGTTTTTGCTTGAATTTTTGCCACTCTATTTGCAACATACGTTTCCCAAGTATAAGAAGGGGATCGTATCCAAGCCAGCACTGTGGTGGAGTCAGTGTAATATGTAATTTTCTTTATTTTATCGCATAGCAGCTGTGATATCCTCTCTACTAACTCAACCATAAGCACCGCACCTTGTAATTCCAACCTCGCGATAGACATTGTCTTGAGCGGCCCAATTCTCGATTTTGAACACAAAAGTTGTGAATACAGTTTTCCTTGGTTATCAATGGATCTGAGATAGACACATGCACCAAAGGCACTTAGACTGCTGTCCGAAAAAGCATGCAGTTGGACACAGCTGCAAGGCAGTGAAACATATCTGGGAATATTTATTTCTTTCAACATGGAGAACTCTTTTAAATAATTAAGCCATTTAATTGACAGCTCTTCAGAAAGTGGTTCGTCCCAAGATAAATTTGTTTTCCATAGATCCTGCAAAAAGAGTTTTCCAAGTACTATAACGGGCCCAAGTAATCCTAGGGGGTCGAACAGTCTGGCGAGATCAGCTAATACTCTTCGCTTGCAAACACGTTCATACGCTTCGTTGGTTACATCAATCTCAAACTTGAATTTAAATGCATCAAAAGAAGGATCCCAGATTAATCCTAAAGTTTTTATTACTTCACTTTGATGAAATGTGACAAGTTGTTCTTTATATTGCTCAGGAATATCTTCCAGTATTTTTGGATGGTTAGCACAAAACTTTCGTAATTCAAAATTGCCCTTTTTCAGCAGATGACAGATTTTAGTTAATAACCTTTTGGCATCGTATATGCTTTCTGCCCCAGTAAGGCAATCGTCGACATAAAAACAGTTTTTAACAGCATGCGAAGCCAGATGACATTCTTCTCCATTGTCATCCGCAAGTTTTGCCAGACATCTTGTAGCTAAATATGACGCCGATGCTGTTCCATAAGTTACAGTATTGAGTTGGTATATTCGCAGTGGAAAACTCTGATGTGGTCTCCATAAGATTAACTGCATCATCCTGTCCTTAGGATCTATCAAGATCTGCCGATATATTTTGCTTATATCAGCAGTAAAAACATATCTATGCATTCGGAAGTTAATGATGATTGAGAATAAATCTGGTTGAACTGTTGGTCCAACCATTAAAATGTCATTCAATGAATAACCAGATGAGCTCTTTGTCGATGCATCGAATACCACCCTCAGTTTTGTTGACGAACTTTCGGGTTTTATAACACAATGGTGTGGAAGAATATAATGCGTTTTACCAAGTTTGCAATCGCTGATTGGACTCATGTGACCGAGCGATTCATACTCTTCCATGAATTGCGTATATGCTTCTCTCAACTCACTATTTTTTTCCAATTTCCTTTCCAATGCCAAAAAACGTTTTTTAGCCATTTCGAATGACTCTCCTAATGTTTCATTAGGATCTTCTTTATATGGCAAACTTACTACAAATCTATTGTCTGCATTTGTTCTAATGGTTTTCTGGAAATGTATTTCGCAATCATGTTCCTCTTTGCTCATTGTTCTTATCGGAGCATCATGATTCTCAGTTTCCCAAAATTTCCGAACCAGCTTGTCCGATGATGAGATGTAGCTATATGACAGTGCGTCGTTGTCGCGTTCACTGGTATACTTCCGGCTACAATCCATCCTAATTTTGTGTTACGTAGCATTGGAAGGTTATCTGATATTCTTATTTCTCTTGGCAGAAGCAAATCAAAAAATATTTCTGCTCCCAACAGAATATCGATGCGTTGCGCCTTGAAATACATAGGATCAGCAAGGTGCACGTTTGGCGGTAAATTCCAGGACGATGTGTGTACTTCATGAATGGGCTTGTATTCGCTTATACGAGGCATGATGCTGGCCTCAATTGCTGTTTTATAGGATGATGTCCTCGACTCAATAGTGACATGTGCGATAAACTCTGCCTTGCACTCATTACCTCCTATGCCGCTGATTGGAACTTCCAATCTGTGTTGCTTGAGTCCTAGCTCATGTGCAATGCTCGCCGTTATAAAGCTGATTTGCGAACCGGAATCCAATAGAGCACGACATGGGATGCGAGTGCCGCAGGCGGAAATGACGTTAACAATCGCAGTAGCGAGATAGACGTGACGTTTCTTAAGATCTATGGCTGCATTACCGGACATGACAGGTTGTAATTCGCACTTCTTATTCAAATAGGACTGACTTTGATTTAGCTGCAGTTTCTTCTGTTGGTTAGATGTTGGTTGAAATTGTTGTTTTTGCTGCTCAGGAACCTGTTGTTGACGAGGGTGAAGGAGTGTGTTGTGCTTGCCATCACATTTTTGGCAAGATCTGGACTGGCATGATGGAGAATAATGACCTGTCTTGAGGCAATTTCAGCAAAGTTGTAGTCTGCGAACAGCCTTTTCTCGTTCATCCTGTGAAAGAGATAGAAACTGTGAGCAATTATAAATCTTATGCTTACCCGAGTTACACATAGTGCAATTGATACTATTGACACTATTTGTTGCAGTTAGCGCGGCTGATCTTTTCCTGTCATCCTTGGTACCCATCGCTTCCAATGTCTGGAATCTCAACTCCACAAACTTCAGGAACTCATCTAAGCTCGGGCTGGTTCTAGGATCTTGTAACGATTGCTCGAACAAACCTCTGCTTTCCTTATCCAGTTTCTGCAGCATTAGATGAACTATCAGTGGGTCCCAGTTATTAATGTCGATGCCCAGGTTTGCGATAGCTTGCATTCCTTCTTTCGTTGTATCATGCAATCTTCTCAGACTATTGGCAGTTCCCATTGCTGAAGATTGTGACAGTAATCTTGTCAGTTGAGCCGTTAGTAGCAGTCTCCGATTATCGAATCGCTCAACTAACGTTCTCCAAGCCACTTCATAATTAGCATCTGTTGGCTGGAAATGCTGAATTAGATTATGCGCTTCCCCAGTCACGTTGGCGCGAAGAAAGTACAGCTTTTGGGCCGGTGGTATTGGCTGTTCATGAATAAGCTGCTTAAAAAGATCGTGAAATTGCCGCCAGTTTAGATAGTTGCCTTCGAATTTTGGCAATTCTATTTTCGGCAGTTTCATTGTTGTGGTAATTGGAATCGCCTGCATTTTATGTCCTTCCAACTTTTCGCACAATTCGATAAGTGTGACCTCTACCTGATCTCTCATATCGAAATGATCTCGAGTTTCTTGGATGGATGCTTGATCCCCCAACCTTGTACGAAGCTCACGAATTTCATCCCAAGTTTGCTCAATGGACCTTGCTCTGATTCTGTAAACGGAATCAGATTTTCTTTGGTCTAATTCTACCTTGCTCTTATCCAGGGATTGCTGCAGTATGGACATGAGCAAGGTTAGCCTTTCTTGTAAATTTACACCTTCCTTTGATCTCTGTCCCACTGACTGTTGCTTTATATTTCGCCTTTCTGTGGCATAGTGGTCAAAACCATACGTCCGTTCCGCTGCTGGGTCTGTTGGTGCTGCTTGAATTGCTGCTGCTGTGGCTGCTGGTACTGCTGGAGCTACTGGTCCTGCTGATGGCTCCTTTCGCTCCGTCTGCACTGGCTGTTCCGATAGCCTCATGGCTATATCTTTATTAATGTTTTCATATACTGACTTTATCTTGTCATAGTATGACTTAGCGAAATAATCGTGATTAACACTTTCACTGTAGTTGTCACGTATCTCGCTGTCATTATTATCGAATTCCTCCCATAAGGAATCCAATAATTGCTTCTTGTCTTCCTGCTTGAACTGTCTTTTCCATAGTTGCGAGCAAGAATACAAATTTCTTCTCCAACTTTGTTCTGACGGTCCGCAAGTTCTTCTAGTTTACGCGACATATCACTTTAATATTTTTTTTTAATAAAAATGAAATCACTGGACACAACCTTTCACTTTTTACTTATTTGTTTTTTTTTTTTTATTTCACAATTTACAGGCTACTAAACTCTTTTAGTAGTGTCCTGTCAGGGTCGCCAATGTTTAATTAAGAACTTTAAAAAAAATGAAACACTGAAATTATTAAATATTATTCTTTATTATTTGGGTGTTGATCCTTTGAATGCACACGACGGACTGCATCGAGCTCTCACACAAATTGCACCTTGTGCGTACAAAAATTTCATCGTAAGCAAATTCAAACCGTGCGACGCAACTGCGGCGGTGTCAAATATTTTGCTCGTAGAGAATACGAGACGCGTGAATTTTGTTTGCGAGTTCTGGTCCCACGGTTCGTTACAAAAATTATTGACATAAGAGCTCGACGGAAATATAGTAACTTAAACAGTGAGTAATTTTTACATTACCACCTACAGAGTTGGCTAGGAAGGGACTTTTGCTTGGGATTGTTTCTCTTACACATTCGGGATGAATGTAGTTATTTGATCCCGTATCGATAAGAAATTTTAAAACCTTTCCGCTCTTCGTTATATATTCGAAATATGGAAGAGCAGTTTATCTAAAAAATGTACATCGTTAGGGACTTCTTCCTCGTTACAAAACGATTCATCGGTTAGATCCGGTTCCTGATACTCTGGAATATTATTAGCGTTCTGTTCATATGTGTCGACATAGTCGATTAGAATCTGTTCGGCTTGTTGGCTGTCATCGACATGGTCGCTTTCTAACTTCTCGCCGAACTCCTTACAAGTCTGCTCTTTAGCTGTTGGCACAGTCAATTTGCAAGTTCTTCGCGCCTCAGCGTACCGGTCATGAGAATCAGAGTTCCCCAAGAGAATCCAGTCTCTGTAGGTCTTCTTCTTCTCTCTGATGGATGGTCACAAACCATCCGTTTCACACACGAAGACTCTGACGGTACCATGTGTATTTATGGATGTCTTTGTGTGGAAAGAAGGTGTTCATAATGGACATGCCATTTGCACAACAAAAATCCAACATCTTCTCTCCGTTCATGTTTTGATGAGGATCACCGTTCCTCCCAATCACACTCCCCCATGTCGTTACATCCACACCCACGTGAGCATTGAAGTCACCCATCAGAATAAAATAATCCATCTCAGCCACCCTGTCAAGGGCAGCATCAACTTCATCCAGGAAAGCCGCATACTCTGACTCTAGAATCGGTGCATACACCTGCACCAGGACAAAGTTGATCTTTCAAGCTTGAGCTTTAAGATCCCGACCCTCCTTCCTAACGGTATCCACTCCAATACTCTGTCTACCAGCCTGGGACTTGTGAGTATCCCCACTCCCGCCTGTGCAGACATTTGAGGTGCCACTCCCGACAGGAAGAGTTTCCACCCGTCCGAAAGATCCACAGTTCTAGATCCTCTTTGCTTGGTCGAAGAAATGCCTACGATATCTAACCGATATCTGGCAGCTTCTCCAACTAGCTCGAAATCCTTTCCTGTGAACGATGAGACGTTTCATGTGCCTATGCTAAGCCGATGCCGTTGTCCGTTACTGCATGGCGTGATCTCCCCCCCACCCTCGTTGTGCCTCACGAGGCCACTGCCGGGTTGCACGTAACTGCTTCGGGCTGAGCCCGACCTGTTGCCGAGCGGGACAGGCCGGCCACCAGACGCTCGCATACTGCCACCATTCAGGGCTGGCTCCGAACGTGGCCCTGGCACACCACGGCAGGCGGTATCCGAGGCTGTCTTAAATCTTCTGGTCATCCGAGGGGTTTGCGCTTCGTTAGCCAGGCTTGCGGCGTACGAGGAGATCAGCTGCAGGGGGCGCATTTAATCGTTAGTGCATATTTTTGCATATATTACTATAAACTTTTTTTGGTTTATTGGACATATTTTAAAAATAAATGTATATTATCAAAACTCAAGAATCTTGAAAAAGGGAAATATAAAAATTTAATGAACAAGGATGCGGATCTGTCGCTGATTCCTAGTGACGACTTCGAAAATGGTACATCATTTTGAAGTCACAGCCCAAGAGGCAGCAGAGATAAACAAAGCTCCCGAACAATTCCGGCAAGAAAAAAAGATGAAGAAGAAGCCTCGTACAGCGGCAGCGGAAACCTGTACGGGGAACTGGCTTCTTCCGAGGCGGCAGATCAGGCCGAAGATGAATTGGAATTGGCCAGAAAAATTAAGGAGAAGGACGAGCTGGATGAATTAATAAAAGAGAAGCAACCCCAAGAGCAGCAACAACAGCAAAACAAGCGGCAGCAGCAAAACAAGCAGTGCAGCAGCAGCAACAGTAACACCATCAGCAGGAGCAACAACAAAAACACCACGAGCAGCAGCAACCCAACCAGCAGCAGCAACAACAAAAGAAGGAGAAGAAGGTTAGACTGCCACTGCTTAACAGTGGATGGCTTCAAGCTTGTGAAAGAGAAGATGGCGTCAGCTGCGGCTGATTTTTTTCATATACTTCCAGGGAAAAATGGGATCAGACCGTTCTCCACTGTCCGATCCAGGATGGAGCCGGTGCGTGTGCTTCCCCTTTTCTTGCTCCAGGTGACACCAGAGAGCAGGCTTGAGAGTCTGAGGAGTTCCTCGACTTTCAGGCCGTATCTTGGGAGAGGTTGAGGAGGAGTAAGCAGATGCTTCTCCGTGCAAGATGCCAGAGATTCGGGCACGCTGCAGGAAACTGCAACATGCCGAGTCGATGCAGTTAATGCGCGGGGGGCATCTGTCTGCGCTGTGTCCTCTGGGTGAGGGAAAGGCCGAGGACAGATCTGGCCTGAAGTGCATTCATTGTGGTGCTAACGGACATCCTTCCAGCTATCGGGGTTGTCCGAAGGTGAAGGAAATGGCAAAAAGAAATATGGAAAAAAAACAAAGGTGGCGGATTCAAGGCCGATGTCGAGAATTCCTGCCACTCCCGTTACGCAGGTTGTCTCCTACGCCCAGATGGCGTCTGGTAGACGATAGGCACAACAGACAGCGCCAAAGGTAGCTCAGGCTACAGTAGATGCTTCAAATGTGGGTTTCGCGGAGCTGTTGTCAATGATGGCCTCAATGCAGACCCAGATGGTACAGTTCAAAAAAGACCTTGCGCGGATGGACCAAGTCCTTTCGTCGAGACCCGCTGGGTCAAGTGCGTATCCAATAAAATGGATACGCCGGCAGCTGGAGACCTTTCGATCCTGGCGGTGAATGCGAATTCACTCGTCAGGATCGAAAGAAGGTTGGCTTTACTCAACCTGTTGGAGACCCATAAACCTGACGTGCTGATGGTTAGCGAAACTAAGCTAAGCCGGAAGCACATACTCAGGTACAAAAAATATACCGTTATCCGAAGGGACCGCCCCCACTCCACACAAGGTGGTGGGGTCGCTCTCTTCATTAAAAAAGGTATACGCCAAAAGATCGTGTATTGCAGTGTATTGCGAACTGTCGGTGTACTGGAAGCGTGTATTGTGTGCATTTCTCTCCAAGATGGGAATAAATTGTACCTGGTCGCGGTCTATGCGGCAGACGCACGTCGGACCACAGGTTTAATCTCTTAACTCGAGACTCTCTTTAGAAAACTTCGGCTTTGCTTGGACGAGAACTATTTTATCATAGCCGGCGATTTGAACGCGAAGCATGAGGAATCGGGTAATTCTGTGTCAAATCAAAGGGGAAACTCCCTCCTTGATTGGTGCTTGCAACCGATAGATCATCGTTTTCCAGAAGTGGGTCTTATTTGGATCTACTGCTGATTGATAGACGACTGACGTTACGTGATGTGGACGGTGACACAAGGAACAGCTTAACAACGGTGGAGTACGACAGTGATCTCTTTGGAATTGCCGAGGTTATTCAGTTCCCGAACGAGATGGTCGAGCTGGAGCAATTCGTGGAGACGTACCCCTACAATTATCGTAAGGCTCGTTAGCCGCGTTTCTCCAGGGCTTTATCCAGAGAACTACGTTCGAGTGAAATCACTCCACCCGCAGAAACCTGACGAACGATGAGGTTTACAGATACCTCATACAAGTGGACAATACAATAACACGTACCATGGACACAACGCTTCCGAAAGCAGGTCCGACCACAGACAGCGACGTCAATCAGAACGCTACTACCGACGCACTGCACGTGAACAAAAACAGACTGCTGTCGCGACTTAAGACACTTTACAGACGATTTACGGACAGAGACGACCAGGAACTAAGTTCGCTCAAGTCGCAGATAAAAAACCTCCAGAAGTTAAATCGGATTGCAATCAATTCGCATTGGGGAGACAAGATTCGGGCTGTTTCCCCAAATCAGCCGAATTTTTCGAAGGAGGGATCACAACAACTTGGAGGCTATTCGACTTGACAGAACGACTGACAACGAAAACCTACTGACGTCAGTTGGCATAGATCCGGCTGGTGCCGTCCTAGACAATGACTTCTTGATTGTTGAGGATCCTCAGGAGAAGGTTGAATCAATAGGAGCACTTTTTCAGGAAGTGTACACGGTCACCGAGTCGCGTTGTCCTAACCACGACTTGGAGAACAGAGCCTTGCTTAACCATTTCTATCTTCGAAATGAAATACAACAATGCCGTTCTGAGAATCCTGGTTTCACCAGGTTCAATGACGAAAATATGGTAAATAATGCCATCGCCTGTGGTGGATCCGATTCCATCCTCATCTTCCCGATGGGGCGGAAGAGATATACACAAACCTATTCAACAATGTGCTGAGTAATGCATATTATCCAGCGCACTGGAAGACGGCGGTAGTGCAACCCCTCCCCATGAGGGACAAAGATTCCTCTCTTCCGAAAAATCTTCGGTCGATTAGTCTCCTTCCATGCATACGCAAAGTTTTCGAGAAGATTGTCAATAGAGTTCTGATAAAGTGAGCTGAGGACAGAAAGATAATACCGAACAACCAATTTGGATTTAGGGCGACGCATGATACTGTACATGCCGCGTCAAAATTGATGTCCAACATTCAATGGAACAAAGCAAAAACCCAGTGCATCGGGGCCTGCCTCGTTGACTTGGAAAAGGCAATCGACACCGTATGGTTAGAAGGTCTCTTCCTTAAGTTGACAAGGATGGGTATAAGCAAGTCATTGCTTTACACGATTTATGACATGGTAACAGGTAGAAGTTTTGTTGTTAAAAGTAGCAACATGACTTGTTGCTACTTTTAATGTAGTATGTATGTAGTAATGTGCGGTAGTGAATAGACGTGTTTGTGTTGATCTCCTCGATATTTGCATTTTATTTGAAGCGTGTACTTATTCTTATAACACAAAACTTGGTGCAACGCATTGTCAATAGCCACTTAAACAAAATTGAACTGAAATTGTTATTACCCGCCTGCATTTAAGTGATATTTTCCATTTTAAATCGTGTATAACGAAAATCTGTGTATGTATATTCGTAAAATGAGTACACGGTCGAAAGCCTCTGCATCCAGACCCCTGCCCACAACACCGTCGCAACTAAACTCACCAGCTGTCGCCAACACTTGCAACTCGGTTTTCTCTCTTCAAAAGCTCGAAGAGCGATTAGAAAAACATACTGCACATCTTGTGAAGACAATAAAAACGGAAATTGATAATTTTCGTAATGAGTTTCGGGCAAAACTCGAAGGAATTGAGAAATGCTGGTCGTCACAGCTGGAGAATGTCAGCGCCAAGTTGACCAACATTGTTGAACGCGTTGAGAAGCTAGAATCAGAAATGTCTGTAGCAACAACACCAAGAGAAGAGCTACTTCTGCTACACAAACAAATTGATGCTTTGGAGCGGAAGGAGGTTTCAGCTGATGCTGTTCTTTTCGGCATTCCTGAAAGCAGCGATGAAAATCTCACCCACCTCTACAATCAGCTGTGCTTCTCCATTGGGTGCAGACCTCCACAGCTCAGAGGTATTTTTCGCACAAAGCGAAGAATACGCCAAAATAGCGCTTCTCCCACGCCCATCATTGTTCAATTTCTCAACGGCTATGATAGAGACGCTGTGTTACGATCAGCTGCTGCGTACCGCAGAGGTAAACAAAAAGAGCTTTGCCTATCTGACGTTGGAATTGACTCAGACATCAGCTGTTACTTCAATGAGAGTTTAACAAGAAAAAAACGCTCTCTCCTTCACTTTGCTACAAAATTCAAACGTAGGAAACAGCTACATTCAGCTTTTACAAAGCGCGGGTCGATCTTTGTCAAACTGACATCAGATGGAAGAAGCATTTTATTAGAGAGCACTGAACAGCTAGATGCACTTGTCGCCGCTCAACCGTACGATGACACCGATGATGCTGCGCCAGTGTTACCATCCGTCCTCTCAGCCAATTAGAAGTGTTACGAGTTACCATCTTGCACAAATTAAAAAGTATTTAGTAATGCTTAGTGATCTATGTTTTATTACACTATTATATATTTTTTTTTCTTTTTTAACGTGTTCAATTTTAATAATTTCAATAATTCTTAAATTCCATTTGTTTTGTGCGATTATGGCCATGGTAAGTTTGACATTCTTTAGTTTAATCTGTGATCGTATTTTCGTTCCCTCTCTAGAATGTTACGCTCTACCTAAAAATGATAAACCTGGGTAGTGTACCAGCTGGTGTAGAATCCACAGCCAAAGCTGCTAATGGAGGAATGTATGATATGATTAGGGTGTTTAGATCGCAGAGTGAGGGTATACACATATGTCATATAAACGCCCAGAGTCTAGAGCCTAAACTTGATGAATTCCGGCACAACTTCGTAAATTCCCGCATTGATATTATTTGTATTTCTGAAACATGGTTCTCTCCAGATGTTAGCGACCAATATTATCATCTTGCTGGCTATAGGCTATACCGAGTAGATAGAACAGAACGCACTGGAGGCGGAGTAGCAATCTTCGTGCGCGAATCATTAAGGTGTAAAATAGTATATCAATCAACCAACGAGTGTCCAATCGAATTTATGTTTATTGAGATTGCATGCAATGTCGAAAAAATAATTCTTGGTGCAGTTTATAGGCCTAATAAAAGAGTTAGTCTTGCGCCGCTCTTTGATTTTCTTGAAGAGCTTACGTGCACTACCTCGAACATTGTACTTTGTGGCGATCTGAACTGCAATTTGTTGGACAAATCCGAATCAGCGAATTTGATTGATACCATAAAATCTCTAAGTCTGTCTGCAGTTAACTTCACAACCCCCACACATTTCTCCAAACATTCTTGTACTCTGTTAGATGTCTTTTTTGTTGGTGACATTTCGAAAAAGACTTTCTATGATCAGCTTTCTGCATCAGGTTTTTCTAAGCATGACTTAGTTTACCTAACATTTCGTTTCAACTATGTTTCCGACAATATCGTCCATAAGTGAAGGGATTTCAAAAGTCTGAAACACGAAGATCTGCTCTCCGATGTAAATCGAATTCCATGGGATCAAATTTATCGCATACAGTCTGTTCATGAGCAAGTAGCCTTTTTCTAACAACAAGCATCCCTCCTATACGACAAACATGTCCCTTTAAAAACTAAGGCTTGTAAATCCCTTTCCCCTCCATGGTTGAACTCGGAAATTCTGGCTCTCATACAAAACCGTAATGCCGCTTATCTGAAATGAAAAAAGTATCGCATTGATGAGTTTCTTACAACCTACCGGTACCTACGTAACAGAGTTGTTTATAAAATTAGAGCAGCTAAATCCACTTATTATAGCAGCAAGCTGAACTTATCTGCTTCAAGTAACTCATTATGGAAACAGCTCCGCAATCTTGGTCTCTGTAAGGACAGCCCTAGAATCGCTGATGATCTTGACTGCGATAAACTGAATGCTGATTTTATCACAGCCTCGGGTGCCCCATCAGCTGATCATCCTATTGAGCTAAGTGAAATCTCAAATCGGGAGGATGGTTTTCGTTTCCGTAGAGTATATCCAGAAGATGTTGTTGAAGCCATTCTATCTATTAAATCTAATGCCACTGGTCTCGATAATATAAACCCTAAATTTATTAAACTATTACTGCCATTCACGCTAAAATATATTACGCATATCTTTAATTGTTGTTTAACTACTTCAACCTTTCCATCAGAGTGGAAGAAAGTCAAGATTATCCCCATTCCAAAAAATAAGGCGAGAAATGCCATCGAATTTAGACCTATCGCTATTCTTCCCTTCTTATCAAAAGTTTTTGAGAAGTTAGTATTGCGTCAAATGCGTCATTACCTAATTAGTAATAACCTTCTTAGTAATGATCAGTCGGGTTTTCGATCTAGAAGGAGCTGTAATACTGCTCTTTTATTAGTGGTTGAAGAAATCCGACAGGCTTTGGATGATAATAAGGCCACATTTCTAACACTCCTTGACTTCTCTAAGGCATTTGACACAGTCAACCATTCTACCCTGTGCAGAAAGTTGGGAGATAACTTTATGTTCTCTTCTTCATCCATTAAACTTATCTCATCGTATCTTACTGGAAGGCAACAATGCGTTATGTAAAGAAAAAGTCAAAGGTAATTGCTATATATAACAAGACTTTCGACCTTACTTGTTTACCATGTGTTCTTCTCAATGGTATCCCCATTGAGTGGGCTACTACTGCAAAAAATCTTGGAATAATCTTCAATCGTACACTATCTTGGGACAATCATATTAATACAACTATTGCTAAAGTTTATGGAGGGCTTCGTAGGCTCTGGGTCACGCAGCATTTTCTGCCAATGAAGATAAAGTTGTTGTTAGCAAAATCCCTACTTCTACCGGTATTGTTATATGGCTGTGAGATATTCTGCAAGCCTGATTATAAGAGTATGAAAAAACTAATTGTAGTTTACAATAATATTGCTAGGTTCATCTTCAATTTAAGAAAAAGAGACCATGTTTCAAGATTTTCAATACAAATTACTGGATATTCCTTCGAAAACTTATTAAAAATCAGAACGCTGTGCTTTCTAAACAACCTAATACGAACTGGGCAGCCTGAATATCTGTTCGAAAAGATTACATTCTTCCAATCACCAAGATCTTTAATGATAATCCAACCGAGATATTCAAGCCTTCAGTCAGAACGCCAGTTTTTTGTTCAGGCAGCTAGGCAGTGGAATTCTCTACCAGCGCATCTGAGAGGGATCACTAGTGCGAGCAGATTCAAAGCCTCTGTCTCTGCTTACTTGGCCATATAATTCAAACAAATGGTTATTTTCTTTTTTTTTCCTTATTTTGATTGTTATTATCGTTATTGTTATTATTATTAAATTTCTGAATTCATTTACGCTCTAAACTTCTAATGTGCGCTATGTTAAGACGCAGATGTGTTTATATTTTTATACTCCGCTTAACATTTCTTAAAGCTTGCAATTATTTTATAAGATTTCTATAGTCTTCCTATTATAAGTAATACTGGCTAAATAAATATGAAATATGAAATATGAAATATGACTTCTACCAAAGTTTTCCAAAAAAAAATGGGCTACAGCCGGGTGCAGTTAACTCACCAATCCTCTTCACTATTTTCACCAGTGAACTGATTGGCTCTATGCAGCACTTGATCGCATACCCCGATGACTTGGTGGCATACAGGACAGCGCCGAAGGTTGAGGACATCAACATCCTCCAATCAACGTGACTTCGAGAAAAGCAGCTTTTTTTGACGACTGGATGTTGAAAATTAACTACCAGAAGTGTGAAACCATCCTTTTCCGTAATCCGTTATACAAGGCCTCAAGGGACACGAAAAGAAACTGGCGCAAGTTCGGCATAGTTGACCCGCCGGAGGAGCCGTTAGCATTGAAAAGTGTAGTAAGGTACCTAGGCATTTGGTTGGATCAGTATCTATATTTCGACAGACAAATAGCTACTGCTCTGGCGAAAGCTAGGAAGGCCTTTGCTGTGGCAAAGTGGTTGTTTTATTTGGCCGCTACTTGCTACAAGGGTGAAGGTAATCTGCTACATGGCCCTCATCCGGCCAGTCATGACGTACGGTTGTCCAGTGTGGTCTAACGTGAGTCCTTCCCAGATGGGAAAGATGAGGCTTTTCGAGAGGCAGTGTCTCCGGGCTTATCTCAAGAAGTACAGAACCCCAGAATCTAAGTACAAAAAATTCTATTCGAACGAGTTCTTGTATAACGAAGCAAACGTGAACAGGGTGGATAATTTTATTATTAAGCTGATTCGAAGACACGTTGCACGAGCCATGACCTCGAAAGATGAGCTGATATTTTGAGCTTATTGCCCCAATAAAGCATATTATGAGAACACTCGCCGAAGTGGATTCATTCCGCCGGAGGCGATGTCGCAAGAGTTAGTCCGGACGATCTCCGGTTTAGTAGATCCATCCTTGTTTGCGGCAAGGTTCAGGTGTTCTATTGGTGGTTGCAGCCCCATCAGACGCCCAAATTGTTTTCAGTTTAATCAGCTAACTGTTGGTCCCTTACGGCTAACAAACATTTAGGTTAGGGCATTAAATTGGGGTGAAAAAACTTTAAAACTTTATTTTCACTGCTACCACAATCAAATGGTAACAATAGAAAACATAAGCATAATTCCACAGCTTATAGCTCCCTGCGCAAGTGTAGATGGCTCTTGTGTTTACAGGCAGCGCAGCGTGAGCCTCTCACAGTTTGTGAGTATGTGTAACCCTTGCCAATGCCACATGAGCTCTTGCCGGCTGAAGTAAGACCGCGCAACTCGCGATGCTTGTGCACGTGCTTGCAGATCCAGTTGATCTTTGGATCACGGCGCACAGCGTTGGGGTGGATATCGATAAAAATGACTTCGAAGTACTTTTATGAAGCATCCTAAGCAACCCAGTAAGAGTTGAGCACTCTCAAACCTCCTGGTCTACGACCAATACGTTCCTCAGCAATGGATTGCAGACCACGGTAGGTTTCCAATTCGTTGATACCATGACTCTTGGGTTTGCCGTAGGTGCAGCCCTTAGGTACTGGACGTTTGCGATCTCCACGGAGTACACGAATTCTGTAGATAACGTATCCCTACTTTGCGCGGTGTCCCAGCCTTGTCTAGGCGAGTCAGGCTCTACGGATTCTGGGGAGAGCCATTTATTGCGTTTAATAGACCCTTTCGGTAAAAGTAAAAGGGTAACAAGATCGCCACCACCACGATCTAAGAAAAGTATGAGCGAATCACCGCCAACTCTAACTACTGCGTCTAAAACGCAAGTAATTCAAACTCATAATACATTCGTCGGTCCAAGAAAAAGAGACTTTAGCCAAATTCAAATGTCTCTAAGATGAAAAGCGGAGCTACGGTCCAGGCTAAGTGATACGGAAACTCTCTGCAAAGAACTTAAAGATGAACTTAACAAACTTAAAACAGGAAAAATCTAACTTATTGAATGTGAATCAAGTTTAAGTTCGAATCAAATGAAAAACGTGGAATACATTACTGATGAGGAAGAACTAAGTCATGAAACCGATTGGATGTTAAAGAAGCGACCTGGTAAAAAACAAAAAGCCAGTTCTTCACCCGAAGTGATTCCTCAGCCGGAAAATAAACTCACTGATAATACAAGAGTCACAACCAATAAAAGAGCTATGCCATCAAAAGAGCGATTACCGCCGCCGATTAATGTAATTGGAATTACGGAATACAATAAGCTGTATTCTATTCTAAAGTCAGCGTTACGAACTGTGTTCAAAGTGACGTCGCGCAACAACAGTGCGTGGAAGATAAACGTCAAGGACTCACACAGTTATAGAGTACTATCCAAGAGACTCAACACGGAAAAAATTCAATGGTACACCTATGAGAATAAAATAGAAAGACCTATTCGAGTCGTAGCTAGGGGACTTCACGCCTCTTTAAAATTATAGACGCTATTAATTTACAGTCCAAAAAGAAACAACAGACGGAAGGTGTCGAAACCTTCCGAAGGTTTATGCTAACCTTTGATAAAAGTGAAACTTTGGAAAAAATTTATAGCATAAAAAGTATTCTTAATATGGTAGTCAAGATCGAGACGTTACGTAGAAACTCGAAATTGATCCCTCAGTGTAAACGCTGTCAGGGGTTCAACCACACCCAAGCGTACTGCCTGAAAAATCCGCGATGTGTCAAATGTCCGGGGGAACATCTGACGGCAGACTGCAAGGCCAATAAAGGGTCTCCAGCTACTTGTGTTAACTGCAAAGGGAAGCACCCGGCTAATTACCGTGGCTGCGAAGTAGCAAATCAAATTGAAAAAAGGCGAGATAAAGTAAAAGCCACCCACGACAAGCCCCAAAATCGACAAACCCGAGGAATGTTGTAAACGTCGGGAAGAAACAAATGGTCACTCGAAATGATCCTGATATAAAAGCACAGACGCAAACTACATCATCATTAAGTAGAAGATCTAAAGAGATTAAAGAAAGATCGTCTCAAGTCGGGGTGAAAACGTTCGCCCAAATGGTAGCAGCCGCTGATAATGTAGATAAACCGTCAGATCCGGTATCGCATGTCTTTTCGGTTATCCTCGAGAAACTTGAAGAGCAAACTAAGACGAACAAACTTATTTTCGAGAGACTAGTCAATCTCGAAAACAAGATTAACAAAAAGCGTCCTATAATATGAATAAGTCTCTTAAAATATTAAATTGGAATGCAAACGGTCTATTGCAAAAACTTGACGAACTGGAACTATATATTCAGGAAAAAGATATTGATATTTGTTTGATCTCTGAGACGCACCTAACGAGGCAATCCCGTATAAATTTAAAAGGTTATTACGGTTATCACGCTTACCACCCGTCAGAAAGAGCAAGAGGCGGATCAACCTTGTTTATACAGGTAGTATTGAACATATGGTTGAAGCAACTATAGAATCCTACACAATTCAATTAAGAACGGTTCGAGTAAAAAACCGACATTACTCATTTAATGTCTCATCTATTTACTGCCCTCCGCGCAGTATAATTGATCAAAACGAGTTTGAAAATATCTTAAATATTCTTGGCCCAAATTTCATAATTGGGGGAGACTTTAACGCAAAGCACACCTTTTGGGGTTCAAGATGCATTTCGCAAAAGGGTAGGACACTGTTTAAAGCTGCCATGAAACTCGGTTGCGATTTTCAGTCAACCGGTAGACCGACCTACTGGCCTACGGACACTACAAAAATAGCTGATGTCGTGGACTTCTTTGTAATGAAAGGTATTTCCCGAAAAGTTGCAGAAAGCTTTGATCTCAGTTCATTTATCTTTGACAATGAGCGAAACCCTCATAAAGAAAGAACAACCGCCTACCTTGACTAATCAACGTACAAATTGGCAAGCATTCACAAACTACGTGGATAACCACATTGAACTTAGTGTCTCGCTAAGGACCCCATACGAACTAGAAATGGAGGTTGACAATTTTATAGAAACCATACAGCACGCTGCGTGGAACAGTACACCACGCATAAGAAAATCGCCAGGAAATCACATATTGAAATATCCACCAGAAATAAAGGAAATGGTGAAGGAAAAAAGAAGAGCGCGTAAGAAATAGCGACAAACTCGTGCGTCTCAACATAAAACTCGTCTCAATCAGTTATGCAACCAGTTGAAGGCGAATATTAGGACATTCAAAAGTAATATTTTTAACTCATACTTAGTTAGCTTGTCTGCTAAAAAGGAATCTAACTACTCGCTCTGGAAAGCCGTTAAAGACGTGAGAAAACCCCAAGCCAACGTAGCACCAATAAAAAAAAATTAGGCGAAAGACGATAAGGAGAAAGCGGAACTCTTTGCTAACTATTTAGAAATTACATTTCAACCGGTCGATGGAATACCACATCTTGAAAATATTAATAGGACTGAAGTGACAGATAGCAATTATGCGATTAGGATCGCTACGCTTACGGAAATTAAAGAAGAATTAAATAAACTCAAACCGAAAAAAGCTCCTGGATACGATTTAATCACAGGAGAAGTTCTTAAAGCGTTGCCCAGGAAAGCGCTTCTTAAGTTTCTGTATCTCATCAATGCCGCCCTTAGACTAGAACACGTTCCTAGTCAATGGAAAGTGGCAGAAGTGATTATGGTACCGAAACCTGGGAAACCGCCACCTGATAAAAAGTCACAAAGACCGATCTCACTTCTACCGATAATGTCTAAGGTATTCGAAAGAATTCTACTTAGACGTTTAAGTCCGGTCGTGGAAGAAAAACGCCTTATTCCGCACCACCAATTCGGCTTTAGAAATAAGCATTCTACTATCGACCAAGTACATCGCATAACTGATGTAGTGGAAAAAACACTGGAACAAAAATATATTTGTTCGGCAGCATTTCTTAATGTTTCTCAAGCCTTTGACAAAGTTTGGCATGAAGGCTTGAAACATAAACTAAGTCAATTTCTTCCGGAAAAACTTTTTAGAATCACAGCGAACTATCTCTCTGATAGAATGTTCCGTGTAAAGTGTGGAAACGAATACTCTGTATTCAAATCTATAAAGGCTGGAGTACCACAAGGAAGTGAAATTGCAATGTGCACTAAATCGGGTATACGAATGGACAAAAAGTTTGGCAAATCGCGCTTAATGAAGCGAAATCCGTTCACATAAACTTCACATACAGGAACATAAATAACCTACCTGTTTTCGTAAATGGTGTCCAAATACCCTTCGGGAATGAAGCGAAATACCTCGGGATGACCCTCGATGTTAAACTTAAGTGGAAGGAGCACGTTAAAAAGAAACGTGAAGAGCTAGAGGAGAGATATAGAGATATGTACTGGCTCATTGGATACCATTTAAAGCTAAGTATCGACAACAAATTGCTTATATATAAGCAAGTGCTAAAACCTGTCTACGACGAACGTACGGTGTACAACTCTGGGGTTGTACCAAACCAAGTAATAGGAACATACTACAGACTTTTCAAAACAAAGATCTAAGAACCATCGTCCTCGCACCTTGGTATATAAGAAACGACGATATCCACGAATTACAACAGTCCAAGATGAAATTAAGACTTTTGCTCGTAAGCATAAGCGCCGCCTTGAGGAGCACATTAACCCTGCAGTTCTTCCGATTCTTAATGGAAGTAATACTATTCGCCGTCTTCAAAGGACTAAACCACTTGATCTAGCACGGTGAAATCAACCCGCGTGTATTTGAGGTGTAAGCAGGAACTTTCAGTTTTACCTGCCTAATGTCTCTAAATTACGAAATGTAAACTGCTGGATAAGTGACTAACTTAGTTGTAGTATTGTAGTATTTTATTTGAAGAGAGGTGTTTTTACTGGGTAAAAATCCCTTTCGCTATGAGGGAACGGTCCCCATAGTGTCTTTTGAAGATATTAAACTACCCTCGTATTAAGTATTTTTTTCTAGAATGTAAAATTTTTTAAAAGAAAAAAATGCGTTGAAACTATCTAATTAAACTAAGGATGAAAAATCTAGTAAATTAATGAAACTAGATAAAAGTGAAATAGAGATTCATGATAAGGTTCAACATGAAACTAATGGTAATATTAAATTAAGAAGAAGTGGAAGAAATAAAACTAAACCACATATCTCCTATGAAGAAATTAATATAGTTTTATTACAAATTAATTATATTATTAATATTAGTTTGTAAAATACCTACTTCATTTCAAGAAATAACATTTCGAAATGATTATAGTGACCATCATTTTTTGAGGACAATGCGGGACACTAACGACAAAAAATTTTTTTTTGTGAATAACATTTTTAATTAATATAACTGCTTAGTTTTGGTTATACGTATGAAGCTTATATTATTACAAACGAACATTTTACTCAGCCTATAAAAAATAAATAAGGTAAGGTGCGGGACAGCCATGTAAAATGCGGGACGATTGGCACTATAGAAATGATAGAATTTATTGGGAAAAGGCTATTAACGATGAGATAAATTCTCCTTTAATTAATAGTACTTGGTCTTTAGTAGAAAAGCCTGAAAATAAAAATAGAGTTGGTTGTAAATGGGTGTTTACAATTAAAAATGATGAATTTGGAAATCTTCGAAAATATAAAGCTCGTTTGGTAGCAAAAGGCTTTAGCCAAAATTATATATACGGAAACTTTTGCTCCGGTTGCAGTTTTTGTTGTATAATAGCTTTTGCAAATCAAAATAATCTACAAATACATCATATGGATGTTAAAACAGCATTTTTAAATGGCAATTTAAAGGAAGAAATATACATGAAAGTCCCTGAAGGGTTAGAATGTAAAATGAATCAAATCAAATTGAATTACGGGTTAAAACAAGTAGTTTAATAGAAAGAGGATTTCGAAATTCACCTGTTGATCGATGTATTCATATATTGGGCAGTATTTTTAAAAATGTTTATGTTGTTTTATATGTGGATGATCTTGTGATAGTGACTTCAAATATCAATACTATGAATGAATTTAAATTATTTTTAATGGATATTATAAATGTCAGATTTAAACGATATTAAAGTATTTCTTGGTATTAAAATCCCTAGAAATGATAAAACAATAACCTTGGATCAAAGCTCATATATTAACACTGTTTTAAATACATTTAATATGTCTGATTGTACTCCAGTCAGTACACCTTTACAAAGTAAAATATATTGTGAGGAAGGTTGTGAAAGAAGGTCTTTGGTTAAAATCATTATTAGCTAGTATAAATATAAATATTAATGAACCAATTATTATTTATGAAGACAATAACGATTGTGTATGTATTGCTAATAATCACACTAGTCACAAAAGATCAAAGCATATTGACATAAAATATAATTTTTCTAGAGAGCAAGTAGAGAAAAATATAATTAAATTAAAATATATTCCTTCAGGTCATCAACTGGCTGATGCATTAACGAATCGTTTGCCACTGCCAAAGTTCATCGAGATCAGAACCAATATGGGAACCGAATAATAATTCTTATATGTATTTAATAATTAATATATATATCTATTGTTATAATTAATAAATAAATAAAATGGCTTGATCAGGTTTTGCTGGGTTTCCCTGATCCTTGCAACATATGTTGAGTCATATGTATTTCCCAGAAACAAAAAACCAAGAAGTATATTTATGTATTATATGTATTATATATTTATATATTAGTGTTTTATTATTTAATAATAATAATAATTAAAGTTTGAACTAAGACTGATATTTGAGGGGGCGTGTTGGAGTTTGTATATAATATCAAAGCAAATATCAGTCAAAGTTTCTCAGAACAAAGAGAAACTCAAGTAACGCCATGCATTACTTGAATCAAGAGTTGTGATTCTAGGAACACTAAAAAGTACTCAGAACCCTAAAAAAGGAGAACCACACGTATGTCAGAAAAAAAGATTTCTTGGCTAAATAAAAATAAGAAAAATAAATATGATGATAAATTAAGTTTGAGTCTTTGTTTTAATTACCTACTTAATTTGATAGTATATACTGAATTTTCAGAGTATAAATGAATATTTGTAACTCACTAACTTGTGACATAATAATGGGCCTAAAAATGGTATAAGTGGGTATCTTTCTTCAGGATAAAATTAACTACCTATGTGCTTGGTACTAATGCAGTACTAAATACGAACGTATATTAGGCGCATCCAATTTTATTTGTACATTTATATAACTTATTCGATATACTGTTCTAAGCATAAAAGCGAACTTGGAAATAAGTTTTCTATCTGACATACTATCTAAAACCCCACCATAAGAGTGGAATTGTATTAGCTAAAGCGAATCAAAAAATGATAGAATAAAGGATTATTAGTTTATACAATTTCAATTCGAAGCGAATCGTGTTAATTCAATCTATAGGGGTGGCAATAGATAAAATGTTGCGTGCGCAATGTTCCGATTCCTATTGGTTTCAACTTGAAGTATATTTTATTCCAAATGCAAAATGCGCATACGCCAACTTAATTTTTAAAATCAATATTAAAGTAATTTACCCTATTATCCAATCGTATCTTAGATGTGCATGAATAAGGGGCGTGAACTACATGATTCCCTTTAAAGCAATAATCAATTCAATGCAATCAACTTATAGTGCAGCCAATCGAAACTAATTTCAATCAGTACACGATTGTCAAATAACACTATTTATTGCGTTATCGGTAAACTTTAAATGACAATACAATGACAATGTGTGCATGTGTATATGTGTATATAAACGTATATATAACTTAAGTACATACATATACATAAGTGCTAACTCGTGGCTTTCAGTGACTTTTTTGTTAAGCAATCGAGTATTTGGCATGAGATAAATATATTCTGGGAAATATTATACGGGGTGATTCTGTGGACACGATTTTTAAAGTTGAAATTTGTAATTGTTTATTATCTGTTGCGATGATGTTGAAGTTGTAGCAGACGAAGAAGTGAATGAATTTTCATTTTATTCTGTTCACAACAAACACTATATATTTTGCCGATACGCTTCAAAAGTATTAATTGAAATACACTACGAGCCTTTTTTCATCTTCAAAATTGATTGATCAGTACTATGAAGATTTTGAAGTCTAGCGTTTGTTTTAAAGAAACGGTTGTCAATAAGAAAATAGACAGTAGTTGTAGAAATGTTAGTCAAAAGGCGTTTTTTTTAAACACATGTTCCAATTGAATCATTGACTTGTATGTATTACAGCAACAACACGTAATCCTGCTTTAAATTAGGATCAATTTTCATGATCCAGAAATGAAAATGAAAATTAGTTCACGCTATACTCTCCTAGGTTACAACTTTATTTGATGATGTTAGTACATCTGTAAACAAATTTCCCAGGGGATTCCAGGGCAAAATAAAGCAGTCTGGATCAACGAAGAATCAAGTCATCGTTTTTGTTTGTTGAACTTGAATAGCTGAGTTACTTTAATTGTTGTACATGTAACTAATAACCGAGTCAATTTTTGCAGTGCGAAGTTGCCATGCAAAGAATTTTGGTTTGCATAAAAATGCAATATAATTTTCACACCAAATAAGTTAGCAGTTCACTACAGGTGTTTTACAAATTTAAATTTTATATCGTGCCTATATTATAGGCAATATGTGCTTTTTATTATGCCCACATGATCCATATGGATCATACTTATAGTGGCCATACGTCCCGCATTTTGCGGAACCGTGCCGCATTGTAATGTAATGTAATATAATTTCAAATGTTTGCTCCCAGAGATGTTTTATTTATTTTCTCCATCACATAAATTGTTGGCTATATTTGCGACGTACTGTACCTAAACAACAAAATATACAAGTCTTACCATTTTCAACCCAAAAAAATTCCCGTCATCCGTTTCGTTGATGATTGGATTTTTACTTTAGGGCTTATCGGGCCAACGAAAAACCCAAAGTGACGTTGGAGGATCCTACGGTTTGAGATTAGGGTTTCCGAGCGGGCCCTTCATACACGTTTATATATCGAGTCGCTTGCTCCAAGATCGACTCCCGCTTTCAGCTGCACCCCCTCGATGAACAAGCGCTAGTCTAGCTGTTGACACAGATGTTTATACATCCAGCCAACCAGGAACCAACTCCGATTAGCTACCTACTCACAGTTCCATAGGAGTTGTATACTCAGTCTCCTTGAGGGTTACTCGATGCCCAGCGTGTACCATTTGGAGGTTCAAAGTAGGACGTTAGACTAGAAGAGGCTAAGATTTAACAAAGTTTTATTGTATTGCGCATCTCTAGCTCTTTTACACCCCATTATTATAACACAAATACAAGCACATTTTATACATAACACATCTTGTCAATGTTTAACGAAATGAATGAACGATGTCGATGTTTGACAGTTTTACTGTCGATGTATTGGCGATGTATCGGTTATCAAAACATCGATGTTAATATCGATGTTCACGAACGAAACATCGATGTTTCGCAAACATCGATGTATCGTTTGCATCCCTACTCACAGCGCATCCCTCTGTCAAAAAATATATAACATGTTGAATAATGACATGCGTTGGGATTACGTTTTAGGTTTTATTACGACCCTCTCATCTCTCTCATTTTTCAGTTACGTAGGTCGACGCAGTATTTCGTGCATGTAAATGGAATTGTGTGCGTTGAAAGACAACGCTGACGCACTATTGTATTTTAGCCATTAAGCATGTACTGCGGTTCCCGGACAGCATATGCGCGGTAGAGAGGAAAGCAGAGTGGCGAACAGAGGGAGTTCTCCGGAGGAGAGTCGAGACCAAAGGGAAGAGCTACTGCCGCCCCCTACAATTAGCCATATTTTTTATATTTATTCCATAGATTAACAGAGTCGGTCACTTGACAAAACGCTGCAATGAAGGCAAATAAATATCTCAATGATCTAGGTGAACTATACATAGCAGTTTCTGATAATCACTGTTGTTGCACGGGTTTAGCGCAACAAAAAAACTAATTTTTTATAACCTCCAATTCGGGCAGGGACAGGTTTAAAAATCCTTTATTGAAAATAGGTTTTTTAAAATACATTTTTTGTTTTGATAATTTTTTACTTACATTAGTTTTTTCTACCAACTACATGAATTTATTAAGCCTTTAGATTTAATTAAAATTAAATATAATCCGCGTGATAGCCTCGTGACTGGTTTGCAGGAAAAAGCAAAAGCAAGTGTAAGGGCTGTTCATTATTTTTGAATACAAAATGAGAGATTTATTGGCAGCACCACAACAATCTACTACTTGTTCCTTTTCTATATGTTTCGTTTGTTCCCATTCCATTTATAATCGTTTTTGTATTGTTTTATTAAGAAGTCAATGTTAACAGTTAAGTTCAATTAGGTACAGCGGAATAAAAGCAGATGGTTGTGTTTGAGAGTTAAAAGAAAATTGTAAACGTTTTATTCCTTACACAAGGTCGTGGCTGTTTGACGTTTCGTCGGCAGTGCTACCTCTAAGGCGTGTATACATCGCCACTCCCAGGGCTTGTTTTCACTGCCCGTAACACTCCCCTTCCGTAGTGGTGCCCGAGGGTCTTCGTCCTTCGACCGAACGTCGAGTACTGCCAGCTTAGCCGTTGGCCGCTCATAGACGCCGCTCTGCGTCTGTACAAATGCGCTAGGTACCTGGCCGTCTTGTAATATTCTTGTCTTGATCACCCTTCCTTTCGGCCAAGTATTTCTAAGACTGTTTGGGTCCGCAATAAGGACGATGTCTCCTAGCGCTATCGGCTTTACAGGTGTGAACCATTTTGAGCGCCTTGTTATTGTAGGTAAATATTCTGTAACCCATCGCCTCCAGAAGTTATCCGTAAACTGCTGCGAAGTCAGCCAATTCTTTCTTTACACCCCACCCTGGTCGCTGAATACCGTAAATGGTTTCGATCCACTTGAAGACCCTAAGATGAAATGATTGGGAGCAAGTGCTTCCTGGTTTCCTGCATCGATGGGAATGTATGTCAAAGGCCGTGAGTTGGCAGTACTTTCCGCTTCCATCAACATGCTTCTCAGCAGTTCGTCTGTCGGCATAATCGCGTACAGTACGGTTTTTATTGAACGCACCATTCTTTCCCAGCTGCCACCCATTTGTGGTGATCCTGGAGTGATGAACTTCCACCTAGTGTTCGTCGAAATGAAGGCCTCAGCCAAGTTTTCTTTATTTACGTTCTTCAAGGCTTCTTTCAGTTCCCGCTCAGCTTCCTGAAAGTTTGTCGCGTTATCACTGTATATTTCAATTGGCGTTCCTCGTCTTGCTATAAAGTTTGGAAGTGCGAGAATGCACGAGTCTGTCGTCTAGGTGTACGCGATCTCAGTATGAACTGCTCTGATCGTTAAGCAGGTGAGCAGAACACCCCATCTTTTCTCTGTCCATGGGACCGAAGTAGTCGATTCCGACGAATGAGAATGGCCTGCAGAAAGATGCAAGCCGTGCGGCCGGTAGTTGCACCATGAGTGGTGGTTGTAGTTGCGCCATAGCAATTTTGCATTTCTGACAGGATTTCCTGATAGCACGAAGCACTGCTCTCAGATGAGCAATGTGGTAAAGTTGACGAAGCTCGTTGATTACAGTCTCATTTTGCTGTGACAGTCTCATATCTCTTGTGACAATCAGATATAGTTAGCGTCGTAATCCGATGTGTCCTGGGTAAGATAACTGGTTGCATCACGTCATCGCTCACTTCCCTGGCACGGTTGAGCCTTCCATTTGCCCGAATAATGCCATTTCTGTCTAGAAACGGGCATAGATTGAAGATTGGACTGCTTTTCTGGACACATTGATTTACTTGTAGATCTGCCAGCTCCTCTTGATATTCGCTGATCTGCGCTTCTCTAAATATGAAAATCTCTGCACAGCGAAGCTCTTTCTGTAGCAATAATCCACCGACTCTATGACGTTTGTTTTCTTTTTTGAGATTTTTGACATATCGGAGAACGTAGGCGGTGCTTCTAATCAACAAGTTGAAGTCAGCTATGTCGTTTAGGTTGAGTATGCTTTCTCGATATTCCACGTGATGAAAATTGACAAACTGTGTTTTTAATTCTTCGCAGGTGGGTTTCTCTTTAACGGACTCCTGGGGTCAATATTCAGTCGGTCTTTTTAGAAATGCAGGTCCCGTGAACCAAGGATTAGCTGCATTAAACTCTGGAAGTCTCTGCCACTTGGTCGCTTCATCAGCTACGTTCTCCTTTGATGGGACCCATCGCCAGTGTGACACTTCAGTGAGATCCAATATCGATACTTTCTGTGGTCGGACTGGATCCAGGTACATCTGCGAGAAAGCGATTGTATGTGAACCCACAATGCATTTTGCGAAGCTGGCACCAAGGACTGCTGCCTGCAGCTCAAGCTTTGAGCCAATTAGAGAGCACTCTTCTGAGCCATCGTTGGAACTCCTAACATACGCCACAGCAGCAAATCCATTTTCGCTGGCGTCGTCGAAAACATGCAGTTGCATTTCGGATCCCCAAATATTAGTTATGTAGCATGTCGGTATTTCCAACTTATCTACGACAGATAACAAGTGCACTCAATTCAGCCATTTTTCTTGTTCGGCATCCTGAATCTCTGTATCCCACTAAATTCGCCGCTAACCGCGCTCCAGTTCAGACGCGTTTTTAAATCGCTCCGCAACAATTTAGCCCTTGTCTTTTTCTCTTCGCCACCCAATTTGCTACGCGCGCAATCCACTATAACTTGTGCTGTTCGTGCAATTTATCCATCCGACACTTCGCAACCTGCTTTCTTAACCTACCTCAACAATGGAAAAGTGCTGTGCAAACGAAACATGCGGATTCGGGTCGGGTAACGTAAGTGAACTAATTCCTTGCAGTGGTTTGTGCCAAAAATCGTATCACCCGGTGTGCATTGGCCTCAAAGGTCGCTCTCTGACCTATATAAAAGAACTCTCAACCGTGATGCAATTCGTGTGCCCTGATTGCAAAGAACTATCGTTATCGCACATCTTGCTAGCGATTAAGTGCCATAATGAGGCAATGACCTCACTATTTTCGGATTTATCAAACCAAAACAAAAAAGTTTTAAATAAGCTCTCCGCTATAGAGCTTATTCCCAAGTCCATCGATGATCTCCAATATTGTTTAGAAAATCGTACTGAGCCTCGTAATGATAATCTGAAGGCTCTGGAAAAACATTTGAATAGCTCCTCCGATAATCGGAACATCATGGCCAAGGAGATCAGTGACTTATTTTGCCTAAAATTTAACAAACTAGAAAAAAAGTTCACAGTGCTCTCGGAAATGATAAAATCGAAAAGTGAAGACTTGCGCCATACCAATGAAGGCATTAACGGTATTCGCTCGGATCTCGATGTGCTTCAGCAATCAACCTCCTCCTCGACTTTACATCCTCACAGCATATCCCACAGCATTGCATTATCGGCGATAGATTCGGCCTGTGACCGTCTATCCTCCATTTATATGGATATGGAGAAAGCCATCTCTGAACTCAGGGAAGAAATCCAACATCTCGCAGCGAGGAACATGAACTCTCCTACTGCGCACGATACTACAAACAACATATCACTAATGGATGAACTTCTCAGTGTTAGCCCTGCAACCGATAACGTAACGGTCATTTCCAGCGACAGCCCAACCGATTCCACCTCTCAAACGTCTATTGAGTCTGAACCCCCACCGTCCAAACTCCACTTCTTCGGTACATCATGGTCCAAGACAGAGTGGGACCATAGATTAAAAAAGCTTCAGGAGCAAAACCATCCCAGTGAGAAAGAGCTTACCGCATTTATCATCAGCAGAGCCCCACGAAAGATGACTGCTACACAGCTGAAGGAGTTCATGAAAGAAAGGTTCTTTTTTGACATCTATAAATGCAAGAACTTGAAAAATCGACGCTTCCTGTTTCACATCCCTAGTAAATACGAGTGGCTACTTACGAACCCGTTTGGCGGCAATTATAAAATAGATAGCTTAAGTATAAAAAAACTGTCAGCTTCTAGTCACCCTGTTAACCTGACTGGTGTAAATAATATCCCCCCCTCTCTTAGTAACACCCACCAAGCTTACCCCTCTAACAAGGATCCCAATTGGAGCTTTAAAGTCGGCATTTTTCCGGACTTCTCTAAGCAAATTCGCGTGCCTCCTAAGCGAGTTTCGTTCAATTTGACAACTCAACCTACTAACTCACATCCGTTTCCCAAATTTGATCTAACATCTGGTGCCAAATATCCAAACTTTCGCAGATCCCACATTCTCAACCCATCATCAACATCAAATCTTAATCCTGACTCTGCGCCATTTACTCCCTCCACTTCACATCGCTCTGCACATCCCACCTCTGCAAAACCACCTTCCAACCCCCCTAACTTACCTACTGAACCTAAATCGTTCCTTGACCCACTGTTCCCTCCCGTTGCGAAATTAACCAAGCAACTCAGTGACATCGGTGAAGATGGCCGCTATGTTCTGTCACGCCTTCGTGATCGCAAAATTTACGGCAACGTTCGTCTCTATCTGGCATATTTACATGATAAGGACGACTCCATCTGCGTTGACGGAATAACCAAAACAAATGTTATGGTCTCACTTCATCAAGAAGGTCTTCCCACCGACCCCACAGAATTAAAAAAGATTTTCGTCAATTTTCATGAGAGCTTAAATATACCACCCAATAATGTTGCAAATGATCTATCCACATTTGCGTCGCATATTGCCACGAAGCGCATTGCCCATCTTCAAAGAACTCGTTCTAATTATAAAAACTATTTTCGCTCCTAACCGTCCAAATCACGAAATTAAACACCTGTCTATTTATTATCAGAACGTTCGAGGTTTACGCACTAAGTCTTCTTCTGTGTTTCTTAATTCTCAAAAACTACCTTATGATGTCTTCGCCCTTACTGAAACTAATCTCTCTTCTTCCTTTAACAGCAATGAGTTCTTTACCTCTAACTTTAATGTTCTCCGGAACGATGGCGTAGAAAAAGAAGATAATTCTAACGGGCGCGGCGTTCTCTTGGCCATCCACAACCAATACGATTCATCAGTTTTTAAAACCTCTCACACTGCTAATTTCGAATTTATTTGTGCTAAAATTTCCATTCTCAAACGTAACCTTTATCTGTTTTGCTTCTACATTCGCCCTTCTCAGCCAATCCGAAGTTATCAGCTTGCTATTGATGCCATAGACTCTCTTTTTGACGTCATAGATACCAACGATGATGTTATAATATTAGGTGACTTTAACCTACCTCATCTTCAATGGGTACAATCTGATGATGAATCATATTTTGTCGCGACCAATGTTACCACTGAATTGGAATCAGTCTTTTTAGATTGCATTTCCAATTCCGGTTTATATCAAATAAGTGGTATAACTAACTGCCTTAGTAGGCAACTTGATCTCATTTTCTCATCCAACACAGAAAATTGCGTTGTCGTTGAAAGTGATCACCTACTGTCTACTTTAGACCGGTATCACCCACCCCTATTTCTTTCTTTTTCTTACGGCGACTTAATTCAGAAAAATCATACACCAACCTCATATAGTTTTAATTTTCGAAAAGCGGACTTTGACAAACTTAATAGCTTGCTCAGTTACGCCAACTTTAATAATACTCATCTTAACGTTGAAACTGCTCTTTCGTCCTTTTACTCTATAATTTTTGATTGCATTCTAAAATCAGTCCCTTATAAGACCACCAGAACTTCTACTTCCTCCCCACCTTGGTATAACAAACACCTACGCTCGCTTCGCAACAAGAGAAACAAACTCTGGGAAACCTATTTAAAATCTCGGTCTGGTTTTGACTACTCCATATACCAGCGATTCCATTTACAATTTGCTGACCAAAATGAACGTCTTTACCAAGAGTACATCAACCGAATGCAATCTAATCTCATTACAGATCCCAAGAGCTTTTATCATTTCATTAATACCAAACGGAAATGTGATAACTATCCTACAACTCTTAAATTCGAAGATACAGTTTCGTCAGACCCGCAAACTATTGCAAACCTGTTCGCGGACTTCTTCAGTCAGTCGTACTCCGACGATTCCACTGACGTTGATGTTGATTATTTCTCCTACATGAACAACTGCGCCCAAACTTCACTAGTTTCCATCAACATCACCGTTCCCATCGTTGAAGAGAAATTAAATAACCTAAAGGACGATTATTCTCCTGGTCCCGATGGGTTACCGGCAATAGTTCTCAAAAAATGCGCAAAACTCTTGGCTCAACCTCTGACGTCCCTCTTCCTTATGTCCACCTCGCAAGGATCCTTCCCACCGCCTTGGAAGAATTCATTCATTGTTCCTATACACACGAAAGGCTCAAAAAATGAGATAAATAACTATCGCCCTATAGCCAAACTTTCTTGCATTCCTAAAGTTTTTGAAAGCATCGTTTATGATTTAATGTATTTCCATTGCAAATCTTTGTTTTCTTCTTCACAACACGGTTTTCTCAAGGGCAGGTCGACCACGACGAATCTCACGCAATTTGTCTCTGAAGCACTACGCGCATTTGAACATGGGAAAGAAGTCGACGTGATAGCTACCGACTTCAGCAAAGCATTTGATAAAATATCACACGATATTATTTTGTTCAAATTAAACGCTCTAGGTTTCCCACCAAGTCTCGTCAAATGGGTAAATTCGTATTTGGAAGGAAGAAAATATGAAGTTTTATTTAGATCTGTTGTCTCCAAGTCCTTTAACGCTACATCAGGTGTTCCGCAGGGTAGCCACCTGGGTCCCTTAATTTTCGTCCTTACTACGAATGATGTTGTCTACATCATCAAGAACTCTCAACTTTCTGTTTACGCCGATGATATGAAAATCTTTAATTACATCTCTTCTCCCTCCGACTCTAAACCCCTTCAACGTGATCTCAATAGATTCTCTGTTTGGTGTAAGAAAAACTTTCTCCAGTTAAATGTCAGCAAATGTCAATCTATTACATTCTCCCGAAAACGACTGCAACCGGCTAGAAATTACTTCCTATGCAATGAATTAATTCCTTCCGTCTGTTCTCTGCGTGATCTCGGTGTAATCTGCGATCGGGAGCTTAACTTCCGTTCCCATATCGATAACATAATTAATAGAGCCAACTCTGCACTAGGCTTTGTTAAACGTTGGTCAAAAGAATTTTCAAACCCCTATGTCACTAAGTCTCTGTATGTCACCTTCGTTAGACCTATCCTTGAATATGCCAGTCCGGTCTGGTCCCCCTACTATCTTGTTCACATCCAACGTATAGAAGCCGTCCAACGCAGATTCTTACGTTTTGCCCTTCGCGATCTCAACTGGGCTGACAGAATTAACTTGCCCCCTTATTCGGAACGCCTAAAACTTATACGTCTCGAATCTCTTGAAAAGCGTCGCGAAATTGCAGACTTACTTTTCCTCCACCAACTACTTACTGGTTACACAGATTGCCCCCAGCTACTTGAACTCGTCTCCTTTAGCACCAATTCCCACTACCTAAGATCTAGTTTTCTATTCCGCGTTAGATCACACCGTACTAATTATGGCTTAAACTCCCCTATCTCCAGAATGTTACGTTTTGCTAACATCGCTAATCGCTCATTCGACTTCCACCTCTCAAAATCATCTCTAAGAAATGGTCTTAAGACTCGCCATTCTTCTCCCTAAGTTAAGTTTAGTTTATTAAGTTAGATTAAGTTTATTAAATTAGATTAAGTTCGCTTGTATTAAGCAGAAATAAAAATAAATTTTAGAGCGCCAGATCTCCTGCAAGAGTATTTTCACATACATAAGAAAATGCTTCAACAATTCTAGGGGATCAAAAATGGTCATAACTGTTTTTAAGACCTCGCGTTTTGTGGGACGGTGAGAGCCTTGAATAATCGTTGTTTGTTTTGGGTTCGCAGTGAGCTTGTACACAAAGCAATCTAATGAGGTACGCCACCACATTCCGAGCACCTTTTCGGTCCCCAGTTCAATGTCTACATTTAGTTTTATTTGTTCTTTAGGTTCGAAGTTTAGCGCTCTAAGAACTGCAGGCGAATTCGAAATCCAATTCCGAATACAGAAACCTCCCTCTTGGTGTATGTAACGAACGTCTTGCGCCAACTTGATTGCTTCCTCTGGTGTCGGTACACTGTCCATCAGGTCGTCGACATAGTTGTTTTCTTTAATAGAACGGACTGCTCTAGAATAATCGAGTTCAAATTCTTCGGCGTTCTTCTTCGGGCGAGCTTGTGGATGCAAATGTCATGACTTTCATTATATAAGTATCTGGCTCCTCTTCTCCACGATTGGCCCACAGAAATCTTTGATAATGCTGATCTACTTCCCTTATCCCAACTTGGTGGAACATTTTCATAATGTCTCCAACAATGTCCACTTTGTGTTCCCTAAACTTTAAGAGGACGAAGGTAGCGATATAAGGAGGTCAGGGCCTTTGAGCAGAACAGAATTGAGAGAGATCCCTAGAACTTTTGCGGCTGCATCCCAAACTATTCGCAATTTCCCTGATTTATTGGGGTTACGCACTGGAAATATTCGAAGGTACCAAGACTCGTGACGTTTCTCACTTATTTCCTTAGGTGAAAGCTTGCGAGCATAGCCTTTCGAAAGGTACTCTTTTATTTTTCCGTCCAGTGCTTCTGCTAGGTCTGGTTCACGACGTATCCATAACTCGTTGGACACAATTGGGCTGCATAAACAAAGATCTTACTTTAGACAGAGCATCGCTGATTATGGCTCTTTCCAACCTAACCATGTTCTCTTCATCGGTGAAACCACAAAGTTCGGTGCTGCGGTTGAAATCGGAAATTAAAATCGGCCACTCCTCTAGATTTCCATCAAAGCGTCGGAGATCACGAGCTAACAGGTGGCGCGCCGCTATCTGGTTTCTGCTTAAAGAGTGAGAAGAAAACTTATTTGCAATTATAGCAGAACTAGCCACGTGGGGAACAGTCTGTGGTACAGGTGTTGGCGGCACATATGAATGAATATTTCCCATTGTCGCAGTCTGGTGGTGTGACCATCTACCATCTCCCATTTGCATTTGTCTAGATCCTCGAATTGGAGCCTCGATTAAATCGTACGAAAAGGTGGTGGTGCTAAAGGTTGTTGACCTGGTGTGTATTGGCTGATGAGTTAAGTTGAGGTGAAGGGAATGAGGCTGCTGGTGTTGGGAATGTTGACCCTGTAGTAGGTTGCTGGATAAGTGTAAAATCTGTTTGGATGGTAGAGCACCATGTTGATTCTGTAGCGGCTGGAAAGCTGACTTACCTCCATAAATATCCTGTGTAGCCTGTGTAGATTGAAGACAATCCCTAGATTTAGTACCACCCAACCACGTGGTAACTTTGTATTTGGATGCGATGTAATCATATGGAGTCTCTTTATCACTTTCTGATTTCCCATATTTGCTTAAAAGATTATATTTATCGGTTAAATATTCGCTATCTCTTTTTTTCTTAAGTTCCAGCTCCTCCTTCTCCCGTTTCTCCCTCAACTCTCTTTCCTCTTCAAGCCGGCGCAGCTCTAGATTACGAAGCCGGGAGCGAGAACACCTTGATGATATGGATGACTTTGAAACACTTGCACAATCCACTAAATGTACGGCAGTATCCTTTGAATACGTATTCGACACACCAATAGAGGCTGGAGCAACAGCAACCGTCGTAGAAAATGCAGTTGTCGGATGAGATGCCGACTTTACGACATACACACCATTATTTGCACCAACTTGCAGAGGGAAAGCGTCTGACAAACCAGTTCCATTTGTGAATAAAAGGTCAGCAGCTGTATTTACACCTGAAGTCACAACTGCGTTCGGCTCCGGATTCAGCATGTTTGCAACACTAAAGGAAACTGAAGTCGTTGTAGGAGCAGCGGCGGCAGCAAAACTTATTGGCAGATGCGTTGATGTTGTGGCAAATGCGGTGGAAATCCTTGCAGGTTGTTGATAAAGTGTGTTGGATGATGTGGCTATATTTATTGCATAGTCCCTTCGGGTAGGGGTTAGAATTTACCCGGGGTAAGGCATGCCTGTCGTAAAAGGCGACTAAAAGCCATCGTTTGTCCAACAAACAAAAAAAACAACAATAATGCAATGAATAATAACATAGGATTTATTACCCTAATTTTACACTACGACTACCATTCCCTAGGTGGAATGCCAGTTGTACTGTAAAATCCACACTCTTCGGAGTCAGGCTCTACGGATTCTGGGGAGAGCCATTTATTGCGTTTAATAGACCCTTTCGGTAAAAGTAAAAGGGTAACAAGATCGCCACCACCACGATCTAAAAAAAAGTATGAGCGAATCACCGCCAACTCTAACTACTGCGTCTAAAACGCAAGTAATTCAAACTAAGACCATAATACATTCGTCGGTTCAAGAAAAAGAGACTTTAGCCAAATTCAAATGTCTCGAAGATGAAAATACGGAGCTACGGTCCAGGCTAAGTGATATGGAAACTCTCTGCAAAGAACTTAAAGAAGAACTTAACAAACTTAAAGGGGCAAGGTTTTTTAGATTCTAGATTTCTAGATTTTCTAGCTCTAATCAGGAGGTTAGTCCTCAAGACCGTCCATACGTGACTAAGTCACAACCTGCACGAGGTGTCCCTACTTTCACTAAATATGGCGGATCTAGAGAGGACAACTCGATGAAACCCGCAATTCCAGGTGTCATACAACCGTGCCTAGGAATGAATGGCATTGCGTTAGTATGTCTTCTAACGGTGAACTCTGGACACCTGAGGCAATCCAGTTTCACAGTAAGTCCTCTTCGCTGTATACAGGGGGTGAGTACAGCGCGACCTCCTTTTCCCCCGTACTCGTGGGACCAAAATAGACAAAGCAAATAAATCTTCAGGAAGGTCTGGTACAAAGGAGCCGGGTACCAGAACTCTTCATAAAACCGGCTCCAATTATGATATTACGGATGAGGAGGAGAACCTTCTCCAAAACCCAGGTAGCAAGGAGGCTTCGGGTGAGGATGGCAGTGAGGCAATGGTGGTGAATCTGGCTGAGTTATTCATTACAGATGACGACTCTTGCTCCATTGCCAGCTCATCCAAATTCTCTGTATCGTCTGCCACCTCCATAAGCAGCAAGATTAAGAACTGCAGGCAGACGATACGTAGGTTGAGAGACAGGATCATCAATGACAAGGAACAAGCAAGACTTCAAAAAGCTCTCGACTTCCTCAAAGAGGTATCCGCGGAGGAGAACCAGCCATCAGCTAGTACCCTCATAGGGAATGCTCCAAACTAGGTCAAGGGTGCTGAAGCACTGATGCGTCCCCCTCTCCCTGTGACAGGACATATCCCGTCGGGGCCAAGGGGAGCCGGGTCAGTAGTTTGTGGCAGTAGGGGAGGGACAGCAGCGGTACGGTCAGGTGCTGCTCATCAATCATCCACAGCGGTATGCGACATTAGGTCATGCCCCGATGCGCACACCAGCGGTGGTAGAATTGAGGCGGCTAAGGTGGCAAAAGATATCGCATCATCCAACTCGGATGACGATACTTGCTCCATTGCTAGCTCTTCCAAACAGAGTGTCAAGTCAAGTTTCGTGGGGTCAACACGTACTTTGTTCTTTTTCGTACAATCTGGTCGTTTTCTTTGTAGCAATACTGTAGTAATCGTGAAATGCCGTGTGTGTGTAAATCCAAAGTGGACCGCAGCCAGCCCAAAATACAATGTGTAGGCTGCAAAGACTTTTTCCAATGTAATTGTGTGAATATTAAACCAGAAGACATTGCTTTCCTTCAAAAATCGAATAAGAGATTTTTGTGTAAAACTTGCTCCGCTACGCGAAGGAGCTCCCTCCGTTCTCCCCCGCTTATGAGAGAACAAAACGTACTTGCACCTCAGCAAGTGCCAGCCTCTGCAACGGCAAGTGCAACTCTCTCATCGCCAACTGTAGAACGTATAGAACATCACCAGCATCACGTTCTCCCAAAGCAACAGCAGAAACAAAAACAGCAAACACTAACATTAACATCGTCTCCTCAACAGCAACAAAAACCGAACAACATCGCCCAAGGTAAACAACAACAATTAATACCAGGGTCAGCATCGTCTCCACAGCAGCAACATCAACAGCCTAACGCTGCACAATATAAACAAGTTGTAACTCTTGAAAATGTTTACAATGAAATTATTGCTCTCCTTGCAGACAACGCTCGCGCTCTCTCTCTCATATACGCACTGCAAGAAGGAAAAACTGATCTTTTGCAGAAAGTCTCTAACCTTCAGAGAGAAGTTGAGTTCCTGCAACAATCCTCAAGGAATAATTGTGTTGAGATCATTGGTGTGCCTAATGTTAACAACAACAATGCACTCAGCTGCGCTTTGCAAGTGTTCTCACAGGGTGCGTCCACCGATGTGTCTGAGTTAGAAATAGACAATTGCTACGTAAAAAATATTAAAATGCCCAAAAAAGTAAATGCTGAAGAAACAAAATCTATTCTGTGTGTCAAATTTGTTTCAAAGTTAAAGAAAAATCTGGTAATGAAGAACAAATTTATAAATAGGAAAAATTTAACAACAAAACTGTTTGGAAAAAAGAATAATGCTAATATTTATATAAACGACTCTTTAGATATTAAAACTAAACGTATATCAAATGCTGCTCACAAGATGAAAAAAGAAGGAATCTACAAGTATGTTTGGGTAAAGAATGGTAAAGTGCTTATGCGTAAAGGGGACAATGACAACATTATAATTATTAATTGCATCGAAGACATTCAAAATCTCAAGTAACATGCACGATCCACAAAATAATGTATTGTATGTTCCCTGTATTGAATGTATTGACGTAGACGCACTCGATATCTTCTTTAAGCAAACATACTTATCCAATATAAATATTATACATCAAAACATAAGAAGTATGCGTAAAAACTTTGATAACTTAGTTGCACATCTAGACTCATTTTTAAATAAGCCTGACTTTATTTTTCTTTCCGAAACATGGATTTATGACGAAGATATAATGCTCTTTCACATTGACGGGTATGATTTTATAGCTTGCTGTAACAATAGGTATGCATCTGGCGGTGTAGCTGCGTTTATTAAAAGCAATTTGCATTTTGAATCCTGCTGTTTCAATCTGCATAGTTGTGATGTCCTGAAAGTTGTAGTCCGCGATTTGAAATTGGTGTTTTTCTGTGTTTACAGATTCATTGAATCATCTCTGCCGAATAATTTGTTTTATGAAGAGTTGGAAAAGTTAATAGCTAATGAATCGAATAATGTCATTCTTTTGGGTGATATCAACTTAGACCTAATGCAAAACTTAATTCTAGTCGATAATTATTTGTTTCTGCTCTATACATATGGCTTTGAGTCTTGTATAAATATACCAACTCGTATTACTTCTTCATCTAGTACTTGCATCGACCATATCATGGCTCGTTTCTCGAACTCTCTAATAGTTCAACTTTATAGTTCTGCTTTTGATTTTCAGATATCTGATCACTGCATGATTTGTCTAAGTTTAAAATGTTCTAGTTCGAATTCCACAAAAAAAATAACACCTAATTGTTCTTTTGTTAATATGGATTTTGTGTCTCTCAACAATCATCTTCGTTTTGAAGATTGGGAAAGTGTTATCTGTGAAAGTGATCCTTCGTTAGCCTTTTCTGCGTTCATTAATTTACTCCAGACCTATGTCTCACAGAGTTCTAAAGTAATTTTTAAAATAAATAAAAAATTTAAAAAACTAAAGCCGTGGATAGATACCAATATTTTAAAGAAAATCGCAATAAAAAATAAACTTTACAAAAAGAAGATAAAAAGTCCTAATAACAATAATGTTCTCAATGCCTATAAGCAAATTTGCAAAGAAGTTTCAAAATACAATACAATTGGGTTGACCCCGACGTGATATTCTGGTCATTGGAATTAATCAACAAGTTGAGCGATCTAACGGAACTGGAGATCGCCATCAAGCAATAAACATCATCATCAGCCACACAGGTTCATCAGAACATTGAAACAACATCAAGATGACATCGTTCGAAGCTATAATCGTCGAACAGTTGGCAACCGGTCAGGAGATTCAAAGAATCATCTCCAATTATAAGAAGGACTCCGCGTCAAGAAAGAAGACAAGGGCCTACTTTGAGGAGCGGCTTCATCGTCTTCAAGAACTTTGGAGCAAGTTTGCAGAAGCAGATGTAAAGATCAAGAATCTGCCCAACACTCCGGGTGATCATGACTATTTCATCACGGAATACTTCGCTGAAGTTTCAGCCTTGATCGAAAATTATACGCGTCGTCTAAAAGAAGAAATGGACTCTGTAGACCAGAAGACATGTGAGCAACATATTGGTGGAACTACAGAAGAATTCTGTCCGAACTTTATATCCATTCGATAAAAGTTTTACCCTTTGGTAAAACTTTCCTTCGCTTGGTTGCACACCTTGACGCGGTGCGAAGGCTTAGTAAAGGTCAAAGACTCTTGAGAATTTATTCTCTATGATGAGACCCGAAGCTAAGATGCAACCAGTCCCAATTCCTCCCTCCCCCTTCCTTCCTCCCTCTCCGGTGGGCCGGATCAAGGTGTCAACCGATCCGTGCCGAGGATCAGCCTGGCTGGGGGCTCACCCTAAACTAAAGCCCAGTCGCTAACGGAGTATCCGAAATACCTTACCTTTCGGATCAATCAGCCTTAGCTGCGTATTGCGGATCTCTGCGCAGCCGGACCTCCCCTTCTCCGCCACTCGTGGGACCAAATGTCCTCTTCTAAAAAACCCCATTTCAAAAAAAATAAAAATGAGTCCGGTGCTCACTCACCGGCTGGGACTTCAACTCCCAGCGCCTCTCAAGGCCCTTCAGCTCCTGAAGTGCTGGCGACCAAGCCAATTTCGGCTAGGCTCGCCAATAGCCGCGTGGAGCCCTCTAGATCCATCTCGGATCCAAACAACGCCCGCAGTACCGCTGCCTCCTCAAAGGCCATTGGCTTTTCTACAAGGAAACATAGGGAGCGGAATACTGCAGCCCGGGTTTTGGAGCAAAAGAAACGCTCGCTAGCTTGAGCAACCAAAGTAGCTAAAAGCATCGAAAGCGATAGCGCGAATGCCCCCGAGCCATCGAAAGCTAAGCGTGCCAGATCGGCCGACTCTTCAACCTCCGAGCCCAAAAGGTCAAAAACTGCCGGAGGATCCTCTAATGCCAATAGGCTCAATAGGCCGTATAGTGAGGTAGTCAAAGACAACCTCACTTACGCCGTAATAGACAAAAGCGACGTCGATGGCAGCATTTCGACCTCCAATTGGAGGAAAATTGAACGAGGTTTGAACAACTTCTACTCCAGCCTTGTGCAGGAAAGCGGAGGCCTGGCACCTGATGGGCTCGATGCTGGATGGTACCAAGGCCGAATTAAGTTGTTGTCCTTCGGGGACCTACGATCGGCTGATCTTTTCAGATCAACCATCCTCAAATTGGGGGAAGTATGGGAGGGGGCACGGCTTGATGTCGTGACTAAGGATAATATCCCTAGTAGGCCCAGGACTCGTGCCTGGTTACCGCTCATCCCCTCCGATGCTCCCACCATCCTCAAATTCATCCAGGTTTGTAACCCGGATCTTCCAACTCACGACTGGAAGATCGCGAAACTGGAGGATCCCAAGGGTGACACGCGAGCGGCTACTATTGTCATCAATAAGGAGTCGCTCGCCCCCCTCACGAAATCTAGTCGAGTCATTCATTATGGCTTCACTTGTGTTACGCTGAGGGTGTATAAAAAGGATGGGAGGACTCTGCGATGGTTGATCACTCTCCCTTCACTTCATCGTCTGCTAAACCAGCCGGTAATACACCGGCCGCAGCCACTGAGGAGGAGGGGGGATGCTCGGCCGCGGTGGAGCCGTCTCCCTCCACTTCATCTTCCATCGCCAAAACGGGAGCTATCCCGTCAACCTCTTTGGCTCCCATGGAGGATGAGGGGGAGAGAGAGGGCACTCCAGAGCCCTCACCAGATCCAGAGGCTCGAGATGAGGATGTTGATTGTATCAACTTCTCTGATTTCGAACTCACGAGTACCCCGCCTAATAGATATTGTCGTAGTCCAAGAACCCTGGGTCGTCAATGACCAAGTGTGTGGACTTAGGACTCCCAACTACAATCTCTTCTTCATGAGAAATGGAGGTAAGCCTAGAACCTGCATTCTTATGAAGAGCTCACTAAATGCCTTTCTTCTCTCCAATTACAGCGATCTGGATCCAGTCGCCGTTTGCCTAGAATTAGGCACAGAAAAATTCTGGTTTATATCGGCGTACATGGCATATGACCATGTTGAACCTCCCCCCTCTACTACAATCAAGAGGACGATCGCTGATGCGGAGAGAGCTAAGACCGCGCTCATTCCGGGATGTGATGCAAACGTATCACACAATCTGGGGGAGCACGGACATCAATGATAGAGGTGAGTTCATCTTCGTTTATATTCTAAACAACAATTTAGTATTATGCAACTTAGGTTGCAAACCCACCATTATTACAAAAAACAGACAGGAGGTGCTCGACATCACCCTGACTTCTGACAGCATCAAAAACTGGAAGGTCTCTCGTGACCACTCCTTCTCTCATCATCGCTATATCATCTTCGATGTAGTAAGATTCCTCGTTCGCAAATATCTTTCAGAAATTACCGAAAGACCGACTGAGATACAGAGAAACTGTATTGGCAATCTTAACTGATACACCTTTCTCCATCCCCAACTGTCCTGCCGACCTCGACACTTCTGTGGAGAGGCTCACAAAAATCCTTAACCACGCGCTGTCTATTTCCTGCCCTATCAGCAAGCCTAAGGGCAAGTTGAAACCACCACAGTGGAATTGGGAACTGGACAAGTTGCGCAAGGAAAGCAGGAGATCATTCAACAAAGCGAAACGCACCCGAGATGCTGCTGATTGGGAAACTTTCCAAAGTTCTCTCAACACCTTCAAAATTGAACTAGGAAGGCTGAGGAAAGTACTAGCATCGCTCCCGAAAGCACCCAACTTTCTACAAAAATCGGATGGTACCTGGACATCTTCCAGTCTAGACACTCTAAACCTTCTTGTGTACACCTACTTCCCGGGAAGTCTAGCTGCTAGATCAATCAATCTGCAGTACACCACCCAGCTCCTCTTGTAGCCCTCTTAAAATAGACAATGCCTCTGTCAAGTGGGCACTAAATAATTTCAAACCATATAAACCAGCTGGCCCTGATTGCATTATACCTGGAGAGCTCCAAGCCGTTGCAGATCTCATTCTCCCCTGGCTGACAAGTATCTACCAAGCTTGTTTAGATTCAGGATATGTCCCCAGGTCTTGGAAGGAGGTTACAGTAATCTTCATTCCCAAGGCCGGCAAATCTCTCTCTTCTTTCCTCCTAAAGACACTCGAGAAGCTGATCGATCACCACATCAGAAGCAGTATTGCGTCTGGCAGACTCTCGCATGCTCAGCATGCGTACAATAAGGGTAAGTCAGTGGAGACAGCTCTATACATCCTCATAGGTACGATTGAAAAATCACTAAAATACAAGGAACTTACCCTGGTAGCTTTCCTTGACATTGAAGGAGCCTTTAACAATATCACGCCCGAGGCAATTACCTTAGCGCTTAACAATCTCGGTATTGAAAAGTCCCTTGTGGCTTTTATTTACCTGCTACATGTTAACAGAGTAATAAACTCTAAACTCGGTGAATTTAATGTCCGCAAAACAGTTAATAGAGGAACCCCGCAAGGTGGTGTACTCTCTCCTCTTCTATGGAATGTTGTGGTCAATGAACTGCTACTGAACTTAGAGGAGGCAGGATGCAGGGTGATTGCCTATGTGGATGATGTTGCTATTGCAGTTTCCGGAAAATTTGTCTCGACACTAAGGGACATCATGCAGCATGCCTTCCATAGACTAACCTCATGGACCAGTGCATGCGGTCTTGGAGTTAATCCGCAAAAAACGGAACTAATACTCTTCACGAGGAAATATAAAATTCCCCCCTTTGACCCTCCCTCATTGTGTGGCGTAAAACTTACGCTCACAGATAAGGCCAAATTCCTGGGTCTCATCATAGATCGTAAACTAAGCTGGAAGTCCAACATCATGGAGCGTATCAAGAAAGCTACCGCTGCGCTCTATTGCTGCAAAAAAGCAATCGGATGTAAATGGGGCCTTCAGCCTAGAATAGCATACTGGCTGTATACAGCCGTAGTCCGACCAATCCTATATTATGGAGTCTCAGTATGGTGGACAGCTCTTGGCACAGCCGTCAACCGCAACCTTCTTAACCGCGTGCAAAGAACTACAAGTACATGCATCAGTGGGGTGCTAATGACGACACCATCCGAAGCATTAAATATTTTACTGTATCTCCCTCCACTTGACTTGTTTGCCAGACAAGTAGTAGCTTGCACAGCGGTAAGACTCAGAACACTACACCTGTGGAATAACCACCATACAGGTCATTCCACCATTCTGGATAACCTCGAGTTTCTACCGCACGACACCGACCTCCTACTGCCTCATCTTGTCTTTGAGAAAAACTTCTCTACCAGCATACCCTCCAGGTCAGACTGGAAGTCTGATACTCAGACGCTGGACGGTCCTCTGCGTATTTTCACAGATGGATCCAAGACGGACGAGGGAGTAGGAATAGGTGTCTACTCCAAGGATCTCAATTTTAGTATATCCCTCCACCTTCCAGAACATTGTAGCGTATTCCAGGCTGAGACGATGGCAATAAAAGAAGCTCTGTCTTGGCTCAAGAACAACGGGCATCACCATCTGTTCAGACAGCCAGGCAGCAATCAAATCCCTGAGCTCGGTCACGTTTCTCTCTAAGACCTCCCTAATTGCCGCCTATCTCTTAACGAGATGGCTGAGCATTTTAATATTCACCTCATGTGGGTGCCGCGACATAGTGACATTCCAGGGAATTGTGAAGCTGATTATCTCGCCAGGAGCGGTACGATCTCCACAAACCTCCCTAGTGGAGATCTTCCGCCTATGCCATTCGCTACAGCTAAACTTCTTTTAAAGAATAATACTATTAAAAACACCAACTCAAGATGGTCAGATGGCACTACGTGCCTCATCACAAAGCAAATCTGGCTTAAACTTGATCTAAAACGTTCACTCCATCTTCTTAGAATGAACAGGTCATACCTAAGGATTCTCATTGGTGTTATCACAGGACACTGTGCCATTGGCGCTCACGCCTCAAGAATGGGACTCCCTCATAATGTTTTCTGCAGAAGCTGCAGAGACGAAGAAGAAGAAGAAAGCATAATGCATCTTCTCTGCACTTGTAGCGCTCTCTCCTCTCGCAGGATGAAACACCTTGGAGCCTACTTCTTTAACGACTTGAGCGAATTGCACAACATCGGCATCAATCAACTAAAGAGCTTCGTTGAAAGCACTAAATGTGTTTACGGATAAGGAACATAAGATCCGCGTGGTATCACAATGGGCCTAAATTGGCCTAAGTGTGACTGTTATCTACTGTCAGCCACTTCAACCTAACCTAACCTTGGTAAATGTTAAAAAATAATAATACTTATAATGAAATGAAATGAAATAACTCCTAGTTTGAAATTATTGTGAATTATCCTTACTTAAGTTTCGTTAACCTTTTTTAACCTTCATAATTATTAACAAATTTGAAGTAAATGTTTCGTTCATATTTTTGTATAAATTCAAGAGTATAAGAATGAAATAGATCTATTGTTTTTTTGATCTCGAATAGAGAAAAGTGGTGTGTTTCTTTTCTTCTCAATCACGTGTTCTGGGGCCAATTTAAGGTTTTTTAACATTTTGGTGCCGAAACCCGGGACAAGTAACGATTAACGATAAATATATTTTCGGGAAGGAATTGAAGCATGCATAATGGAGCTTGCAAGTCGATCATCCTACCGCGGCCAAGTTACTAAGTTGGTGAAACTCGCAAGCGATTATCTAGCATCAGATGAATCCAACTTAAAATTAAATGCCGATAATTCAGATACTATTGAAGAGGAGTTGATTGTGTATCTGGATCGCCTTACATCAGCCCATGAATCCTTAAAACGGGCAAATACTGAAGTTCTTCAAAGTATAAAAGCAGATGATTTTACAAGGGAATCTGAAGCGGTTGCGGAGTATCACGACAAAGCGGTTTGCGTGATTACTCGCTTGAAACATAGGCTTTCCAAAATTCAATGCCAACGAACTATATCAGTGAGTGAAACGCCCCAGGAAGCGGACACAACGCCGGGTTTACGTATTTCCAGCCCCATAACACATGCGGTAAAATTAACAAAATTAAATCCAAGGCGTTTTTCAGGAGATTTCAAGGAGTGGGTTCCATTCTGGGAGCAGTACCGAACATTAGTCCACGAAAATCCTTCGTTATCCACAATCGATAAATTTAATTATTTGGAAGCAGCATTAGTCGGCCGGGCAGCCGAAACATTGGTTGGTTTAACGCCTTCAGAAGAGAATTACGACGTGGCCATTGCAATCCTTAAGGATGAATATGGAAATCATGACAAGATTATAGATCATACCATGCAATGTTTACTTTCAACACAGCCGGTAAATTCCACGACAGATGCTTTTGCACTGCGGCGCTTATACAACTCTGTACTAACATCCACGCGCTCGCTTACATCTCTCGGAGTACCCTCATCGCATTACTTCGTTATGCTTAAGGGCGTACTTCTTCGATGCATCCCAAATGACTTACGAGTGGATTTCCATCCATATGACAACATAACTGAAGGTTTAGAAGAAGAAGTTCCGGAGAGGGGTAAAGATGAACCTAATACATCTGCTGCTTCAGACATTTCGTCAGCGAAATCTATAGGTGACAAACAGGTGAGATCCTTATTAAGATTTTTAAAAAATGAGGTAGAAGCATTAGAAAAAGCGAACCAGGCAAAATCTCATCCAATACGCACTCAACATTTTCAAAAAACAACATCGAAACCTTTCAAAACTGCTGTTGGGCTATTTACTGCCGGCAATGACAAGGAGTGTTTTTTCTGCAAAAGAGAAGACCATGCAACAAAGGAATGTGTTGGTAACATAAGTTTGCAGAAGAAGAAAGATTTGTTAAAGAGAGACAGTAGATGCTATCGTTGCTGCAGAAAAGGGCACAACTCAAAGGTGTGCAAGAGTACGCATATAAATTGCAATAAGTGTAGTGGTCGCCACGCGACTGCTATGTGTGACCCTTTCTTTATGAAACCAAACAGTTCTAATATCGCAGCTTCAAGACAAAAGAGGATGACAGCATTAACGGTTGATTCAACGACACCTAATCAACTATTACATACAACGTCACTGGAATCAACATTGAATTTGTATACTACACGCACAGCAGAACGAACATCCCATGTTTACTTGCAAACTGCATGTGCTTTCGCATTTAAAAATTCAGACTGTGAATTATTCGTTCGCGTTATTTTGGACGGTGGAAGTCAAATGACATTTGTTAAATCGGCAATAGCACGTAAACTGGATTTACCTATTATCGGTCTACAAAGTTTGAGTTTAATACCGTTTGGTAGTTGCAGACCGAACCCAAGGAAAGTGTATAATAAAGTGCGGTTCACATTGCGAAGCCAATATAGTGGTCAAGCAATAATAATTGATGCTATTGAAGTGCCGGAAATTTGTGTGGATGTTCTCGCAGTACCGGGCAATCGTATTAAGGCTGGGATGAAGGAATGTTGTTTTGCGGACGTTTGTAGAAGTGGACAAGAGTTAGAAAGTAGTATCAGTGTTCTTACAAGAGCTGACTGGTATTGGAAGATTGTGACTGGCGAGCATAAACGTATTACAGACAAATTAATGGCAATAAATACCATTTTTGGATGGACTATCCAGGGGCCTTCGTTAGAAGAATCGCAGAACAATTCAGTTTCCCTTAATGTTTGTGTTTGTGAAGACGTCGCAAAATTTTGGAAGCTGGAAGTCTTGGGAATCCTTCCCTGTTCTAATAACGTGATGAGTACTGATTTAACAACCTATATCCGTAGATCAGGTGATCGTTTTGAGGCGTTGCTGCCCTGGAAATCAACGACCGGGATGTTGGACGACAATTACCAAGGCGCGTTATGTCGACTGAAGGCACTCGTCCGAAAGCTTCATTGGAATGGAGGGCTCTTAGAATATGATAGTGCAATGAACGAGATGTTGTCAAACGGAATAGCAGAGGTGGTACCAGAAACAGCTGCTAGCAATAAACGGGTGTACTATATGCCCCATAGACCGGTATATCGCGATGATAAGGAGACGACAAAGTTGAGTATAGTGTTTGACGCGTCAGCTCATTCACCGGGTCAGTTGTCTCTCAACGATCATCTGGAAGTTTGTGATAATTTGCTACCTGATATCTTAACCATTCTTCTTAATTTCCGACTTGGTAAAATTGGTCTAACAGCTGAAATAGAAAAAGCTTTCTTACAGATTTCATTGCATATGGAAGATCGCGATAGCCAAAGGTTTCTTTGGTTCTCTCATCAGTTTGGAAATGCTATGGAGTTTCCTGCCATAAAGAAGTACCGTATGGCTCGTGTGACATTTGGGGTAACCTCTAGCCCGTACTTACTTGGAGCCACAATAAGAAGGACGATCGACGAATGCTGTCAACTTTATCCAGTGACGTGTGAACTGTTACGTACCAGTTTTTATATGGATGATCTCGTGATCAGCGTCGAAGATGAAATAGAGGCTATTTCTATTTATAAGGAATCCAATGCTATACTTAAGAAAGCATCTATGAATCTTCGAAAATGGAATAGCAACAATCCAAATGTTCAACAAAACTTTTCAAAAGAGAGCAACATACATAAGATACAGAAGGTGTTAGGTCTACGTTGGATGTGCGCAGCTGATGAATTATCAGTGGATTTGGATGGCGTTATACGACTTCTCACGTCGGAAGATGTAAAAGGAACAAAACGAAATCTTTTAAAGGTAATCGGAAAAATATTTGATCCATTTGGTTGTTTAGGTCCTTGGACAGTACGCCTAAAAATTCTCTTCCAAAATATATGGCGTAAAAATTTAGAATGGGATGAAACGTTACCAGCAGATTTAATGAAAATTTGGGACAGCTGCTGTAATGAAATCAGTGCACTTAACGTAATGACAATACCCCGTCATGTTTTTATTGAAACACATTCTTTGCAGCTGCATATATTCGCTGACGCCAGTCAACATTCTTTTGGTGCAGTGGCATATGCAAAGTCGACTTAACCATCCCAAAGTTAGAATTAACTGCTGCTTTAATAGCAGCTCGGTTATTATTTTATATACGTTCAAATTTAAGAATAAAGTTCAACGACGTGTTTCTCTGGACTGATTCAAAAATAACGTGGTTTTGGATTTAAGGTTCCGCAAAGAGATGGAAACCGTATATTGAAAATCGAGTCAAGGAAATACGTTCTCTTTCAGATATTTCGAATTGGCGACATTCTCCAGGTTCAGCTAATCCCGCAGACTTATTAATCAGAGGTATTAGCGCTGCCTCTCTTCTGAATTCGTCAATTTGGGCAAACGGGCCAGAATGGGTGCAATATAATCAAACGGAATGGCCAAAATGCAACGAATCTAACATCATTTCACCGACTTTACTGTCTTGCGTCGAAGCCGATGAGTATGTTCTTGATCAACGTGAACTAAGAAGCATTGGGCCAGTTTTGAATTATAAGGTTTTTAGCTCTTGGACGCAACTATTGCGAGTCACTGCATACGTTTTTCGAGCCATCAAAATATTTAAATACAAAACGCAATTTTTGAAGGTCGTGACGGCAGAAGAATTGAACGAGGCTGAACTCTACTGGGTCAGGTATACACAACTACAACATTTTCCGACTGAGATGTCAACACTCACCCTGGGAAAAGGTATACTTAAAAAATCTAATTTGTCAACTCTCAACCCTTTTATAGACACAAACGATGGACTCATAAGAGTAGGAGGCCGCCTACAACTAGCTGTATCTACAATAGATGAAGCACACCCTGCCATATTACCGAAGTCATCATACATCACACGGCTGATTATTGTTAATGTGCATGAAAAACTGTTCCACGGCGGTGTTAATGCTACTATTTCAAAAATTAGGTCAACATTTTGGATAATAAGAGCACGACAGATAGTCAAGTCAATTATAAAGGGGTGCGTTGTTTGTAAGGTACTTAGAGCAAAACCAGCTTCGCAGCCCTTTGCCCCACTACCACGAGATCGAGTTTTATTATCACGACCATTTGAAGTCACAGGAGTTGATTTTGCAGGCCCGTTGTATATAACCAATGAAAATCATCAACGAAAAAAGGTATATATTATGCTTCTTACATGTGCAGCCGTCAGAGCTGTTCATTTAGAATTAGTGTCTGATTTAACAGCAGAAAGTTGTCTTCTGGCATTGCGGCGTTTTATAGCCAGACGTGGAGCGCCAAGAATCATATATTCCGATAACGCGAAGACATTCAGGAAGGCATCGTCCGAATTGCAAAACATTTGTAAGCTTAGTACCAGCGAACGATTTCAACGTTTTTTAAGCGAATCTAGAATCAGCTGGAAATTTATAGTCGAACGCGCACCGTGGTGGGGAGGTTTTTGGGAGAGACTAGTCGGAGTTGTGAAAAATTCATTGAAGGCAGCGATTAGACGAGCAACCCTTAATGTCGATCAGCTTAATACATTACTTTCTGAAGCAGAAAATGTGGTAAACCAGCGTCCATTGACCTATGCTAGCGACGATTCCGCAGATTTATCCCCTCTCACGCCTGCTCATTTTCTTTATGGTTCCCAACAAAATTCAAGTGTTTTCCCATCTGAGTTGCAGCTCAATGGACCTGTCCTTCGCAAACAGTGGAAAGAACGTCTACAAACCCTTTCAATTTTTAAAAAACGTTGGTATAAAGAATACCTTTTACAGTTACGATCGTTACATCATGTGAAAAATCCGCCATATACTAATATTTTGGCAGGAGATGTTGTACTTTTATACGATCCAGCTCTATCAAGGACACTGTGGCCGTTGGCTATAGTCGAGAAAACTTTTCCAGGGAGAGACGGTAAGGTGAGGGCTGTCCAGATACGCCTTTCCAATAGATCAATTTTAAGAAGACCAATTCAGCTTTTGTACCCCTTGGAACTCGAGAAGTAATTGCCCGGCCGGAGGATGTTAAAAAATAATAATACTTATAATGAAATGAAATGAAATAACTCCTAGTTTGAAATTATTGTGAATTATCCTTACTTAAGTTTCGTTAACCTTTTTTAACCTTCATAATTATTAACAAATTTGAAGTAAATGTTTCGTTCATATTTTTGTATAAATTCAAGAGTATAAGAATGAAATAGATCTATTGTTTTTTTGATCTCGAATAGAGAAAAGTGGTGTGTTTCTTTTCTTCTCAATCACGTGTTCTGGGGCCAATTTAAGGTTTTTTAACAGTAAAACTTTCGGACATCATTCCTGCCATAACACCTCTCCATCTGCTCGATAGCGCGCTTCTCGTGATCTTTCTTTTTCTTCCTGAGAAGCCGGTTCTCTTCCCTTTGTTTCTGTTCGTAGAGCTCACGAACAGCTCTCGTGGTTCGATGCACCGTTGCCCGGTAGGCTTCTTGCTTTGCTGCATGTGCCTGCCTGCACTCGTTGTCAAACCAGGGATTTTTCCTTGTTGGCGTTTTAAAACCCAGCACATCAGTAGCGGCTTCTCTGATGGCTCTTTGACAACGTTTCCATTCTTCGTCTATTGTTAGTGCAGGCGGCGTCGAACTTTCGGAGAGTTTCAGGGAGACTCAATCGGCAAAGTTCCTGGCAGTCTGTTGCGATTGTTGCTTTTCGACTTCCTCAACTCTGTTGTTCTCTCGATATCCGTGTCCTTACCTTGGCTACAACAAGGAAATGGTCCGAGTCGATGTTGGCGCCTCGGAACGTTCGGACATGAAGAATACTGGATTAGTGTCTGACGTCGATCGCAACGTGATCAATCTGGTTGACGGTTGAATGATCAGGGGTTCGCCAGGTCCCTTTATGGATGTTGAGGTGTGGGAACCACGTGCTAGCTACAGAGAGGTTTCGCCCCGTAACAAAGTCCACCAGCCTGAGTCCGTTTTCGGACGTGGTGTCGTGCAGGCTGTGTTTACCGATGACTCTAGCAAAGATGTCCTCTTTACCCAGCTTAGCGTTAAAATCTCCTAGAACGATCTTGGTGTCGTAGCTGGGGCATTGATCGTACGTTCTTTCTAGGAGATCATAGAAGTCATCTTTGCTATCGTCATCTTTGTCCTCCGTTGGGGCGTGGGTGCATATTAGGCTGATGTTGCCGAATTTAGCCTTGATGCGGATTGTTATGAGGCGCTCGCTTATGTACTTAAAGCTTAAGACTTTTTGCCTAAGTCTGCCTCGAACAACAAATCCACATCCAAATAATCGCTGCCTTCGCTCTCTGTAACAGTCGCCGTAGTAGATATCGCAGTTTTTCATCCTCTTTTTGCCCGGCCCATCCCATCGCACTTCCTGGATTGCGGTAACGTCTGCTTTATAGCAGTCTAGGGCCTCCGCGAGTTCATCGGCTGGACGTGGTCTGTTCAGGGACCTCACATTACACGTGCAGAACCGAAAGTCATTGTCCTTATTCCGTTTGCTGGGGTCGTCAACAGTAAATCCGTCCGTATCCGAGGCATATTGTTGCTTCTCAACTCGTATATTTTTTACGTGGTGAGGAAGTTAACCCTACGCACAACCTCCAACTGGGAGGACAGGTCCATGTTTAGCCCCGGACAAAGGGGTCCGGAGGAATCCGGTGTCGGTAGCCTCTTGCAGGCTGTGAGCGCCGCCGTTGGCCCTACGAGAAGGGCTCATCCTCCGCCATCTCTATTCCAAGGTCCCGACCTTACCATGGTAGAAAAATCGAACTTACTGAATGTTAATCATGTTTAAGTTCGAATCAAATGAAAAACGTGGAATACATTACTGATGAGGAAGAACTAAGTCGTGAAACCGATTGGATGTTAAAGAAGCGACCTGGTAAAAAACGAAAAGCCGGTTCTTCACCCGAAGTGATTCCTCAGCCGGAAAATAAACTCACTGATAATACAAGTGCCACAACCAATAAAGGAGCTATACCATCAAAAGAGCGATTACCACCGCCGATTAATGTAATTTAAATTACGGAATACAATAAGCTGTATTCTATTCTAAAGTCAGCGTTACGAACTGAGTTCAAAGTGACGTCGCGCAACAACAGTGCGTGGAAAATAATCATCAAGGACTCAGACAGTTATAGGGTACTATCCAAGAGACTCAACACGGAAAAAATTCAATGGTACACCTATGAGAATAAAGTAGAAATACCTATTCGAGTCGTAGCTAGGGGTCTTCACGCCTCTTGTTCAAAGGAAGATGTCGTAGAGGACTTAAAAAATAAGGGCTTTAAAATTGTGGACGCTACCAACTTACAGTCCAAAAAGAAACAACAGACGGAAGGTGTCAAAACCACAATACTTCGCGGCTTACCTCTTTTTATGCTAACTTTTGATAAAAGCGAAACTTTGGAAAAAATGTATAGCATAAAAAGTATTCTTAATATGGTAGTCAAGATCGAGACGTTACGTAGAAACTCGAAATTGATCCCTCAGTGTAAACGCTGTCAGGGGTTCAACCACACCCAAGCGTACTGCCTGAAAAATCCGCGATGTGTCAAATGTCCGGGGGAACATCTGACGGCAGACTGCAAGGCCAATAAAGGGTCTCCAGCTACTTGTGTTAACTGCAAAGGGAAGCACCCGGCTAATTACCGTGGCTACGAAGTAGCAAAGGAAATCCAAAAAAGGCGAGATAAAGTAAAAGCCACCCAACGACAAACCCCAAATCGACAAACCCGAAGAATGTTGTAAACGTCGGAAAGTAACAAATGGTCACTCGAAATGATCCTAATATAAAAGCCCAGACGCAAACTACGTCATCATTAAGTAGAAGATCTAATGAAATCAAAGAAAGATCGTCGCAAGTCGGAGCGAAAACGTTCGCCCAAATGGTAGCAGCCGCTAGTGATAATGTAGATAAACCGTCAGATCCGGTATCGCATGTCTTTTCGGTTATCCTCGAGAAACTTGAAGAGCAAACTAAGACGAACAAACTTATTTTCGAGAGACTAGTCAATCTCGAAAACAAGATTAACAAAAAGCGTCCTATAATATGAATAAGTCTCTTAAAATATTAAATTGGAATGCAAACGGTCTATTGCAAAAACTTGACGAACTGGAACTATATATTCAGGAAAAAGATATTGATATTTGTTTGATCTCTGAGACGCACCTAACGAGGCAATCCCGTATAAATTTAAAAGGTTATTTCGGTTATCACGCTTACCACCCATCAGAAAGGGAAAGAGGCGGATCAACCTTGTTTTTACAGGTAGTATTGAACATATGGTTGAAGCAAATATAGAATCCTACACAATTCAATTAAGAACGGTTCGAGTAAAAAACCGACATTACTCATTTCATGTCTCATCTATTTACAACCGCTAGTGATAATCAAGATAAACCGTCAGATCCAATATCGCATGTCTTTTCGGTTATCCTCGAGAAGAGCAAACTAAGACGAACAAACTTATTTTCTCCGCCCAATATAATTGATCAAAACGAGTTTGAAAATATCTTAAATATTCTTGACCCAAATTTCATAATTGGTGGCGACTTTAACGCAAAGCACACCTTTTGAGGTTCAAGATGCATTTTTCAAAAGGGACATTGCTCAAAGCTGCCATGAAATTCGGTTGCGATTTTCAGTCAACCGGTAGACCGACCTACTGGCCTACGGACACTACAAAAATAGCTGATGTCGTGGACTTCTTTGTAATGAAAGGTATTTCCCGAAACTATTTAAAAGTTGCAGAAAGCTTTGATCTCAGTTCAGATCATTCTCCTATTATCTTGACAATGAGCGAAACCCTCATAAAGAAAGAACAACCGCCTACCTTGACTCATCAACGTACAAATTGGCAAGCATTCACAAACTACGTGCATAACCACATTGAACTTACCATCCCGCTAAGGACCCCATACCAGCTAGAAATGTAGGTTGACAATTTTATAGAAACCATACAGCATGGTGCGTGGAACAGTAAACCAAGCATAATGTTAAATATTCAACAACGATACACCCTGTAGCCAAATTCACACTGCTGTAACTACAAGAATGCTTGTCACACTGGATTTAAATGACAGGTCTTCTATCTCTTCGATTCCAACTACGAACGAGTGCACATGCATTTCGGAAGGAAAAATAATACCTTAACCTAACTTAAGATTAAATAAAGAAGAAATAAAGAAGTAAAGAAGAAGTAAAAAAAGTTAGACTTTGATTTAATATATAAAACATAAGAAAATCGCCAGGAAATCACATCTTGCAATATCCACCAGAAATAAAAGAAATGGTGAAGGAAAAAAGAAGAGCGCGTAAGAAATGGCAACAAACTCGTGCACAACAACTTAAAACTCGTCTCAGTCAGTTATGCAACCAGTTGAAGGCGAATATTAGGACATTCAAAAGTAATATTCTTAACTCATACCTAGTTAGCTTGTCTACTAAAAAGGAATCTAACTACTCACTCTGGAAAGCTGTTAAAGACGTGAGAAAACCCCAAGCCCATGTAGCACCAATAAGAAAAAGTCAGGACGAATGGGCGAAAGACGATAAGGAGAAAGCGGAACTCTTTCCTAATCATTTAGAAATGGTGCCGTGAAATAATACCGAGTGAAATAATGCCGAATTTCCATTTTCGGTCCTATTTCACTTTGATAAAGTGAAATAACGCCGACCATTGCTTGTGAAATATAGCCGTACTATTTAGAAAAACAAGTGAGCTTTAATCAATGTTTACACAAAAAGTGAAGTAGATATGGGAGGGGCATGCTGCCCCCCTGAAACCCCCCTGCTTGACCACATGTACAATTTGGAGTATGTGCGCGATTGATTGTATTTAGTTCCTTTACATTCATGCGTATCACTAATATAAACAAACATTGAATACACTCAACCTCGCACCTACTTCAAATTGTACATGTGGTCTAGCAAGGGGGTTGCATACCTTGCTCACTTTTTATACGCCGTAAATGTTGCATATGTACATATATATTGCGCATCTGTGTCGGTACATTTTCTGAAAACAGTCTTTATCTGCATGTCTTTCTAAATTAAAAGTGAAATAAGGCCGACTCGGCGTTATTTCACTTTAATAAAGTGAAATAAGACCGAGAATGGAAATTCGGCGTTATTTCGCTTTCATAAAGTGAAATAACGCCGATTAGGATCGTTACGTTTACGGAACTTAAAGAAGAATTAAATAAACTCAAACCGAAAAAAGCTCCTGGATACGATTTAACACACGAGAAGTTCTTAAAGCGTTGCTCAGGAAAGCGCTTCTTTCCTAGTCAACGGAAAGTGGCAGAAGTGATGGTACTGAACCCTGGAAAACCCCCAAACTGATAAAAAGTCATATAGACCGATCTCACTTCTTCCGATAATGTCTAATATATTCGAAAGAATTCTACTTAGACGTTTAAGTCCGGTCGTGGAAGAAAAACGTCTTATTCCGCACCACCAATTCGGCTTTAGAAGTTAGCACTCTACTATCGACCAAGTACATCGCATAACTGATGTAGTGGAAAAAGCACTGGAACAAAAATATATTTGTTCGGCAGCATTTCTTGATGTTTCTCAAGCCTTTGCCAAAGTTTGGCATGAAGGCTTGAAACATAAACTAAGTCAATTTCTACAGGGAAAACTTTTTAGAATCACAGCGAATCTTTCAGATAGAATGTTCCGTGTATGGAAACGAATACTCTGCATTCAAATCTATAAGGGCTGGAGTATCACAAGGAAGTGTTCTTGGTCCTCTCCTTTATCTACTTTATACCAGGGATATACCGGAAGGCGAGGGCACAGTATTAGGCACATTTGCTGACGATAAATCGGGTATACGAATGAACAAAAGTTTGGCGAATCGCGCTTAATGAAGCCAAATCCGTTCACATAAACTTTACATACAGGAACATAAAAAACCTACCTGTTTTCATACCATACCCTTCGGGAATGAAGCGAAATACCTCGGGATGACCCTCGACGTTAAACTTAAGTGGAAGGAGTACGTTAAAAAGAAATGTGAAGAGCTCGAGAAGAGATATAGAGATATGTACTGGCTCATTGGATATCAGTCAAAGCTAAGTATTGACAACAAATTGCTTATATATAAGCAAGTGCTAAAACCTGTCTGGACGTACGGTGTACAACTCTGGGGTTGTACCAAACCAAGTAATAGGAACATACTACAGACTTTTCAAAACAAAGTTCTAAGAACCATCGTCCTCGCACCTTGGTACATAAGAAACGACGATATCCACGAATTACAACAGTCCAAGATGAAATTAAGACTTTTGCTCGTAAGCATAAGCGCCGCCCGGAGGAGCACATTAACCCTGTATTTCTTCCGATTCTTAATGGAAGTAATGCTATTCGCCGTCTTCAAAGGACTAAACTACTTGATCTAGCACGGTGAAATCAACTCGCGTGTATTTGAGGTGTAAGCAGGAACTTTCAGTGGAGAGTCACCTGCCTAATGTCTCTAAATTACGAAATGTAAACTGCTGGATAAGTGACTAACTTAGTTGTAGTATTGTAGTATTTTATTTGAAGGGAGGTGTTTTTACTGGGTAAAAATCCCTTTCGCTATGAGAGAACGGTCCCCATAGTGTCCCCCATAGATAGATTAGATTTTCACCTACCCTAGCAAAAAAAAAAAATATATTTATTGCGGGGTGTTTTGAGGTGAGGGTGAACAAATTTGGTGCAACGTGGTCGAAAGAATTAGTCAATGTAGAAGTTTTGTTTCGCACGTAGTAGTGGTAACGCGAGCATTTTGAGCAAATTTAGCTGTGCTAGTTTTAGGTTTACCAGCAAATGCGGATATTCCTTCTGGAGAACAAGTAACAGAAAATTTCCTACCTTGGCATGTTGGGCATAACCATTCTTGGTCACTAATGAACCTATCAACGCCGACGCAGGCGTAGTGGTGCCATCCATGATAGCAATCAATCATGTATTGTAAATAACACCTTATTCAGTTCTCAGGTGTGCAAAAGATATTGGACCCTTCACAACATGCAATAATATTCTCAAATAAAAGCATTCACTGTTGTTGTGGAGATTGGAACCGACGACCTCGAGCGTAGGAGTCGACGCACCTACCCACTACGCCACGGCGCCCACATAACATAACTTGTTGTTAATGTTATATCCCGCGGATTATTAACAACTTCTTGTATATTGTTCTCAGTGAAATATCCCCTTTGTCCATTTTCTAAATTAACAGCAAGATAATTAATCGTGGGAGCCCGGTCATGCCCACTGAATGACAAAATCCTCCATACTGTTTCAGAGCTGCAGATGTAAAGTCCAGATTGATATTTTTGTACTTCTTTTGGTGATTGTATGCTGAAAGTGACTTAATCGCTACGTTTATTTATATATTTAATAACATATTAGATTGATTTTATTGCACAACTCAACGTTGATGTGGCCGTGAACATTTTTACAAGAAGCGATTTATAGGGAACGATCAATCGGTTGTCAATATCATAATTTTGAACGGTGGCAGTTTGTTCACCCTGCTTAGGGGATCGTCGTCGATATTTAGAATAACCGTCATCGCTGGTTCGACTTTGGAATGACTTCGGGAATTTTTTTTTAGTGCATTTGGTATCTCGCATACACGTAGAACTACGATTTAAACCCCGCAAGTTCCGTAGACAATGTGTTTTTTTACGATTTCATACAAGACAGGATCTTCTTCTTTAACCGGTAACACAGCTGAAATAATGCTGTCAATTTGATCTGGTCTAATTTTGTTCACTTACCACACCAGCAGGTATATGCGGCAAACCACGTTTCTGCCATTCTATAGTGTACATGTGATTTTTTGCCCTCAATTTAGTTTGATTATTACGAATGTAAGCTTATCACTCAGATTAAATTTTTTTCGTATTGATCGACCAAGTACTGGTTTGTTAACATTCCATACCTAAATAAGGGGTTGAAATTGTTACGTCTTGTCATTATACGGTAGCAATAGTAGTTCATGCATGACACCGTTTACGCAGTAGTGCTTCACTAATTGGGTAAACTTGAGAAACTTTAAAGGTGTGGCGTGACTAACTATGACGAGCTCTACTCTTCTACTAACTTTATTTCATGTACATGACAAGTGTCAAAAATAATTGTTATACATAATTGTTATATACAAATAAATGTTATATAATAAGTGTTGCCATATTTAATGAGACGTCGTATTAAGTTAAGTATGTACGCCACATTACTCCCCCTGCTTAGAAATGCGAAAGCGTACTCTTCGTCCAGAACGTGTTTGATAAGTATCTGGTCGCTGTTTCATTGATGAGATGTGGTCCTTTAGAGTTTCATCTGTTGTGTAAGCGGCCTTAAGCCGGTCGATGCTAATATTGATGTCCTTCCCACGTACGTCTATTGTAAAAAATTTGTCGTATCGCTTGATAACCGGATATGGGCCCTCATAAGGTTGCTGCAACGGTGTTCGAACTGTATCGTTGCGTATGAATACTGCAGGTGTTGAGGACAAATCTTTTTCGACGAACGGAGCCGGTTTAGAGTGATGTGCTGTCTGCGTTGGACTTAAATTTTGCATCTGCAAACGAAGAGTTTTGATGAAGTCGGTTTCTAGTACTGTCTGGCTGGATCGAGGCTGTAGAAATTCTCCAGGTAATCGTAGTGTATCCCCATAAACCATTCCGGCAGACGTTGCTTTGATGTCATCCTTGAATGATGATCGGTAACCCAAAAGCACTAATGGTAGTACGTCGATCCAACGATTCGTTTCGTGGCACTTGATGGCTGCTTTCAGTGTCCTATGCCAACGCTCTACAATGCCGTTAGAGGCCGGATGATATGCTGTAGTTCTCAAATGCTTCACTCCCAGCAGTCTAGCCAAGTCTTGAAAAAGACTTGACTGAAACTGGCGTCCCTGGTCCGTTGATATTCTTAGAGGAACACCAAATCTTGATATCCAATTGGTGTAAAATGCAAATGCCATGGATTCTGCGGTGATGTATTCTAATGGTATCGCCTCTGTCCATCAAGTAAAACGGTCAATGCATGTCAGGCAGTAGCGGTATCCTTTGCACGGTGGGAGTGGTCAGATGATATCAATGTTGATGTGTTCGAATCTTTGCCCAGGTTGATTGTAGTACTGTACTGGTGCCTTATTGTGACGTTGAATTTTTGACCTTTGACAAGCTATACAGTGTTTGGTCCATCGACGACAATCTTTTTTCATATTTGGCCAGACAAATTTCTCAGCAACTAGTTGTGTCGTTTTCTTAGCGCCGCTGTGACAGATATTGTGGATAGAATCGAAACCAGCTTTGCGAAAACTTTCTGTCAGGCAGGGACGAGTTTTTCCAGTGGATATATCGCAGAGTACTTCAACATCTGTTCCTGGAATGATACAAGATTTTAGAAGTAAACTGGATTTAGCATTGAAGAATGCTTTTATTTCGCTGTCATTTTTTTGATTTAATGCCAGCTTTTCGAAGTCGATGACATCTCTGACATGTATTGCTTCGATGCGTGACATCGTATCTGCTATTACATTCTCTTTTCCTGGAAGATAGCGAATATTTGATGTAAATTGAGCCAAAAAATTTAAATGACGAATTTGTCGCGGTGAAGCCTTGTCGAGTTTCTGTTGAAAAGCGAATTGCAATGGCTTATGATCCGTGAAAATTGTGAATTCTCGAGCTTCAAGCATATGTTGAAAATGCTTGACAGCCTTATAAGCAGCTAAGAGCTCCCGATCGTATGTACTATACTTCTGTTCTGATGTATTTAGTCGTTCAGAATAGAATCCCAATGGTTGCCATTTATCCTCATCGAACTGCTGCAGAACCGCACCGACTGCTGTGTTAGATGCGTCAACCATAAGAGAAAGTGGGACGTTTGCTTTTGGGAAGACGAGCAACGTGGCTTTTGCTAAATTGTCTCTACAGCGTTGAAATGCATTTTTTGATGAATCGGTCCATTCGATAACCGACGTATCGTTCTTTCTATTGCCTTTTATTAATTTGGATAATATAAGTTGGTCGTCTGCGGCATGAGGGAGAAATCTACGAAAGAAATTTGTCATACCTAAAAAACGTCTTAACTCGCAGGCCCGTTGGGGAAGCTTGAATTCCGCAAGTGCTTGGATCCGTTTCGGTGGGGGTTTAATTCCTTTCACACTGATCAAATAACCAAAAAATTGAACTTCGTTCTTACCTAGGACACATTTTGAGGGGTTGATTATAACACCGTATGTCCTCAACCTTTCGAAGATTAGACGAAGATGATGTAGATGTTCCTTTAGGTTCTTAGAAGAAACCAAGATGTCATCTATGTACGGTTGGGCGAACTCAAAATCTCGTAGGATGTGATCCATGAAACGCTGAAATGTTGCGCCAGCATTTCGAAGTCCAAAACACATGTAAGGGAATTCGAACGACCCGAACGGGGTTGTGATGGCCGTCTTTAATACATCCGCAGGTTCTACAGGCACCTGATGGTATGCTCTGCGCAAGTCGATGGTTGAAAAGATGGTACACCCATCCAGCGAGTGGGTAATATCATGGAGATGTGGGAGTGGATATCGATCGGGTTCAGTGATATTGTTTAAACGCCTAAAATCCCCGCACGGTCTCCATTCACCGTTCTTCTTCTTCACCATGTGCAAGGGACTTGCCCATGGGCTTCGCGATGGTCGGCATATACCAGCGTCCAGGAGAACTTTAAATTCGGCCTTAGCAGCTTGCAGTTTTTCTGGAGATAATCGCCTGGGTTTTGAAAAAATCGGTGGACCTTTCGTGACGATATGATGGGTTATGCCATGTTGAGTATTTGTCGGAGTAATGTTCTGGTGATTAATGTCTTTAAACTCATTAAGTAAGTCCTGGAATGGGAATGAATGATTAGCATATATCAAATTGTATAATACTCTCCTTGTTGTAGTGATCGAGCAAAGTTTGGTAATTTTCGTAACTCCATCAATAAGCTTTCGGTCATGTATGTTGACTAGGATGTTGAAATGTGACAAGAAATCTGCTCCTAGAATTGGCTGCGAAACGTCGGCTGTCACAAACGTTCAACGAAGCGGGCTCGTAATCCTAAGTTGAGGATTAACGTTTTTTCCCCGTATGTCTTGATTTTGGATTTATTAGCCGCGTGCAAGAACAGATGCTTGTCGGGAAACTGGCGTTGCTTATTTGTTGGTGGTATTACACTGACGTCAGCACCGGTATCAACCAAGAATTTTAGGTTAGAGTAGCGGTCGACCACGAGGAGGCGGCAGTTACTGTGTTTTCGCTTGTCATTAACTGCCAGTAATGACAGCGATTTTAGTTTAACGAACTGCTACATGGTTTTCGACGCTTTTTTGCCTTGTCGCCGAATTTGTAATGGTACCAGCATTTGTCCGGTTCTCTGCCTGTGGATACTGACCTTGCTCGTGATCGTGAATATGCTCTTTCTCTGCTATGAAAACGGTTGTTGCGGTAAATTTTCATTGCCGCGATTTCTGTCCTAATGTCTGCTATTTGTTGTTGAAGCGAAAGTTGTACAGATGTGGTCATTAGCTTCGATGATTTTGTCGGCCATGAGTGCTACTTTGTCGGGTGGATCGTTGCTTATGGAAATGATTGAACGGACGTTGGGTGGCAGTCTGTCCATCCAAATTTTTTTTGAGCATTTCGTCGTTCATTTGTTTTTCGGCGAGGTCGCGCATTTCGCGCAACAAATGTGTGCATTTCCTGGCACGCTTTTGTGCGGAATCCGCAAATTGATCAATCAACCGGCGCTTAAGAGTATTGTACATGTCGGCGAGTGGTGGATTGAGCACTATGTCACTGATTTGCGCTAGAATATTACTTTCCATCGCAGCCACAATTGATATTTCGTTTTGTCGTTTGTAATACCAGCGGCTATGAATTGCGACTCTACCTGGGCGATCCACAAGTCCGCCTTCGCTTGCCGAAAAGGTGGTATTTTGATTGCGACTTTGGCGATTTGAATACCGCCGTGATTTTCAATTATTGCAGGAGCGTTCACTGTTTCTTCGCGATTTTGTGGCGTGACTAACTATGACGAGCTCTACTCTTCTACTAACTTTATTTCAGGTACATGACAAGTGTCAAAAATAATTGTTATACATAATTGTTATATACAAATAAATGTTATATAATAAGTGTTGCCATATTTAATGAGACGTCGTATTAAGTTAAGTATGTACGCCACAATGGCATATCCGTCATTAATGTTTAAAGCATTAAAGGATATTATAAGCTGGCATAAGATCTGTGTAATTCTGAAATTTTTTGCCAATTGTCGTCACGACTACGCAATGTCAAATTATTGTTCAGTTATCACCACCGCTACTTCACTCGTGGATGGCGTCTCTATCCTCGTCCTCTGTGTTCTCCAACAGGAACTTTATTTGCAAGAATTACGACATTAAAGTCGGGAGTGCCTAGTGGAACACTCTCAATCGCAGTTATGGAAGACTATGTAGCGGTTTTGAGAATGTTACATTCATTCATCTTGTAGAGATCAAACTAAATCACTATCAATTGGCTGTGCAACACTTGAACATCGGGCTGATGCTTCTGTTTCTGGATTTGAGATAAAATAAATTTGCAGAAATATGTGATCATCGGACCAAGGTGGTAGCAAGCTCCCAGCTAAGTGATGTACTTCCTCTTGAATTTTAAATGTAGACACAAAACCTCGCTCTATAACTTGCGTGCTCTTGAAAGTGGTCATTTGAAATGCGTTATTATAGCGACGTATATTGCGCATGAATTCTTTCGATTTTTGATGATTACCGGTAAGAAGAGAGTGTAGTGGTTCGGGAGGAGGAAGAGTTTCGTCTATTCTTATTTTTCCTTTCGATTCGTCCCTAAATTTTAAAGCCGAGCAATGTTCACACACTACTCCCATAGTACCTATTGATACTATAGGATCATCTTGATATGAAATCGAAGAATCGTAATTCATGGCAGAATTTACTTTATTTTGCCACAAATTAGTCTGTGCGGGCGTTTTTCTGGTTCTCTGAACTCTATGTCTATCTGGCTAAGGTGAGCCTCACGCTCTTCTGACGATTCTCTATATCTGAAGTCTTTTTTCTCTAAACGCACTCTTTTTGCATTCCTTGTGCTACGATCTATGTTTGACGTATGACGTCTTCCAGAAATTACCGAAATATCTTTTGACTTCTGTACAAAAGAAAATACACTGGGCAAGTGCGAGTTGTACTTGCACTGATGGATGATTTCTATATATCAGACAACGATTCAGATATTACAGTTGAATTTTCTTCTAACTACAACCCAAATCAACTATTTATTACTACATTCATACAAACAAACAAACATTCATCCATACATACACCTATACCTCTATCCAAGTTGATCCAACACAGAAAATCTCATCCATCATACTGGGGTGGAGTTAATCCAATAGACTTACTACTTCCCTTATGGAAGATAGAATATCTTTTGTAGTGGAGGTTGTCAATTCCAATTCCAATGACTATTTCCCTGGAGAATACGTTTCCTTAACCAGTGTAGTGCCGGACATTCACATTAAATGTGTTCGAATGTTTCGTCTTCTTCAAGACAAAACCTACATTCCTTCATTTTTTTACGGTGGTAATTTAGGCCGCATTGGCCAGTAAGAAAGATCGTTAGCTTTCTTATGCTCACCTTATCTAGGCTAAGGATTTGCTTATAGGAATAGGGTTTGATTAATCGCTTGGATTGCATTAGTCCAATAATCTAGGCGAAGTTTGTTTTCCCAATCCTTAATCAGCGCTGCAGCTGTTGTCCAATTGACACTGCAGTACGGTTCAGGAAATATGAACGGAGTACTTGAACCCGTCCTAGCGGGTTCGTCTGCAGATTCGTAATCTGCAATCCCCTTGTGTCTAGGGACCCAGCCAAGTTTCACTTTGTTATGTAGTAGTAATAATAGTAGTTGTAAACTTTATTGATCAGAACATAATTTTAAATTTACAATTGGATAACTTAAGTTTAATATGGTTTGGACAAAGGCTGTCTACCAGATTGACAATTTGTAAATTTAATTATTTAAAAATGTTATTTGTGTTTAATTAAAGCTCTCCATCTATTATATGTTTTCTGTAACTCAGCGCCGTTGACGCGTATTTATATAATATTTCCCAACCTAATTTTCCATTTAAAATGTCCAGGACTTCATTAATTTCCATCGAAGCTACTCCAAAATAACTCACTCGTATCTCATTTAGGATGGGACATCTGATATATATCTTCTCTTTCCTTTCGGTTGCAAAGTTCACAAAGAATTGCTAGATTCGGTTGATGCGGAATGTAATTTAGATTGATAAGCTCACCCCTTGGTTTAAGTATGACGTTGATCATATTTAGTGAAAAGCTGTATATCATTCTGTGTTGTGAAGATTGTGCCTCTATCTTCAACTTTTCATAAGAAGTACGGCTTACCCTCTCAAGAATAATATTGAACATATTGCTTAGGTTCGTGGTACTTACTTCAGGTGGAATAAGGAAATTTTCACCCGGTTCCAGTCCCAGCTCTTCCCACTTTGTAACAAGATTTCCTCTAGTCGCAATCGTGTGCTTCAGTACTTATTTAGGCAGTCTTGCATCATCCATTTCCAATACTTTTCTGACATATTCAAAGTGCATCTTTATGGTGTCTAGGAACAATGGTGGTACTGTTGTTTCTAAGTGCAGCACATAGTTGGGCATGCAAGCCGACAACCGAAAAACCCGTTTTAAGAAATACCTCAGGAATCTTTCCGCTTCTTCAGATAGAACACACTTTGTTATGTTTGGCAAGAGATTGCAGAGCATCGTAGCAACATTTGGTGGCTTTGGAGTCAATTTCAATGCCGTGGATTTCGGCTTAAAAAACAGTGGGACTAGACCCCATAGGTACAGAGATCACAGTGTTGGGTCCATAGATACGAGTTCCAACTCCAGAATCCATTTTTGATCCATCTGTGTATCATACAATAATTCTTTGGTCTAGTGTTGGAACACCATTGGACTAGTCTCCACGGGCCAATAATTAAACATCAAATAAACTACGAAACAATGCTACCTGACCATAGTGTATTTATTATTATTCTTATTATTATTCTTTATCTCTATATATACAAATTAATGTTTGTTTGTTTGTTTGACCTTTATAGACTCTTAAATGGTAAGAGAAAGAGCACCGATCTCTTTGGCAACTAAAAAAAATCACAAAAACTTAGCTCTATTCAGTACTTTCATATCAAGACATTTAATAATTTAAACAATATCAAGCATTCTGGCTCTAATATTGTAGTTTTCGAGATATCGGCCAAAACGGTCAGACATGCGAATTTTTAATATCTGAGAACGCAGTTTCGAAAACCTCAGTATAGGCATTAAGAAATGATAAATATCAAAATATCGATTTATGTTGAAATTGCTGTGTTCGACCACTCTATACGTTTATAAGTGTTATCTCTTAGATCTCAACCCCTAAATGCCCAACAGAAATGCACACACACCCCGCAGTCATGAGCATTGATTGGGTATAATTAGAATACTTGGATAGAGGTATAGTTGGATGTATGGATGGATGTTTGTTTGTTTGTATGAATGAATGTAGTAATAAATAGTTGATTTGGGTGTAGTTAGAAGAAAATTCAACTGAAATAGTTTGGAATTGTCGTGTGATATTTAGAAATCATTCAATCAATACTATTCGACGTGCGAGTACAACTCGAACTTGCCCAGTTTGGGTATTAAGAATGTATCTTTGATAAGTTTGACTTGTTATAGTAATTACAACAAGACTGTTAAGACAATGACCCGAAAACCATATCTCAAGCACTGAGTGCCTAGAGTCGAATTTGAATGGCAATAATTGCTATCAATATGATATCGGCACTGCGATGATATAAATTAAGCAATTATTTGTTTTTTTCTAAACACTAGTTCCCTGCTCGGGATTTATTCTCTAACTAATCTTAAAACTAAAATACATTTATCAAGAAACCTCGGCACGCACAGTCGGCAGGTCAAATGACGGATCCTACTTGAAACCAGATGTGGGTTTGCTCTGCCTGATTTGATACTGCTACCTCCGTGTGTGTTCCCGGGTATTTCGGTCGCCGACGTTGTTCCCACATGTTCGGCGTTAACTCCTCCACCCTTAAATTCTAACGTCCTCGTTAGACCTTAGAGATGTTAGTAGGTGAGGAATATCTTCGATCCCGATGGTTCTGCTTGGCTGGTTATTCGTCTCTGTAGCAGGTGGTCCTTCAATGGTTTGGTTGCATTTTTGTTGTGTTCGGAATGCAATAAGGACGATGACAATAAGTATCAATAGCATGATAATGTTCATTGCTAGACTTATTCCATGCTTAGTTTCCAGCAGGCTAATCTTCTTTGTTCCGTTGACATACAGGCTCTTTATCATTTCTAAAGATAGAACTTCATCCATTTGTCCCTGTGTTTGCATTGGCTGAAGGATCGCAGGTAAAGGTTGGAGTTCGGTGACTTCGTTGGATCTGATCACTTTTCCTTTTACCTCGATTGTTTGATTTACGTGTTTGATGATGAAGGTTCCATTCAGCATGATTTTTTCGTCGTTGATAGTGACTGGCCCGTCGAACTGATTTAGGAGCAATAACCCGGTAGCAATTTCTTCTATTTCTGGTACGTGTTCGTTATTGACTATGGTGCAATTCGCTTTTTGACTGCGTATGAGCTTCGGTATACAGGAGCTATTTTTAAGGCTTACAATATTTTTATTATTACATATTGTTAAGGTATTATATGTTTTACAATCTTTTTCGATACCATAGGTTTCGTTATTACATTCTAATATCTTTTTATAATCTATCTTATTTAAAACTGTTTTAATTTTCACTGCTTTTATAATTGACAATTCACATTTTTCTCTTTTTGTTGTTGGTATACTGATAATATAGATTAGGTTGTTTTTATTAGCAGCTATTTTAATTTCAGCGAATTCTAATGCATCATCAATATTAACATAAGGTATATTATTAATATCAAGAACATTTTTTGTAATATTTATCTCTGTATTAGATAATATAAGAGAATTTATAATGTTGGCCTTAGCCCAATGTAATGCATAAGCTATATTAGTTACTTCTTCTTTTATTACATCTAATTTATATTTTATTTCTAATATAATATCATCATTATAATAATTTTTTTTCTCTTTTATTGCTTTCAATACAATATTTGTAATATTAGTTACTTCATTAATTCGTTCTAAGGTAACTTTATTGATAATTAATTGATTATTATTATTTTCTAAAACGTTGTTCATTTTATTTACAAGTATTTCGTAATCGTGGTGATCCGGGCTTCCCGCTATCCATTTCCACGTTGTTCCTATGATGTAATTATTGGGAGTAAAGGATGTGTGGGTAATAGGAATTGGATAATTTTTCCTTCTAATTTGGTTATCAGGTCATCGTATGCATTGATATCAATAACGTGAATGATTTTAAAATTACCATCTTGAATGACTGCGGTTCCGGTGTGTATCTTGATCAATTTTGAATTGGTATAGTCGATTATCTGGAGGCTTGAGGTTGCGGTGCACAAAGGCACTAACAATAGGCTAGATAGAAACCAATTCAAAAATTTTTTTTTTTAAAAAAAGGAGAACAATTTTTAATACGGCTTTTATGTATAGTTTTCCCTGATTCTGTTATTACTGTGGAATTTTTATCTTCTAAAATTATTTCTTCTATGTACTTAGCTGATAATTTGTTTCCCAATCTATTGTTGATTTTGACATATATTTTTTCTCCTACTGAATAATTTTTTAGAGCGGTTCTATTTTTGTTATGATATTTCAAGTCGGCTTCTTGTTTGGCTTTAATTTTATAAATATTTTCTTGCCTAACTCTGTCTAGTTCTTCTGGATTATATAATAGGTGTCTTCCGAAGAAAATGTCTATTGGTTTTTTACAAGTTGTGGAATGGATGGTTTTATTGTATTCATAGATGGACTTGTCTAGTAGTTCTGGGAACGTGGAGTGGGGATTTTCGCTTTTTAAGCAACGAATTAATTCGGAAAGAATGGAGTGTAGTCTCTCCACTTGTCCGTTGGCGGAACTTGTATAAGGAGGTACTTTAAAGATTTTTATGTTGAACGTGTTTTCTAGCATGAATGTTATGGAACTTGAATGAAAGGACTTTTCGTTGTCCATTACTATAGTCTGTGGAACGCCAAAAGAAAGTATAAGTTCCCTAAGGGTGTTTTTGATGTCTTCCGTTGCTCTGGATTTTATAATCCTAGCGAGAGCATATTTGGAGAACTTATCAATTGCTGTTAAAATTATCTTTTTATTTGTGAAGTAAATATCTATGTGTACAATTTGGCCAGGGTATTCTGGGACAGGGCTTGCTTGAATTTCGGGATTATTCGGATGCCTGTCATATTTATGCTGCTTACATACCTTGCAGTCTTTAGTGATTTTCGATATTTTTGCGCTCATATGCGGGAAATAAAAATTTTGCAAGATTTGAATTTTGTTTTCCTTACCGTTTCGATGTGCACGATTATGTTCCTTTATTATTTCGGCTTCTTGATGGTCCTCGTTGGTTATGTCAGTAACCATTTTTCTTGCAAAACGTGCTCTTATTTTACTAAAATGGGATGGATATACCTGTTGAACTGTGCCTAAAATTCGTTGTTCGGTTTTAATTCCATTGGTGACTGATGGATTTAAGTATTCTGTGAGAATGCTTATTACTTTTTCTTCAGTGTATTCTGGTTCCGTTACAATGTGGCGATGGTAGGTGGGAAACACAATTTGAAATTCGTGAGACGATTTGTCACCAAGTTTAAGAATGATTTGATTTTTAAAAACGTTTATTGGTGTATCTCTGATTTGAATAAGGTCTTGACCGGAGCTTTCGTCACTATGTTGTGTAGCTGTAAGAGAATTTATTTGGGACTTTCTAGGTGGTCGAGACAGTGCGTCAGCAACAACATTGGATTTTCCAGGTTTGTATCTTAACTCGTAGTTATATTCTTCGAGTATCTTGCTGTTGTCGTTTTTATGGCTCAAAGCGTATGTACGTTAAGGGTTGATGGTCAGTGAAGATTTTGAATTTAGTCTAACCATACAAATAGTTCCTTAAGGATTTCAATGCCCATACTATGTCTAACATTTCCTTTTCGTTACAGGATAATGTTCTTCGCCTTTACTGAGCGCTCTAGAAATGAAAGTAATTGGTTTGTCGTTTTGCGACAATACAGCTCCCAATGCATAATTTGATGCGTCTGTAGTTAAGTGAAATTCTTTATAAAAATCTGGATGGTTGAGAATTACGTCTTCCGAAATCAGCAAGCTTTTAATTTTTTCGAACGCGTCTTTTGCGTCTTCGTCCAAGTGGATGATTTTTTTACTTGAGGCTGTCTTGGACGTACGTCCGTCCTCCCCTCTTAAAAGGGCCGTCAGGGGTTTTTTTGCGGTGCTGCGGTAAAATCCCGACAGGCCAAGGAAAGATTCTAAATCCTTCATAGTTTGTGGATAGGGAAATTCTGCAATCGCTTCACAATGAAATAATAAAGCCAAAAAATTCTACCTCGGACTTCAGAAATTCACACTTGTCTAACTGCACTTTGAGATTTGCGTTTTGAAGGGTTTTGAATATTTCTTTCAAGTTTTGAAAATGGCATTCGACATCTTTACTGAACACAACTATATCGTCGATATAGACGTAGCAGATTTTGCCAATGTGTTCTCTAAGTATGTCATCTAATGTTCTCTGAAAAATAGAGGGATCGTTTTTCAGCCCAAATGGAAGTCTAACGAATTCGTATTTTCCGTTATTGACAGAGAATGATGTTTTTTCAATGTCGTCCTCGTGCAGTGGAATTTGATGGAATCCGCTCTTTAGGTCAAGAACCGAAAACCATTGGTTTTTTTCCAATTGGGATAATACTTCATTGGTTTCATAGGGTAGCGATCACTTATCGTGATGGAATTTAACTTCCTGAAATCAATTACCATGTGGTATTTTTTTTCACCAGAAGCATCTGCCTTTTTTCGTACTATCCACACCGGTGAATTATAGGGTGACCGTGAGGGTCTTATTATACCATCAATTAGTAGTTGATTAATTTCTTTATCGATTTTAGGTTTTAAAGACATTGAATACGGGTAAGACTTGGAATAAAGAGGATCTGAAGTAGACGTACCTCGGATATGGACGGACTTACTGTTGACGACCCTAGCAAACGGAATAAGGACAATGACTTTCGGTTCTGCACGTGGAATGTGAGGTCCCTGAACAGACCACGTCCAGCCGATGAACTCGCGGAGGCCCTAGACTGCTATAAAGCAGACGTTACCGCAATCCAGGAAGTGCGATGGGATGGGCTGGGCAAAAAGAGGATGGAAAACTGCGATATCTATTACGGATATTGTTACAGAGAGCGAAGGCAGCGATTATTTGGATGTGGATTTGTTGTTCGAGGCAGACTTAGGCAAAAAGTCTTAAGCTTTAAGTACATAAGCGAGCGCCTCATAACAATCCGCATCAAGGCTAAATTCGGCAACATCAGCCTAATCTGCGCCCACGCCCCAACAGAGGACAAAGATGACGATAGCAAGGATGACTTCTATGATCTCCTAGAAAGAACGTACGATCAATGCCCCAGCTACGACACCAAGATCGTTCTAGGAGATTTTAACGCTAAGCTGGGTAAAGAGGACATCTTTGCTAGAGTCATCGGTAAACACAGCCTGCACGACACCACGTCCGAAAACGGACTCAGGCTGGTGGACTTTGTTACGGGGCGAAACCTCTCTGTAGCTAGCACGCGGTTCCCACACCTCAACATCCATAAAGGGACCTGGCGGTCCCCTGATCATTCAACCGTCAACCAGATTGATCACGTTGCGATCGACGTCAGACACTCCTACAGTATTCTTGATGTCCGAACGCTCCGAGGCGCCAACATCGACTCGGACCATTTCCTTGTTGTAGCCAAGGTAAGGACACGGATATCGAGAGAACAACGGAGTCGAGGAAGACAACCACGGTTTGACGTCGAAAAGCTACAATCGCAACAGACTGCCAGGAACTTTGCCGATCGAGTCTCCCTGAAACTCTCCGAAAGTTCGACGTCGCCTGCACTAACAATAGACGAAGAATGGAAACGTTGTCAAAGAGCCATCAGAGAAGCCGCTACTGATGTGCTGGGTTTTAAAACACCACCTAGGAAAAACCCCTGGTTTGACAACGAGTGCAGGCAGGCACATGCAGCAAAACAAGAAGCCTACTGGGCAACGCTGCATCGAACCACGAGAGCTGTTCGTGAGCTCTACGAACAGAAACGAAGGGAAGAGAATCGGCTTCTCAGGAAGAAAAAGAAAGAGCACGAGAAGCGCGCGATCGAGGAGATGGAGAGGTGTTATGGCAGGAATGATGTCCGAAAGTTTTACCAAAGGGTAAAACTTTTATCGAATGGATATAAAGTTCGGACAGAAGCTTGCCGGGACGAAAATGGACAACTAATAGTAGATTCGCAGTCGATACTGAGAATTTGGAAAAATCATTTCTGCAGACTGTTGAACGGCGATGAGGACACAAATACCGCTGTCAGGCAGAATGTTCCACTCAACACAACGGACGATGATAGAAGAGAATACCGTCCCCCCGACCTAGGCGAAGTCAAGATAGCGATATCGAGACTGAAGTCTAATAAAGCTGCTGGTGCAGATAGTCTGCCCGCCGAAATGTTTAAAGCAGCTGGAGGTGATCTGGTAGGGCGCATGCACCAGCTCATCTGTAAGATATGGTCGGAGGAAAGCATGCCCGATGAGTGGAATCTCAGTATCGTTTGCCCGATCCACAAGAAAGGAGACCCCTTTGACTGCGCCAACTATCGAGGGATAAGTCTCCTTAACATCGCCTATAAGATCTTCTCTTCCGTTTTGTGGGAACGCCTGAAACCATTTGGGAACAAACTGGTAGGTACTTATCAGTGTGGTTTCAGGCCCGGGAAGTCGATCATCGATCAAATCTTCACACTGCGGCAGATCCTGGAGAAGACCCAGGAAATGCAGATCGACACACACCATCTATTTGTCGATTTCAAGACCGCATAAGACAGCGTGTATAGAGACGAGCTATACAGCGCCATGTCTAGTTTTGACATTCCAGCTAAACTCGTCAGACTGAGCAGGATGACGATGGAGAACTCTCGCTGCTCCATCAAGGTCGGTAACGAACTCACCGAGACCTTCTCAACTGCTAGCCTACGCGGATGACATTGACGTGATTGGGCGAACACAGCGAGCCGTCAATGATGCGTTTGCTGGCATTGAAACGGAAGCGGCTAAAATGGGTCTGGCGGTAAACGAGGGCAAAACAAAGTATATGCTGTCATCGAGAAACATCGACGACTTGGCCAGAACGTCACCATAGGCAGCTATAACTTTGAGGTAGTGAAGGACTTCGTCTACTTTGGCTCGCGGTAAACAGTACAAACAACATCAGTACCGAGATCAAACGCAGAATAACTCTTGCCAACCGCTGTTTTTATGGGCTCAAAAGGCAATTGAGTAGTAGAGCCCTCTCTCGGAAGACCAAGCTGACTTTATATAAGACCTTGATCATCCCAGTCCTGCTGTACGGCGCAGAGGCATGGACAATATCCCAAGCGGATGAACAGTCTCTTGGTCTTTTCGAGAGAAAAGTTCTGCTTGCGTTGATGGCTTTCGGAGGAGAAGGTTCAACCACGAACTGTATGGGCTGTACAGCGACATGAGTCTAGCCAGGCGTCTACGGATCCAACGCCTAAGATGGCTAGGCCATGTAGAGCGTATGGACAACTTAGCTCCAGCCCGAAGAGTCTTCGACTCTGAGCCTGTGGGACAACGCAACAGAGGACGTCCACGTACAAGGTGGCGCACACAAGTCGAGGGGGACCTCGGTCTGCTTGGTGTGCGAAACTGGAGACAGCTGGCGAAAGATCGTGCTGGCTGGAGAGGCATGTTAAGTGAGGCCCAGGTCCACCTCGGACTGTAGCGCCCTAAGAAGAAGAAGAAGAAGCAGAAGTAGACGTACGGATTCTTCCCTTTACGGTTGTCGTAAAAGTCAACTTCTCGTTTGGTTCGCAGAACAGATTAGTATATTTCGTTGTTAAGGAGTTTAGTGCATTTCTTTGATTTTGTGTCATGTACTCAGTCCTAAGACATATATTGTGGATTGTTTTGGAAATCTGTTGTTTTAATTTAACTTTAATTGTATTATTTATAATCATATAATTTTCGTTCGAGAATATAATAGCTGACAACTCTTTTAGAGTATCGTTTCCTAAAATTGCATCAAAGGATTTCAATGACGGCAAAATAAAGAATTGTATCTCTTTATCTAAACCAAAAAGATTAAGCAAGGTGTGGTGACTTTTTTCGATATTTCCACCGATTGAACTAGCGTAAAAGTTCTTTTGATTAGGTATTTGCGTGTTTGCCAGATGAGATTGAATATAGTTCTTGTTGGACCCGGTGTCCACAAGAAACTTAAGAATTTTGTTGTCATTCGTCTTGCACTCAAAGTAGGGTAAAGACGAATTTGTTAGCCTAAAAAAATGGACATCTACGAAATCGTTTTCATTGGATGCTTCCATGAGTCCTTGATCGTTTAAATAATCAAGAGATTGATAATTTACCAGAGAATTGTTAGTTTCCACGTTATAATTGCCGGTTTCATTTTCATGTATTGAAGGAAAATCTGGGTTAAGTTCATGTTCCATTGTAGAGGTTTCTACGTGGAAATTACGTTGAACTTTGTTCGGTAAGACAGCAGTATGCTGTGACTGAGGTATAGGGCGTTTAGCAGCCGGTGGCCAGTTCTTAGCAGTAGGCCTGTTCATGTAATGAACGTTGTTCGTTCTTATGGTACTTGCGTCCATAGGCTCTGGTCTTGCGGTAAGTCTTGGATACCAGGGATTATTTGATTGATGACTACGTTGGGAGTTATGAGGTTGTCTTTGAGGAGGCGTATACTGATTATGATTACGACGTGGTGGAGGGCGTGGAGGAAATTGTGTTGGTGCTTGTGGCAGATATGCTAAATGTGGGTAAAATGTTTGAGGGTTGACACTTTTCCGTGGGGGAATTGGTGAAATTGGAGATGGTCTGCGTGTTGCTCCCATATTATTGTTTGCGTAATTAGACCGAAACTGCTGATTTTCTAATTTTTGACAGAGATTTAGAGCAGTTGGTAAATCCGCTGGTTCTCTCATGGCTAGTAATCATTGAAGATCGCCTTTGAGACCTCGTATAAATGTGTCCAATGCCTTTGCCCTGTAGGACTCGGTTAGGTGATGTAAGGCATCGGGAGGAAGTTCCATACTAGAAACTTTGTTTTGAATAAGAGACAAGTGATTATATACGGTCTGATAATAGGTTTCAATTGGATTATGGCCTTGAGTCAGAGACATCATCTGGTACTCCAGCGTACCCAGATCGCGTCTGTCGGCATAGTGCAAAGTTAAGCACTTCGAAATGCAACTTCAATTTAGAGGTGTGTTGTACGACTCGAGAATCGCGTCAGCATTCCCAACAATCTTATTTCGAACGACATTAAGGATTCCGAAATATTTCGGTGTTCCTTTGAAACGTTCATATATATTTAAAATTTTCTCGACGCTTTTGCGCCAGGAGCTGAATTCTCCTGGTGTTCCAGAGAACTCTCTCAAACATCTTACGACATCTGGAACTTTTTCGAGGTCGTTAAGATTGGCCATGTGTTCAACAGCGATAGTTTCATCAATCCCTCTATTCAATTGATCATTAGGATGTATTATTGACTGAACTATCTGACTGTATTGCAATACACAGACTTGCTTTACAATTCCAGCAATAAGTGCTTCCAATTCAGGCGTAGCGTTCATCGTTCGAGATGTTTGTGGTGCAGAAGGTGCACTATTGGTGTTAAGAACAGCCGCACGAATAATGGGATCAGTCATTTTGACTAAACCCTTAGAAATTTGAAACAAAGGGAATTGGAATTGGATTGTGTTGTTTTGAAAATTTTTTTGATATAATATGGGGAACTATATTATCCCTTTTTTTAACACTTTTTAACACTTAAAGTATCACTTACTTTACTTTATATATATACTTATTATATTTGTATTTGTATTTTGTATTTGTATTTGTAATTTCTTAAAATAACTTACAAGAAAAATATCTCCATACTCAGCGCTGGTGAAGGGGCTTGTTTCCTTTTTGTTGATCTCCTAGTCGGGGGCCTTTCTTCACACTCCCTCGCTGTGGACCTTGTCTAAAGATTTGGTCCTGGTGTGTGTGTAACCCAGTGGTGCGCTGGAGCTTCTTGAGGTCCTTTTTGGTGCATTAGCTAGTGGAGCTTCTTGAGGTCCTATGCGCCTTTTTTGCTATAACACTGCACTATCACTGGGCCCCACGTTGGGCGCCAATTAAACAGTTATTTGTTTTTTTCTAAACACTAGTTCCCTGCTCGGTATTTATTCTCTAACTAATCTTAAAACTAAAATACATTTATCAAGAAACCTCGGCACGCACAGTCGGCAGGTCAAATGACGGATCCTACTTGAAACCAGATGTGGGTTTGCTCTGCCAGATTTGATACTGCAAACTCCGTGTGTGTTCCCGGGTATTTCGGTCGCCGGCGTTGTTCCCACATGTTCGGCGTTAACTTATACAAAAAGGTATTTATGAGTAGTTTCCGGTCCCGAGTGGGATAACCCAATCATAAGGTTAGTAATTAGAATAGATACAAAGAATCCTAGATAAACAGCTCCGCAGATTGAAGTTGATGAAAAGGATTCATTTCACCTCAGAAGTTCGAGTACGAGTTTGCGAGAAATCTTTAATGAATTTCATGGTCAAGCATCATGTTTTTGAGAAGACACGCTGTTGGATGTACTCAATCGAATGGTTTATATGTACTAAACATTTTTCCAGATAAACTTTTAAATCTTCTGTTAACAAAGACCCTATGGTCTGTTGTGTTAGAGTACACGTGAGATGTGTTAAAAGACGAGCCTGGGAAGTGCATCTAAAAGTAACGTTTTAAGTGTATCTTCTCGGTCCGTCGTGTAGATACCGTCGCTTTTCTTCAAAAACCCTACACAGTTTGCCTGATCGTTTGCGAGCAGTTTTTGGATACGCGGTGCTACTGGCATGTTCGCAATGTTTTTGCAGCTTTTCCTTCAAGTAGCCCGCTTGGATCGTCTTAATTCAGAATTGTATTCTGTGAGAACGGACCTATACTCGTCCCACCTCATCGTTTTGTTTGCAGAATTGAAGAGTTTACTGATTCTACTTTTGTCAGATGATCATTCCACCATTTTACAGCACTTTACTATCTGCTAGAAACACGTGAAAGTTGACAGGGTTTTCAAACCTGATATGTTGGTGGTCTGACAGAGATGGTTCATCTGACATATGCAAATTTTAAATAAAGTTAAAAATAAATGGACTAGCGAGTGTGAGATCAAGTACCTCTTCGCTAATCACATTTATGAATGTGAGCTTCACTACTAATAAGATATTCAAAAAGGCACTCACCTCTTCTGTTGGTGTCAGACCTCATGATGCGCGTTAGCATCGCAACTGGTTGCCTTTTTGCAGTAACTGATGAGGTCCTGGACGTCCTTTGGTGGCATGATACTATTGTCATCCGAGAAATATGCCGAGGAGCACACGATGTTACGTGTTCCCCTCTCAGTTGGAACTTCCAGTAGTAGGGCCACCAGGTCTCTGTTAAACGGAAACGGAAACGGTCTCTGTTAAAAAACGGAATGGGCGAACCGCTTGCTAAGGGTAGCGGTTGTGCTACCGGCATTCGCGTGATGCAGTTTCGCTTGTAGCACCTTAATGGTGTTCACCTATCCTCCAGCGAGGATCAGGCCTGCCGCATCAGTTGGGCCTTTTTAGGGCAAGCAGTCGTTGAGGGATGACCTGTGTCCATATTCCCCCCTTTTTCTTCCGAGCAATGCTTCTATACAGCAAATAGCAAACCTTGTTGTTGAGTTTGCTTAGGGTCTCCATGGCCACATTGTCGAAAGTAAAGGCGAGATGAAGGAGCGAACCTTCTTTCATCCTTTGTATAATCTTCCATGAAGAAGCTTGAAGGCCATCATTTTGCGCTTCACTAGAATTTGGTCGGTGACAATTCGTTGCTTTGTGGAAAGAATCCACAGACTATGTGAGATTTGGGAAAAGATCCCTCTTCCACAAGTACAATATTAAGACCACTTTTGGCCTTAATAACCTCGAAAATGTCTTTCATCCACTCAGCAGTAGCACTGTCGGAGCAGATGAAAATTAGCCATCCAGACTTATGTTGAGAACCTGAGAAATGTGGCCACATGCCCCTGTTTCTTAGGCCAATAGAGGCTGTTTTTCAAAGTCAGCTGGGTCGATTCCCAGTCTGACAGTACTGGCTACCTGACTGAAGGTGGGCGCGTCAGGTGTATGTCTAGCTTTTGCTTTTTTAGCTCCCGGTTCCGTGGGTGTGCGATCCTCTAATCTCACTCTTTTAAACTAATTTGAAGGAGGAGATTTCGCATATACTAGGGCTTTTTCCCTAGTTTCGGCTTTGCGAATATCGTAGTTGTATCTCCTCCTTTCAGTTGAGCTTAACTTGACGAATCCACCAGGTCCTAGACGCAGTTTTTCTAATTTCTTTCCAATGGGAGAGCACCCAGATTTCTCCGTTACTACACTGCATATGTCTTTAACGGTGGATAAGTCAGAATCAGCATCCCCTGAACTGACACTAGCGATAGTAGTTGGCAAGGATTGTGTACATTTGCCTCCTATCTCCTTGTCAGCTGAAACTGTAGCTTGCTCGCTTTCGAGCTGGTTCATATTGGCTCAAGGTGAAGTGGCCATCGGAGGCTCAATTGCGTAACGAATACAGCCGTCTGTATGCTCCACAGCATGAACAGTCGCTGGTAAATTTTTTGCTTCACCATACTCATCTTTTTTTATTTAGGTTAGAAATAATGGACCCAAGAGTATTTGGGAAATATACGTCGCCCCAGGCAGCACCCGATATGGTAGGGAGGGCTAAGCTAAAACCGAAGGTCGCCAGGTATTCGTAGTTCTCATACTAGAGACTAAGCACTCTCTTAGCCATGCATCCCTCGGCGTATGCTGTTCCACCATTGGATTAGAGATTATTTTCAGAGGTTTAACCCTCTCGTTGCATACTTTGGCCGAATGTTTACAGTCGTAACATTAAGGCAATGCATCGCAGGCAGGCGCCATGAACCATTGTTCAGTTATACAAGCTTGAGATGCCAGACGTATAATCCCGCTGTAGGATTCGTTGCCCGGTGACCGCCCCGTAGAGGCAGTATGTCTTCTTGAAACGGTTGCTCAAAAAGGATCGTCCATAGACTTTACCGTAAGAGGCCGCACCTGACCACCTTCTGATCACCATATAGTGGTTCAAATTGATCTAAAAGATAACACTCATTAACGTATAGAGTGGTCGATCACAGCATGAAATTTATGTGTGAAAATGAAAATATTAACAACATGTCTTTGAATTTCTCAGCTTTTCTGTTCTATAATATGCATATATTACACATGTAAACTTATATAAACCTAGAGTGATTCAAGAGCACTCTATCTACTGCTGAATACTGCATTAAAATCCATGGCGTAAGCGCACAGACAGCGGGAGCGACTTTGTTTTATACTATGTAAAGTTAACGTTTTTTCTGAGCAGGACATTTTTTTAAAAATATATTTACAAAAACGAATGGGTTTTACATTTCCGACTTTGAGTCTATTTCGCTCTTTTGTCAATTATCTCGTTATCAAAGAAAATATTCGCTTAACCTTAGCATTATGTTCAGGAATTGAAAAAAAAAACAAATTGTGTTATTATAGAAAGTGCACTACGTAATACAATATTGTACATTTTTTTTAAATTTTCCATTTTTTTCCAATCCAATAAAATATTCTTGTTTTGTTCTTGCTCTAAAAATATTTATTTACGTTTCGCAAATAAAGCAACGAGTTGTCGATATCGTTCCATTTAGAAATTTTGCTTAAATCCATCCATATAAAATAATCAAGCTCATCTAGACATTCACTCTATCTCTGAATATATTTTAAACACCTTAAATACACCTCGTATACAGCAGAATGACGAGGATATTTTCTGGATTAGTGCTGACAATTTTTTTTTTGTAGTATTGTGACCGACAAATTTTAAAGATACCGAACATTTTTTTATTCATAAAGAGCGCATGTCCTTTTAAAAGAGGACGTCTGGTCAGTCTAAATATGACTATTCGTTCTTTATGAAAATATATTCTCAGATCTTGTTTCTGTTTCCGTACAAGGTGCTCTGTATCTGTTGTGTTCCTAAAGGTTCTGTTTTTGACCGGATACTTTATCTGATTTTTAAAAATTTTCCTTTTTTTGCAAAAATATCGTAGCAAAGTTACAGCATTTGCGGATGATACGGCATGTGCCTTTACTAGTAATTCTTCATTGAAGATATCTGCAGTTCTCAATCGTGACTTTAAAGTCCTAAGTCCATGGTTCAAAATGCATGAAATGGTCATAAGCGACAAAACAAAAAAATATGTTTTTTAGTCATATAGACCTTTTTTTAATTCTGGTAACTGCAAAGATTTAAACATAGTGCGACTATTTGTAACTCAGAACCTAACTCACAGACATATTTTGAGATAAATCTTTGCTGTGACAAATGTTCTGTTTGACTGGAAGATGAATTGGTCTGCTCACTGCACTTAGGAAGTACTTTTTGGTGGGTACTAGGAAAGTTTATTTCTTATGTCCCAAAAACATCTTATTCGTTGTATATGTAACAAAAATCGTGGGTCTGAAAACATTGTAGTTCTCGGAAACCTCAAGATTTTACCTTTGAAAAATTAATTTTGTTATAAAGTAATTTTTCACAGGATCTACCAACTAGAATAAACGATAAAAATCTCGTCCAATATGTGCAAAATATTCTTTGATTTCTTTTCAGCATTTGCTGTATGGAATGTATTCGAAATGAAACAACTTTCCTCCAAAAGAAATTTATTTTAACGATTTTCTCTATCTGCTTTGTGTGTTGATATAGCCTTTTCATTTCTTGGCCTACTCGGCCAGATTTTGAAGTTCAGAGTCGATGTTAGAATGCCTGTGGTATTTCTTCTAAATCTCTGTTGAGGTCCATAATATTGGCGTGACCCATCTCATGGGATTCCATTGGGATAGTTATTTTAGTCGCATCGATGGTTTCGTTACAATTTCATCACCATCAATGACAAGATGAATGTACCTTGGTTGATGTAGTCAACAGAGCTCCTGTCATATGTAACTCTCTGAGCGATAGTGATTAAGTAGCTAATCTTGTTCAGCGATAGCTACCAGACTTTTTTGATAGTATTAGATGAGCGATTGTTGCGAATATATACATAAAGTTTCTTGGCCTCTTCCATTACCTTTATCTTCAAACTTAGCCAGCATTAAACCAAGATATTTATGTATTTAGATGTGCCCTTGATTCTCAGTAGGGTTATCTGAGGAATCAGATGGGTTCTGGAGAAGAGTGCCGAGTCAGTTTTTGCGTTATGAATCCAAGGTCACATTCACAGTACATCGGCTTAGCACTTTCCATTAAATCACATAGGGCTGGAAGTGATTCGCTCTTATTGCATTTGAGATATCATTCTTAAATTGGATATGAGACAATATCCTCAAAATGTTCAAATAACGGACCAGAGAATAAGTTACTATTACGTGCGACTCTGCTCTGCTTGGTAGCATTTGATTTATCCGGCAGATTATACTTTTGTGGATTGCCGAGTGCCATGGCTACGGTAGTCGGATTATGTTGTTTAAGTCCGCTATCGGTCATTGATTGCAGTATTGATTTATTGTATAAAATTCCATGAAATGAGAACATGAGCGTATTTATTATGGGAGCTTATATTTCATTTACATTTGTGTAAATAAAAGTGTACATTTTGTTAAGTGTATTGTTTGATGAGGTTATTGTGTATTACTTCTTCTTTCCCACATATTTTTAATTTGGTATTTATTGGGGATATGATATCTACTGTTTCATAGGGTCTTTTATAGATGGGGGTAAGTTTTTTGTTTGTTTTTTGTCACCGGCGTTATATTGTTTGAACTGTTTTAATTTCAGATCGTAGTAATGTTTTGACTTTTCTTTAGCTCTTATTTGGATTTTTCGTATTATTTCGGAGCCTGTTTGTAGTTTAGTTTTAATTTTTTTTTGCTGAGTTTATTATTCTGCTTGCAAAAGCTATAGGCAAATCGTTGTTGTCTTGGTCTGTTTGGGAGAGAACTGCGCCGATAGATAAGTATAGGTGGTTTCATTATTGCATGCTTTAGTTCCTTGAAAAATTCATCGCAAAATGCATCCCATTTAAATGAAACGCCTTTACGAAGTAGTTTGTTCAGTAGGTGAGCTATTTTAGAAAGGTTTTTTTTATAAATTTACGATAATAACCAGCTAATCATAGAAATAATTTCATATGCTTCTGATTTTTGTTCGATTTTGATTATGGCTATTATTTTTTCAAGATCGGGTTTTACACCGTCTGACGTGATTACGTGCCCTAGATACATTACTTTTGTTTGAAGGAATTTGCATTTTGATAATTGAATTCTTAAATTGAATTCGTCTAACGAATGAAAGTCTTCTATTAATTTCTTATGTGATCTTGCAATGTTTTTCCGTAGATTACTATATCATCGAGGTAGACTAAACACTTTATGGCTTGTAATACAGAGAATACTGTATTCATGAGTCTCTGGAATGTTGGTGGAGCATTGCGTAGACCAAAGGGCATTCGATTGAACTCGAAATGACCGCTGGGTGTACTGAATGCGGTTCTTTCTCCATCCTCTTCAGTAACTTCTATCTGATGGAAACCGTTCGCTAGATCCAATGTCGAGAAATGTTTGGAGTCTCCGAGTTGTCCGAGAATGTCTTCGATATTGGGGATGGGATATGCGTCTGGGATAGTATTTTCATTCAATTTCCTGTAGTCACTTTCCATTTTTGTTTTCCCTTCTTCGGCACAACGAGTAATGGCGCATTCCATGGACTGAAACTTGGTCTAATTATGTTGTCTTGGAGCTTCTTGTCTACTTGGCTCTTAATTTCTTGTTTGTGTATTTTAGGTAGTCGGTATAGGCGCACGTTGACTGGAGGTAAGTTTAATGAGTTTTAATGAAATGTTTTATTCCGGAAGTGGACTTTAGTTGGTCGCCGTCGTGAAAGAATAGATGATTGTAGTCCATACATATTGTTTCTATTGAGTTCCTTTCCGCTTTGTTTAAATGTTGTAGTTTTAATTCTGACCGTAGTTTAGTTAGTCTTTCTTCTACAACTTGGTTGGTCATTATTGTTTTTAGGTCATATATTTCGTAGTTTTTCACGATTTCGGATTAATCTTTGCTGCTTCGATGTTAGTGTTTAGTACCGATAGTTGTACGTAATCATCTGTGGGCTTGGTTTTTGCTACTGAAATATATACTCCAGGTTGGATCTCTTTAGAGAAATATATTTGGTCCGATTTTTCTATATTGAATTGAATTGAAGAACGCGGGGTGTGTCAAGTATGTAACACTAGTACTGCGACCATAAAGATCTATTGTACCCCCTTTCTTTGATCTAGGATTTTAGTGCTGCCTTTAAGAATTTTACAACATCTCTAGACGGGATTTCTTGAAAGTCTTTCCCTGTTACATTTGTTTGGTGTCATTTTAAATCTTTCTCGGGCAAGACTTGGACAGACGGTCAGTATGTGTTCCATAGTTTCTTTGGCCTGTCCACATCGCCTACAGATTTCTGTGCTGCTAAGACCCAATTTGTGAAAGTGGTAGTTGCATGCCCCATGTCCTGTTAGTGCTTCACATAGAACTTTAAGGTCTGCTTTATTAAGTTCTAGAGCTTCTTTGGCTCTTTTGGGATTGTGATTTTGTTGGAACTTGGTTGTTCCAGAACTGATTTTTTTGTTTTATAACCCAGTTGTTTAGGTGTACGTTTGCGTCCGAGTTATTGAATCCATAGAGGGGTGAAGGCCCTGTAAAAGGTACCTGAGCACCTTTCTTGGCTTGTATGTCAGCCTTTTCATTCCCTTCATGGTTTTCATGGCCTGGCACCCAGATCAATTTTAACCTGTTGTTACCTGCCACTTTGTTTAGTATATTGTGGCACTCCCAGACAGCCTTAGAGTTGAATGTGTAGCCCTTTAGCGCTTTAAGAACCGCTTGACTGTCTGAGAATATGTATATTTTGGTATTTGTGGGTTTTCTGTCGTTAATGCGGTGTGCTGCTTCATTTATTGCGAACAGCTCGGCTTGAAATATTGTTGACTCATTACAGAGAGGAATGTGTAGGCTGCATCTTGGTCCTATCACTCCAGCCCCTACTTTGTTTTCCGATTTCGACCCATCTGTATACCATTTTTGGGCTCCATCGTTCATCCACGGGGGGTTGTTGTTCCATTCTTCTCTGCTTGGTATGAGTACTTTGTAGTGTATTTTGAAGTTCAACTTTGGGGGCATCAGATCACTCACTCGTGTCAACTCCCAGATATTATCTACTTTCCTGAGAATCTCTAGATGACCCACAAGGTCTCCTTCTTTGTATTTATAGTTTCTTTGTACTGTTAAGGCTTGTTTTGCAGCTTCAGCCTTTGTAGCAGTGTGTAATGGGGGAATGTTTAATAAAGCTTCCATTCCTGCAGTTGGAGTCGTTCTCATTGCACCGATAGTGCAGATGCACGCTAGCCTTTGAACTTTATTAAGTTTGTTCATGGCACTTTTTTGTTCACATTTTTTCCACCATACGGCAGCGCCATAAAGTATGGTTGGTTTAATCATTTGATTGTAGATCCACAGACTCATTTTTGGGTTTAGGACCAGAGAGCTTTAATAGCCTTAGAGTATGTTTTGTTTATGTGTGCATTCCATGTGAGTTTTTGATCCAGTGTTATGCCCAGAAACTTTACCTCCTCCTTTAATGAAATGCAGGTCTCTTTGATTTTTAAGGTTTGAAGTTTGTTAGTCCTTCTCTTTGTGAAGCGAATTATGTTTGTTTTGCTGGGATTGATGGAGAGTCCCTCTTCATCGCACCAGTTCCAAGTTATTTCTAGGGCTCTTTGCATGAGGCTTCCTATAGTATCTTCATGTTTACCTCTTATAATTATGGTTATATCGTCAGCATAGCCGATGGCTGTGAAGCCATTATTATTAAGTACGTGGAGAAGTTCATCTACTAGAATTGACCATAGAAGTGGGGATAGGACACCCCCCTGAGGACAACCTCTAATAGTTTTTATAACTACCTCTGATGTACCTAATTTGGCTGTTATTTGCTTTTGCTTTAGCATGACGTTAATCCATTTGATTATAAGGGGATCGACCTTTTTTTTGCTAAGTGCATTAGTTAGCGATGAATGATTTGCATTATCAAATGCTCCTTCTATGTCCATAAATTTCGTTTTTTTTTAACTGGTTTTTCAATAACTTGTCCATATTTTATCATTTGATCGGATCTCGCTGGGATCGTTAGAGCTCTGTTGTGGTAGCAAAAGTGTCTGTTCTTGTAGTAATATTTGAACGTATTGTTCTTGCAGTCCACTACTGTGTTGAATTTTCTGATGAAGTCTTCACCTATTATGCTAACTTGTGTGATTGGGAAGTTATTTGGAACTATGTGAAATGTGTGTGTGATCTTTTGTCCTTTGATGAGTTCTAGATTAAGCTTTATAGTGCCAATAATCGATGTGGGTATATCGCTTATGCCTGTTATTGTGGCAATGATGTCTGTGTTTATCCATTCGTCAGGTTTCAGTGTATTTAATTTAATCAAGCTTAAAGCAGCGCCCGTGTCTAGGAGCATTAGGGCGTTCAGTGGTTTAAACTCCTTTGAAGATATTCTGATCTGACTTTTGAAATTCGTATTTCTATGAAAGGTGGGCGCCGTGGCGTAGTGGGTAGGTGCTCCTACGCTCGAGATCGCCGGTTCGAATCTCGAAAAAAACATCAAACATTTTTTCACTGCTCCACCTCTTTCGAGTCACTGACAATGCTCAAAGAGTATAACTGTCTAGAAAAAGCTTCTCAATCTCGCCGTTCGGAGTCGGCATTAAACTGTAGGTCCCCTTCACTCGTGAGAGAACAATAACACGCACAACACGAGTGGTTGCTAAGAAGCTGGGCCCAGGTCCATCTCGGACTGTAGCGCCGCCATTATTATTATTATGAAAAAAGCTGAAGTTGGTGACGGCTTTGTGGTGTTTTCCAGTGTTAGTGGTGGCATTGGAGTTTGGACATTGTATTGATATTGCTTTAAGTTTTGACTTTAACTTGGAGTTCGATTTTTTTTATGAGTTAGGTTTAATCTTGAGTTTTGATGTAGGATTTCACTTTGGACTTCGTTAAGTTTGTTTGGTATTAATTCTTAATTTTTTTTTTGTTTTGATCTAGTGATTTTGATTTTTTCTGAGCTACGTTGTCCCAATTTAGTGTATTGGATTGATTGAGCGATATGTCATCTCGATTTGGATTTTGATAATTGATTTCGCGATTTTGTGTATGAGGCTTTATCTCTTGTGCAAGATTTAGATCTGGGGATTTGGTATCTAGGTACATTGGATCTCGATTTCTGAATCGATTTGAATACCGATATCGGTGGATCTCGATTTAGAGTTAGATTTAGATTCCGGTTAACAAATTTATCTTTTGAGATTTTGTGTTTCAGTGACTGCTCGTTTACGCACCTTAGCTAACATTCTTCACCTGACTCACCTGACCTTGATTTTTACAGTATCTACAGGAAGTCGTATTTTGTATAGTGTTAACGTAGTTACGGTTTGGAGATTGTAGGCTATTAATGTGAATTGCTCTGTGGTTCGTGAAATTGGTGAACCTTGTGGCCCCTTCGTTGTGGTTTGTGAAACGTTGATGGTATTTGCGTCTTGCTGCCTGCGACATTCGCTAGTGTCATATTTCTTTAGTTTACGGTTACGGCAGTAATTATTTCGCTGCATAGTGGAGGTGAGGCGATTTTCTACACGTATGTACATATACTAGTTCATAGGAATATACAAAAACAGTGTCTCGAAAAATTCATTATAAAACGAACATACAGTTAATCAAAAAAGTAAGTATACACTACCTCCTGAACTATATTTTTCCAAAGAAAACTAAATATTTCCAACAAAAATCAACAACCATTTATTTTTCTGTTTTCACAAACGTAATACTATTTTTAAAAAAGAACAAACATAACAAAATAACAAAACATAAACAATAGAATTCAACTTAAAGTAATATGAATGGAAATTTACATCAAAAAAGTAAGTATACAAACAAAAAATAAAACTTTCTGAAATTTTTCTCTGCTCTCTAGTCTTCTTATCAATATTTCGTTGGGTAGCCTTTGGCTTTTATAATTGCTTGCATTCAATTTGGCATCGAGTCAACCAATTTTGATGTTACTTGTTGGCTTATTTTAACCAACTCTTTCTGAAGCACTCTTTTCAAGTCTTATATTGTCTTGACACCGTGTTTTTGAACTGCCCGTGTCAAATGTTCCCATAAATGTTCTATTGCATTCATGACGGGCGATTGGGTGATGTTCTCAGCTGGTTACGAACATTATATAATCATTATTCCTTAACAATATGAGAGGTGTGTTTTGGGTAATTATCTTCTTGAAAGATAAATGACACTTCTAGACCCAACTTTCTAACACTTTCAAGTAAATTAGTTTTCAATATGTCCAAATAGGCATATTTGTCCATTGTACCATCAATGAAAATTAAATTACCGACGCATTTTTGCCGCCATACACCCCCATACCATTGAGGAGCCACCACCGTGCTTTACAGTTCCGTCAAAAACGATTAAATTTTGCAAAAGCTCATGTAATTTGTGATCCAGCTTTCTGGAATAAGATCGTATTCTCAAATGAAACATTCATGGATCCGATGGACGTGCTAAAGTTTGTCGTAAAACAAACGCGGAGCTAGATCCCGCATACATGGCCCGAACTGTAAAGCACGGTGGTGGCTCCTCAATGGTATGGGGGTGTATGGCGGCAAAAATGCGTCGGTAATTTAATTTTCATTGATGGTACAATGGACAAATATGCCTATTTGGACATATTGAAAACTAATTTACTTGAAAGCGTTAGAAAGTTGGGTCTAGAAGTGTCATTTATCTTTCAAGAAGATAATTACCCAAAACACACCTCTCATATTGTTAAGGAATAATTATTATATAATGTTCGTAACCAGCTGAGAACATCACCCAATCGCCCGTCATGAATGCAATAGAACATTTATGGGAACATTTGACACGGGCAGTTCAAAAACACGGTGTCAAGACAATATACGACTTGAAAAGAGTGCTTCAGAAAGAGTTGGTTAAAATAAGCCAACAAGTAACATCAAAATTGGTTGACTCGATGCCAAATCGAATGCAAGCAATTATAAAAGCCAAAGGCTACCCAACGAAATATTGATAAGAAGACTAGAGAGCAGAGAAAAATTTCAGAAAGTTTTATTTTTTGTTTGTATACTTACTTTTTTGATGTAAATTTCCATTCATATTACTTTAAGTTGAATTCTATTGTTTATGTTTTGTTATTTTGTTATGTTTGTTCTTTTTTAAAAATAGTATTACGTTTGTGAAAACAGAAAAATAAATGGTTGTTGATTTTTGTTGCAAATATTTAGTTTTCTTTAGAAAAATATAGTTCAGGAGGTAGTGTATACTTACTTTTTTGATTAACTGTATAAAATACGCAGATTTTGGGAATTCCCTTCAGAATTCGACTTATCGAAGTTGACGCCAAATAATCTGTTCGAGTTATCAAGATATTCGAGTTATAGAAGTTCGAGTTATTCTCAGGTGTACAAAAGATGTTGGACATTTTACAACATGCAATAACATTTTCAAATAACATTCACTGTTGTTGGGGTTAATTACATAGACCCTCCCAAGAGCATCCGTGTTTTTTACTCCAGGGAAACCATCGACTGCAGTGCCTTGCTTTCGTCGTTAAAAAGTCGGATTCCATGTATAGTAACTTGGAACTTTGTCACATGTCAGTGTTTTCGCAAAATCATCTTGACCACATAACTTGTTGTTAATGTTGTTTTGTCGGATTATCAAAAACTTCTTGTATATTGTTCTCTCCCGCGCGTAATAGACACCTTGGCGTGGTGCGGGGGCTTAAGCCGACCCGCAAGCATGGTGAAGGGGTGACTCTGCCTGGAACCGGTGCAAAGCAATAGCTCCGGACACCCTAATCTAGGTTGTCAAGCGACCCATGCTCACTGGATGGTTCGCGGCCAGGGAGTAGTGCCGGCTGTGTTCTAATGGAGCCTCTCCAATACCGGGTCATCTTGGGAAGTAAAAATGGCCTTACCGCACTACTGCGAGGCCATGGCGTGGCTGACTATAATTTCCTCGGCTACTCGTGGAACAAAATTAACAAAAAAACAAATAGAAAAATAAAAGGCGAGCTGAGCAAGCTGTGGGGAGTAACCGTGGCTGATGCAACAATCCGTGTTGAGCATGAGCTCAACTCAATTCGAAAGACAGCGAAGCCTGAGCTTAGCCGCGGTAGCAAAAGGTAGCAAAAGGTCGGTGCAACCCAGCACCAGCCGAAAAGCTGCAAAAATGCCAAAGCAACCGATAGGTAGTAGCTTACAGACTGCCGAAAAGGAAAGCGGGAGCATAGCTCTAGCTTCCCGACCTCCAACTGAGGTAGTAGGAGAGAAAAGGGATATGGAGGTGAACCAAGTTCAGAACTCCGTGACCCCTCAATCCTTCACGACCAAGGCGACGAGAAAAGGGTGCAAATGTCCACTGATGCCCAATCGAGGGCAACGTGGCGGATTGGATGATCTATTCCGTAAAGGACTCAACGCTGGCTGTAGGTAGTATCTTCGCTACCTAGAAAAAGGCTTGTCGCCTAAGGGACCGAAGAAAAAGGCAAAAGAGCACAAGGCTAAGCCTAACTCGGAGCCTACCACTTCGGGGAAAAGAAGCTGTAGCTTTATTTCACCACCCGTGCCTAACGCACGTAAAAAGCAAAGGGTATCCTCAAAGCTGGACAGGTCAGAGGTGAGACCTTCGAGACAGGTCGCTGTCTACAAAAGCAGGAGCTATGCAACTATTGCAAAAGCAGCAGGAGCTGGCAAAAAGCTCACGGGGGCAACGGTGGCTGAGAGAGAGCGGTTCTCCCTTGTGATTACCCAAGGGAGATGCTGTATGATGAAGACCGAAAAAGTCTAGAGGATGCTCTTGTAAATGAAATGGCCCTGGGATGGAAGCATAAACTCAAATTTCAGGGCATTCATTTCAGGCATGGGATGCTACTAATGGACTGCGAAACCCCGCAGACAGCTGAATGGCTAAAACTAGTAGCACCAAAACTTGGTAATTGGAAGGGCGTGGGCCTGACCACCAAATGTGGGAAGGAAATACCACGGGCCCATTCCATTACCATTTATTTCCCACAAAGCGCTGGGCAGGGGTACAAAACACCAGTTGCTATCCTCGAGGCGCAGAACGAGGAAATAAATACAAAACTGTGGAAGGTACTGTATGGTCGAAATGAGGGAACCGGGCAGGTACTGGGCCTCAGAGTAGACCAACAGTCATTCGACGCCATAAGGCGTCGCAACAATTCCTTAAGTTATAGGTTTAGCAGGGTCGCAGTGTCTGGACTCAAGAAGTCGGAGAAGGAGTTGAATTAATTGATCAACCCAAACCCAAACTCAGAGAGAACAGAATCTGCAGTGGAGAAATCAGATCATTTGCAGATTGAAACACTCACTTCTCCTGCTGACCGTGTAACTAAAGGAGAGAGAGAAGAGGAATTCTTGTCTCTTTCAGAGGAACCATCCTCTGAGAGGGAGCATGATAATACAGTAATTGAGATGGATGAGAGCATACTCCTCCAGGAGGTGAGTGGGGCACTATCCCCTAACGAGCAACAGCTCGATGCTCTCTCCACTCAAATTTAAGGTAGCCCAGGCGAACATCCACTACGCTATAGCGGCATCGGCCGTTATAGCAAGGATGTTCACAATGGAGGACCTGGGCTGCGCTCTTATTCAGTAGCCATAAATCCTGAAAGGAACAGTCAAAGGGCTGACATGCAGGAATGCAAAGGTAATTTGGGACACCGGGGTACCCAAACCCAAGAGCCTGCATTCTTATTAAGAATGATATTAATTATATTTATCCATAAGTTGCTGGCAAAAACAGGGGAGATACAGATGTCTCTAAGACCAAGGGATGAGGACTGGAAAGTTGCAAGAGATATCTTCTCCAATGGGCGACTGAAATGGGCAATTAACTCGTTTCAGCCCTTCAAATCCCCAGGTGTGGATGCAGTCACGCCTCAGATGTCAGGCATATGCCGATGATATAGTAATCATAGCCAGAGGAAAAATGGAGGAGACCCTATGCGATATTATCAAATGGGGGCTAACTTTAACTAAGGAATGGTGCCTGTCGGCTGGGCTAAGCCTAAATCCGGCAAAAAGCACCATTGTACCTTTCACAAGGAAACGAAAACTGGAACGACTAAAACCAATAAGTCTGTCGGGTACAACACTGACTCCGGTAAAAGAAGATAAATATCTGGAAGTAATCTTGGACAGCAAGCTCATCTGGAAAAAACATACAGAAGAGATAACCAGGAAAGCGACGCGTGCTCTGATGATTTGACGAAGCTTGGCGGGCAAATCCTGGGGATGCAGTCCAAGTATTCTTAGATGGATGTACATCTCTATTGTTCGACCTACAATAACCTTTGGTGCAATGGCATGGACCAAGAGAACCAATCTGATCAGCGCGAGGGAGACACTCAGCAAAGTTCAAAGGTTGGCATGCCTCTATATTACAGGAGCCATGAGAACTTGCAAACTGCGGCCATGGAGGTGCTACTGAAGCTGACTCCTTTGCATCTAGTGTTTGCAGAATGTGCAAACAAAACAATAACGAGAATGGCAAAAGAAGGGATAGGTTAAGACAGGTGCATTACATTGAGACAATTCGATGCACTAGTCAAAAAGCTACCTCTCCTGGCCATTCCGAAGGATGACGTGATTAGGAAATTCAACTTCCAAGAGAACCAGCACTAAACAAAAGGGACCGGAGCAAAGAATCCATGGTCGACAGACTGAGCGGTCTGACACGGTAAAATGGTATACAGACGGATCAAGAACTGATGAAGGAACTGGAGCAGGAGTTTTTGGACCCAGGACAAAATACTTCGAATCCATGGGCAAATGTACCAGCATCTGTCAATCGGAAATTTATGCCGTAGACAGATGCGTTCAGATCAATCTTGAAAGGAATTATACCAACTGCGACATAGCAATAATGTCGGACAGTCGAGCCGCTATTATGGCAATAGACTCCTACATCATCAAATCTGAGCTTGTTTGGCAATGCCTTGAGGAATTGAGTAGGAGAAACCAAGTAATACTCTGGTGAATACAAATTAAAATTTTATTTATTCAGTTTTCTTAAAAAAAAATTTATTTCTTCTGACTCTATTTGGGCAGAGTTACCCCTTACAAATTCAAACTTAGACTAAATTACAATTTTCTTAAGACTACCTTAAATACTACATTGCATCGTAGAGGCGTGCAATGTTTCCCACAGGTGTCTTCGGATTACCGCGCTGGACGTTATGGATAACTTGAGGAATTGTTGCGACGCCTTATGGCGTCGAATGACTGTTGGTCTACTCCGAGGCCCAGTACCTGCCCGGTTCCCTCTTTTCGACTATACAGTACCTTCCACAGTTTTGTATTTATTTCCTCGTTCTGCGCCTCGAGGATAGCAACTGCTATTTTGTACCCCTGCCCAGCGCTTTTTGGGAAATAAATGGTAATGGAATGGGCCCGTGGTATTTCCTTCCCACATTTGGTGGTCAGGCCCACGCCCTTCCAATTACCAAGTTTTGGTGCTACTAGTTTTAGCCATTCAGCTGTCTGCGGGGTTTCGCAGTCCATTAGTAGCATCCCATGCCTGAAATGAATGCCCTGAAATTTGAGCTTATGCTTCCATCCCAGGGACATCAGTGGACAATTGCGCCCTTTCCTCGTCGCCGTGGTCATGGAGGATGGAGGGATCACGGAGTTTTGAACTTGGATCACCTACACATCCCTTTTCTCCCCTACTTCCTCAGTTTGAGGTCGGGAAGTTAAAACTGTGCTCCCGCTTTCCTTTTCGGCAGTTTGTAAGCTACTATCTATCGGTTGCTTTGGCATTTTTGCAACTTTCCGGTTGGTGCTGGTACTACCACGGCTAAATTCAGGTTTCGCTGTCATTCAAATTTTGTTGAGCTCATGCTCAGGTTATGAATATGCTCAGTTATGAATAGAGCAGGTTCACCCTGATGTCTAACATAAGTCATTGCACCCTGCGATTTTTCATGTAAATATCGAGATCCACCAGTAAACGATGAAGGTAAAATGACTAATTGTCCTATGCCGCTGCTGTTTTCATTTGCCTGTGAAGCATCTTGAAGATTAATGTAATTTTTTGCTCTCAATTTGGTTTGATTATTACGGATGTAAACTTATTGCTCAGATTCAAATTTTCGCGTATTGATCAACCAAATAACATTCCATACCTAAATAAAGGGTTGAAATTATTACGTCTTGTCATTATACGGTAGCAATAGTAGTTCATGCATGACACCGTTTTACGCAGAAGTGCTTCACTAATTGGATCAACTTGAGAAACGTTAATGGCATATCCGTCATTAATGTTTAAAGCATTAAAGGATATTGTAAACTTTCATAAGATGTGTGTAATTCTGAACTTTATTTGCGTGAATTGCGACATTAAAGTCGGGAGTGCCTAGTGGAACACTCTCAATCACAGTTTTGAAAGACTGTATGTAGAGGTTATGAGAATGTAATATATCTTGTAGAGATCAAACTAAATCACTATCAATTGGCTGTGCAACACTTGAACATCGAGTTGATGCTTCTGTTTCTGGATCCGAAATAAAATAAATTTGCAGAAATTTCTTTTGCTCTTGAATTTTAAATGTAGACACAAAACCCCGCTCTATAACTTACGTGCTCTTGAAAGAGGTAATTTGAAATGCGTTATTATAACCACGTATACTGCGTATGAATTCTTTAAATTGTTGATGATTACCGGTAAGAAGAGAGTGTAGTGGTTCGGGTGCAGGAAGAATTTTGTCTAATTTAATTTATCCTTGTAAGCAGCATATGCCTTTTGATTCGTCCCTGAATTTCAAAGCCGAGCAATGTTTACACACTACTGCCATAGTACCTATTGATACCATAGAATCATCTTCGTATGGAATCGAGGAATCGTAATTCATGGCAGAATTTACTTTATTTTGCCACAAATTAGTCTGTGCGGGCGTTTTTCTGGATCTAAACTGGACAAGTGCGTGTTGTACTCGCACTGATGGATGATTTGTATATATCAGGCGACGATTCAGGTCTTAAATTCTTCTAACTACAACCCAAATCAACTATTTATTACTACATTCATACAAACAAACACGCCAAGTTTATCCAACACAGAAAATCCCGTCCATCATACCCAACCCAAGTCCACATAGCATCCGTTCAAGAACCACGGGAGTGGAAAAATCGCGTCTGTGGTCCTGGTGGCTTGCGAGGTTTCTTACCACTTTATGAAAGACCGAGAACTTGTCTTATTGTGCCGAAATTTCTCTCAGCAACCAAGCTTGTACAGTTCTGTTGACAAGATTTGGTTGCTGCAGTTGTAAGCTACGAAGCGAACGGAGTAAACGGAGACTCTGTTCTGTCTCCACCCCCAAGAGTGGTAACGGAACTGTGAAATCAGAAAATTGGGCCTAATCACCTGCTGTGATGCTAATGCTCAGAATACCTTCTGGGGCAGCAGCAAATGCAAAAAGAGAGGGAACGATCTTCTGAATTTCTTACTATCGTCTGATTTGGACATCAACAATGTTTGGTTTCCAACCAACTTTTGTTACGACAAGGAGACCAGAAGTAATCGACTAAACGTTATCCAATAGATATTAATAACGTTATCTAATAAGATATTAATGTAATGTGGAGATTACAGACTGGAGGGTTCTGTCGGAAGTGTTCCTGTCAGACCGTAGGTACATTGAATTCCGAATCGAATGCGAAACTACAACTTTGCTGAAGAGGAGGAATCCCAGAAAAACCAACTGGATACGGTTTAAGGATGAGCTAGATAATAGTATCGAACCTCTCTCTAAGCTCAGAACGAGACAGAAGGTAGAGAAAGCCGTTTTAGACTTGAACAACACTCTAACCAAATATTTTGAACTGACGTGTCCAGCAAGAAATACCCCCTGCAGATCACCTGTTCCATGGTGGAACTCAGACCTGCAGACAATCCGCAAGGAAACCAGGAAACTTCTGAATAGATCTCTCAAGACCAACTTGGAAGAGGACTGAAACCTGTACCGATCAAGATAAAAAGAATATAAGAGATTAATTCGGATATCGAAAAGTGAATCCTATAGAGATTTTTGTGGAAAGATCGAAACACTCGGTGAAACCAGTAGACTGGTTAAAGTTCTTAAAAAGAACAAACCAGCTAAACTGGAAACACTCAGCAGACCAGACAGTACCTACACTGAGTCAAAAGCCTCATGCTTGAAACTCATTTTCCAGGTAACCAGGTTACAATCGGCTCAAAACCAGTTCCTATCCCTGGAACTGAAGATGAGCTGATCAATGTAACACGCCGATGCTGGTTTGTTTCATCGCTTGTGGTGACATATGAAGCTATCAAATACGCAGTTGCCTCCTTCGATGGTTTCAAGTCGCCGGGTACCGATGGCATATATCCAGCTTTGTTGCAAAAGGGTATAGACAAGTTGCTGCCGGTTCTGAAAAGAATTTTCACAGCCAGTCTGGCACTGGCCCAAATCCCGATCCTATGGCGTACAGTTAGGGTAGCCTTCATACCAAAGATCGGTAAGGGGGCTACTCACTCGCAAAGAACTTTAGACCAAGCAGTCTAACCTCTTTCCTGCTGGAAAACATGGAAACGCTGGTTGAGCTTCATGTGCGCAAAACCGCTTTGCGAATTCATCCTCTATCTCAGATGCAACATGCCTATCAGCGCGGAAAATCTTGCGAGACTGCACATCAAAATCTCATTTTCATTGATATAGAGGGTGCCTTTGACAATGCGACTTTTGATGGCATGTGCCACTCGGCCAGAGAACACGGTGTAGATGAATCATTAGTGCTTTGGATTAAAGCAATGCTGATGAATAGAACTATTATTGCGGACGCGGACTGTTGCCAGTATGTTATGGCGGGGGTAAATAGGGGCTGCCCGCAGGGTGGTGTCTTGTCTCCTCTGCTATGGTGCATGCTGGTTGACTCTCTGCTCGATGCTCTCAAAAGTTCTAAAATCTACGCCCAGGCCTATGCGGATGATGTAGCTGTTCTGTCTGTCGGATCATGCCTAGCAGATGTGTGTTCAAAAGCGCAGGCAGCTCTAGACGTGATCGACGATTGGTGTACCAGAAATGGGCTTTCAGTCAACCCTCTTAGAACCGAGGTTGTCCTCTTTACGAGGAGGAGGAAACTGACTGGTTTGACTCAACTAGTACTACAAGGTGTCGCCATCCGCTTTTCCGAAGAAGCTAAATGTCTGGATGTCATTCTAGATAGGAAGCCTCTGTGGAAAAAACACATCGAAACAAAAATTGCGAAGGCACTCTCAGTTTTCTGGCAGTGTAAGGGAATCCAGTGGTCTATCACCAAAAAGATCCGTTTGGATCTACACGGCTATGATTAGGCCCCTTCTCTCCTATGCATCGGTCGTTTAGTGGAATAAGCTTTCGCGTAAACACGTAACTGCTGCTTTCACCAAGTTTCAAAGAACGGTCTGTACCGACTGCATAAGGGCCTTCCCTAGGATGCCTGGTTCTGCTCTTGATGAATTGCTAAGATGAGATGAGGCATTCTCAGGACCTGAACCTACGCTGAGACTGCTCGCGTCCTTGGTTAGGGCTTCCATCGATGGTTGGACTTTTCGAGAGCACAACCGCAGGTGGCATGACTCCCCAGGACGTCTGTAAGAAATCCGCGGCTTTCTTGTTATCTCTTATCAGAAAAGACTGCAGACAACTTATGGGCGTACTAACGGGGCACTACACCTTCGCCAAACACCTAAGTGTGCTTGGGCTAAGCGATGAAACCCTCTGCGACGCCTGTAGAGAAGACGATGACACTGCAGAGCACTTCCTCTGCTATTGTCCCGCCTTTGCTCGGATCAGGTGGCAGTTATTCGGTGCTAATGAGGTGAGTGCTAATGATGTAGGCTCCTCATCACAGAAGCGCCTGCTGGTCTTCCTTCGGAAGACCATGAAATTCCATTAAAAGTAGGTTGCTGCCTGGCAGCACAATGGACCGGTTTTTGAGTCTGAGTGCTCCAGTGTAGTGTTACAAACAGCTCAGACAAATAAAACCAACAAATCGTACCCAACCACTGTTCATGTCTGCACTGTGTGTGTGTATTTCTGTTGGGCATTTAGTGGTTGAAATCGATCTTAGAGATAACACTCATCAACGTTATCTTAATAACCGATTTTATTAGGGGTCCGATCAATGGATTGTAACGAAAAAAAACAATTCATTCCGTTTTCAATAATCACCACTTTATTACTTCTACTATTACTGAACTTGTCTACAAACACACGGTTTTCACTTTATTCACTCTAAAATCAAACTTGCCTCTGCTCCTGCCATTCGGGGATATTTATACTTCTCCAACCGGATTCCATTATCTTCACGAACCCTTGACAATGATCTTTGCCTGACAGCTGCTCAATTCTCTCTATGAAATTTCCCTTTTTCCAGTATCACAGAAGGTGGGTTCCAATTGGATCGACTCATGTTTGTATTTATTTACGGTAGATGGCGTTAGTGTATTTTCCAAACAAATAGATGGGGCAGTGTATAAATTCGCCACACTACCCACATCCTAAACGTGTTCATCCCGAACAAGATTTAAAATCTCTCCCTTATACGGTGCCAGTTGTTCCAGGTGTACGACTTTCCCTTTTGCTCTGCTGCTAGCGCTCCATAACATAGACCACGTCATTAATTCGTTCAATAACCCTGTATGGTCCTTCCCAATATGTCTGCAGCTTGGGTGACAGTCCCTTCATCTGTTGTGGATTGTGAAGCAACACCAATTGTTCCTCCTCAAAGCCTCCAAAATTAGCTTTGATGTCGTACCGCGCCTTCATCTTGTCACTTTTTAGCTGGGTACGCTTCCTTATATCCCGGTGAGCCTGGTCCAAACGTTCCTTTAGAGATGATGGCTCCTCTTCAATTGTCGATATGCCAAACCTCAGATCTGCTGGAAGCCTTAAATCCAATCCGAATATATCTTTTGCAGGCGACGTCGATGTCGTGTCGTGTAGAGCGGATCGGTACGCCATAAGGAATGCTGGTATTTGTTCGTCTCAGTCCCGTTGATACTTATCGACCACTTTGCTCAAATACTCCTGAAGCGTCCAGTTGAACCTTTCCACCATGGCGTCTGATTGTGGATGCAACGGTGTTGTTCGTGTCTTGTGTATGCCTAAGTTCAGACACAGATCTTTGAAGACCGCATACACGAAATTTCTTTCCAGAGCCGAGTGCAGCTCCAAAGGAACACCGAAACGACATACCCAATTGCTGAAGAATGCATCCGCACATGTCTTGGCTTTCTGGTTCGGCATGGCGTACACTTTCGGCCACTTGCTGAATTAGTCGATCACCACAAGGACGTACTTATTGCCACGATCACTAATAGGAAAAAGGTTTTGCTACGTCCATCGCAACTCTTTCGAATGGTGCTCCCATGTTGTATTGGTGCATATTCCCACGGCTTCTTGAATGTAGTCCCTTTGCCTTTGTGCACTTTTCGCATGCTTGGATCCACTCGGTATCTGGCTGCTGGCATCCAACCCAGTAGAACCTCTGTTTGATTCTCTCTACCGTCTTTGTGATGCCCAGATGTCCTTCTCCACTAGTCCAAGACAATCTCGTGTATCCTTCGCCTCGGACCCACAATCAAGCTCCTTGTCGTTTTGCCGTATTCACTTTCCCAAACGCGATGCAAACAACCATTCTTTAGCTGTAGACTTCGCCACTGCGTCCAATAGGCTTTGGCGGTAGGACTTTCGGATGTCATTTCCTCCCACGTCGGTCTTGTCCCACGTTCTTTCGCTTCGATGATCTGTTCCAGCGACCACTCCGAAAGAACACTCAACCATCGCACATCGACGCTATTCTTCTTAACTTCCGCCCTTGTGCAATGATTGCACTCCACCTTACAAGAGCGTCGCGATAGTGCGTCCCCATTGCCATGTTGTCTCAATTTTCGGTGTTGGATATTAAACCGTGCAAGTTGACCTTCAGGATTCTTGAACTGGAGAAGCCATCGCAATGCAGCATGATCCGTTCTCAGGTAGAACTGTTGGTCATATAAATACTTGTGAAAGTGTTTCACGCTTTCCACCATTGCCAGAAGCTCTCTTCTCGTGATGCAATAGTTTCGTTCGGGTTTCGACAAAATTTTACTATAATAGGCAATTACCTTCTCCTCGCCATCAATTGATTGATTGAGGACACCACCTATTCCGTAAGCGCTTGCATCCGTATCTAGTATGAATGTGTTGCCGAATACTGGGTACGCGAGGATTGGTGTAGAACAGAGTAGCTTCTTCAACGCCTGAAATGCTGTTTCCTGCGACTCCTTCCACACAAATGGCTGATTCTTTCTCGTCAGCTCGTGCAAGCTATGCGCCCTGTCCGCAAAACTCCTCGTGCAGATTCGTAGGTCTCGGCCAATCACTTACCGCTGATATCTTTTCCTCTTCGGTGTATATGCCTTCTGTTGTTATCCGGTGACCGAGGTACTTCACTTCCCTCCTGAACAACGACCACTTCTCCGAACTGAGCTTAAGTCCAGCTCCCGCAATGCGTTGGAATACCTCTTCCAGATTCCTCAAATGGTCATTGAAGTGCTTCCCCATAACGATGATATCGTCGAGGTATACCAAGCAGGTCTTCCAGCGTAAGCCCCTGAGTACATGCTCCATTAGCCGCTCGAATGTTGCTGGAACGTTGCACAGTCCAAATGGCATTACAAGAAATTCCCAAAAGCCGTCTCCGGTACTAAAAGCTGTCTTTTCTCGATCGTTTTTGTCTATTTCCACTTGCCAATAACCACTTTGGAGGTCCAATGTAGAGAACCATTTCGCTCCAGACAACGTGTCCAGGGTACCGTCTATTCTTGGCAGGGGTTAACTATCTTTCTTCGTTACCTCATTCAACTTCCTGTAGTCCACATAGAAACGTGTGCTGCCATCCTTTGATCCTTCTTTTTAACTAATACCACTGTTGGCTTGATTCTTTGTTCCGGCTGGAACTCGCAGTTCACTACCGCCGCTTCCTCTTGGCAATGTCCTATTATTCGGCCCTTCCTGATCGTCTGCGTTTGTTTTCCCAGGTTAAGGACTCTTACCAAAGAGTTATTACCAACTTTACTTCTTTGGCTTGGATGAGGGTTTATCCCATCTAAGTTCTTGACTGTGACTAAGTTCTTGACTGGTGCGTTCTTGACTAGGTGCGTCGACTCCTACGCTCGATGTTGTCGGTTCGATTCTCGAATAAAAACACTAAACTTTCTTTCACTGCTCCACCTCTTTCGAGTCACTGACAATGCTCAAAGAGTATAACTGTCTAGAAAAAGCTTCTCAATCTCGCCATTCGGGGTCGGCATTAAACTGTAGGTTCCCTCCACTTGTGAGAGAACAATAGCACGCACAACACGAGTGGTTGGTGAGAAGCTAGGCCCAGGTCCACCTCGGACTGTAGCGCCGCCGTTATTATATTATTATTATTATTATTAAGTTCTTGACTGGTGTTTTGTCTCTGGCTTCCACTACCAACAACGTACTGCTCCCACAATCTTCATCCAAAGTTCAGCGGAATTCTCGTGTTCTTTTCTGTGACGACTTGGTTGACCTTCGGAGACTTGCCCTCCCCAACATTCAATGGTATCTCAGAATTCTTGTACCTCAGAATCCTCCGTTTAAGGTCCTTATCATGAAGTCCATGCAGAGGATCAACTTATCTACTATTTCCGCCACTATGAACTCCTGCTCAACTGTCGTACTGTCTATGGTAATACTCTCGTTTGACTTCCCCAGTATCGGGGCATCCTCTATTGTCATTGTGCGTACCCGTATCCGAAACAACGGCTCCACTCCTTTCATCAGATCACTCCATATGATTGAATGTGATACTCCCGTATCCAATGTTACCGTCAACCACTTACCTCCAACGATGCCGATGACAGCGAGATTGTTCGCCTTTCGTCCGAGTTGGAAAACAAGGATTGTGGGGCAATCCGTTGTGGGAACGAGTTTTTGTCCCTCGAAACTGACTCCTTTTAGTTTAACGAGGGCTTATTGCCGCCGCTTTCGCCGCTCGTATCTGGCTGCCGTATTTTTAGATTTCGAGCCGGTGACTGGGATCTGGAACGTTTCCTTCGTTCCCTGCAATCACGTGCCATGTGCCCGAACTTGTCGCAGACGAAGCACCGGCCCTTAAATTTGTCTTGAGTAGGGCTCGGCTCGGCAATTCCCTCTATGAAATTTCCCTATATCCAGTATCACAGATGGCGGGTTCCAATTGGATCGACTCATGGTTTTTATTTATTTACGGTAGATGGCGTTAGTGTATTTTCGCCGCAATACCCACAACTAGATCTTTGAATTTTTCGGCTTTTTTGTACTATAATATGCATGTTTTATACATATAAACCTTCCTCTTGAATCACTCTATCTATTGCTGAATAATAATAATAATAATAATAGCGGCGCTACAGTCCGAGGTGGACCTGGGCCTAGCTTCTCAGCAACCACTCGTGTTGTGCGTGCTATTGTTCTCTCACGAGTGGAGGGGACCTACAGTTTAATGGCGACTTCGAACGGCGAGATTGAGAAGCTTTTTTCTAGACAGTTATACTCTTTGAGCATTGTCAGTGACTCGAAAGAGGTGGAGCCGTGAAAAAATGTTTGATGTTTTTTTTTCGAGATTCGAACTGACGACCTCGAGCGTAGGAGTCGACGCACCTAACCACTACGCCACGGCGCCCACACCATTGCTGAATACTGCACTAACATCCGTTGTGTAGTTTAAAAGCTCTAAGCGCACAGACAGCGGGAGCGACTTTGTTTTATACTATGTTAAGGTTGGCAATTTGCTTCTTCCTTAAAAAGAGGAAACAATAATTTTCCCAGTTTTCTTTATATGACCTAACCCAGATCGGTACCTTTTAACAGTTTAAACACAACCTTTGTAATAAAATCTATCATATCATGAACACAGCATGATACGAAATACTAAGTTGCTTTTCATTTCATATACCTTCATATACATATATCCATAACATCAACCAAAATGTTTCATATACAGACATGTATGTATATATGCATGGATATCCTTAACGTGTAAAAAATATAACATACTGAATCATAAATTTTGATTAGTTTTCATCCAAATGATTTTCATTGACGGCAACCGCATTCGTCAGATCGCTCTTTATGCGAAATAATCCCTGATATTCAGCCACAATAAAGCACCGGACACCTCCTCAGAAATGTGATCTGCTAATGGCTTTAATCGTTAATCTCTGCCACTTATTAATTTTCGTTTTATGATTCTTTTCTCTCAGTAAGCGATGATTTATGACCAAAATATCGAACGCATTTTTCATGCCAAACTTAATCACAGATCTCGAAACTCAGCTGACTCCATACTGAAATATTAATTATGTATGTTCTTGGTTTGCTGTGCAGATGATCACCTCTTCACGATGAATGCACGATGCCTTCAAGTCATTAAACCTCGTCCCGATCGAAAATCTATTAATTTGTTAAATAAATTTAAATCATTTTCATTCGACTACTAAAGACACATACTTCAGTGGTCATTGTATAGGTGTTCCACAGTGATTCATGGGTCTTTGAAAACAAATATCAATCATTGCTATCTGCACAAGATAATTTGTTAAGTGTTTGCTATTAAAATGAGATTAATTACTGCGGGTTATCAATTTGTCTGCGATCATTGAACGCGTCTATTTCCCACAATGGATTCAGGTTGGAATTGTGTAGGAATAGAGTACCGCTGCCGCTGGCATAATTCGATCTTTTAGTCTTGGATAACAATGGTACGGTTTTATAATGAAAATGAAAGAAATGAAAAAAATCCTACTTGTTCTTTAATTATTTCACACTCCACCCACCTTCAACTGCCGCAGAGTGGAGTTGGCGCACTAAATCGAGTAACTTTCATCATCTGTTCCATGCCACATACAGAATCATTAAGATGAATCTTTGAATAATTCAATATGTTTCGTGTTAAAAATAGAAATGCAATTAGAGCGCGGATGCTGCTGTCATCAGCTGACAGATATTCTGTCAACTTCGAAATTCGTTATGCACATATGGGTGTATGTTTGTTTTTTGGAGAGGACTAATGTTCTACGAAATAATGCTCATTTAATGAAAGAGATAAATTAGGATTCACATATTCAATTTAAATATCGTACAATAAATTGCAACAGAATAAATGTACTACAACAGACGAAACGTGACTTTCAGCAATATGCCGACAACTATTTTGACTATTAATGATACTTATCATTGCAGGAATGTTTTATTTTAGTCACCGCATCGATTGCATTTAAAATGCGATTTGGATCTTTTGTAGATACTGTTTATGACTTGCATATGTATGTAAATTGCTTTTTTTGCTGTCTTCCTGATTTCTGAGTCGGTGGTCGCATTTTTAAAGGTCATATACCAATTTTTGGACGTGTTAATCGTGCGTGCTCTAGTGCACAAATTCGGGTCAAGAATTTCAAAATTGAATGTTTTTGTATTAGTAAAACAAGAAAATATGGACCATCGGATAGAGGTATGCCACCGAAGACGTGGCGAGCATTTGGCCGATATTTTGTTTCACACATAATTGTCATAGATCCTTCTATCAAAAAACATTAAGATATTTCTCTGGAAACTTTTTGTTTTATTTATAATTACCATCGTGCGTTTTCGTTGGACCACCATTTATAATTTCAATGATCCAAAAGATCCAAAAAATTTAAACATCTCAAAAATAGAGACTACAAGAAATGGATCAGTAATAATAGAAAAACCCAGAAAAACCAACTGGATACAGTTTAGGGATGAGCTCGATAATCGTATCGTAACCTCTCTCTAAGCTCAGAACGAGACAGAAGGTAGAGAAAGCCGTTCTAGACTTGAACAACACTCTAACCAAATGTTTTGAACTGACGTGTCCAGCTAGAAATACCACCTGCAAATCACCTGTTCCATGGTATAACGCAGAACTGCAGGCAATCCGCAAGGAAACCAGGAAACTTCTGAATAGATCTCTCAAGACCGACTTGGAAGAGGACTGGAACCTGTACCGATCAAATCAAAAAGAATATAAGAGATTAGTTCGGATATCGAAAAGTGCCTCCTATAGGGATTTTTGTGGAAAGATCGAAACACTCGGTGAAACCAGTAGACTGGTTAAAGTTCTTAAAAAGAACAAACCAGCCAAACTGGAAACACTCAGAAGACCAGACGGTACCTACACTGAGTCAAAAGCTGAAACGCTTAGCCTCATGCTTGAGACTCATTTTCCAGGTAACCAGATTACAACCGGCTCAAAACCAGTTCCTATCCCTGGAACTGAAGATGAGCTGATCAATGTAACACGCCGATGCTGGTTTGTTTCATCGCGTGTGGTGACAGATGAAGCTATCAAATACGCAGTCGCCTCTTTTGATGGTTTCAAGTCGCCGTATACCGATGGCATATATCCAGCTTTGTTGCAAAAGGGTATAGACAACTTGCTGCCGGTTCTGAAAAGAATTTTCACAGCCAGTCTGGCACTAGCCCAAATTCCGCCAAGAACTTTAGACCAATCAGTCTAACCTCTTTCCTGCTGAAAAGCATGGAAACGCTGGTTGAGCTTCATGTGCGCAAAACCGCTTTGCGAATTCATCCACTGTCTTAGATGCAACATGCCTATCAGGGCGGAAAATCTTGCGAGACTGCACATCAAAATCTCGTTGACAGAATCGAATGTGCACGCGACAGGAAAGAGTACGCGCTGGGCATTTTCATTGATATAGAGGGTGCTTTTGACAATGTGACTTTTGATGGCATGTGCAACTCGGCCAGAGAACACGGTGTAGATGAATCATTAGTGCTTTGGATTAAAGCAATGCTGATGAATAGAACTATTATTGCAGACGCGGACTGTGGCCAGTATGTTCTGGCGGGGGTAAATAGGGGCTGCCCGCAGGGTGGTGTCTTGTCTCCTCTGCTATGGTGCATGCTGGTTGACTCTCTGCTCGATGCTCCCAAAAGTTCTAAAATCTACGCCCAGGCCTATGCGGATGATGTAGCTGTTCTGTCTGTCGGATCATGCCTAGCAGATGTGTGTTCAAAAGCGCAGGCAGCTCTAGACGTGATCGACGATTGGTGTACCAGAAATGGGCTTTCAGTCAACCCTCTTATAACCGAGGTTGTTCTCTTTACGAGGAGGAGGAAATTGACTGGTTTGACTCAACTAGTACTAAAAGGTGTCACTAGATAGGTAGCTTCTGTGGAAAAAACACATCGAAACGAAAATTGCGAAGGCACTGTCAGTTTTCTGGCAGTGTAAGCGAATTTTCGGCAAATCCAGTGGTCTATCACCAAAAAGATCCGTTTGGATCTACACGGCTATGATTAGGCCCCTTCTCTTCTATGCATCGGTCGTTTAGTGGAATAAGCTTTCGCGTAAATACGTAACTGCTGCTTTCACCAAGCTTCAAAGAACGGTCTGTCTCGGCTGCATAGGGGCCTTCCCTAGCACGCCTGGCTCTGCTCTTGATGCCCTGCTGAACCTCCCCCCCCCTAGATGTCCATGTCATGGGGTGTACTCTCAAGGCCAAGGTTTTGGTGCAGCTCGCACTGGAGTTTCGATGACCTTGCGCACCGCATTTCCTTTGACCCCAGTTTTATGGATATGCCGTCTGACGCACGGACACCAGTACTCCAGCTGCGACGAACATACAAAGTCGACTTTCCCTGCACTCAGGACTGACTCTGGCCAGAATCTGAGCCAGGAAAGGAATGTAGTCGAATTTTCACGGACGGCTCCAAGACCAATGAAGGATCTGGTGCTGGTGCCTTCGTGGAGAGCGACAACTTTAGACTGCACACCTCGTTAGGTAAATTTGCGTCGGTTTTCCAAGCGGAAACCTATGCGATCCTAATGGCTACGAGCTATTGTATATTGTGAAGAATAGGTGGAAGGAACGACGTATTTGTGTCTGTAGCGACAGCCAAGCTGTGCTTAAGGCCTTCCTGAAAGCTTTAACCACTTCCAGGATAGTTCAGTAATGCAAGTCTTCTCTGAATTTGATCGGTAGCTTGAATTCGCTAAGACTTGTCCGGGTTCCGGGGCACCAAGGGATCACGGGAAATGAGATCGCTGATGAACTTGCTAGGCGATGATCAGATGAGGCATTCTCAGGACCTGAACCTACGCTGGGACTGCCCGCGTCCTTGGTTAGGGCTTCCATCGATGGTTGGACTTTTCGAGAGCACAACCGCAGGTGGCATGACTCCCCAGGACGTCTGTAAGAAATCCGCGGCTTTCTTGTTATCTCTTAACAGAAAAGACTGCAGACAACTTATGGGCGTTCTAACGGGGCACTACACCTTCGCCAAACACCTAAGTGTGCTTGGCCTAAGTGACGAAACCCTCTGCGACACCTGTGGAGAAGACGTTGACACTGCCATTGTCCCGCCTTTGCTCGGATCAGGTGGTAGTTATTCGGCGCTGATGAGGTTATCTAGGCTCCTCATCACAGAAGCGCCTGGAAATTTCAGTAAAAGTAGGTTGCTGCCTGGTAGTACAATGGACCAGTTTTGAGTCTGAGTGCTCCAGTGTAGTGTGACAAAAACCTACGACAAAAAAAAAAAAGTTGGTTTAAGTTATTTTTATCAAACAGAACGCAGCGAACAAAAGTGAATAACCACGTATCAGATCAACTCAATTTCAACTTTGGTGTACCACAGGGTTCCATTCTGGAGCGCTGCTATTATACACTATTACAAAAGTGTAAGATTGTGCTATATGCAGATGATACACTTATTTACGCAGAAGGTAGAAATGCAGTAGAATGCAAGGATAAAATAATAGAAGATATTCAGAGAGTATCGCTATGGTTTCAAATGAACAAATTAAAACTAAATAAACAAAAAACAAAGTTAATGGAAATACATACTAATAAATATATAAAATAACGATAAATAATAGTGAAATAGAGAGTGTTACTAGTATAAAATATCTTGGCATTATAATAGACAATAAACTAAATTTAAATCTTCATGTTGACTGCATGTGCAAAAAAATTTGTAAAAATATAGGTTTCTTCCATAGAATCAGAAAGAAAATGAACATACTTACAGCTATAAAAGTTTATAACACTATTATAAAACCGCATTTTGAATACTGATCATCTCTATTATACTCATGCCGTGATCTTGGACATATAGAGAGGTTCCAAAAATTGCAGAACAAAGCAATGAGAAGTATTCTATTTTGTAATAGATATACGGAAGTGAACTGGATGCTTCGTACATTAATGTGGTTGAACATAAAGCATGATGTGTCCTGCACATCGACATGTTTTATTAATTGTGATAGTCCAATTTCCCAGTTTGTACCATCAGCGTTCAGAACACCAGACCCTGGAGCCAATTCCAACCACTCTTCGAACCATACAGTTTCGTTTCGAACTGTTTGTAGTGCCCCTATCTTCGGAAGTCTGTTGTCTGCCATATTCATTACTCGTATTATATAATTAATTTGCATCTTCAGTGATTTTATATATATAGTGTTTTGTTCTCTATGTTAAATTAATATGTTAAATTGTTAAATTATTATGTTTATAAAACAAGAAATTGTAAATTATTTAAATTGTATAAATTCTTAAATGGTATATAATCCTAAATAAACTATACTACTACTACTAGTACCCACAATGATGGATGTAATGTCCTCCATTCAGTTGATGCAAGCGCAGATGATCGTGGAGTTGAACACCAGCCTCCTTAAGCAGACGGTCCGAGTAGATGCTATCTGCTCGGCGCTGTTCAGCGAGCCAAACGGGGTGCAGATGTTATGGGTTACGTCGAGTTTTCCGACGACAACCACAATTCCCATAAATTGGAATGCATAATCAAATTACCTTTTAAAGAATCATGTTTTAATATTTTTCCCAGCGGAAATCCAATGTCCAGACTTTAGGAGACTCATGTTGCAACATTTTTCCTACCAGAAATCCAGTGCCCAGACTTTAAGAGAATCATATTGCAACATTTTTTCTAGCATTCTGCGTCCAGAAATATGATAATCTTATTTCGGTACATTCAAATTTCGCTGTAACCACAAGAACAACGTGAAAATGCAATGTAAGCAGTTATGATGTGAAGTTTATTAAAAATGATTGTTAAGTTAGTCTCTAGTTGAAGCTCAATAAAGAAGGTCATAAGATCTTGAAGTAGAAAATAATAAAATTGTTTTTTTAATTTTTGCGAACTACCGTTCTTTAAGTCGCGCGGCAAGAACCCTTAAGATCCTAGCAGTGAATGCAAATTTGCTGATTAGGATCGAATGAAAAATAATGCTTTCAAACTTGTTGCATACCCACAATCCTGATGGCTAGCGAAACTAAGCTAAACCAGACGCGCAAACTCAGGTACAAAAATTACCACATAATTAGAAGAGATCGGCCCCAATCCACTCGAGGGGGTAGGGTCGCTCTTTTAATTAAAAAGAATATTAGTCATAAGGTGGTATATAGCAATGAGGTGCATTCCTCTCCAAAGTGGAAAGCGGCTGTTCGTGATTGCCGTCTACCTAAAGAAAACCTAATTTAATTTCGGAGCCTTAGTTTTAGTTCGGAGGAGAATTTTTACATCATAGCCGGTGATTTGAATGCAAAGCACGGCGAATGGGGTAACAATGCTCCAAACGAGAGGGGAAACGCTCTCTTAGGGTGGATGGAACAGAACAGTATTGAATTTAGGTTAAATTTGCTTTCAACCGATAGGCCATCGTTTCCCAGAAGCGGGTCGTATCTGGATGTTAATTGACAGATGACTAACGATACTTAACACGGAACGACAGTCAAGGAACTGCTTAACAACGGTCGAGTACGACAGCGATCACTGTGGTCTCGCCGTAGTTATTCAGTTCAGAGCTGGAGGGACTGGAGGAATATATATATTCGCCAAAAGTACAGCCTAGCTGCAAGCTTGCACTAGGGCAATAATATTCGGGCTGTAAGATCCAACAACCCGAGCATGTTCCCGCAAGTAAATAAAATCTTCCGGAGAAAAGATCAGAACGACATTCAAACCGACTTGACAGGACGACAAACAACGCGAACCTACTGACCAAAAACGGGACAAAGATACCTCCATTCCGACAAATCTCCGGTCGATAAGTCTTCTTCCGTGCGTAAGCAAGATCTTTAAAACAATCGTCGTTAAAGACCTGAAACAGTTGGTTGAGGAAAAACAAATTATACCGGACAACCAATTTGGCTTCAGGGCGTGACATGATACTATACATGCCGCGTCCAAATTGGTCTCCGACATTCAGTGGAATAAGAATAAGACCCAATGCACGGGTGCCTGCCTGATAGACATGGAAAAGGCGTTGCAACAGGGGGCAGTTGATTCGACGATCCTGTTCGCTATATTCACTAACGATCTTATGGGTTCCATGCCAAACTTAATTGCGTATGCCGATGATCTAATCGCGTACAGATCAGGTCCGAAGGTCGAAGTAATAAATAATTTGTTGCAGCATGACTTCGACAAAATTCAGCGATTTTGCGACGACTGGAAGTTGAAGATCAACTTCCGGAAGTGCGAAACTATACTTTTCAGAACCCCGCTGTCCAAGGCCTCAAGAGACACGAAAAGAAACTGGCGCAAGTTCGGCATAGTTGACTCACAGGGGCAGCCGTTAGCCGTGAAAGGTATAGTTAGATATATTGGCATTTGGTTGAACCAGTATCTGTATGGTGGTAAACATGCAGCTACAGCGCTGACCAAGGCTAAGAAAGCCTTTGCTGTGGCAAGTAGGTTTTTTTTATAGCAGCCAACTTGATACCAGAGTGAAGGTGATCTGCTACATGGCCCTTATCCGGCCAATCATGGTGTATGGTTATCCAGTGTGGTTCAACGTGAGTCCTTCCCAGATGGAAAAGATGTGGGTGTTCGAGAGGCAGTGTCTTCGGGCCTGCCTCCGTTTGTATCGCACACCCGAATCCGAGTACAAGAAGTTCTGTCCCTACGAAGTCTTGTACAACGAGGCAAACCTGATAAGAATAGATAATTTTATTATTAAGTTGATTCGGCGTCCCATTGCACGAGCTAGAACTTTCACCAACAGTCTGATCTTTGCGGCTTACTACCATAACATATTGTACCATGAGAAGGTGCGCCTTAACGGCTTTATTCCGCCCGAAGCTTTCCTCTATTTGGACGCGAAAGGCCTGATACAGGATACGGAAGGATGTCCTATCATCTTTCATGTCGCACGCTGAACAGTGGATAGGCGACTTCAATACGAGCCGGACGTCGCTCGCAGCCACGAGGATCTTCTGCGGTTCAGTAGGGCGATTTCTGCCCGGGATAGAGCAGAGTCTGCCAAAGAACGGCATTTCTATTGGTGGTTACACCAGATTCAGCTTTTGACGCCGCAAACTTTTTCACGATCTTTTTGATTAGGCAGTTGACTCTTTAGGGCCAACGTACATAGGTTAAGGTAGATTCTAAGCTATAAAAAATAATGATAAAATAAAGCAACAAAAAAGGTGCGTCACGGCGTATTAGATATATATGCTAAGCATATAATTAACATATACGCCCTGGTTCACGTATCCGTGTTACGGACATAGTCAAGCGTAATATAAGTAGCTGTAAGTTATTGTAAATAGATAGTAAATTTTAGTTTAGGTTAAGTTAGTTAAGATTAGGATAAGACAAAATATAAAAAATTGAACTACGTCCAAGTTTTTTTAAATTTTCTTGGTAAAGAAAATAAAGTACATTTAAAATTAAATTTAAATTAAGATAGACTAGGCCGAAAGGCATATTAAATATAGCATAGATTAGCTTAGAGTACCCGTATAGGGTCAGTAAGTTAGATTTAAGAACATTTGTTAAGATAGTTAAGCTAGATTTAAGTATTTTTGTCTAGGATATAAGGTAAATGAAATAAACAACAAAAAATGTACGTATTTAGTTGACAACGTTCGACACGACACACAATTATCACGAAAATAATTTCCTGGTACAGTAATCCCCGTATATATGCTGCTCGCCTTATTGCGTTAATTAATTAAAAAACTAAGTAAATAAAAAGTTCCATAAGAAATGTACATAACTTTTCCCGTTTAAATGTGCACCCTGTTAACTGCGCTACCCGGTTAATTGCATTGAATAACGTTGAGTTTTTCGTAAAACTGCATACGAAATCTCCGGGATAATTGAACACAAGTAATAAAAGAAACTTTTGTTTTTTCAGCTTAAATAAAATCAAGAAGAGTTGACAAATGTCAAATTGACATTGTGCTTACGGGTTAAAAAAATCAAGAAGAGTTGTTAAGTCAAATGCACAATAAGCACAGTCTTGAAATATGAGAAACATACTCTCAATAATATTGTGTAATACCAAAAGTTGTGCAGTAATATCGATCGTGTTTTGGGCGCTTTAGGTCTCTTCCGTAATCTGTCATATTGTAATGATCTGGTTTATTGTGGACTTCCCTGGAATAAAATCAGACTGAGAAGGACCTATCAGATTGTGGAAGAAGTCCCAAATAAGGCCCACCCTTAACTTTTTTGTAAATAAAACAGCCAGTAATACGTAAATTCACTGTTTTTTTTAATAGATAAAGAAATTATTTCATTATCAGTCTTCATACACATACAAAATAAAAAACATTACAAAAATAAATAAATGAAAAACTAAAGAAAGCTATTCTAAAACTTTTAAATAAAGTGCTGCTAATATGGACTACCTTTGGCGATCGGCATTGTATTTGAGCAGGGGGAAAAACATGTAGGTACTCCAAAGAGTGCGCGTGCCGTAACTGCCTCAAATCATGGTAGTGCAAATAGTACCTCCTCCTGGTGGTTTCTCCCATACGCCAAAAGTAAAAATTTTAAGGTTAAAAAAATAGTTTTTTTTTTAATGCTATTATTATCTAAGTTAACGGTAGAACAAAGTGGCAGTAAGGTTTCTCCTCTAAAATTGGTTGTGGGCAGTCAGTCGCGTCACGAAGTTGAGTGTTTTTCGCAGTTTTATAAAAAAAGTTAATCTGAAAATACGACATTGCGGCTTAACCATTTTTGGTCTGTTTTTTTTCTTAGGTTATTTTGGAAAAAAAGGTGATGTGAGTAACAATAATGTTTAACGACAGCATTAATATAATTTAATAATTTCTTGACCTCCTCTGCCGTCTGCCAGATTGAAAATTACACTCATAATAAATATTGCAATTGCTTGGGCCAGTTTCTATAACTATTTATTTTCCACTAATTAAAGTTTCTCAAAAAAAATCGGTTAATATACCTTCCCTATATTTCAATGCAATTTCACAGTATTGAAATAGCTTCTTGACATCCATTGCATTGAGCAGTGCTATCATTTCACTTTCAGATAAGTAGTCGTTTGAACATTTGGAATAATTTCTTCTCTCTAGGTTGTGATTGAGACTATTGTACGTACTTCGATGTGTTGAGGATGCAGCTTCTTCGAGGAATTTCTTTCTGGCACCTTCATCTTTTTCTTTTATTAGCAGGGTGAGTGAATTGAATCCACACTCCTGCGCTAATTCTAGCCACTCTTCGTACTAAGCAGTTTTAGTCCGAATTGTGTGTAGAGCCAATATTTTTGGAAGCCGGTTATCTCTCATTGTCATCACCCGAAGTATGTAATTGACCGGCATCTTAAGAATTTTTACAAATAGTGGAAACAATCCCGTTTCCAACATAAGCATGTAGTTTGGTGTCTTGGTAGGAAGATGAAAAATCTTTTTGATGAAAAAGCGTTGCAACTTTTCTACTTCCTCATAGGATTTGTGCCCCACACCTGATCCGCATAAAGCATTACTGCTTCTGATACCGCTTCAAATACCTTAAATTTACTGCTATGCTTGATATTCCGATTATTGAAGCACTTTTTCCACGCTACATTTACCACGGTCTTTGACTTCTTAAGCTTCTCCTGGAGATGAATACCTTAAATTTACTGCTATGCTTGATATTCCGATTATTGAAGCACTTTTTCCACGCTACATTTACCACGGTCTTTGACTTCTTAAGCTTCTTCTGGAGATGACTCTTCATGTTAAGGTTACTTCTCAATAGAATTCCATGGTACTTATATTCCTTCACGACTTCTGTATTTATCCCGTCATAGTGCCATTTTTCGTTAAAAGCAGATCTACCGCTTCCTCTTTTAAAGACTATTATCTTTGACTTTTCCAAATTCCCGATCAGACTCCACAACCTGCAGTACTCATGTAATCGGTTGGTCATCAATTGCAGGGACTCAGGTGAGTTTGCCAAAAGCACAATGTCGTCCGCAAATAGGAGGGCTTTGATGAGCACTCCTGCAAACTCTACACCTCCAGGAAGAAAGTCCACAATATCATCTATGAATAGGGCGAATATGGTAGGACTCAGCGAGCATCCTTGTCTTAGTCCAGACATCGTTTGGAAACATGCTGATAGTGCCTCCCCATTCCATACAGCTGCCTTGGTATTTCCGTAGAGATTTTGCAAGACTCTTCAAAATTTCGTAGATAATCCCAACGCTGCTTGAAAATACACAAAGAATGCATATAATTTCTTATTACGATGTGTATTGGCTATGGCCATATCCTTAACTTGCTCCCTTCTCTGTTGTGCATGGGCAAATTTAATAATGACTGGTAAATGGTCTGAATATGTAGCATTTTTCACTTCCAAATCGACTATATGGTCATTTCATTCTCCCTTTGCTAAACAGTAATCTACAACGGATGTCCCTTGTCTTCCAATAAATGTTAGCTCCCCCTGGTAGTACCATCTACAATACAATAATAAACGAATCACAAAAATCCAAAAGCATCGCACCTCTGTCGTTACATAATGCATCCTTATAATAATAATAATAATGGCGGCGCTACAGTCCGAGGTGGACCTGGACCTAGCTTCTCAGCAACCACTCGTGTTATGCGTGCTATTATTCTCTCACGAGTGAAGGGGACCTACAGTTTAATGCCGACTCCGAACGGCGAGGTTGAGAAGCTGTTTCTAGACAGTTATACTCTTTGAGCATTGTCAGTGTCTCGAAAGAGGTGGCGCCGTGAAAAAATGTTTGATGTTTTTTTCGAGATTCGAACCGACGACCTCTAGCGTATGAGTCGACGCACCTACCCACTACGCCACGGCGCCCACTAATGTATCCTTAGATCGTCTAAATATGCCGTCTTTATCATTTTCCGACCCTCCAAACTCTCCAACTCGCGCGTTCAATTCTCCGAGTATCATCACATTTTGATCATCATAGCACACCATTGCCTCTTGCAGTTTCTCAAAGTCTTTTTCCCCATTTGTTACAATTCAGGTAAAGTGGAAAAACGTTCTGAACTCACAACCAATATCTAAATCTTTCCTAAAACCCAGGTAACATCCTCCACTAGCTCTTCCTCTTGCATATCATTTTATGGCGGATATCCAATTAAATTCATAGTTTGAAAACTTATTTTCAAATAACTTATAATTATTTTCAGTTACATAGGTTTCAAAAAACAATACGAAATGAAATGAATTAACAAAATTGTAAAATTCCGTGAACAATGACTTATTTGCTAAACCTGCTATATTATACGGCAATATTTTTAATTCTTCAACATACATTATGTTTTTACTAAGGCAGACGGCATTACAATTAAAAGCTCATCTGATTTCTAATTTCTCCAGTTTGGGGAGCAGTGTATCCACCATAAGACTGATGATCTTCGCCTCCTGTCACTTTAGAGCTGTCATGGATAAACTTCTGCAGTATAATCTTTCCATTCACACTGTCACATTTTATATTGTTATTCTTGTCGAAATAATAAACATCGTCGCCTGCTTTTAGTCTTTGTCCGCGCAGTTCAGTTCTTATACTATTATTTTCCTTTGTAATTTCAGATTTAAGTTTCAATAATTGTCTTCTTCTGTCCCTATATGCTGTTGTATAGTCCCTATGCATAGAAACACCAGTGCCACGAAGTTTAGATGCTGATCTTGCAAGACGTTCCACATCCTCCTTATTTCTCATCCTAACAATGACGTTCGACATGTTGTTTTTGGGTCTAGCCGCTCGCGTATTTGTTACCAGTGAAGTGTCCGTCGACTGCAAGAGCTCTAAACATAGCTCCTTTGCTTTAGAATCATCGTCCACCCCGTTCTGCATTGGTAGATATACTACAACGTTTTTTTCATTTGCTCTTTTTTCTAAAAGTTCAATCTTACGTTCCAAAGAAATACAACGAAATTGTCCGTACGCAATTCCTGCATTTTCGTGGAGATCTCGACCAAATCGGACTTAGTCTGTCGTCGAGAAGCGACGCCATAGATCCTTTAATAAGTGCCTTTAAATCCATTGTAGACATATTTCCCACTACATTCTGTTGAGAATCGGTTACACTCGTAATGAGTGACTCTGGTGACGTTTCTGTAATACGCCGTTTAGACACCTGTGCCAATGATGTTGCCATTGAGATACTGTTGTTTCTCGAAGGTGTTCGTACGAGTTTTACTCCTTTGCTCATTGTTACGTTGTGATATATATATATATATTTTTGCAAACAAGACTTGACTCACCACAGTTTCTAATAATAAAATGGTTGCAGGCCCTCACTTATCAAAATATATTGTTACGTGTTCCGATTTTAAACTATATGTACACTTTTGCAATATAATAGACTATATATATATAATAATTGATGTTTTATTTATTTTCACCAACAAAAAGGCTGAAGAAGGCTTAAGTAGCAGTATGTCTATAAGCGCAGAGGTACCCAGTACCTCCGCTCATAACACTGCTAATATAGACATCCAGAGCAAAATAGACAAGTTAAGTGTACAAGATAAACAAAAAAGGGTTATTGGAGCAGCAAGGAAAGACTCTCCTTCCTCTTAAAAAAGGGCATGAGCTTTGAACAGGCTAAAGTTGAGGCACTAATACCTATGACAGGAGCTGCTAAGTCGGCTCCTAAAATAAGAGAACAGAGGAAAAATCTCCTCCAGAAACGACAAACAAAAAACGACAGTGCACCAAAGAATCAGGATCCAAAATGCAAAGCAAAAAAAGACCAGACACACCCTACAAAGAGGCATACGTGGGAATCAAAATGGCTGTTCTAACCAAGGATTACCCAAATACCACCCTCACTATAGCACAAATGACCTCGCCACAAGAGGCCATCATCGACAAGGTCGTTGGCAGCATAAGCTGCACATTCAAAACAGGGTTCATCACTCTGAATTGCAGATCAAAAAGCTGACTCGTCGAGGACTCTAAAAAGGGTAAATAAAGGAACATCAGCTATGTTAGTGTAAATGGATCCAACTATAGACATTAGAGGAGAGTGGTAACAAAATCAGCCTACGAAAGATAAACAACACGGAAAACTCAATTGAGGACCTAGAAATCCTCAACGTGAAGAAACGTACAAAAATGCTGAAGAGGATGATAAAACATCCTCAAAACAGCATTATGATTAATGTTCTTTAAGCCAACCTCCTTCTTCTTCTTAGGGCGCTACAGTCCGAGGTGGATCTGGGCCTCACTCAACATTCCACTCCAGCCAGCACGATCTTTCGCTAGCTATCTCCAGTTTCGCACACCAAGCCGGTCGAGGTCCCCCTCGACTTATGTGCGCCACCTTGTACGTAGACGTCCTCTCGACGACTCTTCCGGCCGGAGCTAAGTTGTCCATACGCTCTACATGGCCTAGCCATCTTAGGTGTTGGATCCGTAGACGCCTGGCTAGACCCATGTCTAAATGCCTGCTCCAAATGCCATCAACGCAAACAGGACCAACGATCGCGCGCTGAACTTTTCTCTCGAAAAGGCCAAGAAACTCTTCACCCACTTGGGATATTGTCCATGTCTCTGCGCCGTAAAGCAGCACTGGGATGATCAAGGTCTTGTATAGAGTCAGCTTGGTTTTCTAAGAGAGGGCTCTATTACTCAATTGCCTTTTCAGCCCAAAAAACAGCGGTTGACAAGAGTTATTCTGCGTTTGACCTCGGTACTGATGTTGTTTGTACTGTTTAAACGAAGTCCTTAACTACCTCAAAGTTATAGCTGCCTATGGTGACTTTCTGGCCAAGTCGTCTATGTTGTGCGTCCTTTCTCGATGACAGCAAGTATATGGTATATGGTTTTATCCTCGTTTACCGCCAGACCGATTTTAGCCGCTTCTGTTTCAATGCTAGCACACGCGTCATTGACGGCTCGCTGTGTTCGCCCAACCACGTCAATGTTATCCGCGCAAGCTAGCAGTTGAACAGACTTTTGGAAGATCTTGCCTCTTGTGTTCGCCGGTGAATTTTGCACGACCTTCTCAAGAACGATGTTAAAGAAATCACTTGACAGCGCGTCGCCTTGTCTAAAACCTTTTTTCACATTGAAGGTCTCAGTGAGTTCGTTATTCTGTCGAGGGTATTCGGTTTCCGGATTTTACCGGGAGTGTAAGTAGGAGTTCGTTAACAGAGGCTTCATGCAGACGCTTGTGTCAGAGAGATACAGATAGAGATACAGTGTCAATAATAATCAATACGGCAGACACAGAGGTAGTAATTACCTCAGCTTACTTTCCGGGTGATGTGCGACGCCAATGCCCACAGCACGCTATGGGGTAGCAGCGACAACAACACAAGAGGTGAGTCCCTAGTCCCTAGTAGACTAACCTAGAAGTAGCAAATAAAGGTTAAGAACCAACCTTCCAAAACTCCATTAGGAGGGAAGTTCTTGACCTCACTCTAGTTACTAGTTACTAGTTAAGTATCTTACATTATTATAGAATGGCGGCTCTCTAAAGAACCCTCCTTCTCAGACCACAACCACATCAAATTTAAAATAAATACCGACCCTCGGGTAGTGACCCTATTGAGCTATAGATCGCCTAAAGCCACAAACTGGGATATTTGCAAATCCCTGCTTGACAAAAAACTTGTAGGAATAAACCTAAACACAAATACTCCTGAGGAACTAGACAATACTGTTGGATTCCTAACGGATACAATTATATCATCATATCATAATAGCTACCCCTTAAAAGAAAAGTACACCACAAAGTCAGTGCCCTGGTGGAACTCTAGCCTGAGCAGACTAAGAAAGTCGGCAGGACGAGAAATCAACAGGGCCAAAAAGACAGATAAGTGGCAGACTTATAAGGAGGCTCTCACCAACTATAATAAAGAACTCTGATCATCCAAGAGTATATCGTGGAAAAACTACTGCGATAAATCTAAAAGGCGCTCTCAAAAGATAATCCTGACCCACTTGGTCTACTTAAAGACCTAGAAGGAAATCTGACACATAACTTTACTGACACCCTAGAGTTACTATTATAAAAACTAACACTACAGACAACCTACAGGTAGTGATGGGCAAGTTCCCGGTATTCACCCTTTGGGGGTAAATACCCTGTGTATGGGTATTTATGTGGGTATTTATTTTGAAGTTTTTGCAAAAATTTATTTTTTTTATTTAATTGCAAATTACATATCATTGACAAGATGTTTTTTGAATATAAACTTATCTGAGGTGCTGGAATCTGGAATCAGACGGTATTGTAAAATTCTTATCTGATGATATGAACTCTGCTGATTACATAGATTTCGATGTACTGCAAAGTTGTTAATTTGAAGTTGTTTCCGTTGTTACTAATATATTAATACTAGAACCTAGTTAATTTTCTCAGCTCCATTTCTCTGTTTGATTGTTTGATTTGTGTGTGCAACTCAATGTCCCAATTAAGGTACATGTACGCTAACTTTCAGGTTTAGCATTTGATTGATCATTATCTGGTGTTTGAGGTGTATCACACAAGATGTTGGTATCTTTTTGAACGCATTTAAATCTAAATCTTATTTAAATCTGCTTTAAATTCAGCCGGGCACAATCAAATTCTTCGTTATTTAATTTATATTAGGATAGTTCGCCTTGGCGTAAAATTTGCATTTGGCCATGTTACCCACTTTATCAAAATATTTCCACAAAGCACTCTTATTTCGTCTGTATAAAAAATAAAATTTATTTACTAATTAGAACATTGCACCAAAAGCTTCAATATACTTGAATATACTGACATTAAAAAACAACTGAAATTTAAACACTTTGCTTTTTATAATAATACCTGTGTAATTACAGATTTTCGATTTTTTTCTACATTTCGAAAAGATATAATTTTATGACACCACGATAAAACCATGAGAAGATCAATTGTAATTGTAATTAGTACGAAAGTAGTTTATAACCAATTTTCTCTCATTTTGGACATGTCGGATGTAATAAAAAAATAAATAAATAAAAAGTCCTTATCATCAATTATAGCTGCACAACTTTCTAGACGGCTACAGCCGCAAACACCATCATCGAGTTGTACTTAATTTCTTTGAATTACTGTACGTTCATACAATTCAATCCGATATCCAATATAAAATGCATTTGCACCTTAAAAATGCAATCTTCCATCTCTGGGCAAATCCATGCTAGGATGGATCAGATGTAGACAAGTGACTACATCCGATCAACTTCGATCTCCCTAGAACCGAAGTAAACCGACGCCTTAATAATAAGATTCAAATCTCAGCACTATCTGAACTCGTCATTACAACATCGCACAGGAATGAAAATACAAGTAAAGGCATTGATAAAACATCTTAAAATGTAACTGTTGTGTTTTTTGCTTTCAAATATCAAGTCAGCAAGATTTTAACTACATTAAATCGACCGTAATAGACAGAAAAAATAAATACCCTTATTTGGGTGGGTAAATATGATTTTTTGATTGATTTACCGGTAAATACCCGGTATTTACCCTCTCATAAATATCCACCGGGTGGGTAAAAAAATGTTGCCCATCACTACCTACAGGCAAATGCTTTCTTCGACAAACCCAAAAATGCTCATGTCAATGATTACATTACATATGAAAGAGTTGACTGAGCGATTAATAGTTTTAAGCCCTTTAAAGTCCCTAGACCAACAAGTTAAAGGCATTAATAGTTAAAATCATCCGACCAGTCCAATAAATAACTATATTCCACGTAAATCGAGAGTGGTAAGGGCAATATTTATACCCAAAGGAGGTACCAAACCACCCGAAAACCCAAAGTCGTACCGACCAATCATTCCTTCCTCATTTCTATTAAAAATTAGAGAAAAACGGATAGAACTGGTCATAAGATCAACACTGGAAAAAGCACCACTCCACAAACTACAATTTGCTTACCAAAAGGTGAATCTACAATTACCGCCCTTCATAAAGTAACGGATATGGTCGCGAATAGCGCCTTTATGGACATACAAGGAGCATTTGATAATTCAAATCATTCATCACTAACAAATGCACATCCCAAAAAAAAGGTTGACTCTCTTATTATCAAATGGATTAACGTTATGCTAAAAGAAAGGCAAATAACAGCCAAATCAGGCACATCAGAGATAGTTATCAAAACTATTAGACATTACATATTACATTGTCCTCAGGGGGTGTCCTATGCCTATCCCCACTTTTATGGTCAATTCTACTAGATTAACTTCTCTATGTACTTAATAATAATGGCTTCACAGCCATCGGATATACAGACGATATAACCATTATTATAAGAGGTGAACATGAAGACATTATAGGAAGTCTCATGCAAAGAGCCCTAGACCCTAGCCGCTTCAGAAAGAGAAGGATAAACAAACTTCAAACCCTAAAAATTAAGGGTTTAACACTTGAGAGTTGTTTGGATTGCCTGAGACCTGACCCATTGGTCCAATGATCCAGGCGAAGTTTGTTTTCCCATTCGTTAATCAGCGCTGCAGACGTCGTTCAATTGACACTGCAGTACGGTTCAGTACCTATGAACGCAGTACTTGAACCCGCTCTAGCGAATTCGTCTGTGGATTCGTTACCTGTAATCCCTTTGTGTCCAGGGACCCAGCCAAGTTTCACTTTGTTATATTTGGCTAGGGATTGCAGAGCATCGTGGCAACATTTGACGGCGTGGAGTCTATTTGACTGGACGATAAGGCCTTAAGTGCTGCCTGGCTGTCTGAAAAGATTTGTATAATTGCGCCCTTGATACCTTTACCAAGATTATGTCTAGCGCAGATCTCAATGGCATGGATTTCGGCTTGAAATACAGTGGGACTAGACCCCATAGGTCCTGAGATCCAGACACCAGCTCCGAGCAAAATTTAAAAAGAATAATAGTGTATTTGTTTTAGACAAGAAAAAGAAAGAAAACATTAAAGTTGAGCCAGATCAGGCTATATAAAACAAAGAACTGTGCAAAAGTGCATACATATATGTATACATATATAGTCCAAAAGAGTTCATATACTTTTTAATACACAAAAAATATAAAAGTTAATTATATTCAATCATATGAACATCCACAAAAATTATATATATTATAGACACAACGTGGAAGCCGTGTGGAAAAAGTGTGTGCCAGGAGTGTGCAGTGCCCGAAGCTGAAGTTTTTTTTATCAATTAGATTTAGTAAATCGCAGAGTTATACGTTTCGCCAATTCGAAACCTATGTTTGTTGTGTGACGTCCGTGACTTTAGCCAGGGTTAGAACCCTTTTCTTTTATTCTTTTCTTTTCTTTTTATCCTTTTTTGAAGTTTCCTTTTTTTAAATCTATTTAAGTTTTGAATTTCTTTTAAATAAATTTTTTTGTTAAATAAAAATGAATTGTTTAGTTTTTAAATGAAAGCGATAATGTTTTATTTCATGGAATAACTTGTTTCTTTGCCAATATGTCTGTGTAGAGTGAGGGAAGGCCATCCTTCTTCGGGGTAGTCGACAGTGAAACGTTAAGCTGTGGCTAACATCTCTGCCAAGGGCCTATCGCCCACAATATTTCGCCAAGGGAGATAGCGAAGGTCATGTCTATTAACATGAGAGGTGGGCAGGAAAAAACACAACTGTATAACGGCTTTGCTTAAGACTAGTGATAATATACGTTCAGGTTTTGATAAGTGTTTAGTGTCATTAGCTGTGTTTCTGGATTTTTCAAAAGATTTTTCAAATGTCTCAGTAACCTACAAAATATTGATATATAAACTAAGAAAACAATTTGCTTTTGAAAATTCTATTTGCCAGCTGATTACATCTTACTTTCATAATCGTACTCAATCTGTGTTCTATGAAGGTAAAGTTTCAGATAGTCTAAAGGTCTTATCGGGTGTGCCGCAGGGTTTTGTCATTGGTCCACCTTTGTTTATACTTTCTATCAACCATATAGCAAATTGTATTAAAATGCGTGAGTTCCATATCTATGCAGATGATGTACAGCTCTTAAAAAGTTTTTCTAAATCTGACGAATTAACGGCTATTGATGAATTGAATAGTGACATTAATGCTATCTATATCTGGTCTCAACAAAATTATTTCTATTTAAACCCATCAAAAACTAAAGCTATGCGTTTTAGTAGTTAATAGTTTTAATAGTCAGTTTCTACGGCACCGCAATCAATAACACTGCCAACGTCTATGTACAAAAGTTTGAAAATCTCGGAGTATTGTTTAATGAGGGTCTAAATTGGAACACCCACGTAAACCACATCATCTCGAAAATATATGGTATTCTTAGAGGTTTAAGCCCAACTAGACCTTATCTACCTATGGTAGTAAAATTTAAATTAGTAAAGGCATTCGTTTTAATAATAATAATAATAATAATAATGGCGGCGCTACAGTCCGAGGTGGACCTGGGCCTAGCTTCTCATCAACCACTCGTGTTGTGCGTGTTGTTCTGTCACGAGTGGAGGAGACCTACAGTTTTTTAATGCCGACGGCGAGATTGAGAAGCTTTTTCTAGACAGTTATACTCTTTGAGCATTGTCAGTGACTCGAAAGAGGTGGAGCCATGAAAAAATTTTTGATGTTTTTTTCGGGTCGACGCACGTACCCACCACAAAACGGCGCGGCATTAGTTTTACCTATAGTTTTATATGGATGTGAACTCTTCTCCAATCTGGACTCTGAATTCACCAGTAAATTAAATGTAGCCTTCAACAACTGTGCCTGATATATTTTTAATCTAGGACGATACGATCACGTCACTTCCTATGTGAAGCAAATATTTGGCTGCTCACTAAATGTTGGTACTATAATTTAACTCCACATTGGCAACACGTGTTTATGTACATATGTATGTTCATTCATATCTATTTTTGTATCTTTTACTTTGCATCAGAAATCAGCTACATAGAGATACTCAACTCTCGAGCTTTTTTCGTCTCGCCTATCACCGTCCATTTCCAATATTTTTCCAGATTTTCCAATATTTTCGTTAAAATCAAGCATACTGCCTAATTTTTACGCACACTGCCAAATTTTTACGCACACTTCCACAGAGTTTAACGAACTCCCGTTATCCTTGGACATTTGCTCACGATAGCGTCATTTTTTGTCGAATTTGCCCACTACTGGAATAATGCACTGGTTGTGTTCATGAGGCCGAACATTTTTCAAATATTAAAAATCGTTGGATATTGTTGTAAAAATTTTGCTAAATATATTGGTACTAAAAATTGTATATGTTGTATATTGGGATACTATTCAATTGTATAAGATGATATCTCATAATTATCACTCCGTATTTATTCAAATTTACACTGCAATGTTGTATATAAATGACAAAATTAATTCTTAAAATCAAAGAAACACATTTGCAAAAGTAAAATACAGTAAAAATACAAGTTGTATATACAACTACATATTTAAATAGATTCATACATATTTAATTTCATCCGTAGTTATTTGTGAATATTGCCTTTGAATTCCTAAACAAAGGAAAATGTGCAAATGTTGGAAATACAATATTTTTTAAGGATGTTATGAAAGATTAATGCATTATTACGAACAAATAATAACATTAAATTAAATACAAAAATCAATGGAGTTCAAAAACTAAAAAAAAAACTGTTCTGAACTTCAATATTAACGTTTAACAAAGGAACATTTTGAAAAAACAAAAGAGTTTTCTACTTAAATTTGAAGACCACAAGGAGAAACTTCGGTCATTTCAGTATTTCAATGATGAATTTAAATTTCATTGACTATTTTATTTGATTCTCAGGCTCAACGTCAATAAGCACTCTTATACATTTTCTCTTATCACTCTGATTGTTTCATTATTTCCAATGAAATTGAAATAAATAAAAAATATATCAAACCTATGTTCCATATATTTCATAAAATAATAATTTAAAGTTTAATTTAAAAATATCGTAAATCATTGATAACCAATAATTAATAGCTTCCAATAGTCCTTCCAGTCGCAATAATTCATGTAAAACGAATGCTCCTACTGAACACTAACATTTTCGTTTAATTTCCCCTTCTTTTCGTGGTGAACGTATTGCAAACGATTTGTGATAGCGTTTGGAAAAAAAGGAGAGTGGGGGTATGGCCAACCCTTCTTCCCATATGTATGTAGATAAGGAATGCATGTTTTGCATGAATTTGTTTGGAGGGGAAGTCAATCAGCTGTTCAAAACAAATCACACGTATTCACGGATAATGTACGAAAAAATGTTCTAAAAAACGCTGTCAGATGACGTCATGAGGGTAGAAGGGAAAGAGTTGAGTATCTCTATGTAGCTGATTTCTGCTTCGAATAAAGCACTCAAAGATAACCGACGCGTTTTACTTGTCCGGAGTTTTCAACTAATAATTAATAAGACAACAACAGGTTATGGGCCCAGATCCGAACTGCAAGTGTAACAGTAGAAATTATCTTTTTCAAAAAAAAACAGTTTGTTTCATAAAGAAATTTAGATAAACAATTGTGTCGTACATTTCTCTAGAAATGCGCTATGTCTGGAGACATATTATTGATTGAAACACTGAGGAAGGATAATTTCGACACATGGAGACTCCAAATACGTGCTGTGTTAATCAAGAACGATCATTGGGACTACGTCAACGGGTCAAACCAGAGACCAGAGTCAGTGATTGCTCAGGACGGCAGTGTAAGTAACACCATATAAATAAATTCTTGGGTAAATTCCGATCAATGTCCAATGCTGAAGATGGTGCTTTTCTAGTAGTCGAAAATAAAAATCAGACTAATAAAGGATCTCTAGGAATCGCTCTTCAAGCAAGTTCAGTTTCGATGGAGCGTGATTGGTGCATCGACAGTGGGGCAACATCCCATATGTGTAACAACAGAACAGTTTTTAGAGATCAGTGAAATTGAAAATCAAACCGTTCGACTTGCCGTAGGCAAAACCACAGAGGTTCTAGGAAAGGGAACAGTGCGTTTGAATGTGAACTGCTCAAACGACACAAAAACTATTAAGTTGAACAACGTACTATATGTTCCAGAAGTAAAAAGGAATCTATTGTCTATAGCCAAAACAGTTTCACAGGGTTACCCGATTCATTTTGATGAAAAGAATGCAGTCTTCAAGAAAGGTGAAAATAAAACTATTTTAACTGCAGCAAGAAGTGGAAATCTGTACTTCATCGAATTAAGACCAGAGTCATCATTAGCTGCAAATGACAAACCACATAAGCCAGACGGATGGCATCAAAGGCTTGGTCATCTAAACGAAAAAGATTTGAAGATGATTATCGCCAAAGATATGGTAAAAGGTATTCCAAATTTACCTGCTGGTCAGAAGTCTGTTTGCGAAGATTGCATTCGAGGAAAGCAAAGTGCAGAACCTTTTCAAAAACAATCACACACAAGAACAATTATTAGAGTTGATTCATTCGGACGTCTGCGGTCCCATGCGAACAAAATCAATCGGCGGTGCGTCATACTTCGCAACATTTGTGGACGACTATTCCAGATTTGTGGATGTTCGTTTTCTGAAGGCAAAAACTGATGTCAGGGAAGCATTTATAACGTTCAAGAATCTAGTCGGAAATCAAACGGAACGTAAGATTAAATCATTACGAACAGACAATGGGTTAGAGCATTGTGGTCAAGATTTTACTCACCTAATATCGAAAACTGGAATCAGAAGAGAACTTACCGTAGCGTATACTTCGCAGCAAAACGGGACAGCAGAACGAATGAATAGGACCTTGGTAGAGATGGCCAGATGTATGATGCTGCAATCAAATCATTCACCAAGTTTCTAGGGTGAAGCCATTGCTACAGCCGCCTGCATTCGAAATAGATGTCCGACGAAAAAGTTGAACAACATGACACCTTTCGAAGTAAAATATGTATAAAATATTATAAAATATATAAAATAAAATAAAATATTTTTGGTTGTAAGGCATTTGCTGTTGATAAAAAGACTGGTAAAGGCAAATTCGAATCGAGATCAATCGAATGCGTATTTGTTGGATATTCAACCACATCAAAAGCTTATCGTCTATGGGATCCGGAAGCGAAAAAGATAATTCTAAGCAGAGAATTATCTTTTCGTGGCGTAGTGGGTAGGTGCGTCGACTCCTACGCTCGAGGTCGTCGGTTCGAATCTCGAAAAAAACATCAAACATTTTTTCACGGCTCCACCTCTTTCGAGTCACTGACAATGCTCAAAGAGTATAACTGTCTAGAAAAAGCTTCTCAATCTCGCCGTTCGGAGTCGGCATTAAACTGTAGGTCCCCTCCACTCGTGAGGGAACAAAAGCACGCACAACACGAGTGGTTGCTGAGAAGCTAGGCCCAGGTCCACCTCGGACTGTAGCGCCGCTATTATTATTATTATAAAGCAGAGATGTCAAATGTATTGAAAATTTAATATGTGATGCCTTTAGAGATGAAGATAATTTCATAAAATTTGAAACAATTTTTGATTTAAAGAAACCGGAAGAAAGTAAAACAAAAATTTGTGAAAACGAAGATAAAACCAAAAATATCGTTCAAATTGACATAAAGAGCAACGAAAATATAACTAAAGATCAAACTATTACAAGCAATGAAATCATTGAAGCATCGAACCAACCGAAATATGAAATTGATGAAACGCCACTTAAGAGGGGTCCTGGAAGACCAAATTCGAGAAAACTGGAAAAAGGGGCAGGCCACGAAAACTATTCAACATGCTTGAGGCGAAACTTGAACCAGAAACCAGAAAAGCAGAAGAAACAAAGCAAATGAATATTGCCATAAGTCCAACGGTGAAAGAAGTATTAGAGGGTTCAAATTCCTATGAGTGGAAAGCCGCGATGGAGTTAGAGTTTAATGCTCTTCGTGACATTAAAGCTTGAAAACTTGTTGAACTGCCGAAGAACAAAAATGACATAGGTTGCAGATGGGTCTTGAGAACGAAGTTCAATGCAGATGGAAGTATCGAAAGGTATAAGGCTCGATTAGTAGCTAAAGGTTGCTCTCAACAACCGGGTATCGACTTCCAAGAAACGTTTGCGCCCGTAGCTAGGCAAAGCTCAATTCGTATTCTCATGGCTCTCGCAGTAGAATTTAACTTGACACTTTATCAGTTAGATGTTGAGATGGCCTACATCAACGGAGATCTCGAAGAAGAGTTGTTTATGGAACAGGCTGAAGGTTTTGTCAAACCAGGGAAAGAACATTTTGTTTGCTCCCTTAAAAGGGCACTCTACGGGTTGAAGCAATCGGGAAGAAGGTGGTATATCAAGCTCGATTTGTTCGACTTTAAGAGCTGGGGATGAAACCGCTGAATGCTGAAAAGTGCATATACATTTTAGAGACATTGTAACGATGAATCAGTCGAAATACAGTCAATATATTTTGCTTCGAAATGGGATGAAAGATTCAAAGGCCACGGTAACTCCATTGGATGGAAACGTCAAATTAAGCAGAGAAATTGGACCAAAAAGCGAAGCAGAAGAACACGAAATGGCAAATACACCGTATTCATCTTTAATTGGTTCACTCATGTATCTTGCTGTTTCAACTCGTCCAGACATCGCTCACACTGTCAGCGTATTAAGTCAGTACAACTCCAACCCAGGGCAGGAACACTGGAAAGCTGCCAAACGAGTACTAAGATACTTACAGGGAACACAACACTTTGGACTGGTATACAGAAAATAAAATTTCCCGCAACTTTTGGGATTGGGGGGGAAACGTAGATGACCGCAAATCGTACACCGGATTTGTGTTTAAGCTGGAAAGCTGCCAAACGAGTACTAAGATACTTACAGGGAACACAACACTTTGGACTGGTATACAGAAAATAAAATTTCCCGCAACTTTTGGGATACTTCGACTCAGATTGGGGGGGAAACGTAGATGACCGCAAATCGTACACCGGATTTGTGTTTAAGCTGACTAACGCAGCTGTAACTTGGGAATCGAGGAAACAAAGGTCAGTAGCAGAGTACATGCCTCTGACAGAAGCTGCCAAAGAGACCATATATCTTCGTAACCTACTGAAAGAACTTGGATTCTTAAAAGAAGACGCGGAACCTACCGTTGATTATTGTGACAACCAAGGAGCACAAAAAGTGATGAAAAACCCAACATTTCATTCAAGAAGTAAGCACGTGGATATTCGCCATCACTACATCAGGGAAGTTTTCCAAAAGGGTGAAATTGAAGTCAAGTACTTGCCGACAACTGAGATGAATGCTGACGTCCTCACTAAAAGCTTATATGGATGGATAAGCATCGCATAAAGTGCATCAAAGGACTTGGCTTAGAAGAACAACACGCGTTGAGAGGGGGTGTTGGTACTATAATTTAAATCCACATTGGCCACACGTGTTTATGCACATATGTATCTATCTATGTTCATTCATATCTATCTTTGTATCTTTTACTTTGTATCCTTTTTGTCTCCTTTCTTTTATCTTTGTTTGTTATGTTATCCCGTAACCTATTTTGAATTATCTGATCACTTCGAATAAAGCATTCAAAGATAACCGATGCGTTTTACTTGTCCGGAGTTTTCAACTAATAATTAATAAAAGTAGAACACTAAACGTGTTGTTGAAGGTTCGCACTGTTCTTGCTTTGTTTAAAGTCATAAACAGCAGAACACCAGAGTACTTGTACTCAAAACTGAAATTTGTGAGATCGCAAAGAACGTACAATTTAATTGCACCTAGGCATAAATACTTGATCAGCAGCCGTCAGTTTTTTATTCATGCAATTCACATATGGAATCAACTTCCTCCGAGAATAAAAAACCTGAACAATGAGAATCGCTTTAGACAAGAATCAATTGATTTTTATAGCCGCAGTAGTTAGCATGATCATGACTTAACTAATACATTTCTATTCTTTTCTTTTTCTATTTCTATCTTTTTTTTATATTTAATGAATCCTTTAATAAAATATTTGTAATCGAGATATAAATTTTTTAAAGTATTGTAATTAGTATTGTTAATTAGTAGCCTGTGGAAATTCAAAAGTTTATCGTAACTTAATGTACAGAGATGTTATTGAATCTTAATAAATGGAAATTTAAATTAAAAAACTGGGCAAGTGCGAGTTGTATTCGCACGGGTAAGGTTCCGTCGCATAATAAAAACAAATTTCTGAATATCAAACGACGTTTCCAAGCTATTTCAGTTGAATTTTTTTCTAACTTCAACCCAAATCAACTATTCATTCATGCATTCGCACATCCAAACAAATATTTATCCATACATATACCTATACCTTTATCGAAGTTTATCCAACACAAAAAATCCCTTCCATCATACACATACCTAATCACTGCTCGTGCCTGCGGTGTGTGTGTTCTTTTCTGTTCGGCATTTAGGGGTTAGATCAAAAAGGTAACGCTCTCAACGAATAGAGTGGTCGAACACAGCATGAAATTTATATGTGAAATTGAAAATACTGATCATTTTAAATCTTAGATATCTCAAAATTTCAACATAAATCTTCTTAATGCTTACGCTGAGGTCTTCAAAACTGCGTTTTCAGATCTTCAAAACTCGCATGTCGATGGTTGACCGTTTTTGGCCAATATCTCCAAAACCATTAGGGCCAGAATGCTCGCAGTGGTTTTAAATGAAAGTACTCAATGAAGCCAAGTTTTTGTGATTTTTTCAGATTTTTAAACACTTTGGTTTAGAAATGGCAGGGGGGGACGCATTTAAAAAAACTTTGGAGCTCCATATTTTCCAAACGGTATTTTGGATAAAAAAGTGTTGAAAGAAACCTCCACCTCATTTCGAAAGATCTGTCGATTGATATATATTTCGATGGGGTGCGACAATTTTTCAAAATGAATGTCAACTTAACCTGTACTGGAGCAACCCCCAAATGGCCCCACTTTTTAAAATCGCTGCATAGGCAATGACATCTAGGTCTGAAGTACCTAATTCCAAAATTTCATGCCGATATCTTCATAAACTTCAGAGATAAAAAAGTGTGACAGACACGACGGACGGACGGACGGACGGACGGACACACCGAAATTATAAAGGTTCCGTTTTTGTAGACGGAACCTTAAAAATGACGCACTCTGGCATGCCATTGCTGAATTGTATATAGATTATTTTTTTATTTATTTATTTATATATTTATTTATTTACTAACAGAGTTAATTATTTATTTATATACACATATTCATTTTATTTATTTAGTATTATCTGTGAGATTAGGTTAAGTATGTTTGTAGGTTTATTTTTATATGTTTATAAGTATTAGTGTCGGCTAACTCAGTCGGTTGAACATAAGACTATTTATCTCAGGGAGTAGACCCTTGAAACACGTAGACACCGGCATTGTAAGAAGATAAACTGTTGCACTTGCAGCCTTCCTTTTTTTACGAGGCCGGTTTACTCACGACCATTCGAAAACCGTCGTCGATCCTGTTGCGGCAGGCTGCATATGCAGCAGTCTATCTGTAAGAAAAAAGAAAGACATTAGTTAGAATACATATGTATATATATACCTTACCATGTGAATACCCGTCCCGTCCAGTTCCATTTGCCTGTGAAATAAAGATTTTTTGAAATGTTTTATGCACAAAAATATAGTTTATTTAAATAATACTTACCACGGAATTAAATAAAATTAGAAATTACATTGCCATTACATTGTGCAGTTTGTAAATGTCAATTTGAAAAATGGCAAATGTCAAAACGCACTTGTTTTGATTTGAAGCTTTTGACATTTGCCATTTGTCAATTTGACATTTACAAACTGCAAACATGCGCAAATGAGACGAGACTCGATATAAGAGTTCCAGTCGGAGAGTTCAGGCAAGCAAAATACAGAAGGATGGCGAAAATTGACGAAATTTCAGACGGAAGAATTTAATTGATGAGTAGCTTCGAAGAAAAGCACTTTTCGAATTTGGAAAACTTTGCAAAGAAGAAGGCAAAAACGAGATTCGTGGTTGAACGGGGAAAGAAATCGGCAGTGTTTATTAAAGTGGTGAAAATTAATTAATTAAAAATATTTATCAATTAAACGCTTAATTTAAAAATAATAATAGTGTGTTTGTTTTAGACAAGAAAAAGAAAGAAAACATTTAAGTTGAGCCAGATCAGGCTATATAAAACAAAGAACAGTGCAAAAGTGCATACATATATATATTATGTATATATATGTATATATATTATGTTGCAAGCTTGGTTGGCTGGGCCACGGTGACGGTGAGTAGGACGGCGGCACGCTTGCGGTTGCACGGCATAGCTCGTTGGACGTCGCGGTTCTTGTCCTCCCACTCGTACACCCCCAGTTGCAAACAAAAAAATATCGTGCCTAAAGCTAGCTAAGAGAAGATAGAGAGAGGTGAAAAGATAGAAAGAGATGAAAGCCTAATACCCTAACAGACCACGGACGGACAACTAAAAGATAGGACAGAAAGGTGTTCAAGGCCTATGCCTTTACCACCAAAAGAGACCGGAAGGGAGCTCGCGGAGCTAAGTTAACTAGCCTAAACTAATCTACCTAACTTAAAGCTATACCTAAACTTAACCTAATCTACCTTAAAACTACCTAGCTTAGCCCTAACACGAAACAACACCCTTCCAGTGTCGTTTAGCGATGCGGGTTTCGTCAAGCACCCGTGGGTGCCTGTTGTTGTTGGCACAAGTCCGCCTGCCCACCCCATCATGTCAATCGACATGACCTTCGCTATCTCCCTTGGCGAAGTTTGCGGGAGATAGCCCCTTAGCGGAGACGTTAGCCACAGCCTTACGTTCCACTCTGTCACTACCCCGAAGAAGGACGGCCTTCCCTCACCCTACACACACATATTGGCAAAGAAGTAAATTATTCCATTAAATAAAACATAATACTTTTCATTTAAAATCTATACAATTCATTTTTATTAAATAATCCAAAAAACTTAACCTTAGAGCTTAATAGGAAAATGAAAATTAAAAAAAAACTAAAGCAAAATAAAAGAAAAAAAAACTAAACCAAAAGGGTTCTAACCCTGGCTAAAGCTACGAACGGCACATCACAGGAAGAGGTTTCCAACTGCTACTCACAGTTTTCTGCGATCCACCAACGTCCTGCGCGCAGCACGGTGAAGGACGGTACCTGTGAGAAAAGAATCGGAATCGTGGGGATAATCCCTCTTGCCCGCGAACACTCCAATCACTAACACTAAAATCAGAATTATTTAAGGCTTTCTTATTTATACTTATAACAAAAAAAAATATCAGAACAATAAAAAAAAATGTTTTAACTTAACAAAAATAAGCAATGAAATTCAGAAAAACAAAATAAAAATAAACTGGGCAAGTGCGAGTTGTACTCGCACGGGGAAGGTTCCGTCGCATAATATTGATGGATGATTTCTGAAGATCAAACGACGTTTCGAAACTATTTCAGTTGAATTTTCTTCTAACTTCAACTCAAATCAACTATTCATTCATACATTTATACATCCGAAAAAAACAAACGTTCATCCCTACATATGCATATATCTCTATCCAAGTTTATCCAACACAGAAAATCCCTTCCATCATATACATACCCAATCACTGCTCATGCCTGCGGTGTGTGTGTATTCATTTCTGTTGGGCATTTAGGGGTGAGATCGAAAAGATAACGCTCAGCAACGAATAGAGTGGCCGAACACAGCATGAAATTATGTGTGGAAATGAAATTGTTTTCATTTTAAATCTTAGATATCTCAAAATTTCAACATAAATCGATATTTTGAAATTTATCATTTCTTAATGCTTACATTAATGTCTTCAAAACTGCGTTTTCAGATCTTCAAAATTCGCATGTCGATGATTGACCGTTTTTGGCCAATATCTCCAAAACCATTAAGGCCAGAATGCTCGTAATGATTTTAAATGAAAGTACTCAATGAAGCCAAGTTTTTGTGATTTTTTTTCAGATTTTTAAACACTTTGGTTTAGAAATGGCAGGGGGGGGACGCATTTAAAACTTCGGAGCTCCATATTTTCCAAACGGTATTTTGGATAAAAAAGTGTTGAACGAAACCTCCACCTCATTTCGAAAGATCTGTCGATTGATATATATTTCGATGGGGTGCGACAATTTTTCAAAATTAATGTCAACTTCACCTGTACTGGAGCCACCCCCAAATGGCCCCACTTTTTAAAATCGCTGCATAGGAATTGACATCTAGGTCTGAAGTACCTAATTCCAAAATTTCATGCCGATATCTTCATAAACTTCGGAGATAAAAAAGTGTGACAGACACGACGGACGGACGGACGGACGGACGGACGGACGGACACACCGAAATTATAAAGGTTCCGTTTTTGTAGACGGAACCTTAAAAAGGTCAATTGCAGCACTGCTTGTAAATTTTCTTCGGGCACTGCACAATTCTGGCACCTTCCTTCAGGCACAATATTTCTTCCAACTCCTTGAGAGATTAGGCCACTTTTGTAGGCCGGCATTGTCAGTGTTGCTGTATGTATAAGTCTTTCCACCACGGCAGCAAATATGGCACTTGTTAGCACACTTCTGTTTTTCCTTATTTTGTGTGTATTTTAATTTGACACTTATATTTATATATATTTATAATTTGGTGTGGTTGTTTATATGTCTGGTCCATAAATATATAATTAATTTTTTTTTTTTGCGATGTCGAGTATTTTATTAACTCTTTAAAACTATATGTATGTATATATATATATATACAGTTAATCAAAAAAGTAAGTATACACTACCTCCTGAACTATATTTTTCTAAAGAAAACTAAATATTTCCAACAAAAATCAACAACCATTTTTTTTTTCTGTTTTCACAAACGTTATACTATTTTTCAAAAAGAATAAACATAACAAAATAACAAAACATAAACAATAGAATTCAACTTAAAGTAATATGAATGGAAATTTACATCAAAAAAGTAAGTATACAAACAAAAAATAATACTTTCTGAAATTTGTCTCTGCTCTCAAGTCTCCTTGTCAATATTTCGTTGGGTAGCCTTTGGCTTTTATAATTGCTTGCATTCGATTTGGCATCGAGTTAACCAATTTTGATGTTACTTTTTGGCTTATTTTAGCCAACTCTTTCTGAAGCACTCTTTTCAAGTCTTATTTTGTCTTGACACCGTGTTTTTGAACTGCCCGTGTCAAATGTTCCAATAAATGTTCTATTGCATTCATGACGGGCGATTGGGTGATGTTCTCAGCCGGTTACGAACATTATATAATAACTATTCCTTAACAATATGAGAGGTGTGTTTTGGGTCATTGTCTTGTTGAAAGATAAATGACACTTCTAGACTCAACTTTCTGACGCTTTCAAGTAAATTAGTTTTCAATATGTCCAAATAGGCATATTTGTGCATTGTACCATCAATGAAAATTAAATTACCGACGCCATTTGCCGCCATACACCCCCATACCATTACGGAGCCACCACCGTGCTTTACTCGATGCCAAATCGAATGCAAGCAATTATAAAAGCCAAAGGCTACCCAACGAAATATTGACAAGGAGACTTGAGAGCAGAGACAAATTTCAGAAAGTATTATTTTTTGTTTGTATACTTACTTTTTTGATGTAAATTTCCATTCATATTACTTTAAGTTGAATTCTATTGTTTATGTTTTGTTATTTTGTTATGTTTATTCTTTTTGAAAAATAGTATAACGTTTGTGAAAACAGAAAAAAAAAATGGTTGTTGATTTTTGTTGGAAATATTTAGTTTTCTTTAGAAAAATATAGTTCAGGAGGTAGTGTATACTTACTTTTTTGATTAACTGTATATATATATATATACATACATATAGTTTTAAAGAGTTAATAAAATACTCGACATCGCAAAAAAAAAAAATTAATTATATATTTATGGACCAGACATATAAACAACCACACCAAATTATAAATATATATAAATATAAGTGTCAAATTAAAATACACACAAAATAAGGAAAAACAGAAGTGTGCTAACAAGTGCCATATTTGCTGCCGTGGTGGAAAGACTTATACATACAGCAACACTGACAATGCCGGCCTACAAAAGTGGCCTAATCTCTCAAGGAGTTGGAAGAAATATTGTGCCTGAAGGAAGGTGCCAGAATTGTGCAGTGCCCGAAGAAAATTTACAAGCAGTGCTGCAATTGACCTTTTTTTATTTTGTTTTTCTGAATTTCATTGCTTATTTTTGTTAAGTTAAAACCTTTTTTTTTATTGTTCTGATATTTTTTTTTGTTATAAGTATAAATAAGAAAGCCTTAAATAATTCTGATTTTAGTGTTAGTGATTGGAGTGTTCGCGGGCAAGAGGGATTATCCCCACGATTCCGATTCTTTTCTCACAGGTACCGTCCTTCACCGTGCTGCGCGCAGGACGTTGGTGGATCGCAGAAAACTGTGAGTAGCAGTTGGAAACCTCTTCCTGTGATGTGCCGTCCGTAGCTTTAGCCAGGGTTAGAACCCTTTTGGTTTAGTTTTTTTTTTCTTTTATTTTGCTTTAGTTTTTTTTTAATTTTCATTTTCCTATTAAGCTCTAAGGTTAAGTTTTTTGGATTATTTAATAAAAATGAATTGTATAGATTTTAAATGAAAAGTATTATGTTTTATTTAATGGAATAATTTACTTCTTTGCCAATATGTGTGTGTAGGGTGAGGGAAGGCCGTCCTTCTTCGGGGTAGTGACAGAGTGGAACGTAAGGCTGTGGCTAACGTCTCCGCTAAGGGGCTATCTCCCGCAAACTTCGCCAAGGGAGATAGCGAAGGTCATGTCGATTGACATGATGGGGTGGGCAGGCGGACTTGTGCCAACAACAACAGGCATCCTCGGGTGCTTGACGAAACCCGCATCGCTAAACGACACTGGAAGGGTGTTGTTTCGTGTTAGGGCTAAGCTAGGTAGTTTTAAGGTAGATTAGGTTAAGTTTAGGTATAGCTTTAAGTTAGGTAGATTAGTTTAGGCTAGTTAACTTAGCTCCGCGAGCTCCCTTCCGGTCTCTTTTGGTGGTAAAGGCATAGGCCTTGAACACCTTTCTGTCCTATCTTTTAGTTGTCCGTCCGTGGTCTGTTAGGGTATTAGGCTTTCATCTCTTTCTATCTTTTCACCTCTCTCTATCTTCTCTTAGCTAGCTTTAGGCACGATATTTTTTTGTTTGCAACTGGGGGTGTACGAGTGGGAGGACAAGAACCGCCCCGTCCGACGAGCTATGCCGTGCAACCGCAAGCGTGCCGCCGTCCTACTCACCGTTACCGTGGCCCAGCCAACCATGCTGTAACATTGTTTCGAAAACAAGAGTAGCAACAACATCAACAAAATGCATGTCGTTACCACGCTTAGATCCTTGTGCTGCAAAGTTTCATTTATCAACGATTATGCACCGAATGCAGAAAGCTATGCAATTCCACGACCAAGAAGTCTTTGCCCGGACAGATTCTATGATCACTCTAGCTTGGATTAAGGGAAATTCAGGTACTAGAACGACTTTTGTTGCGAATCGAAGCACCGAGATTCAAAATTTGATTAAACCTGTTTAAACCCTTTGATGTAAGTACAAAAGAGAACCATGCAGATTTTGCCTCTCGATGGAAATCACCAGATGACCTTCTCAGAAACCAAATTGGGTGGCATGGACCAAATTTTCTTAAAAAATGTTCATTGCCTAGTAATTCAGCTGAAATCAAAACATTACCAGAATCTGAAAAAGAATATCAACTACACAATTTTCTACTTTCACCAGACGTGTAAGATATGTAGCAATTTGGCAGCGGTATTTTAAGAATTTTCATAGCAATATTAAAAAGAACAGGGACAAGAAATCCTTGATTTGACATCCTATAGCATATGAAGAACTCCGAGCAGTGCAAACGTGTAGTACAAACTTAGTAGAAAAAGAAATATTCCCCGAAGACATCAAGGCTTTAAAAAATTCACAGCCCAAAAGCGAAAGAAGTCACATTCGTAATCTTAATCCCTTTCTAGATGCTGATCATCTATTGGGAGTGGGAGGGCGTTTAGCAAACGCACCTCTGTCGTTTAGCCAACAACATCCAATCGTACTAAATGAATCTCACTATTTCAGCAAGTTGCTTGTACTCGATGTTCATATGCGCACCATCATGTAGACAACAACTAATGCTAGCTGAAATAAGAAATAAATATTGGATTACTAATATAAAGAGATTAGTGAAGAAGAAGATTTACCATTGCTATCGATCCCATCGATATAACGCCAAAATGCAGCAACAACTAATGGGTAACCTGCCCTCCGAACGTGTTGCAATAGTTAGGCCTTTTACTAACTCGGGCGTGGATTATGCCGGGCCTATTGATATAAAACTCTGGAAAGGCAGATGGAACAGATTCTCCAAGGGATATACTCGTATAGTCATATTTGTGTGCTTATCTACAAAAGCAATCCACATTGAAGTAGTAAGCGACCTAATTAGTGCAGCCTTCTTGGCAACATTTAGAAGATTCGCTGCGAGACGCGGTCTATATGCTACTTTATTTAGTTCACCCTCCGGGTAGGGGTTAGAATTTACCCGGGGTAACGCATGCCTGTAGTAAAAGGCGACTAAAAGCTATCGTCTGTCCAACAAACAAAAAACAACAATAATGCAATGAATAATAACAAAATAACAAATGTCTCTAAGATGAAAAGCGGAGCTACGGTCCAGGCTAAGTGATATGGAAACTCTCTGCAAAGGACTTAAAGATAAACTTAACAAACTTAAAACAGGAAAAATCGAACTTACTGAATATAAATCAAGTTTAAGTTCGAATCAAATGAAAAACGTGGAATACTTTACTTACGAGAAAGAACTAAGTCATGAAACCAATTGGATGATAAAGAAGCGACCAGGTAAAAAACGAAAAGCCGGTTCTTCACCCGAAGTCATTCCTCAGCCAGAAAATAAACTCACTGATAACACAAGTGCCACAACCAATAAAGGAGCTATGCCATCAAAAGAATCGAATCCAGACTACTTCGGCTTACCCCTTTTTATGCTAACTTTTGATAAAAGTGAAACTTTGGAAAATATTTATAATAAATATAATAATATTTATAATAAATATAATAATATTTATAATATATCATAAAAAGTATTCTTAATATGGTAGTCAAGATTGAGACGTTACGTAGAAACTCGAAATTGATCCTTCAATGTAAACGCATTCAGAGGTTCAACCACACCTACGCGTACTGCCAGAAAAATCCGCAAAGTGTCAAATGTGAGGGGGAACATCTGACGGCAGACTAAGAGGCAAATAAAGGGTCTCCAGCTTCTTGTGTTAACTGCAAAGGAAAGCACCCGGCTAATTACCGTGGCTGTGAAGTAGCAAAGAAAATTGAAAAAAGGCGAGATAAAGTAAAAGCCACCCAACGACAAACCCCAAAATCGACAAACCCGAAGAATGTTGTAAACGTCGGGAAGAAACAAATGGTCACTCGAAAGGATCCTGATATAAAAGCACAGACGCAAACTACATCAACATCAAGTAGAAGATCTAAAGAGATCAAAGAAAGATCGTCGCAAGTCTGAGTGAAAACGTTCACCCAAATGGTAGCAACCGCTAGTGATAATGAAGATAAACCGTCAGCTCCAATATCGCATGTCTCTTCGGTTATCCTCGAGAAGAGCAAACTAAGACGAACAAACTTATTTTCAAGAGACTAGTCAATCTCGAAAACAAGATTAACAAAAAGCGTCCTATAATATGAATAAGTCCCTTAAAATATTAAATTGGAATGGAAACGGTCTAGTGCAAAAACTTGACGAACTGGAACTACGCTACATCAAAAAACGTACAGCAATTAAAATTGGATGATGTTTTCAATGTTTTGTGAATTGTGACAAATCACTCACACTTTTTCGCTGTTTTTTTTTATTAATTTCTATTAGTACTACTACATCTGTACTGAAAAAATATATTTTTTTTTGACGAAAAAGGATTTCAGTCAAAGTCAAACAATTGCTCGTACACCAAAAAATTGCACGTACACCTATGATAACACTAGTTTACCACCACCTAACGGTACTATTTTGTTGTAAATTGCCAGGAACATTTTCAGGGAAGACTGCAGCAGTCGTTTAATCTACAAATAGGACAATAGCAGAACTCGTGTTCAAATGTTTTCTCCTCATCATATTTTGTATAGATTGCATAGATTGGAAAGAAGATTGACCCAATTTCTTAATTAATATTTGAAGCTCTACTGGCTAGTAAACAGGCTATGTTACAGTTTGAGATGTTTTCCTCCAAATTCTATAAGTTTACTAGATTTCTGACGGCCTGGGTAGATAAAGAGTATGGACTGCATGAGCTTAGAAGCAGGTCCCTATATCTCATATAACTAATTTATTGCTCATGGTGGTCATTATTTCTAATTTCCTTCTTAAGGTGACAGAGTTAACCAAGGGAAAGTCATCTTCATCTCTTTTTGCAACCAAGTTTTCCTTTCGTTGCTATCGAAAACATGTTGTGGGCATTCTATTTTTTCTAGAGTCATCTAGACGGTCTCTGATTATCTTCAATCTTTATTTCTTCATTCAAACCCGATACAAATGATTCCATTGCATTTCGTAAAAAAGAGGTTCCGTTTCTAAAAACCTAAGAAGCGTTTCAGCTTGAAAAATTTCAACGAGCCCTCTAATTTTCGTGCCCAGTACGTAGCCTCAGGCCCAATGTTTCTTTTAAATGCGAGTGCGGTGTGGGCCTCTACATAGCCGAGAATACTAGCACCGCATCTATTGGCAATTGCTGTAGTCTTCACTGAAATGGTTTGAAGTCCTGTTCGTAGCAATTCACAACAAAATAGTACCGTTAGGTGGTGGTAAACTAGAGTAATCATAGGTGTACGTGCATTTTTTTGGTGTACGTGCAATTGTTTGACTTTGACTAAAATACTTTTTCTTCAAAAAAAATATATTTTTTCAGTACAAAATTGCTAATTTTGTTGTGAACATCTTAGATGTAGTAGTACTAATAGAAATTAATAAAAAAAACAGCGAAAAAGTATGAGTGATTTGTCACAATTCATAAAACATTGAAAACATCATCCAATTTTAATTGCTGTACGTGCAATTTTTTGATGTAGTGTATATATTCAGGAAAAAGATATTGATATTTGTTTGATCTCTGAGACACACCTAACGAGGCAATCCCGTATAAATTTATAAGGTTATTTCGGTTATCACGCTTACCACCCATCAGAAAGGGCAAGAGGCGGATCAACCTTGTTTATACAGATAGTATTGAACATATGGTTGAAGCAAATATAGAATCCTACACAATTCAATTAAGAACGGTTCGAGTAAAAAACCGACATTACTCATTTAATGCCTCATCTATTTACAACCGCTAGTGATGATCAAGATAAACCATCAGAGCCAATATCGCATGTCTTTTCGGTTATCCTCGAGAAGAGCAAACTTAGACGAACAAACTTATTTTCTCCGCCCAATATAATTGATCGAAACGAGTTTGAAAATATCTTAAATATTCTTGACCCAAATTTCATAATTGGTGGCGACTTTAACGCAAAGCACACCTTTTGAGGTTCAAAATGCAGTTTGCAAAAGGGACACTGCTCACAGCTGCCATGAAATTCGGTTGCGATTTTCAGTCAACCGGTAGACTAACCTACTGGCCTACGGATATTACATTACATGATGTCGTGGACTTTGTAATGAAAGGTATTTCCCGAAACTATTTAAAAGTTGTAGAAAGCTTTAATCTCAGTTCAGATCATTCTCCTATTATCTTGACAATGAGCGAAACCCTCATAAAGAAAGAACAACCGCCTACCTTGACTCATCAACGTACAAATTGGCAAGCATTCACAAACTATGTGCATAACCACATTGAACTTACCATCCCGCTAAGGACCCCATACCAGCTAGAAATGTAGGTTGACAATTTTATAGAAACCATACAGCACGCTGCGTAGAACAGTAAGCCACGCATAATGTTAAATATTCAACAACGATACACCCTGTAGCCAAATTCACACTGCTGTAACTACAAGAATGCTTGTCATACGGGATTTAAATGATAGGTCTTCTATCTCTTCGATTCCAACTACGAACGAGTGCACATGCATTTCGGAAGGAAAAAGAATACCTTAACCTAACTTAAGATTAAATAAAGAAGAAATAAAGAAGTAAAGAAGAAGTAAAAAGGTTTGACTTTGATTTAATATACAAAACAAAAGAAAATCGCCAGGAAATCACATCTTGCAATATCCACCAGAAATAAAAGAAATGGTGAAGGAAAAAAGAAGAGCGCGTAAGAAATGGCAACAAACTCGTGCACAACAACTTAAAACTCGTCTCAGTCAGTTATGCAACCAGTTGAAGGCGAACATTAGGACATTCAAAAGTAATATTCTTAACTCATACCTAGTTAGCTTGTCTACTAAAAAGGAATCTAACTACTCGCTCTGGAAAGCCGTTAAAGGCGTGAGAAACTCCAAGCCCATTTAGCACCAATAAGAAAAAATCAGGACGAATGGGCGAAAGACGATAAGGAGAAAGCGGCACTCTTTCCTAATCATTTAGAAATGGTGCCGTGAAATAACGCCGAGTGAAATAATACCGAATTTCCATTTTCGGTCTTATTTCACTTTGCTAATTATTTAGAAAAACAAGTGAGCTTTAATCAATGTTTACACAAAAAGTGAAGTAGATATGGGAGGGGCATGCTGCCCCCCTGAAACCCCCCTGCTTGGCCACATGTGCAATTTGGAGTATGTGCGCGATTGTATGTATTTAGTTCCTTTACATTCATGCGTATCACTAATATAAACAAACACTGAATACACTCAACCTCGCACCTACTTCAAATTGTACATGTGGTTTAGCAGGGGTTGCACACCTTGCTCACTTTTTATACGCCGTAAATGTTACATATGAACATATATATTGCGCATCTGTGTCGGTACATTTTCTGAAAACAGTCTTTATCTGCATGTCTTTCTAAATTAAAAGTGAAATAAGGCCGACTCGGCGTTATTTCACTTTAATAAAGTGAAATAAGACCGAGAATGGAAATTCGGCGTTATTTCGCTTTCATAAAGTGATTAGGATCGTTACGTTTACGGAACTTAAAGAAGAATTAAATAAACTTAAACCGAAAAAAGCTCCTGGATACGATTTAACACACGAAAAGTTCTTAAAGCGTTGGTCAAGAAAGCGCTACTTTCCTAGTCAACGGAAAGTGACAGAAGTGATGGTACCGAACCCTGGGAAACCCCCAAACTGATAAAAAGTCATATATACCGAAAGAATTCTACTTTGACGTTTAAGTCCGGTCGTGAAAGAAAAACGCCTTATTCCGCACCACCAATTCGGCTTTAGAATTAAGCACTCTACTATCGACCAAGTACATCGCATAACTGATGTAGTGGAAAAAGCACTGGAACAAAAATATATTTGTTCGGCAGCATTTCTTGATGTTTCTCAAGCCTTTGCCAAAGTTTGGCATGAAGGCTTGAAACATAAACTAAGTCAATTTCTACAGGGAAAACTTTTTAGTATGGAAACGAATACTCTGCATTCAAATCTATAAGGGCTGGAGATTTTCTACTTTATACCAGGGATATACCGGCAGGCGAGGGCACAGTATTAGGCACATTTGCGAATTTGGCACAAAAGTTTGGCGAATCGCGCTTAATGAAGCGAAATCCGTTCACATAAACTTTACATACAGGAACATAAATAACCTACCTGTTTTCGTAAATGGTGTCCAAATACCCATCGGGAATGAAGCGGAATACCTCGGGATGACCCTCGACGTTAAACTTAAGTGGAAGGAGCACGTTAAAGAGAAACGTGAAGAGCTAGAGAAGAGATATAGAGATATGTACTGGCTCATTGGATACCATTTAAAGCTAAGTATCGACAACAAATTGCTTATATATAAGCAAGTGCTAAAACCTGTCTGGACGTACGGTGTACAACTCTGGGGTTGTACCAAACCAAGTAATGGGAACATACTACAGACTTTTCAAAACAAAGTTCTAAGAACCATCGTCAACGCACCTTGGTTTATAAGAAACGACGATATCCACAGAGATCTTGGAATTACAACAGTCCAAGATAAATTAAGACTTTTGCTCGTAAGCATAAGCGCCGCCCGGAGGAGCACATTAACCCTGTATTTCTTCCGATTCTTAATGGAAGTAATGCTATTCTCCGTCTTCAAAGGACTAAACCACTTGATCTAGCGCGGTGAAATCAACTCGTGTGTATTTGCGGTGTAAGCAGGAACTTTCAGTGGAGAGTCACCTGCCTAATGTCTCTAAATTACGAAATGTAAACTGCTGGATAAGTGACTAACTTAGTTGTAGTATTTTATTTGAAGGGAGATGTTTTTACTGGGTAAAACTTCCTTTCGCTATGAGGGAACGGTCCCCATAGGGTCTTTTGAAGATTTTCACCTACCATCGCAAAAAAAAAAATTATTTAGTGATTCTGAAACTAATTTCAAAAGTGCGAGCAACGATTTAGTGAAAGATAAAACATTCATTTCTTTTTGGAATGGTCAAGGGAAATTGCAAAGTCACTCACTGGCCTTGGTACCACTTGGCATTTTAACCCCCATAATTACCACATTTTGTAGGCTTGTGGGAGGCAGTTAAATCAATTAAACATCAACTAAAGAGGACTATCGGTAACTGTAAGCTAACCTTTGATGAGTATACAACTGTATTTTCTCAAATTCAAGCCTGCCTTATTTCTCGCCCTTTGTGCCCCATGACCTCAGATGTTGAAGATTTAATGGTGTTAACGCCAGCTCATTTTTTGATTGGCGGTCCCTTACACACGTTGCCAGAAAGAAACCTGCTGGAAAAGAACATTAACAATTTGGATAGATGGAGGTACATTCAGCGTCTAACTCAAGATCTTTGGAAACAATGGAGCACAAAGTATATTCATGAGCTGCAGAAAAGACCAAAGTGGTTGCAACAACAACCCAACATAGATATAGGAGACCTAGTTCTCATAAAGGAGGACAACCTATCGCCTTCATCTTGGTTACTTGGTCGAGTACTTGAACGGCATTCTGGTCCGGATGGACTAACGCGTAACTCTGAAAACACACAAATCTAAATTGAAAAGACCAATCGCAAAACTATCTTTGTTACCAGTATATCAACCTACCAACGACACAAATTCAAATGTTAACATTACCACCAATTTCTACCAGGTAAAATCATTGGGGCCGGAAGAATGTTTGCGAAGCAAACATCATTTTAAGTTACTCATGTTTCTATTTTTTAATGTTCCCACATTCCCACATATCCACATTCTCATATTCCCAGTTTTCCACATTCCCAGAGTCAGACATTCCCACGTTTCTATCCGAACCCATAATTTGACTCCTTCCTGAGCTTGATCGAAGACTTGCTTCTTGTTTTATTTTCTATATTGTGATCGGTCATTTCAAAGGTTACTATAAAAAATTTTATTTTGCGAACGGTCAATTCACCGGTTCCGCATTCATTTGTATTAAGTATATAACCATAGGTGAAATGGAACAAATAATTAAGTGCATAAACAAAAAAAATTACTTCTTTGGAATAAATATCAACATGATGTTGGAGTGTAAAGAGAATATTTTCCCAATGCTATTGAAAATAATCAATACTTCCTTGAGTGAAGGTGTGTTTTCGGGTTCGTGGAAGGAAGCTATTTTGATTCCAGTAGAAAAGGAAACAAATGCAAAAAAGCCGTAGCAATTCCGTCCTAATAATGTGCTACCTATTTACGAAAATATTTTGGAAAAAGTGGTATGTATCCAATGTATGGATTTCGAAGCGTTAACAAGCGAACCATGCCGACACAAGCGTCTGCACCTAGCCTCTATTAACGAACTCCGAACTTCGGTTCTGCACGTGGAATGTGCGGTCCCTGAACAGACCACGTGCAGCCGATGATCTCGCGGAGGACCTAGACTGCTATAAAGCAGACGTTACCGCAATCTAGGAAGTGCGATGGGATGGGCCGTGCAAAAAGAAGATGAAAAACTGCGATATCTACTACGGCGACTGTTACAGAGAGTGAAGGCAACGATTATTTGGATGTGGATTTGTTGTTTGAGGCAGACTTAAGCAAAAAAAAAAATGTACTTCAGCTTTAAGTACATAAGCGAGCGCCTCATAACAATCCACATCAAGCCTAAATTCGGCAACATCAGCCTAATCTGCGCCCACGCCCCAGGCTGCCAGGAACTTTGCCGATCGAGTCTCCCTGAAACTCTCCCAAAGTTCGACGTCGCCTGCACTAACAATAGACGAAGAATGGAAACGTTGTCAAAGAGCCATCAGAGAAGCCGCTACTGATGTGCTGGGATTTAAAACACCAACAAGAAAAACCCCTGGTTTGACAACGAGTGCAGGCAGGCACATGCAGCAAAACAAGAAGCCTACTGGGCAACGCTGCATCGAACCACGAGAGCTGTTCGTGAGCTCTACGAACAGAGAAGAAGGGAAGAGAACCGGCTTCTCAGGAAGAAAAAGAAAGAGCACGAGAAGCGCGCGATCGAGGAGATGAAGAGGTGTTATGGCAGGAATGATATCCGAAAGTTTTACCAAAGGGTAAAACTTTTATCGAATGGATATAAAGTTCGGACAGAAACTTGCCGGGACGAGAATAGACAGCTAGTAGTAGATTCGCAGTCGATACTGAGAATTTGGAAAAATCATTTCTGCAGACTGTTGAACGGCGATGAGGACACAAATACCGCTGTCAGGCAGAATGTTCCACTCAACACAACGGACGATGGTAAAAGAGAATACCGTTCCCACGATCTAGACGAAGTCAAAACAGCGATAAAGAGACTGAAGTCTAATAAAGCTACTGGTGCAGATAGTCCGCCCGCTGAAATGTTTAAAGCTGCTGGAGATGATCTGGTAGGGTGCATGCACCAGCTCATCTGTAAGATATGGTCGGAGGAAAGCATGCCCGATGAGTGCAATCTCAGTATCGTTTGCCCGATCCACAAGAAAGGAGACCCATTTGACTACGCCAACTATCGAGGGATAAGTTTCCTTAACATCGCCTGTAAGGTCTTCTCTGCCGTTTTATGTGAACGCAAAATCAAGTATATGCTGTCATGACCTTGACCATGATCCCAGACCTGCTGTACGGCGCAGAGGCATGTACAATATCACAAGCGGATGAAGAGTCTCTTGGTCTTTTTGAGAGAAAAGTTCTGCGCGCGATCTTTGGTCCTGTTTGCGTTGATGGCATTTGGAGGAGAAGGCTTAACCACGAACTGTATGGGCTGTACAGCGACTTGAGTCTAGCCAGGCGTCTACGGATCCAACGCCTAAGATGGCTAGACCATGTAGAGCGTATGGACAACTTAGTTCCAGCCCGAAGAGTTTTCGACTCTGAGACTGTGGAACAACGCAACAGAAGAGGTTCATGTACAAGGTGGCGCACACAAGTCGAGGGGGACCTCGGTCGGCTTGGTGTGCGATACTGGATACAGCTGGCGAAAGATCGTGCTGGCTGGGGAGGCATGTTGAGTGAGGCCCAGGTCCACCTCGGACTGTAGCGCCCTAAGAAGAAGAAGAAGAAGTCGAAGAACACGTTATGTTAAAGGAATTGAAATGAATGCGTTTATATTTATCTTTAAGTTAAGGAATGGATTGTTTACAGGGAAATCTACAATTTGTGGGTGATTATTATAACCTAAGGAATGTAGGTGATTTTCGGTTACAATATTTTATATAAACGAGTGTTAAAAAATTAAAGTTAAAATGGAAAAAAATATAACTAGATTTACGAAACTAATTGTACAGCACATTGTAAATAATAATTAAGAATGGAATTTGTAAAAAGTTATCTAATAACTAATAAAAATTACTATAGGTACTATACTATTTCAACCAAAGTAATTTTTAATACTTTCCTAAACCTTAACACCTGCTGACAAATTTTCAGCCGGACTTTGCAAATATTTATTGGTTGCGTTTATTATTTATAGAATACCAAGCCAAGTCAATAACGAACATACAAATTTAAAATCCAAAATTATATTTCCTAGCGACTTCCTGTTTTTTGCTTCAGGGTTTCCTCTCTCAGATATTTCTATAAGTGCTTCATATACATCTCCTAAGTTTTTAAGATTTTTAATGCATCTAGTCTGCTTTCCCGCTTTGTTTCTGAAAGAGGTTTCACAGCATGGCTTGGCATGTTTATTTCTTATAAATGTTCCACCACGTTGTAAAACTTGAAAAAAAGTTGTTGACTACTAAACTCAAGGAATGCAAGCACCATGGGACGAAAATGCTCTTGGTTCAAGGGATCGAATTCTGTTCTGAAAACCAGCGTCTTTTACCTTCATATTTGAACCATTATCGTAACTTTGTCCTCAACAGTTGCTTATTGAAATTCCATAGAATTTGAGTTTATCTAGAATTAACTTTGTAAGTCCCTCCCCGGTCTTGTCTTCTCTTTTCAAAAACCGTATGAAATTCTCTTGAACCTCGAATATGTTCTGTTTTCTATACACAAACCTAACGTCAATAGTTACTTGTTCTATGCGACTATTGTCACTCGTTGACTCAACAATAAGGCCTTTTTTAACATATTTAAGTTTGTATAAATAGTGCTCTCCCACAACCAAGGCCGGCGCTACTTTATGTGCAGGATGTGCAAATGGACAAGCCATGCACATGTATTTCTGAAAGCTTTCTAAATGCAATTATTTTCTAATAATACAAATTAAATGATTTCACCTGTTCACAGAAAACGCCATTCAGACACAAGACTGTGTAAGATAATATCTTGCACAATCACTCAATATCTTTCATAGGAAAAAATCTCAAATAATAAACTGAATCCTCATTTCATATGGGTTCTTTGAGTGAGAACGTGTAGATTTAAATTCTGTATGTCTGACACTTACTTAATACAATTTGCATAAATTCAACTCTACGCACGAAAGGCCAATCATACACAAGAGTGTGAAGGATAATTTCTAGCACAAGCACTTAAAAATTTTCTTACGAAAATATCGCAAAATAATCAATTATCATTTTCTACGGGTTCTTTGATTGAAAACGTGCAGATCTTATTATTATTCATCATTGTTTAGCAGATAGCTACCAGCTCGGCGATATCTTCTTCGCATGCCACCATCGTGACAGTCTTGATCTTCAGAATAGAACCTTGCAATTGGGTGACGAAATCATTCCGTTGAAGGGATCTAACAAGCCGGACAACTTCCATTTTGGTTAACTTTCCGATTGTCGGCTGCATGTGGCGACATCGGTACTCGAAGGAAAAGTTCTCTACGTTAATTTTCGATAGCCGGGTCTAATTGCCAAGCGTCTGGAGGCGAGATATCAGTGCGAATGACCAACACATCTTACTAGGTTACGAGGTTGTGTTTAAGGAAGATGACCTGATCATACAATTCGAAACTTAACTGAAGCTGTTATGTTGCCGCCCCGTTGAAAATGCTGTAGAGAAAGAGTTTTCCCAAGATCTGAAAGCAATGCTGGAGGAATCTGTCTCCCACTTAACAGCAACAGAAAAGAAAGTCTGTTGCCATGGTTTTTAAAAATATTGAACTTTTTTCAAACCACTGGGGAGAACCACGGTCACTCGACATTATATTCACACATTTAATGCGGCACCAATCAAAAAAACCTTAAAAAAAATTACCCATCAGTCGAAGAGAATCGAATTTTGAGGAAAATGAAAGCACAAAACATTATCCAACACTCTCGAAGCCCTTGGTGTTCACCGTACGAAAAAGGGATGTATCGCTGCGCTTCTGTATTGATTATCGCAAATTAAATAAGGTGACAAAGAAAGACTCGTACCCTTTACCTCGAATCGACCTTGGACTTGCGCTCAGTCTACTTGCAAGTTGAGATGAGCACGCAAGACCGAGAGAAAATAGCGTTTTCTATTGGAACTGGTCTGTATGAATTTAATGTCATGCAGTTTGGGTTGACCAACGCTCCTGCCACCTTCCAACGGCTGATGGATGTGGTACTAGATGGACTTTTGCACATGATATGCCTAGTATACTTGGACGATGTTATCGTTCACGGCAGAACATTTGCCGAACTATTACGTAATTTGGACGTCGTGTTCCAACGTCTAAAAGACGCGGGGCTTCGCCTGCATCCTGTAAAGTGCTGCCTGGAGAAAAGAGAGGTCAAGTTTTGGGACACATAGTGTCTGGAGCTGGTATTGCTGTGGATCCTGAAAAAGTATCCGCCGTACAGAAGTGGCCAACACCACGCAATAACACCGAAATTCAGTCCACTTTAGGACTCTATGCGTATTACCACCGTTTTATTTATAATTTTTCCGCTATGGCGAAACCCCTCACCCAATTAACAGAGAAAAGGAGCCACTTCGAATGGAAAGCAGCTTGTGAGGAAACATTCGCCGAATTGAAGCACAACTTAGTCCACACACCCATCTTGGTACAACCGACGAAAGAAGACAAATTTATTTTCGACACAGATGGGAGTAACTTTGCTTGTGGTGCTATCTTATCACAACATCAAGGATTACAGCAAGACGTTCACCAAGTCAGCGAGAAGTTATTGCGTAACAAGAAAGGAGCTTCTAGCCGTGATCAAAGCAACCGAACCTCTTATTTGCAGAGGTGATCGCATGAACTGCAGACTTGCCAACTCAGCGTCTGGAAGCCTTCCGCTCCAAATAAAGTTCATGCAATCACCTCTGCAAATGAGAGGTTCCATTAAAATATTATATGATCAAATTAGTCAGTCAATTGGGTGTATTCGCTCAATAAAGTTGTATTTTTTTAAAAACTAAAGCTATGCAGAAACTTTTTTCGCGTATGAGAGAGATTTTCTCATTATGTTTGAAAGTAGAATGAGTAAGGTACATATACAGTAATTTATTGAAAAAAAAAAATATGGGTTAGGTACGATATCCCCAAAATTTAAATCCCCAAACTAAAATCTCCAAATCCAAAATTCCCAAGTCCATGACTTTCGCAAACACGGCCTACTCAAAGTTCCTTCCCTGGTCCGAATGAAGTTGGCGGGGAACCCCAAATCGTACTTGTTGTGATGTTCCGTACCTGGTAATAGCCCAAGGATGTCTATCGCCACTCGAGCTCAAAGGGTGCTCCCCCATGAACTATTTGCAGAGGTGCTCGAGATTTTGTACAGCTTCGCCTTTGGCATGTACCACATTCTTTGCAGAACCACTCAACATCCTTGGAACATTCAACCAAAGTGGCCACCTGTTGGACTGTCATGCATTGCCTTCATAATCTCCATCTGTAAAGAAGCGGGTATAATTATTTGATAGATCTTACCACTGGTTGTGTATATGCGGCGGCATAATGTGAAATCCCGGCACTCCAACAAATCGTACATGCCCCAGTATGTTTTCAGATTGGGGCTTAAGCCACGGATTTCGTCGAGCTTTGGTCGTCGATTTTCTTATACCCACTCTTTGACAATGGACACTGCCCGATCTGCTGACTGCTGTTCTGCCATAACGCCAACAATGCCTGTAGTTCGGATTAACATTCAACATTGCATTGCAGCACTTCGCTAGGACACCGAGAGAAAGCATCAGCGTTCTGGTGTTTATTCCCCCCTCGATGTTTGACAGAATAGTCGAATTTTTGAAGACGTTCCAGCCAACGTTCTGCCCCTCTGGTTCACAGTAGTTCATAAGTTACCCCAGCGAACTATGATCTGTCCTTAGTAAGAAATGCCTCCCTAATAGAAATGGCTGGAAATGGTTGGTTGCTTTGATCACTGCTAGGAGCTCCTTTCTTGTTACGCACAATAACTTCTCTCTGGCTTGGTGAACGTCTTGCTGTAATCCTTGATGACTTTCTCCTGTCCATCCTGAAGTTGTGATAAGATAGCACCACAAGCAAAGTTACTCCCATCTGTGTCGAAAATAAATTTGTCTTCTTTCGTCGGTTGTACCAAGATGGGTGTGTGGACTAAGTTGTGCTTCAATTCGGCGAATGTTTCCTCACAAGCTGCTTTCCATTCGAAGTGGCTCCTTTTCTCTGTTAATTGGGTGAGGGGTTTCGCCATAGCGGAAAAATTATAAATAAAACGGTGGTAATACGCATAGAGTCCTAAAGTGGACTGAATTTCGGTGTTATTGCGTGGTGTTGGCCACTTCTGTACGGCGGATACTTTTTCAGGATCCACAGCAATACCAGCTCCAGACACTATGTGTCCCAAAACTTGACCTCTCTTTTCTCCAGGCAGCACTTTACAGGATGCAGGCGAAGCCCCGCGTCTTTTAGACGTTGGAACACGACGTCCAAATTACGTAATAGTTCGGCAAATGTTCTGCCGTGAACGATAACATCGTCCAAGTATACTAGGCATATCATGTGCAAAAGTCCATCTAGTACCACATCCATCAGCCGTTGGAAGGTGGCAGGAGCGTTGGTCAACCCAAACTGCATGACATTAAATTCATACAGACCAGTTCCAATAGAAAACGCTATTTTCTCTCGGTCTTGCGTGCTCATCTCAACTTGCAAGTAGACTGAGCGCAAGTCCAAGGTCGATTCGAGGTAAAGAGTACGAGTCTTTTTTTGTCACCTTATTTAATTTGCGATAATCAATAAAGAAGCGCAGCGATACATCCCTTTATCGTACGGTGAACAACAAGGGCTTCGAGAGTGTTGGATAATGTTTTTTGCTTTCATTTTCTTCAAAATTCGATTCTCTTCGACTGATGGGTAATTTTTTTTAAGGTTTTTTGATTGGTGCCGCATTAAATGTGTGAATATAATGTCGAGTGACCGTGGTTCTCCCCAGTGGTTTGGTTCAATATTTTTAAAAACCATGGCAACAGACTTTCTTTCCTGTTGCTGTTAAGTGGGAGACAGATTCCTCCAGCATTGCTTTCAGATCTTGGGAAAACTCTTTCTCTACAGCATTTTCAACGGGGCGGCAACGGTGGTGTGGCCTAGCTAAAAAGCTTCGAGTTATTTTTGATAGAATACGTTCATCTGGCTTGAAATTACGCAAAGAAAAATGCATGTTCGACGTTCAGTCCATTAACTTCTTGGGATTTCGCATCGATGCGGCTGGAATTCATCCGTTAGAGGAAAAATTTGCGTTGATACGAAAGACACCACCTCCGAAGAACAAGAATGAACTTCAAGCCTTTTTGGGACTCTTAAATTTTTACCATTCATTTCTTCGTTCAAAAGCAACACTAGCGGAGCCCCTCCATAGACTCTTGGATAAGAACGCTGCTTGGAATTGGACTAAGATTCACCAAAGGTAATTTTATAACCTTAAGGGGTTGTTATCATCAGACAGTGTTCTTATGCCTTTCAACGATAACTTACCTGTCGTGTTGACGTGTGACGCTTCGCCGTATGGAATTGGATCAGTTTTGGCACACGTATTACAAGACGGGACTGAGCGACCAATTGCATATTATTCACGAACTCTCAAAAAATCGGAGCGTAACTATGCGCAAATTGACAAGGAAGCTTTAGCGATTATTGCAGGCATAAAAAAGTTCCATGACTATTTGTACGGTAGGCAATTCGTAATATTCACAGATCATAAGCCTTTGTTGGGTTTGTTCTCTTCTGAGAAACCTACGCCAAATACAGTTTCTGAGAGAATGCTACGTTCCATTATTTTCCTAAGCGCTTACAACTACAAACTGCGATATAAACCCGGAAAGGATATAGCACACGCCGATGCATTCAGTCGTTTACCTGCAGGACATTCATCCGATTCCGAAGAAGACGACGAGGAAATAGTTTTGATGATAGATTGGCTGGAGTCGTCGTTACTACAGGCAAGGGATATCGCGAAGTTTACCAAGAAGGACAAAATTCTATCACGCGTTTTGCACTGGACGCTGAGTGGATGGCCGGCTGACGTGGAGCCCGACTTTAAGAACTTTTTCCACCGGAAGAACGAGATTTCATCCATTAGGGGGTGTCTGGTATGGGGTCAGCGAGTAGTAATACCGGAAATTCTACGCACCAAACTACTTGAAGCACTTCATGCAAACCATCCCGGAATTGTACGTATGAAGGCATTGGCCAGGAGTTACGTTTGGTGGCCGAAAATTGATGCTGACATTGAACAGACAGTTAAGCGATGCAATGTTTGCCAACAGATACGCCCTGATAATTCTCCGATTAAGGGCTATACTTGGGAGGAAGAGAAAAATCCTTGGCGAAGAGTTCACATAGACTTTGCTGGTCCATTCAAAGGAAATCTTTTCTTTTTGGTAGTGGACTCATTCTCCAAATGGTTGGAAGTTCATCCAGTTCCTGCTACATCGTCGATGTGTGCGATGTCGGTTTTGAGAAAACTTTTTGCAACTCATGGTTTACCAGATGTTATCGTCTCTGACAATGGGACGGCGTTTACATCCAAGTATTTTAAATTATTTTGTAAAAACATTTTAATAAAACATATCTTTTCAGCTCCATTTCATCCATCCACAAATGGCCAAGTGGAGCGAATGGTACGCACGACAAAAGAATATTTAAAGAAGGTTCCGAACGGAGATATTCGATTGCGTTTAGCTCGATTTCTGTTGGATCAACACGTGACGCCACACACTTCTACCGGCCGCTCGCCTGCGGAACTACTTTTTAATCGCCGACCACGCACCTGTTTTGACAAACTCCATCCTGATTCAATGACGGTCAACGAAAAAAGCTTTCCGGCCAACACTTCTAAGGTCAATGATATGAAAGAGGTGAACCAGTATGGTATCTAGGTGGGTACCCGGTTTAATATCAAAAGTCCGGCCTCTGTTGCTATCGAATCAAATGGTGGCCAAGAAGTCTATCGACATGCAGATCAAGTTCGTCGGCTGTCAGTTGAGCAGACGACTACTAGTGTTGAAGAGAAGATTCCTGAAGACACTCTTGAGATGCCAATACCAGCTATTCCTCAACCAGAATTTAATCAGCCTGTAGTCTGTCGATCGGAGAGAATCCGCAACCAGGCTCAAAGGCCGTTGTAGTTTCATCCATGGGCGGAGGAGTGTTAAATATTCAACAACAATACACCCTGTAACCAAATTCACACTGCTGTAACTACAAGAATGCTTGTCACACGGGATTTCAATGACAGGTCTTCCCTCTCTTCAATTCCAACTACGAACGAGTGCACATGCATTTCACAAGAAAAAAAAGAATACCTTAACCTAACTTAACATTAAATAAAGAATATATATATAATATAATAATGGCGGCGCTAAAGTCCGAAGTGGACCTGGGCCTAGCTTCTCAACAACCACTCGTGTTGTGCGTGCTATTGTTTTGTCACGAGCGGAGGGGACCTACAGTTTAATGCCGACTCCGAACGGCGAGATTGAGAAGCTTTTTTTCTAGACAGTTATACTCTTTGAGCATTGTCAGTGACACGAAAGAGGTGGAGCCGTGAAAAAAATGTTTGATGTTTTTTTTTCGAGATTCGAACCGACGACCTCGAGCGTAGGAGTCGACGCACCTACCCCACATGAAATATATATATATTGAAGCAAAAAAAGTTAGACTTTGTTTCAATACATAAAAGGGCACAACACCTTAACGTAGAGAACTTTTCCTTCGGGTACCGATGTCGCCGCATGCAGCCAACAATCGGAAAGTGAACCAAAATGGAAGTTGTCCGGCCTGTTAGATCCCTTCAACGGAATGATTTCTTCACCCAATTGCAAGGTTCTATTCTGAAGATCAATTTTGGTGGGACAATTTTGTAGCACATCCAAGCCCACGATACAGTCATCTGAAATTCCGGCTACGTACACAGTTTGATGAAATTTACGTTGACCAATATGAAGTGTTGCTTGGAGAACTACTGTTACTGGTGTCATCGCGCCTGTGACCGCCACGATGGTGGCATGCGAAGAAGATATCGCCGAGGTGGTAGCTATCTGCTGAACAATGAATAATAATACGGGTAGCACCTGTGTCGAGGATACCTAGGCAAGAGATATTATTGGTTTTGACGGGTCAGAGCAAATTGTGTGAGTTGTTGATCGAGCGAATAAATCACATTTCCGATAGAGAGCCTGCCATTAGTGGTTGTTAGTTTTTGGTGGTGCTGCAAGGTAAGGTCTTAAGTTAACAGCCCGTGGCAACCTATATGTGTTGCTTCGATGTTAAAGACTACGCATAACCCTTCTTGTCGTAGCTTGGGAGCTCCTCGAATTTCACTGCGTGGTACATACACGACGTTGCCACTGTCTTCACGTGTCACAAAACCGTATCCAGTCCGATGGACGATCCTTCCGGGGACATCCTTCTCTTTAACATGTTTTGAACATGCTCTTGAAGTTGCGTTGACGAGGTTAGAATGCATGACAGTTACCGTAATAGGGTTCACTTCTGGAGAAACATCAATAGTGGAAGGACAAACTTCGATATCTGCGCCTACAGTAGAAGAGAGGTTAGCAAGTTCTTCTATGTGAGTATGCAATAATTCCTGTTGGGTGATTTCAAGTCTTCCCATCCGAAATATTACGTCGGCAATGGATTGTTGGAAAATTTCAAATTTTGATGCTTTCGCAGTCAGAAATTTGGACTGAATTTCCAATTTTTCCAGTACCAATCTTATCTGCTCGGCGTCCAGATAATTTCCAGGTGGCGTGGAAATTAGTTTCAAAATAGAACTCTGTTGTGGAGTTGATCGATACCCCACACCTGACACCAATAGTTACGTGTTCGTAAGTTAGAGAGGGAGAAAAAAATAATAAAATCAAATGATTAATTTATAGTTACCTAGCTGTATCAGGTGCGCTTTGCTACGCATATTAAAAAAATCAAATTTAAAAAAGTCAGCATAAACATGTACGAGAAGTAAGAACATTTTTATTTTGTATTTTGTTTAAATATGTCGGTACTTTGGAGTAAAGTAACGTTCTCGTATACAAATTTTGCGTGCTTAATGCAAAAAATGCAGTTAAAGTTGTTGGCGGCGGTGACAATGCAATGTGAAATAGACGCGCTGTCCATTTTCAAGGTGAACTACCAAATGCATAATTGTTGGAAGTCGTTCATGGATCCGAAATGATAAGATGCGCCATACTGCTTCATTGCTACGAATGTAGTGTCACTGTTTCTCACTTTCGAAATGCTGGATTTGCTGCCATCTTCAGTCGATCGTCGACGGTAAAGCGAATATCCGTCGTTTCCAGTAACAGTTTCCGCAACTAAATCTCTTGTGTACCGTTTTGTGCATTTCGCATCAGACATACATGGCAAATCATTGTTCAGTAAGCTACATGGACCGCGAATCATATTTTTGGTAACTACTTCAAATGAGCCCGTATCAACTTCGGCATTTGGGTCAATTTGATTTGGTGTGATTTGTGATAACCAAATCAAAATACAGTAAAGTTTCTTTATAACGAACTTCCTTATTATTGGGTGTATATTCAATATCCATATTGTGTATTCACCCTTAGCGCAAAAATACAAACAGTGTTCTTAGAATTATCCTCATTCTAAAATTATAAGAATTATACTCGACTTCGTCAATTCGGTGAATCTCATTTTATTCGTAAATGCAGAGCATTTCAAATTGGTGCCGTGAACGAAGGCCATATGAACTAACGCCATAATGGGGTTAATTCGCATTTGAAAGTGAATTAACGCCATAATCCGCTTATGGCTTTAATTCACTTTCAAATTTGAACTAAAGCCATATGGTGTTAGTTCGTTTTAGGAAGTGGCCTTAGTTCACATTTGAAATTGAATTAAAGTCACTCGCATCAATCTCAATAATCTACATTATTTACATGGTCCTAAGAAATGAGGTAGAAACTTGTAGGAAAAAAGTTTACGGCGTATAAACAGTAATGTTGGAATGGGGGGGCAATCTGCCCCCATGCAACCCCCCTGCTGGACCACATGTAGGATTTGAAGTAGGCGCGAGACTGAGTCTATCCATGCTTTCTTTTATCCATGATTTGCATGAGTTTAAAGAAAGTAAATACAATCAAACTCGCACTTACTCCAAATTGCATATGTGGCCAAGCAGGGGGGTTGCAGGGGGGCAGCATGCCCCCCCATACATCCCTCGTATGTATGTATGCATGTAAGGGGCAAGGGAGGTAGGTTGGTTGGAAACTAAACGGTTGGAAACTAAACGATCATGGTGGGACATTGGACTGATAACGCGCTTTAGAGCTCAAATACATTGTATGGCATTAGTTCACATTCGAAAGTGAACTAACACCATATGGCGTTAGTTCAATTTAATGTATGGCTTTAGTTCCAATTCGAAGTTGAATTAAAGCCATAAGTGGATTATGGCGTTAATTCACTTTCAAATGCGAATTAACGCCATTATGGCGTTAGTTCATATGGCCTTCGTTCACGGCACCTTTCAAATTACTGATCGTTCGTTATTTTGTTCATTCTCTTGTCAGCGTTAAAGGAAAGAGGTTGTCTATAATAAACGCATATACAAAGGAAGTGTTGGAATATTTTTATTTTAGATTCTAATACTTATAGCGTAATTCTCTTTATACCGAATATGATTTGTTCCCCTTCCCCTTCAAAAATATCCCATATGAATTAGGTTCTTTATACAGAAATTCTCTATAGCGAAATTCTCTTTATAAGGCACTAATTTTTTTGCCCAAAGTCAAAAAATTGTTTCTTTATGTAATGACCCACAATTCTCTAGAGAACTATTAAATGAAACAACTTGACTATTCGGTTGCCAGAAAGTGAGTGTTTATTTATCTAAAGCTATGACAACTAGAAATTATATATTGCTTTTCCACCTTGATTAGTGTAGTAAAATGTTTATACTACTGACAAGGTCGCCACATCCCTCCTGTATTTTTTAGCTTAAGTTTCAGCTCTGGATTTCTCGGCTCGGTGTTATTTTCCACGACCTCGTTAGATTTTTCCAGCGAGGGATCAGAATTGCTTTCATTAGTATTTGTTCCTTCCATCCCTGTTTGAGATAAAACTGGTATCTTCTTTACATGGCTTAAGTTTCTCCTAAAAGTCCTTCCGTCATCTCCTTGTACCACTGCTTCATTTCGGTTTAATTTAATCACCTTAAATTCAGCAGGATCGAAAGTTGTTGTTAGCTTGTTTTGGGGTGTCAAATTGTGAAGTAAGACTTTATCGCCAATAGAAATATTCCCGTCCTTCGCACCACGAGCTCTATCTCCACTCTCTTTTCCTTTTTGTTTGTTTATTTTGTCCAAGTCTCTTGCCCCTGAGTCTAAAATAGTTTCATTTATGTCTTGTATAGAAGGAATTTTATTTCTAATTGATCTCTTCTGAAGGTGATTTCCCCGTTGTACCATGCGGTGTCACGTTGTACATTAAAGTAAATTTCTGCAGTTCTATTTTATAGTCTGGCCCCTTTCCGTGGGCTATTTGTAGTCGCTTTAAAATCGATCTATTCATGTTTTCAACTTCACCATTGGCCTGTGGCCAGTAAGGAGGCGCAGTTATCAAATCAATGTTGATACTGTCACAATAGTTCTTAAATTCACCACTCACAAACTGCCGACCATTATCAGCTTTTATAAATTTAGGATACCCCAATCTAGAAAACATTTCTTCGAAAATGGCAATTATTTCTGAAGACGTTATTTTTTTCACAAATCTAGTCTCCTGGTATCTTGAATAATAATCAATGATTACAAAAGCGTAATCGTGATTTGGTAAAGGACCCAATAAATCCATTGCAAGGCATTCCCAGGGGCCGTCTGGAAAAGCATGTCGCTGCATAGAACTGGTGGGGTCGGCCTTGAAACTAACAGACAATCTCGACACAGTTTCACGAAAGATTCCACTTCTCTGTCCATTAGTGACCACCATACTTTTAACCGCAGTCTTCATTTCATTGCTGTCTCCCCTGGATGACCATGTCCCAACTCCAATACTTTCGTCCGTAACGGTCTTGGTATGACAAGTCTGGAATTACGAAGTAAGATGTTTCCCAGGGTGCATAGTTCAAATCGAAACGGAAATAACTTATTTTTATTACTCGCTGTCCAATCGTCTCTCTTGATATTTTATACCGCTTCCATAATCTCTTGATCGTTGGCGTTTTCTTTGACCACCTCGTTAATCGTAAGTGCCCGAGGAACCACATTCTCAATTAGTGCACATACACTGTATTCATAATGCCTGTCGAAAGAGTCCGTATCCTGAATCTTGCATAATCTGGACAAGGAATCTGCTATATTAGATTTTCCCGCTTGATAAATAACTTTGAATTTAAATGACTGAAGCCGAAGAACCCATCTTTCGATTCCAGCAGGTGGTTTCGAGGTAGGCTTAACGATTGCTTCCAAAGGTTTGTGGTCCGTCACTAGTTCAAATTCTATTCCTGCAAGATAGTAATAAAAACGTTCTACTCCCCAAACTAAAGCTAAACTCTCTTTTTCAGTCTGGGAGTATCTCCTTTCTACTGCAGACAGGCTTTTGCTAGCGAACGAAATTACTTCAGGACATCCTTTATGAAATTGTAAGAGGACTGCTCCTAATGCAACAGGACTGGCATCAGCAACTAATCGCGTACGCTTCTTAGGGTTAAAATAAGCCAGAGTTGGAATTTTTGCTAGGGAGTCTTTTAAACGCTTGAACGCATCTTCCTGTTTTTCACCCCAGGTAAACGGAATATCCTTTTTAATAAGCTTCCATAGCGGTTCTGTAGTGTCTGCCAAATCTGGAATAAACTTTCCTAAATAAGTAACAAGACCCAAAAAAACTTCGTGTTTCCTCCTTCGTGTTTGGAGACCGAAATTCCAAGATCGTTCTAACTTTGTCGGGATCTGCACTAATTCCAGTTGTGGCTAATACATGGCCTAAGAACTTTAACTCATGTACTTTCCAGCTGCACTTGTTCCTGTTAAGGGTGACGTTCATATCTTTGAGGATGTTCAATACTGCCCTTAATTCCCTGTCATGTTCCTTTTCAGTGACTCCAAAAACAATTATATCGTCCAAGTAATTCAATGCGTTTTGACAAGGGGCTAAGATATTTTCCATTGTTTTTTGGAATATTTCTGGGGCTGAATTCACACCAAATAACAACCGTTTGTATCGAAACAGTCCTTTATGGGTAATGAATGTTGTTATTTCGCGGCTGTCTTTAGTTAGCTCTAGTTGGTGATATGCGTTCTCAAGGTCTAAACGGGATAAATACTGAGCACCCTTCAGTTTGGTCATAAGCGTAGCAAACGTAGGAAGTGGATAATTTTCTCTTAATATAGCCGCGTTTGCTCGGCGCATGTCTACGCATAAACGAATATTTCCATCTTCCTTGAATACTAACACTATAAATGAGATCCAAGAACTTGGACCGTAAACGGGTTCGATGATATCCTCTTCTACTGCCTCATTCCCTTTATCTTCGGAAAAGGACGTTTGTCTTCCACCTGATTTACGTCCACTCCCAATTTAAGAACTCTTAATTTGAGCGCAGTATCACGCCCCATAAGGGACTGTGTACCGTTCTTGATAACATAGAATGAAGCCATCGATTCTTTACGGTAGTCAACGCATATGGGAGCTTCAAAAACAGCTCTTATTTCAAGCATCTCCTTAGCTACGTATGCTCTGAACTGATTTTCCGATTCTGTTCTGACATTAATCAATGCTGAGGTTTTGCGTAGATTTTCCCAGTCTTCTTCCCCTATCTAATTGAAACGTAAACCTGAGTCGATTAGCATTAACAATTTGTAGTTTCCGATGGAACAGATTATTTTTCCACTTAAAGCTGCTACATGGTCTTCTGTGATTTGAAAACAAGAGTGCTCACTACAAGTACTACTTGAGTTTTCTGCGTCTACGAACCTAACCTTTGATGGTCCAAACTTATTTTTCTTATGAAAAGACTCATTATCAAATGGGGTCTTTCGCTTGTCAGACTTGGTTTTACATTTCTTAGCAAAATGCCCCAAAAACCCACATTTATAACATTTGCTATTTTTAGCTGGACACGAAATATTATTTGCCAAGTGACCCAATCTTCCACATCTTTGACATTCGTCATCTTCGTTTGGACCCTTCCGTTTATGAGCAGTTCGGATGCTGTTAATACCACTTGACGATAGAGCTGGAATTATCGATTCTGTCTGGCTCGCGATCTGTTCGTGAACTTGACACATCTCTAACACATCTTCTAGGGAGTGTTCCTTTTCCAATAAACGTTTCTTTAAATCTCTAGAAGACCATGTGTCTATGACCTTGTCTTTTATGTTAATTAAAAGTTTTCTCCTTCATCTGGCTTGAGTGTTCTGAACAAGTGTCTTTCAATTGTCGAATTTCTCTTGGGTGAAAAATAGTCATTTAGTTTTCTTACCAACACCATGAATACATTTTCATCCTCAATTGCTGTGGAATTCGCTAAAGCTCCAGGGATATTAAAAATAACCTCTTGTAATTGTGGTCCTCCCAGATGCAAGAGCTTATTTTTCTTTTTAATTGGATCAGTGATTTCTTCGGAATCCAAGTAAAGGGAAAATGAACGATACCACTTCTCCCATTCTGATCTCATCAAGGACTTATCGATATTTTCACATAGAAAAGGTTTTATCGCGGACTCGGCCATCGTTTCCTTATGAGTGACTCTCAATCCTAATTCTCTTTTTTTTTTTTTTTTTCCTTGCAATTTAATGCCTTTGGTCAACAATTAAATGTAACCCTCAATGCTGCAATTGAATGCAATTTCTTTCTTTTGCTATTTAATGCCTTCGGTTAACAAATAAATGTAACACTTACTCGATTCAGTTTTTCTTCGAATTCACCTCGTCGCCAATTGTAATGACAAACAATTCTCTAGAGAACTATTAAATGAAACAACTTGACTATTCGGTTGCCAGAATAAAAGTGAGTGTTTATTTATCTAAAGCTATGACAACTAGAAATTATATATTGCTTTGCCACCTTGATTAGTGTAGTAAAATGTTTATACTACTGACAAGGTCGCCACACTTTATAATGAAATGACAAATATGAAAAGAAAGCTTTCTAGTATTTTTTGGCAAGAATTTTCTTAAAGTTAATGTATGTATGAAAAAGTGTGCCTCTGCAGTAGAAATTTACACATATCAACAGTTCAATCGTTTGAGTTTCCATTTCAAGTTCGTGAAACGTTTGCACTAAAATGTCGAAGCGCATGGCTATTTCGCTTTCAGAGAAATTGTCAATTATTGAAGAAGTTAAAAGGGGAGAAAAGCAAAAAGACGTTGTCGTGTGTGACGTGTTTCAGTGCATTGTCTACAATTTTAAAGAATGGGGTACAAAATTTAAAGTTTTCTGAAGCCAATTCAAACAGAACCAAAAAAAAACTTTAAAAAACAAAATACGGTGATGTGGATAAAACAATGTTAAAATGGGTTCAGATAATCAGAAAAAAAATGTACCCCTCTCGGTCTCTATTATCAAACAAAATATTTTTCTGAATCTTTCGGTCAGCATAATTTCAAAGGCAGTACTGGATAGCTGGATAAATTTAAAATACGGTAAGCCAGTAAATTAGAAAATATAAAGAAACACTGACAGTTTTAAGAAAAATAAATTGTTCGAATTTATAACGAATTTCTTCTTCTTCTTTATAACGAAGCAATTTTGTATTCCCTTGAAGGTTCGTTATAAAGAATTTTGAGTTTATGTGCATGTCGCAATTCACGTTCTCGCCATTTGATTGAGTACATCCAACAGCGTGTCTTCCCAAAAACATGATGCTTGAAAATGAAATCCATTAAAGATTTCTCGCAAATTCGCACTCGAACTTCTGATGGGAAATTAATCCTTTTCATCAACTTCAATCTGCGGAGCTGCTTGTCTAGGATTCTTTTTATCTATTCTAACTATTATATAATAATAATAATATAATAATAATGGCGGCGCTACAGTCCGAGGTGGACGTGGGCCTAGCTTCTCAGTAACCACTCGTGTTGTGCGTGCTATTGTTCTCTCACGAGTAGAGGGGACCTACAGTTTAATGCCGACTCCGAATGGCGAGATTGAGAAGCTTTTTCTAGATAGTTATACTCTTTGAGCATTGTCAATGACTCGAAAGAGGTGGAGCCGTGAAAAAATGTTTTGATGTTTTTTTCGAGATTCGAACCGACGACCTCGAGCGTAGGAGTCAACGCACCTACCCACTACGTCACGACGCCCACATCTATTCTAATTACTAACCTAATAATCGGGTTATCCCACTCTCGACCGGAAACTACTCAGAATGCATTTTTTTATATCATCGCAGTGCCGACATCATATATCATATGATAGCAATTATTAGCATACAAATTCGACTCTTGGCACTCAGCGCCCGAGTTATGGTTTTCAGGTCATTGTCTTTGCAGTCTTGTTATAATTACACTAACAAATCAAAGAATACATTTTTATAATCCAAACTGGGCAAGTTAATTTTCTACTCGCACGTCGCGGATTGACGGATGATTTCTAAATATTACACAACGTTTCCAAACTATTTCGGTTGAATTTTCTTCTAACTACAACCCAAATCAACTATTCATTACTACATTCATTCATACAAACATCCATCCATACATATAGCTATATGTACCTCTGTCCAAGTTTATCCATCAAACATCCATCCATACATATAGCTATATGTATGTACCTCTGTCCAAGTTTATCCATCACAGAAAATCCCTGCCATCATACGCATACGCATACCCAATCAATGCTGATGCCTGCGGTGTGTGTGTGCATGGGGGCGCATTAAAAAAAAACTTTGCAGCTCCATATTTTTTAAATGGAACATTGGATCAAAATGTGTTAAAGCAAACCTCTATCTCATTTCAAAAGATCTGTCAATTGATATATCACTCGAGGGAGTGCGACAATGTTTTAAAATCAATGGGCAACAACTAGGTGAAGTTGCCACCGAATTCTGAACAAAGTTGCCATAGAGATCAGTGCTCTATCTCTTACCATTTAAGAATCTATAAAGGTCAAACAAACAAACATTGATTTTTGTATATAGAGAAGATTGATTCTTTATTAAAAATTCACGGGGTTACACGTTGTTGTCTTGCCTCTGTCCTCAAGAAGAGGGAAGAAAAAGTTATTAACATAAGAAACCAACAACAAAAGTGTCAAAACTGACATAACAATGGCTTAGGACTATTTTACCGACACTAATGCGACATTTATATTGGTCTCAATCGGAACTCTGCAACAATAAGTTACAAATAACCTTTAGCTATTTTATTAGAGAGAAATTGGGCGTAACGTTGAACAGCGAACGTTATTCGTACGGTTTAGTGTCGAAAATGGTTGGTTAATCATTGGGAATGGTTCAAAATGGTTTTAAAAAGAAAACGGTACGAGAAACAACGGATGAAATACAACAAAAAAACAGGATAATTTAATTGCACTGGAAGCTAAGAGTGGTCCGTTCATGTTGTCACGAAAAATTGCACATGAGAACAAATTGCAATTTCCAAATTAGTTCAAGGGCTGTACGGAGACGATTAGTGAGGTTATGCCTCACAGAAAAATAAAAATTCGACTGCTCAGAGAAAGATGTTTGCTGCTCAATACAAAATTTGAGCCGTCAAAGAGGCGTTTAAGAAGTGGCGAAATACATATTATTTAGAGAGATGCATGTAAATGAAACAAGATCGAATAGTAGACATAGTGCGAGACTTCCATCCAACGCAGAATTGAATCCTAAGTACATAAAGAAGACCACCTTATAAATGGAATTATGATGAAGGAATCGTACACAGCCATTCTTTAACCAATAATACTACCCTGTGCTGAAGTGGAAATGCGATGGTGTGAAAGTTTCAACAAGATAATGATCCAAACAAACCGCTAAAAGTGTTGGCCTGTTCAATCGCCGGATCTAAAGTTTGTAGATATAAAGTTTCTGGAAACTGGTCAGAAAATAAACATGAAATTTGACAGGTAGTACAGACGGCATGGATATTTATACTTGATGAGGGTTGCCGGAGGCTTATTAATCATATGCCGAGAAGAACCGGGTGCAGAATAAAGACCAAGCTAACAAATATTAACCAATTATTACAAACTATTTTTTCTTTTTTCATATCTTTAACATATTTTATAGCATATAATTTCAGAGTATATGAATTTGTGTCTACTTATTGTAGGAATACTTTACAGAAACCAGCTCATAAGATGTCCCATTGCTTCATGTGTATTTTTTTGTATGTACACATGCATATACAAGGACGTAAGTGAAGCACCAAGGCAATGATCTTGCTCAATGTCAAGAATCTCTAAAGTGTGCAAAAGATATAAAACAGAAAGATAGAGACTTACGAGTAGTAAAACACCAGTGTTTTCTATTAATTATTATTTTATAATTATAATTATTATAATAATGTTAAAAAAAGTAAGCTGTATTCTTTTCCAAGATATTTCCTATGGATTTTCAAAGATGTTTCCTTTATTTGATGATATTGACTACTGTGCTAACTCTCAATAAATAATTATACATGGTTAAGAATTGGTTGCGTAAAAAATTACTCCACAAACTGATGTTACCAAGTTAACTAGGCTAATATTAGATAGATTTTTTTTTAGATATGTTTATTTCGTAATAAAAAATATGTACATTGTTTATGGTTATCGCACAGTAATATTACAGAGATGTGATATAATTTATATCTTTCTTTTGAAAACATTTTTCCAATAGTTTACAATACAAGGTTGAGCAAAAACAAACAAAAGAATTTGAAGCAAAATACGATACAAACCTTCATATACAAACAAAAGAAATAAATAAAAAATAAATAAATAAATAATAAATAAATAAATTATAATAAATAACTAAATAAATAAATAAATAAATAAATAAATAAATAAGTAAATAAATAAATAGATAGATAAATAAATAAATAAATAAGTAAATAGATGAATAGATATAGAATATTTAAATCAATAAGTAGATACTACCTAAGATAAATTAACAAACAAATAAATAAATAAATTAATTAAAGAATAAATAGATAATTAGATTAATTAATTAATAATAAATTAATATATACAAAAAATGTAACAAGCAAAAATTAAATAAGTAACAAATTATTTGCAAATTTAGAAGAAAACATAAAGAAAAATCACGGTGCCGTGAAATAACGCCGACTTTTGGAATTCATAAAGTGAAATAACGCCGAATTTTCATTTCCGGTCTTATTTAATTTTGCTAAAGTGAAATAACGCCGACTATTGCTTGTGAAATAAAGCCGAATTCAGATAGAATGCAATAGAATTTAGAAAGCCGTACTATTTAGAAAAACAAGTGAACCTTAATCAACGTTTGTTGGTTGTAATATGTACATATACACACACAAAAAATGAAGTTGGTATGCAACCCACCTGGGTTGCTATATATTGTACATCTATGTCGGTAAATTTTCTGAAAACAGTCTTTATCTGCATATCTTTATAAATTAAAAGTGAAATAAGGCCGACTCGGCGTTATTTCACTTTAGCAAAGTGAAATAAGACCGAAAATGGAAAGTCGGCGTTATTTCACTCGGCGTTATTTCACGGCACCAAAAATCACAGATATTGATTGAATAGGTTGTTGACTAGCGGATTATCAACAAAAGTGCATGAATTTATAAACTTATTTGTCAGTTTTAATATTTTTGTTGACACAAGTTCAACACCCGCTCTTTTGTGTAGTTTTGAAGTAGAATAATCAAAGGGTAAATCCAACATCATTTTAAAAAGTTTGTTTTGAGCTACTTGTAACTTATTGATGTGACACTGTGCAGATTTTCCCCATACTGGGCATCCTTAAAGTATTATTGCTTGGAATATTATTTTGAGTATGATGACTTTTTTGGTAGGGATAAAAAGGATTTTCTGTTGATGAATTGGTAAAGCACTTTTATTGCGATATTAACTTTGTTAATAGTTTTTGAGACATGTTCATGAAAAGTTAATTAAGTGTCAAGATACATATATACCAAGATATTTTACGGATTTTTTCCGCTCCACAATAATAATCCGTAGGCTTGAAGAAGGAAGATAACAATGTTTTCTTTTTCTGGTGAAAAAGATGGCTTGTAATTTGTCTTCATTTAGCCTGATCTTCCATTTGTTGTAATAGCTAAGTAAAGTTTCCATCCCATTTTTAAGTTTGTTCTCAATGTTAAGAGCAAACTCTTGAGATGAAAAAATAGCTGTATCATCAGCAAATATAGCTACTTCACAATCAATTAATGTTGGAAAATCTGAGGTATATAAGTTATAAAGAATAGGTCCCAGGACAGATCCTTGGTGTACACCTGAATTGAAATACACTAAATTAGAAACACCACTATTAACATGTACCCTGAAACAGCGATCAGACAGAAAACTTAGAACTATATTGCACAGATAAGGTGGAAAGTTTAGGTTGACCATTTTGAAAACCAGGCCATTATGCCAAATAGAGTCAAACGCTTTTTCCATGTCAAGTAAGATCATACCGGTGGATTTGCCAATTGCACTGTTATTTCTAATATGATTAAAAATTCTCATTACTTGATGCGAGGTATTATGATAACGTCTGAACCCAAATTGTTCTTTAGGAAAGATTTGATTATCATAAACTTTTGCTCATGCTACTTAACAAACTGATGAGACGGAAACTATCCGGATTATCTGAAGGCTTGCCAGCTTTTAGTATGGGAGTAACCTTAGTAACTTTCCAGCAACTTTATGGAGTGGTTCGTCTTAGCAACCTTTGGTATGCTTTCATTTGCTGCATCTAAAATTTGTGAAATTATCAACGAGAGTGTCAACATCCTGATTGCACGTTATGTAGTCTAAGTCAGTATCAATTTGTCGAAGTTTTTGATTTATTTTTGCTCTATATCGTGTCCAATTGGCATTTTTTAGATCTTGAATGTACTGAACGTGTTCTACTCCAGACCAAAGAATCTTACAAGCTACAGGATTATGATCTGAACTCAGTTCGCTAAGTGAAAAAGGCTGAATTACATATCTAGGACAGTTAGTTACAAAAAAATCAAGCACGGATGGACGACCATGTGAACCAGCAGGTACATAAGTAGGACTATTTGGAAACATTAATGTAATTGGTAATACACCTGATAGATAAGAAAGCAAATTACCCCACGAATTTGCACGCGCACAACCCTAATCCTTATGTCTACAATTTAGATCACCCCCAATTATAAAATCATCACTCAAGGAAAACATTTTCCGTAAATCATTGTTTAGGTTGCTCTTTCTTAAATTAGTCACAGTGCCACCAGGAAAATAGACACAAAAATCTTTAATTGTTTTATGATTACGTAACTTCACATCAATACCTACATTTTCTATTAAATCAGTCCTAATTATTGGTAAGAGCGAGTGTTGTACTCACCTTCTTACGAAAATGGCAACTCCACCACCAAGCCCAAGAGATCTATCAACTCTGTAGCATTTATAGTTTGGAGTGGAAAAACGAAAAGATGAATTAAGCCAAGTTTCTGTTACTAGGACTATGTGTATATTTTGTGAATTTAAAAAGTTTAGAAATTCAACGCTTTTGCTTCTAATCCCTCTAGCATTCCATGTAATAATATTTAAATTACTATCTACCATATTACTTATCATTAGAATATAAAAATTTAGTAGCTAACTGTGCGATAACTTGGAATTGATCTGCTCTAGATTTGCAAGTAGACAATTTTGTTATCATTTCCATAACTAATGCATTTAATTCATCTACTGAAAAGAGATTATTTGCTGATTAGACCTTTAGATAAGCGAGTAACATGGAGTAATCCTATGTACTTGGTGGTTGTGAACAGCTGATGGCATCTACTTGACGATTACTGGATACTGGTCTTCGATGAGGAAGAGGAGGAAAATCTGATATTGAAGACACATTAATTTGCTGCGGCACATTATGCGCTGGAACAGTGATGGGAGCTTGCATTGCAAAAGATTGATTTTTTAAGTATATGGTTCTACTCAGGCATGCTACATCATTAGCTTTGTGAGAACCATTGCAATTCGCACATTTATATGTGTTATTGTTGTTGCAGTCAACAGTTTTGTGTGGACCAGCACATATTCCACAATAAGTTTTAATATGGCAATTGCGCACCCCATGACCGAACATCTGGCAATTATGACATTGTGTCGGTTTGCCCTTCAATTTTCTTTGAACGCTCCACCGGATTTGTGTGTGGAAAACAGATCGGTAGTGTTTCTTTAAATCATTTAACTTAATCGAACCGTTTTGCAGTGAAACTAAGTAAAATGTATCATTATATTGTTCATATTTCTTTGTTATTTTTTTTAATGTCCATGCATTTTAAACCGATTTCGATTAAATTAGACTTTAATAACTCCACATCCAAATCATCTAGTCCAAATAATAAAACTTTGAATGCTTTCTCACTCTTTAGGTCGTGAGTGAAAAATTGACACTGGTTTTCTTTCAATTTTGTTATGACGGAGATATATGCTTCCGAAGTTTCACACAAAATTCTAACATCAATTGAAATTTTGTTAATTGAATAATTAGAAATGTTTAATGTTTTCATTAAATTGTGGACATAATCACTGGATTTATGAAGAAGTTTTATACACTTTGTTTTGCACATTGTCATTTGGCGAAATTATTTCGTCCATATCCTCCTCATCATTGTCGAGCATTGTAAAGGACTAAAGCGATTGAACCTTGGGTCCTTTATACCCACATTATTCCCACTCATATTTCGAGGTTTTTTATCTGAGGGTTTGGACATACCCTCAGAGTTCGGGGATCTATCGCGTTTAGGAATTTTGACGGATTCACTATATCAACAAAATACACTTTACACTGTGAAATATAGCCGGCTCGAAATGTCATACGCAGACGACTGACTAGGCAAATATAAATTCAGTTAAGATTATTGAAAGTTGTGTTTGTTGGGCTCAAATAAAATGCATTTTGAACAACAAATATGCAAATTCAAGCCGATTCCGTCTAAAAATGGCAAGATTGCCAAATGCGATTAATTAATTTACTATTAATTGACAATTAAAAATAAAAGTTTTTTTTGTTTGTAGCTAGATCTGTTCGCCACCCTTTTCTATTCAAATTCAGAATTATACGTCTTGACAAATTGTGAGTATGTCTATATGAATATATATATGAATATTTATGTCGACATACTTAATCGAACAATAAACTTCCTTGAGTATCAAACCAGTGTGAACCTGCCTTGTATGGATGTGTATTCACGTACGATGCCAGCATCACCGACATACTCCGTACATATTCGTTTTACAATACCATTGTGTGGGGATTCACAAAAACGGAAATTTATTACCTGACTGTAAGGTCTTTATTTAAAACTTAACACCATTTATAATGATAAATTTCAATTTCCCTATGACCACGTCAGATTATACACATGTCCATAAGGTGGGATGAGATCTGTCGTCATGGAGCTCTGAATACTAATTTCAATGATCCAAGCATTCATCATAATTGAATGAAGGTTATTTTCCTGTCGTCTTACCGAGTTGTGGAATCTTTGAATAGCCACAATTGTCTAAAGAGTCGCTCGCCACAAAAAAAAGTATCTCACGCCAAAGAAGACACATCACTCTCTTGTGGGTTTATTTGTACAACTCTTGGAATAACAATAATTATTGACATAATGACTTGTGATGCGCACATGTATTGATGTGTAGTATTTGCTGTAGCCGATGCAATCCGCCACTAAACCAATTTATACGACACGTTCAAAGTAAGCAGATAATAAAGTGATGTTTTTAATAAACTAAGGGATTTGTATCTTAGAAAGGATGGTCCAACGAAAATGCACGATGATAATTGTAAGTAAAACAAAACGTTTTCAGAGAATTATATTAATATTTTTTATTAAGATAGAAGGATCTATGACAGTTATGTGTGAAACAAAATATCGGCCAAATGCTCGCCTCTGCTTCTGGTCCATATTTTCAATGACTCTGAGACTTAATTGAGGTTCAATGTAGTTGATGTGCCGAACTATCTCATCCTTTAGCTCTTGAATTGTTCTTGGCTTACTTACGTGCACTTTTTCTTTAAATATCCCCAAAGAAAGAAGTCCAATGGTGTGAAATCACATGATCGTGGCGGCCAATTAACATCGCCACGACGTGAGATAACACGGCCATTGATTTTCTCGCGCAAAAGAGCTTTTGTTTCGCTGGCTGTGTGGCAAGTGGCACTATCCTGTTGGAAGCACATGTCGTCCAGGTCCATATCCTCAATTTCCGGCCACAAGAAGTCCGTTATCATCTCGCGATAGCGAACACCATTCACGGTCGAAGTTGACGGCTCTTCTGTCACACTATCGCGAATAACAGCAATTTTTGCCGCAGAACGAACTGGGCGAGCATGCACAGGCGTTTTCACATTTCCTACAGACCCGGTTTGCTAAAATTTGTGGACACATTTGGGCGATTATACTGACCAAAAAAATCACGAAGTGCAAGAAATGCATTTTGATTTGAACGTCCATTTTCGTAAAAGGGTTCAACAGTCTTGTTGAATTTGTCAAACACTGAAACAAAGAAATGTTAAATTAGGTTGGGCGTTAAGGTGTGACTCACAATTAACATCGTGCATTATGGTTGGACCACCCTTTATTTGGAAAGGAAGGGTAACGGCACTAGTGGTCGGGTACTCTCAAGCGATCGGAAACTTTAACACTTTTCTTCATATAATATAAATACCGTTAGGATACAAACAGACACATGTCCTACACATCTAGCCTCAGATTTGATATTATTACGCAAATACTGCAGCTAATAGATACATATCAGGCAGTCCGCACTTGCGAATGTGTAAGAACGTGGTGATTGCTTTTTTTTAGTAGGTCATATTTACAAATGCGTTAATTTATGTTACATGAATTTGCATTGTTCTTAAAAGCATAAGGTATGTATTTAGGGGTACAAACATTACAAAATATTAATATCAGTGTAAATAATGGTGTGGCCGATTATTAGCACCCAATTTAGTGCCAATTTCAGTCCTATTTCTCGGATGACCGCGCATTAAACAAATGGACAATAGCTCAAATTTAAATTTTGACGTACAATATTGAGAGTTTATTAATGAATTGCTCTGATTTCGCCGTTAAGAAAACAAATGTTTGAGAAATTTTAGTGCTAAAATTAGTAGCCAGGTACTAAAATTGTCGGCGTACTGCCGTACAATATTGACAGTTTATTAATGAATTGCTCTGATTTCGCCGTTAAGAAAACAAATGTTTGAGAAATTTTAGTGCTAAAATTAGTAGCCAGGTACTAAAATTGTCGGCGTACTGCCGGCCGATTATTGAAATAACGAAGCTATTGTTCGACCGCTGAAGCTTATTGCGATTGGTATCGGCCTATTTGTCTAATTTGGGTACTTCGATTTCAGATTTCGTTTGGCATTTTAAAAAATGCCCTGGACTCTTCGTGACATAAGAAGTAATACTTTGACAACAATTCAGGATCGCCTTCATGGTAAAATTTCTGAAGATGTTTCGAGGTTTGAACCAGAATCTTACCTTTCAGCTGATGAAGAAAAGAAAATCACACGAAATCCTGTACTTAAAGCTTTAAGGGAAACTGAAGGAATAAGCAAAGCAAGAGCAAATATTTCTGAGGAATCTATACGAAGGTGATTTTTGGAGCTCACCGAATATCAGAAGAATACAGGACAAGAAGATATGATGCAAGATCCGTCTCGGATCTGAGAGATGAGAGAGATTCTGATTTTTCATTTATGTAGGTTGCTGCAGTATTTCGTGAATGTCCATTGAATTGTGTACGTTGAAAGACAACGCTAACGCTTGACGCACTGTTGTGTTTCAGACATTAATCTTTCATAACATCCTTAAAAAATATTGTATTTCCAACATTTGCACATTTTCCTTTGTTTAGGAATTCAGAGGCAGTATTCACAAATAACTACGGATGAAATTAAATATGTCTGAATCTATTTAAGTGTATGTAGTTGTGTATACAATTTGTATTTTTACTGTATTTTACTTTTGCAACCGTGTTTCTTTGATTTTAAGAATTAATTTTGTCATTTATATACAACATTGCAGTGTAAATTTTAATATACACGTATTGATAATTATGAGATATCATCTTATACAATTGAATAGTATCCCAATATACAACATATACAATTTTTAGTATCGATATATTAAGCAAAATTTTTACAACAATATCCAACGTTTTTTTAATATTTGAAAAATGTTAGGCCTCATGAACACAACCAGTGTATTATTCCAGTAGTGGGCAAATTCGACAGAAAATGACACTATCGTGGGCAAATGTACAACGATAACGGGAGTTCGATAAACTCTGTGGAAGTGTGCGTAAAAATTTGGCAGTGTGCGTAAAAATAAGGCAGTATGCGTGATTTTAACGAAATTTTGGAAAATCTGGAAAAATATTGGAAATGGACGGTGATAGGCGAGACGAAAAAAGCTCGAGAGTTGAGTATCTCTATGTAGCTGATTTCTGATTAAAATGTTACAGTCCACTGGTTTATATCGAATAGACATTATAATTCTGAACTTAAAAGTAGTGAGTTTATTTTACACGGTCCTTCAGAGCCGAACAGTGAGCTAGTCCTATTTGTGTTATTTGTGTGCTAAAACAAAAAAAAACAAAAAGTAAATAAATAAAGAAGAAACTGGAAAGGATCATTTCTAACTTCAACTGGCGAATATAAACCAATTCGTTAAGTTATCAAGACATATGTATATATACATATGCACATATATATAAGTGAATTTTAGTGATTGTTTGCAAGCGGGGTTTTCTGCGTATGCAAGCCCGAATTAGTTCAATTGTATCATAGTCAAATTGGTGCAACAGCAATGTTTGCATGTAATATATAGGGCGTTCGAAGAAGAAATTGTTTGTGCATGCTCGCTGCAATTTAAAGGGATATTTGATACATAAACACACGCGTTTCAATTTCGCGGGTGTTATTTATATTATTTGCTTTCATGGTTGGGTCAGCCAATAATTTGTGGGTCGTTACAAAAACATTATCCTTTACGGATACTTTTTCGAAGCACCATAACCGCCTAATCTGTGTGTCGCTATTGCATCCAGGCAGGTACGCTCAAATCCCATCAAATATTACAAACGAAACCCTTTTTCCTTTTTTTCGCTTCCCGTTTGCGATACTCGATAAAGGATCGTTTGCGCGCGGATATTTGGGTCAGTTTCGTCGGTCGCATGTCGGTTTAGGTAGATGGTTTATAGATCGTTTGCGCGCGGATATTTGGGTCAGTTTCGCCGGTCGCATGTCGGTTTAGGTAGATGGTTTACGGTTGGTCGAGTTAGCCTACAATTTGTGGGTGTGAATATACAATTGCATGGAAACATGCTGGAATGCCATCGTTTGTAATAACAAATGAAACCCTTTTTTTTTTTTTTAATAATTAGCAAAAACAATTGCCTTTTGTATATAGCAAAAAAAAAATGTTTAAATATCTGAACAAAGTTAACAAATGATCTGAACAAATTATATATTAGAAAAATTCGTCTTAGTTTAGGTATACGGAATACGGTTATGGTATTGTAAAAGTCGCGTGGGTCGTAAGATTTGGCTTTGGTTATATTTTCTTAATCCCTATGCAACTTGCCACCTTACAACTGGCAAGGGGCATGGAATGAGAATTCAAGTTGGTTCCACTTATCGATGCAACCTCCGGCTCATCTGAGTGTGTGTGGGACAGAAAGTGAGAATGCTGATTTAGCGAATTTCCCGAAAGAGGAGTACTAATTTGGGCCACTTCGCGGAAGCCTGCATCATAGGTGTGCTGGGAACAGAGGCTGGGGACGCCCATTTCTCGACGCAACCTACGACTTATAGGTGCAGGTGACGAGGGTGGGAAAAATTATAACAAAAAAAAATAAATAATAATAATAATTGAATAAAAAATAGCAATAAATATAAAAAAAAAATAAGAATAAATATCTACAAAGTAACTTTCTTAATTTCTGTGCTGCTTGCCAATTTACGATTGGCGGGGGGCATAGAATAAGTGTTAGGGAACTTCCCGAGAGGATGCCTACTGCCTACGGCTCGGAGGGTTACCGGGGGACAGAAAGTGAGAACTCTAACTTAGAGAACTTCCCGAAAGAGGAGTTCACTAATTTGGGCCACTCCTCGGAAACCTACATCATAGGTGTGTTGGGAACAGAGGATGACTATGGCAAATTCCTCCATTTCTCGACGCAGCCCACGGCTTATAGGTGCAAGGGCCGAGGGTGGAAACAATTATAAAGGTAAAAGCGAAAGCGCATTTTCATAGAATAAAACCGGCAAATTGATGCGACACATGTGATTGGTGACATTCGTTATCTTTAAAGCGAATGTCAAACCATTACAAAATAAATAAGCCCATAATTATTTAATACACAACAATATATTCCAGAATAATCCGCAACCGTTCCGTATAGCCTTGTAGATATTGGCAATATGTAGCAATAAATATATAAAAATATAGGTACTGTAAACATGAAATATATTTGGCAAATAACAGCCGTAATTAGAACACACTAACATTTTATTATTTCTATTTTTCTTTGCGAGCGCCACATTATACACACAATCACAAAGATTGCGAGACCAAGAGAGAAGCATCAGGCTAAGTTTTGACTCTGAGAAGTCAAAGTGGGCCGGGTCACTGAGCACATCTTCAGTGAACTGAACGACCCCGACGCACCAACACCACAACCTATTCTGACCGGAAGCCAAGAGAGGAGAAACAACTGGAATTTTGAATCGAAGAAGTCAAAGTGGGCAGGGTGACTGAGCAAATCTCCAGCGACCCGTGCGACCCCAACGCACCAACACCAGGACCTTTTCCGACCAGAGGTCAAGAGAGGAGCAATAAGCGAAGTTCTGACTCTAAGAAGACAAAGTGGGCAGGGGCACAGAGCATATCCCCAGCGATTCGAACGAGCCCGACCCACCAATATCAAGACCTTTTCTGACCAGAGGTCAGATGGTTCATCCACCTGGTCCCAGTGTGCGAGAAGTGGAGTTGCAGCGATTGGACAAATGGAACAAGATACTGCAGCGCATGCAGAATATAGTGACAGGGTTACTTAGCTAGCTTTAAGCATGCACAAATTGCAAAGCATAGCCAAATAACCAACAACCATACACCGAAATGTGTTACCTGAATAGACTTGGTTTTCCACGGACATAAACAGGGGCGTCTATGGTTTTTCCAAGCTCGTTGAGCGAATGCTGTTCAGAGAAAGCCCCAATTTATGAATAATTACAGAAAAACAATTTATGAAACTATTACTTCAATAAATAAAAACGAACGTACTAGATACGAATAAAATTAATTAAACCTGTACGTTTAAAGTGGGCAGTGTGTTCAATATCATCACCCCGGTAGTTCGCTATCAGCACTCAGGCGACGAACTCCAAGGAGAGCGGTCGTGTTAAAATTATAATATTAAAATGTTACAGTCCACTAGTTTATATCGAATAAAGACATTATAATTCTGAACTTAAACGTAGTGAGTTTATTTTACACTAGCTTTTATCTTTTATCCAAAAACATTCAAAGTTATTGCACGGAAAGGATACAAAAATGTGTTTTAAATAAGTACTGCTCACGAAAAAGTCACGACCACTGTTCTCATTGTATTTTCTGCGGATGGAAACATGCTCTCTCGCATGTTAATTTTTCCGTATCTTAGACCACCAAAAGATATTGTCAATAGCATGCCAGAACATTGGTTTTTGGGTCGAACCGAAAGTGGGCGGATGAAGAGTGAGACCTTTTTTGAATACGTAGCTAATTGTGTTGATAAATTGCATGAACAGAAAAATGTTAAAAAGCCAGTTATATTATTCTTTATTACAGCTTTATTACAGTGGAAGGAACAACGTCTGGCCAAGAAACTTCTTAAACAGAAACAACCTAGGGAAGTCAAAAAGAGACTCGATAACAGACTCGAAAGTTAGACAAATCTGCAAGTTTTGTTTTGACGAACTTATAAGTTATGTTGAGGATGATAACCTGAAACGTATACATAGGTTGTGATTCTTTTTCTTTGTGGTTCCACGTCAAATGTACAAAAAGTTCCCTTTTTGTTTAACTATGTATTTTTTTTTTGTTATTTTGTTTTTCTTTTAAAGATTATTAATCTCTCTCTCTAAATAATAAAATATTTATTAATTGTATACGAACAAGAAATAAAACTCGTCCGATCGCTGCTGATGACGAATCAAGAAGATGAAAGAAAAATCTTTTCTTTATTTATTAATTATGGCCGCTCTACTTTCGCTGAGAACTAGAGTGTTCGTCAGCGCCATCTACATATTAAAACAATCTACTATTGTTTAGGCAATTGGCATTACAACAAAGTTTAGGCGATTAGCTTTACATCAAACATTTTTACATAAAATAATTAGTTGTATTTCGAAGCGGTAATATGCGAACCATGCAGGCACAAGCGTCTGCACCTAGCCTCTATTAACGAACTCCTACTCTCACCTCCCCGTGGTGAAATCCGGGAGCCGAGTACCCTTGACAGAAGATGGGGTAACCAACCCTCGTGGGACGTCTGGGCGGCTGCAAACGAGAGAGGGGGGAGTGTGAGTCTACCAGGGCTCATCACTCTTGTTAGGATGGCGGCGGAGAAGCTGGTCAACTGATTGGCCAACGGCGGCATCCACAACTCCAGTCAGCAGGAGCTACCTGGTTTCCATGGTAAGGTCGGGACCCTGGAATAGAGATGGCGGCGGATGAGCCCTTCTTTTAGGGCCAACGGCGGCGCTCACAGCCTGCAAGAGGCTACCGACACCGGATCCCTTCGGACCCCTTTGTCCGGGGGCTAAACAAATGGACCTGTCCTCCCAGTTGGAGGTTGTGCGTGGGGTTAACTTCCTCACCACGTAAAAATGAACGAGTTCAGAAAGCACAAACTGCCTCGGATATGGACGGATTTACTATTGACGACCCTAGCAAACGGAAGGTCCCTAAACAGACCACGTGCAGCCGATGAACTCGCGGAGGCCCTAGACTGCTATAAAGCAGACGTTACCGCAATCCAGGAAGTGCGATGGGATGGGCCGGGCAAAAAGAAGATGAAAAGCTGCGACATCTACTACGGCGATTGTTACAGAGAGCGAAGGCAGCGATTATTTGGATGTGGATTTGTTGTTCGAGGCAGACTTAGGCAAAAAGTCTTAGGCTTTAAGTACATAAGCGAGCGCCTCATAACAATCCGCATCAAGGCTAAATTCGGCAACATCAGCCTAATCTGCGTCCACGCCCCAACAGAGGACAAAGATGACGATAGCAAAGATGACTTCTATGATCTCCTAGAAAGAACGTACGATCAATGCCCCAGCTACGACACCAAGATCGTTCTAGGAGATTTTAACGCTAAGCTGGGTAAAGAGGACATCTTTGCTAGAGTCATCGGTAAACACAGCCTGCACGACACCACGTCCGAAAACGGACTCAGGCTGGTGGACTTTGTTACGGGGCGAAACCTCTCTGTAGCTAGCACGCGGTTCCCACACCTCAACATCCATAAAGGGACCTGGCGGTCCCCTGATCATTCAACCGTCAACCAGATTGATCACGTTGCGATCGACGTCAGACACTAATCCAGTATTCTTCATGTCCGAACGTTCCGAGGCGCCAACATCGACTCGGACCATTTCCTTGTTGTAGCCAAGGTAAGGACACGGATATCGAGAGAACAACGGAGTCGAGGAAGACAACCACGGTTTGACGTCGAAAAGCTACAATCGCAACAGACTGCCAGGAACTTTGCCGATCGAGTCTCCCTGAAACTCTCCGAAAGTTCGACGTCGCCTGCACTAACAATAGACGAAGAATGGAAACGTTGTCAAAGAGCCATCAGAGAAGCCGCTACTGATGTGCTGGGTTTTAAAACACCACCTAGGAAAAACCCCTGGTTTGACAACGAGTGCAGGCAGGCACATGCAGCAAAACAAGAAGCCTACTGGGCAACGCTGCATCGAACCACGAGAGCTGTTCGTGAGCTCTACGAACAGAGAAGAAGGGAAGAGAATCGGCTTCTCAGGAAGAAAAAGAAAGAGCACGAGAAGCGCGCGATCGAGGAGATGGAGAGTTGTTATTGCAGGAATGATGTCCGAAAGTTTTACCAAAGGGTAAAATTTTTATCGAATGGATATAAAGTTCGGACAGAAGCTTGCCGGGACGAAAACGGACAACTAATAGTAGATTCGCAGTCGATACTGAGAATTTGGAAAAATCATTTCTGCAGACTGTTGAACGGCGATGAGGACACAAATACCGCTGTTGCTGTCAGGCAGAATGTTCCACTCAACACAATGGACGATGATAGAAGAGAATACCGTCCCCCCGACCTAGACGAAGTCAAGATAGCGATATCGAGACTGAAGTCTAATAAAGCTGCTGGTGCAGATAGTCTGCCCGCTGAAATGTTTAAAGCAGCTGGAGATGATCTGGTAGGGCGCATGCACCAGCTCATCTGTAAGATATGGTCGGAGGAAAGCATGCCCGATGAGTGGAATCTCAGTATCGTTTGCCCGATCCACAAGAAAGGAGACCCCTTTGACTGCGCCAACTATCGAGGGATAAGTCTCCTTAACATCGCCTACAAAATCTTCTCTGCCGTTTTGTGTGAACGCCTGAAACCATTCGTGAACAAACTGATAGGTTCTTATCAGTGTGGTTTCAGGCCCGGGAAGTCCACCATCGATCAAATCTTCACACTGCGGCAGATCCTGGAGAAGACCCAAGAAATGCAAATTGACACACACCATCTATTTGTCGATTTCAAGGCCGCATATGACAGCGTGTATAGAGACGAGCTATACAGCGCCATGTCTAGTTTTGACATTCCTGCTAAACTCGTCAGACTGAGCAGGATGACGATGGAGAACTCTCGCTGCTCCATCAAGGTCGGTAACGAACTCACCGAGACCTTCAATGTCAAAAAACGTTTTAGACAAGGCGACGCGCTGTCATGTGATTTCTTTAACATCGTTCTTGAGAAGATCGTGCAAAACTCACTGGCCAACACAAGAGGCACGATCTTCCAAAAGTCCGTTCAACTGCTAGCTTACGCGGATGACATTGACGTGATTGGGCGAACACAGCGAGCCGTCAATGATGCGTTTGCTGGCATTGAAACGGAAGCGGCTAAAATGGGTCTGGCGGTAAACGAGGGCAAAACCAAGTATATGCTGTCATCGAGAAAGGACGCACAACATCGACGACTTGGCCAGAACGTCACCATAGGCAGCTATAACTTTGAGGTTTTTTTTTTTTTTTTTTTTTTTTTTTTGTCGTAGGTTTTTGTCACACTACACTGGAGCACTCAGACTCAAAACTGGTCCATTGTACTACCAGGCAGCAACCTACTTTTACTGAAATTTCCTGGTCTTCCGAAGGAAGACCAGCAGGCGCTTCTGTGATGAGGAGCCTACATCATCAGCTCTCACCTCATCAGCGCCGAATAACTGCCACCTGATCCGAGCAAAGGCGGGACAATGGCAGAGGAAGTGCTCTGCAGTGTCATCGTCTTCTCCACAGGCGTCACAGAGGGTTTCGTCACTTAGGCCAAGCACACTTAGGTGTTTGGCGAAAGTGTAGTGCCCCGTTAGTACGCCAATAAGTTGTCTGCAGTCTTTTCTGTTAAGAGATAACAAGAAAGCCGCGGATTTCTTACAGACGTTGGGGAGCATGCGCTTGGTCTGTCTACATCCTGGAGAGTCATGCCACCTGCGGTTGTGCTCTCGAAAAGTCCAACCATCGATGGAAGCCCTAACCGAGGACGCGGGCAGTCCCAGCGTAGGTTCAGGTCCTGAGAAAGCCTCATCTGATCCTCGCCTAGCAAGTTCATCAGCGATCTCATTTCCCGTGATCCCGTGGTGCCCGGGAACCCAGACAAGTCTTACCGAATTCAATCTACCGATCAAATTCAGAGAAGACTTGCATTCCTGAACTATTCTGGAAGTGGTTAAAGGGTTGAGCAAGGCCTTAAGCACAGCTTGGCTGTCGCTGCAGACACAAATACTTCGCCCCTTCCACCTATTCTTCACAATATAGCTCGTAGCCATTAGGATCGCATAGGTTTCCGCTTGGAAAACCGACGCGAATTTGCCTAACGAGGTGTGCAGTCTAAAGTTGTCGCTCTCCACGAAGGCACCAGCACCAGATCCTTCACTGGTCTTGGAGCCGTCCGTGAAAATTCGACTACATTCCTTTCCTGGCTCAGATTCTGGCCAGAGCCAGTCCTGAGTACACGGAAAGTCGACTTTGTATGTTCGTCGCAGCAGGAGTACTGGTGTCCGTGCGTCAGACGGCATATCCATAAGACTGGGGTCAAAGGAGATGCGGTGCGCAAGATCATCAAAACTCCAGTGCGGGTTGTACCAATAACCACTTCTTTTTAAACGGAAGATGGCCTTGAGAGTGCACCCCATGATATGAACATCTAGGGGGGGGAGATTCAGCAGGGCATCAAGAGCAGAGCCAGGCGTGCTAGGGAAGGCCCCCATGCAGCCGAGACAGACCGTTCTTTGAAGCTTGGTGAGAGCAGCAGTTACGTATTTACGCGAAAGCTTATTCCACCAAACGACCGATGCATAGGAGAGAAGGGGTCTAATCATAGCCGTGTAGATCCAAACGGATCTTTTTGGTGATAGACCCCAGGTTTTGCCGAAAATTCCTTTACACTGCCAGAAAACTGACAGTGCCTTCGCAATTTTCGTTTCAATGTGTTTTTTCCACAGAAGCTTCCTATCTAGAATGACACCCAGATACTTAGCTTCATCGGAAAAGCGGATAGTGACACCTTTTAGTACCAGTTGAGTCAAACCAGTCAATTTCCTCCTCCTCGTAAAGAGGACAACCTCGGTTTTAAGAGGGTTGACTGAAAGCCCATTTCTGGTACACCAATCGTCGATCACGTCTAGAGCTGCCTGCCCTTTTGAACACACATCCGCTAGGCATGATCCGACAGACAGAACAGCTACATCATCCGCATAGGCCTGGGCGTAGATGTTGGAACTATTAAGAGCATCGAGCAGAGAGTCAACCAGCATGCACCATAGCAGAGGAGACAAGACACCACCCTGCGGGCAGCCCCTGTTTACCCCCGCCATAACATACTGGCCACAGTCCGCGTCCGCAATAATAGTTCTGTTCATCAGCATTGCTTTAATCCAAAGCACTAATGATTCATCTACACCGTGTTCTCTGGCCGAGTTGCACATGCCATCAAAAGTCGCATTGTCAAAAGCACCCTCTATATCAATGAAAATGCCCAGCGCGTACTCTTTCCTGTCGAGTGCACATTCAATTCTGCCAACGAGATTTTGAAGCGCAGTCTCGCAAGATTTTCCGCGCTGATAGGCATGTTGCATTTGAGACAGAGGATGAAATCGCAACGCGGTTTTGCGCACATGAAGCTCAACCAGCCTTTCCATGCTTTTCAGCAGGAAAGAGGTTAGACTGATAGGTCTAAAGTTCTTGGCGAGTGAGTAGTCCCCCTTACCGATCTTTGGTATGAAGGCTACCCTAACTGTACGCCAAGGGGTCGGGATATAGGCGAGTGCCAGGCTGGCTGTGAAGATTCTTTTCAGAACCGGCAGCAACTTGTCTATACCTTTTTGCAACAAGGCTGGATATATGCCATCGGTACCAGGCGACTTGAAACCATCGAAGGACGCGACTGCGTATTTGATAGCTTCATCTGTCACCACGAGCGATGAAACAAACCAGCATCGTCGTGTTACATTTATCAGCTCATCCTCACTTCCAGGGATAGGAAATGGTTTTGAGCCGGTTGTAATCCGGTTACCTGGAAAATGAGTCTCTAGCATGAGACTAAGCGTTTCAGCTTTTGACTCAGTGTAGGTACCGTCTGGTCTTCTGAGTGTTTCCAGCTTGGTTGGTTTGTCCCTTTTAAGAACTTTAACCAGTCTGCTGGTTTCACCGAGTGTTTCGATCTTTCCACAAAAATCCCTATAGGAGGCACTTTTCGATATCCGAATTAACCTCTTATATTCTTTTTGTTTTGATCGGTACAGGTTCCAGTCCTCTTCCAAGTCGGTCTTGAGAGATCTGTTTAGAAGTTTCCTGGTTTCCTTGCGAATTGTCTGCAGTTCTGCGTTCCACCATGGAACAGGTGATCTGCAGGGGGTATTTCTAGCTGGACACGTCAGTTCAAAACATTTGGTTAGAGTGTTGTTCAAGTCTAGAACGGCTTTCTCTACCTTCTGTCTCGTTCTGAGCTTAGGGAGAGGTTCAATACGATTATCTAGCTCATCCCTAAACTGTATCCAGTTGGTTTTTCTTGGATTCCTCCTCTTCAGCAAAGTTGTGGTTTCGCATTCGATTCGGAATTCAATGTACCTATGGTCTGACAGGGACACTTCCGACAGAACCCTCCAGTCTGTAATCTCCTTAATGTATCTGTTGGATAACGTTAAGTCGATTACTTCCTGTCTCCTTGTCGTAACAAAAGTTGGTTGGGAGCCAACATTGTTGATGTCCAAATCAGACGATAGTAAGAAATTCAGAAGATCATTCCCTCTCTTGTTGCATTTGCTGCTGCCCCAGAAGGTATTCTGAGCATTAGCATCACAGCAGATGATTAGGCCTAATTTTCTGATTTCACAGTACTCTACGAGTTCCGATACCGCTCTTGGTGGTGGCGGCAGAACAGAATCGTAGGGGAAGTAAGCTGACGCTACGACGAAATTACGCCACATTCCATTCGCTTCGTAGCTTACAACTGCAGCAACCAAGTCTTGTCCACAGAACTGTACAAGCTTGGTTGCTGAGAGAAATTTCGGCACAATAAGACAAGTTCTCGGTCTTTCAGACCGCTCGTCATAAAGTGGTGAGAAACCTCGCAAGCCACCAAGACCACAGATGCGATTTTTCCACACCCATGGTTCTTGAATGGATGCGATATGTAGTTTTGTCTTCACCATGGAAAGTCTGCTACATAGGAGGGCAGTAGCATCCTTGGAATGGTGAAGGTTGATCTGGGTAAAAATTATTTTGATGTTTACCGTGGTTTTCGTCCATTATCCGCACTACTTGGAAATGAAGTGGAAATTAATCCTTCCAAGATGCAGATAGGGACGGGAGTCATACCTAGAACGGATGGTCTCAACCGAAGTTTCGTCTAGACCCACAACGAGAGAAGAACCGTCCTTATTTTCCCGGTTCTTACTCTCCCTATGAGAGTAGATTTTCCACTTCTTGGTTTCGAGGCCAGGGTTCTGGATATGTAATCGCGCCAGCACATCTGCCGTTTTCCTGAGTTGCCCCGGAATCCAGCAGACAGCGCGCGTCAGTTTTGGCGGCCTGAAAACCTCAAAAGCTGTGGTTCCCAGGGGGGGGATTTTCGGCACAGATTTGCTCAGCCATTCAAGGGTTTGCTGGGTGGAGCACTTCAACACAAAGGTTCCGTTTTCCAAACCACAGCCCTCCACTTGAAAGCAAGCATTCTCTGCCGTAGCTAGCTCCCACAGTTGATCTTCGCAGTGTTTGCACTCCGCGTCGGTCATACTGTCATCATTGCCAGCTTTTCCAATTCGGAGCGCCAAAGAGGAGATAGCAGCTCTTTTGTAGGGCCGCAATTCTCGCTCCTTGCGCTCGGTTTTTTCCTTCTTCCTCTTCGCGGTTTCGCCTGCATCGGCCAATTTCCATCCACTGGAGCTACAACCTTTGCTGGTTGAAACACCTGCTTCATTTGGATCTTGCGCGCAGGAGGAGTCGCCAACAGGAGTTGGGATACCTCTGTTGGTGGATCTTCCCGCGTCATTCAACCTCCGTCCGCCAGAGCTGCGTCCTTTGAGGGTTGCAGCACTAGTTTCATCCGGACGTTGTGCGCGGGGAGAGCCATCAGCAGAGGGATCAGGAAAGCTAGAGACCTTCTTCCTCTTGATCCTGTTCGAGTCAGCAGAAGTGGAGGTAGCGTTGGCTCCAATAGACTGATCGGTTTCGGTTGGAGTTACCTCTGCCGACCTGTTTCTCTTTGCCGTCGCCACCAAGGGGGTGCGACTCTCAGCACTTGCGCCTTCAACCTCCTCCGGAGTTTCTTTGCGCCGTGCGATTGTCGCTAGCCTTTTTCTCCTCTTCTTTTGACTCTTAGTCAGGAGCCCTTCAGAGGCTGCCTCGTTTGGAGCCCGTTCAACCTGTTCGGCATTCCGGGTCGTACCATCAGAAGCAACACTCTGATCAGCCACTTGACTATGTGGTTGGAGATTAAGCGTATCAGGCAGAGCCTCTCCGCTACATTCTCCAACTTTCCAACTCAGTCTATCGAACTTGTCGTAGAGTGAGTGGCAGGAATCTTCGGATTGGGTACCAGCGATTCCATGGTCAGCGCCCCGGGGGGCGGAGGGGGGGGGTAGTATGATGGTTGGGGCCTCCAGAATCCTTGCCCCAGCCGTAGTCGAGAAGACTACGGGTGGATTTTCGCTGTCGCGAGTACCACCTGGAGTAGTTTCCAATCTTTGTTTGTCCGTCATACTTGTTTTAACTTGTTTATCGTCAAAGTCAAGACGTTTCTGGCTTTTGGTTCGATGTCTCACCTGGGATCTTTGGAACCGAGGTTCTTTGACTCTTAAGCCCTCCCGCCACGTCAAGGCAACCAGAAAGGGAGAGAACTTTGAGGTAGTAAAGGACTTCGTCTACCTTGGCTCCGCAGTTAACAGTACAAACAACATCAGTAGCGAGATCAAACGTAGAATAACTCTTGCCAACCGCTGTTTTTATGGGCTCAAAAGGCAATTGAGTAGTAGAGCCCTCTCTCGGAAGACCAAGCTGACTTTATATAAGACCTTGATCATCCCAGTCCTGCTTTACGGCGCAGAGCCATGGACAATATCCCAAGCGGATGAACAGTCTCTTGGTCTTTTCGAGAGAAAAGTTCTGCGCGCGATCTTTGGTCCTGTTTGCGTTGATGGCATTTGGAGGAGAAGATTCAACCACGAACTGTATGGGCTGTACAGCGACATGAGTCTAGCCAGGCGTCTACGGATCCAACGCCTAAGATGGCTAGGCCATGTAGAGCGTATGGACAACTTAGCTCCAGCCCGAAGAGTCTTCGACTCTGAGCCTGTGGGACAACGCAACAGAGGACGTCCACGTACAAGGTGGCGCACACAAGTCGAGGGGGACCTCGGTCGGCTTGGTGTGCGAAACTGGAGACAGCTGGCGAAAGATCGTGCTGGCTGGAGAGGCATGTTAAGTGAGGCCCAGGTCCACCTCGGACTGTAGCGCCCTAAGAAGAAGAAGAAGAAAATAATTAGTTGCATTACAGTTCGGCCAATCTGAAAAATTGATCAACCACGATCATTAGTGAGATGAAAATAAATACATATGTATTTATTTATCCATTCTTGAGGTGTTACTTTCCTCGCCGCGAGTCCTGTTGCAAGCTTGAAAACGCCAGGTTCAACCCATTTATGAACATGACGGGCTTCGATCACCCCTTTGTAAGGTATTTGTGTGACTTGACAGTTCTCGATATCCTCTACAATATAACGATGGTTAGGTAGTATTTTACTGATTACGTACGGCCCTTTGAATTTTGGGATTCATTTTTTGTAACCGATTGAGACATCAACGTTCTTTATCACGACGTAATCTCCAAGGTTGAAGATTCGGGCCGGTCTATGGTGATCTTCGAAATATTTAAGATTATATCGCTGAGCCGATTCGATAGAGCTTAACACAGATGACCTACTCGCCTTCAAGTCTCTCTTTATTACGGATTTTTCATCTAAAAATTCAGCAAGCCAATCCACATTGGGACCCCTTTGATTAAAACCGAACAGCAATACTGATGCACTCTCGCGAGTTGTGCTATGTATTGAATTATTAATGGCGAACTCGACTTCTCCTAATTTGTTAACCCAGTCAGAATGTTGTTGGCTCAATAAGTTTACCTAGCATCGGGCTTAATACAGGATTAACCCTCTCCACTTGACTATTTGCTTGGGGTGAGCCCACCGCTGTCTCTATATGTGTAACATTATTATTCCCTAGAAATTCGCTGAATTCAAAGGAGGTAAAATATGTACCTCTATCGGATATAATCCTTCTAGGTCTACTATAGTAAGCAAAATATTTTTGTAAGGATAGGATAACTTACTTTGTGCTAGTTGAGTTGACCGGATAAAGTTTGACAAATTTTGTAAATGCATCAATTACCACTAACAAATGTTTCCTTTTGGATCTTATGGAGGGTAAGGGCCCCAAATGGTCAATATGAAGGGTATCAAAAGGTACTGGCTTTTTCGGAATGTTGTACAAGTTTCTTTCGGTTATTTTGGAAGGGGCTGAATACATAATACACCTTAAACAATTCCTTATGAACCTATCCGTCTTAACTCTCATGTCGGGAAACCAGTAAAGCATCTTGAGGTAATCGTGACATTTGGTTGTGATTCGGGTGTGTGATGTCCCGAAGCGCTCGTTGAATGGGTTTAACACTGACCCTGGTACTGATATGTATGTATTTTGTGACTGGTGACGTCACTCCTTTTATTACTGGTACTTTCACACACGAAAATAAGACACTTGATCTATCTCGTTATAATTTGACCTTTTATTTGGTCAGATAATTTTGTATTAATTGATCGTACCTCGGTTTCGATCACTCGTCACCTCGGTCAGCTGTTAAGCTTTTGTTATATACATAATACATCATTACATTATTGGGAGAGGTCTCTGACCTAATTTACTTTACTCCAATGCAACAATCTACATACTTGACATTATGTTTATAAACATTTTGATATGCTCTGCCTCTCAAACTTGGTTTTTCTTTTCCTTTCGTAATACCGAATTTTACATGTATTAGAAAGAGACAGAGCATATGATTATTTCGCGCACTTCGCAAACTTGACAGTTCTCAAAGTTGTTTATGTTAGTTCAAGTGTGTGAAGTGCGGTTTTAAATTAAAGTTTATAATTTATTTAGAAAACAATTTGATTTGATTAATTAATGATCCGAATTTCTTTCGCTTGTGTGTTCGCGTTGTTTGTGTTATTGTTTCGCAACATGCTCCCGGGCTCGGGTTGAAATATGGTTCTCTGTGATGTTGTCGTCGGAATATTTGACCATGTGTTGTGCTCTTCATATTGTTGCAAGTTCGTGTTGTTTCGGGATTTTCTTCGTGCGCTTTTTTCTCGTTCGGAGCATGCGTGACATTTAAGTGAGTTATTAGTGTTACAAAGAAAAGAAAAAGGATGTTAATTCTGTTGTGAAGTTAAATTATAGAAATGTTGTTTTTATTTCTTTTGAGTGCAACCATCAGTGACATACATAGATGATGGTAATGTAAAGAAGTATCCAGGTTGTGACCAAGTGTTGCACATCATGTTGCACAGAAGTGTTGCAGGAAGTTAATGGTTGCAGGGAGTTGCAGATTCCTCACCCTTAACAGGCTGTGGTATGTTTTTTTTGTATTGTGTTATTGTTGTCTTTAATTTGTTTGAGTGATGATTTTATTCATATTATTGTAGTTTGTTAATAGATTGATTGTTGTGCGAATGATGTATTGTGGTTTATTTAGTTATAAGATTATGTTATGATTGTTTAGTTATAAGGCATGATATTTGTTGAATGTTTATTATAAGGGTGGTACAATACAGACTACATACTACATACATACATTTAAAAGACTACCCATTATTGTCTGTTTTTGACTGTTTTTTCGCGAGGGGGTTTGTGAATTCGTTCGGCGAGTTCGAGACCGGCAAAGGGGATAGTTTCGCGATCGGTCGTTTGAGTTTTGTTGATTCTGTCCGTATGGTCACCACGCACGTCAGACCATCTGTCCCAGGATGTAACTCTAGGACTCGAGCGAGTAACCATGATGATGGTGGTAAGTTGTCTTCTCTGACCAACACGATGTCTCCAACTTTAATATTGTTGTTTTCCTTTAGCCACTTCGGACGATGTTGAAGCTGATGTAAATATGTTCTGCTCCACCGCTTCCAGAATTCTTGCGTAAGTCTTTGTATATACTTCCATTTGTCCAGTTGATGTATATTCCTTTCTCTTAGGTTTCGTTCCGGCAGTGTCCTTAATGGTGCTCCAATGAGAAAATGGCCTGGAGTTAACGTTGTTAAGTCGTCAGGGTCGGATGACATGGGACATAATGGTCTGGAATTAAGACACGCTTCAATTTGATTGAGCAGTGTGTTAAATTCCTCAAATGTCAATTTAGATGCGCCGATGGTCCGCTTAAGGTGGTGCTTAATGGATTTTACACCAGCTTCCCAGAGACCTCCGAAGTGTGGTAATGATGGAGGGTTAAAATGCCATGTGGTGTTGTATGGCGTTAAAGCGTTGGCGATTTCAATTGACCATTCCTTTGATAGGAATTTACCATCCTTAGTCAATTCGTTGTTTGCGCCCTTGAAGTTGGTGCCACAGTCGCTGAACATGTTGCTGCAAATGCCTCGTCTTTCGACGAATCTCCGGTACGCTGCTATAAAGGCTGCTGAACTGAGGTCACTTACCAGTTCGATATGGATGGCCTTTGTCGATAGGCAGACGAAGATTGCGATGTATCCTTTTGTTGACTTGTTACATCTGCCCTTCCATATTTTTACATCAAAGGGACCTGCTTAGTCTACGCCAGTGTTCGCAAAAGGCCGTGTTATTGACACCCTTTTTGCTGGTAGGCTGCCCATTAGCTGTTGTCGCCTTTTCGCATTGTATCGGTGGCAACGTATGCATTTGTGGATGGTGGACTTAACCCTGCATTTTAAGTTTGTTATCCAGTACATTTCGGCCATCATAATTTCTTGCCCACCATGCAATGTGTTGAGATGCGTATCGGTGACGACCAACTTGGTAAAGTGATGCGACTCGCTTAATATGATTGGGTGACGTTGGTTGAAGTTGAGTGTCGAAATTGTGAGTCTTCCTCCAACACGAAGAATTCCAGTGGCATCAAGAAATGGGTTCAGGCTGCGGATCGTACTTCCCTTTGGAAGTGGTTTCTTTGATGACAGTGCTTCAACTTCCGCGGAAAATGTTTCTGACTGAACCAATTTGATGAGTCGATCTATCGATGCCATTAATTCCTCTGCTGTGTGTGGATGTGTCTTTAATGACAGCTTCCTTTTCTGTTGAAGGTTGTTGAAATATGTTCGCCATATCGCTATGGTATGGATGAGACGTTTTAAGCTGGAAAATTTTTCGATTAATGTGTTATTGATAACTGCGCAGTGAAAGACAACGTGTACAAAGTTTGTGAGTATGTTTGTTAATTTATTTGTATAAAATTGTACATTTTCTTTCTTTTTTACTTTATTTTCCAGATCTATTGGGTTTTCTGCTGGGTACAAAACCCTGCAGAAACTTGGAGCCGCGCCACCACAAGTTGCTCCTTTCTAATTCCTCTGGTGAGAGGCCACGCGATGCGATGTCTGCTGGATTCTCCTTACCTCGTACGTGTCGCCAGATGTCTTCTCCAGTTAGATTTTGTATGTCCGTCACACGATTAGCGACGAACGTTTTGCGTGTTGAAGGATTTCCACAAATCCAAGCCAAGCAAATTGTCTGACCATGTAAAAGTTTTGCCAGTAGATGTGCTGCACAAAGTTCCAGACGTGGGAGGCAAATTGGATTCACTGGTGCTACCCTTATCTTCGAGGCAAGAATATTTATCTCCTCTTGCCCATTTTTGATTATTCGGGCGTATATGATGGCAGCATAAGCCTTCTCTGAGGCATCGCTGAAGCCATGTAGTTGGACCAAAGCTGACTCCTCGAACCCGATCCAGCGAGGAATCTCGATGTGCTGAAGGCAATCTAGCCCGTTGCGGAGGTTGATCCATTTCTCTTCGATGTCACTTGCGAGCGGTGAGTCCCACGATGATTCGTTGCTCCACAACTGTTGGAGAATGAGTTTTGCCTTCACGATGACTGGTGAAATCCATCTCAATGGATCAAATAAGCGAGCTATATCTGCGAGAACGGATCGTTTGGTGTGTGATCTGGTGCCTGGTAATTGTATTTTAAACTTGAAAACATCATTTGCTGGATGCCATTGAATCCCCAATGTTTTTATGGCATCTGTAGAATTGAAGTCCAATGGTAAATTTATCTCCCTTTCGTTTTCAGGCACCTGCTTTAAGATTTTCGCTGAGATGCTCGCCCATTTGCGGAGTGGAAAGCCAGCTGTTTTAAGTATGGAGAGAGTGTCCATTTGCAGCTGAATTGCATCGGCTTCATTGTCGGCTCCATAGATGAGATCGTCAACGTAAAATCCCTCGGTGAGTATGCGCGTTACATGTGAGTGCGAGTGAGACACGTCCTCGGCGAGTTGATGCAGAGTCCGCACTGCTAAATATGGTGCTGACGCTGTGCCAAAAGTCACTGTGTTAAGTGTGTATGTCTTGATTGGTTGTTGTGTTGTCGGTCTCCATAACATTAGTTGATATGGAGTATCTTCTGATGACATGTAGATCTATCTGTACATCATCCCAATGTCTGCTGAAAAGGCTATGCGAAACTTCCGCCACCTTGCAACCAGGTGTCGGATGTCGGGTTGTAAGCGTGGCCCAATCAGCAAATGGTCATTTAATGATGTACCGTCAGCTGTTTTGCATGAGGCGTCGAAGCCCACATGCAATTTTGTTGTTGTGCTAGACTCCTTGAAGACAGCATGATGTGGTAGGTAATAGTGATTTTCCTTTCGTAGATGTGTGTCTGTGTTAGCCTCTGTCATGTGCCCCAATGTAATATATTCGCTGATGCATGCCGTATATGCTACTTCTGGTTTGAAGCAAGTCTTCTTTCGATTTGAAAAAATCTTGCCATCGCTGCTGGTTTGGATGCTCCAAGGGTTGGTTGGATGTCTTCTTTAAATGGGAGCCGAACTTCATATCTTCCGTCGATTCGTCGCTTGATGTGCCTTGAGTAATGTTGTTGGCACTGCTCTTCCTCAGCCGTCAATTTCCTGAGATCGAGGTCTTCTTCGATTTCCCAGAAATGTTTAAGTTGAACATCGAGTGAGTTGTGATGATTCTGCACTGTAATAGACTTGTGTCCCTTATTTGCACACGTTTTTCCAGTGAGAATCCATCCCAGCTCAGTTTGTTGTGCGATTAGTGATCCTCTGTGATTTTTAACGAGTCCATCGAGGATGATGGACGAATAGACGTCGGCTCCTAGAAGGAGCCTGAAACATTATAGGAATTATCTGCTAAGGTTAGGCTGGAAAGATGAGTCCATTTATTGTTCGAAACTGATTGGGTTGGCAACAATCCGGTCAGTTGAGAAAAAACAAATGCTGTTACTTCAAGACAAAAAGATGTATTTATTTTTGAATATATTTTGAATCGTGTTTGATAACGTGAAATTCCAGTCGATATTTGTCCTAAACCTGTTGCATTTGCTGTTGTCTTCTCTCATTTTAGTCGAAGTAATTGTGCTGCGCGCTCGGTGATGAATGTTGCTTCAGAACCAGGATCGATCAGTTCTCGGAGAGTGTGCTCAGTTCCATCGATGCTCATTACCTTGACTAAAGCTGTTGCAAGCAGAACCTTCGTGTTGAGCTGGTTGACATGTGCGTTGAACGTCACGTTTGATGTTGATGGCCCAGGGTTGCTCGGATTGTTGAACTCGATGTGCAGCATGTTTGTTGCCGCACTTGTAACATCGATTAGTGCTGTTGCAATTTGTGGCACGATGGTCGTAACCTAAACAGATGGAAAAAAAGGAATTCTTCTTCACTGTTTCGGATCGAGTTTTGGCGTCCATGCTTAAGAATTTCTTGCATAATCGAATGCCATGAGTACCTATGCAAAGTCGACAAAGATATTGCTTCCCTGATGACCTCGAGAGGAAGTTATTAGCTTTCCGAGATGTGATTGCTGATTGATGTGATAGCTGTTTGGAGACATTCAACTCTGCAATGTTTTCCAGTGAACTGAATCGACCTTCAATGAATGCTAGAAAGGACTTCCAGTCCGGAAGAGCTTTCGATGTTCCGAACTTGTCCTCCCAGTCTCTCTGGGTCTGGTCTCTATTATATAAATTAAGATGCAGTCCCAAGTGTCGACTGCGATTCCAAGGTTGGATAGAGCATGAGTACACTCAGTGCTCGTATCATAAAGAGACTTCAAAGACGAATTGAATTGATGACCCCCTCCGGGTAGGGGTTAGAATTTACCCGGGGTAGGGCATGCCTGTCGTAAAAGGCGACTAAAAGCCATGGTTTGTCCAACAAACAAAAAATAACAACAATGCAATGAATAATAACAGAGGATTTATTACCCCAGGTGGAATGCCAGTCGTACTGGAAAATCCACACTCTTCGGAGTCAGGCTCTACGGATTCTGGGGAGAGCCACTTATTGCGTTTAATAGACCCTTTCGGCAAAAGTAAAAGGGTAACAAGATCGCCACCACCACGATCTAAGAAAAGTATGAGCGAATCACCGCCAACTCTAACTACTGCGTCTAAAACGCAAGTAATTCAAACTCCGACCATAATACATTCGTCGGTCCAAGAAAAAGAGACTTTAGCCAAATTCAAATGTCTCTAAGATGAAAAGCGGAGCTACGGTCCAGGCTAAGTGATACGGAAACTCTCTGCAAAGAACTTAAAGATGAACTTAACAAACTTAAAACAGGAAAAATCTAACTTATTGAATGTGAATCAAGTTTAAGTTCGAATCAAATGAAAAACGTGGAATACATTACTGATGAGGAAGAACTAAGTCGTGAAACCGATTGGATGTTAAAGAAGCGACCTGGTAAAAAACGAAAAGCCGGTTCTTCACCCGAAGTGATTCCTCAGCCGGAAAATAAACTCACTGATAATACAAGTGCCACAACCAATAAAGGAGCTATACCATCAAAAGAGCGATTACCACCGCCGATTAATGTAATTTAAATTACGGAATACAATAAGCTGTATTCTATTCTAAAGTCAGCGTTACGAACTGAGTTCAAAGTGACGTCGCGCAACAACAGTGCGTGGAAAATAATCATCAAGGACTCAGACAGTTATAGGGTACTATCCAAGAGACTCAACACGGAAAAAATTCAATGGTACACCTATGAGAATAAAGTAGAAATACCTATTCGAGTCGTAGCTAGGGGACTTCACGCCTCTTGTCCAAAAGAAGGTGTCGTAGAGGACTTAAAAAATAAGGGCTTTAAAATTGTAGACGCTACCAACTTACAGTCCAAAAAGAAACAACAGACGGAAGGTGTCGAAACCACAATACTTCGCGACGACAAGCCCCAAAATCGACAAACCCGAGGAATGATGTAAACGTTGGAAAGAAACAAATGGTCACTCGAAAGGATCCTGATATAAAAGCACAGACGCAAACTACATCTTCATTAAATAGAAGATCTAAAGAGATCAAAGAAAGATCGTCGCAAGTCGGAGCGAAAACGTTCGCCCAAATGGTAGCAACCGCTAGTGATAATGAAGATAAACCGTCAGATCCGGTATCGCATGTCTTTTCGGTTATCCTCGAGAAACTTGAAGAGCAAAATAACACGAACAAACTTATTTTCGAGAGACTAGTCAATCTCGAAAACAAGATTAACAAAAAACGTCTTATAATATGAATAAGTCCCTTAAAATATTAAATTGGAATGCAAACGGTTTATTGCAAAAACTTGACGAACTGGAACTATATATTCAGGAAAAAGATATTGATATTTGTTTGATCTCTGAGACGCACCTAACGAGGCAATCCCGTATAAATTTAAAAGGTTATTACGGTTATCACGCTTACCACCCGTCAGAAAGAGCAAGAGGCGGATCATCCTTGTTTATACGAGATAGTATTGAACATATGGTTGAAGCAAATATAGAGTCCTATACAATACAATTAAGAACGGTCCGAGTAAAAAACCGACATTACTCATTTAATGTCTCATCTATTTACTGCCCTCCGCGCGGTATAATTGATCAAAACGAATTTGAAAATATCTTAAATATTCTTGGCCCAAATTTCATAATTGGTGGCGACTTTAACGCAAAGCACACCTTTTGGGGTTCAAGACGCATTTCGCAAAAGGGTAGGACTCTGTTTAAAGCTGCCATGAAACTCGGTTGCGATTTTCAGTCAACCGGTAGACCGACCTACTGGCGTACGGACACTACAAAAATACCTGATGTCGTGGACTTCTTTGTAATAAAAGGTATTTCCCGAAACTATTTAAAAGTTGCAGAAAGCTTTGATCTCAGTTCAGATCATTCTCCTATTATCTTGACAATGAGCGAAACCCTCATAAAGAAACAACAACCGCCTACCTTGACTAATCAACGTACAAATTGGCAAGCATTCAGTGTCTCGCTAAGGTCCCCATACGAACTAGAAATGGAGGTTGACAATTTTATAGAAACCATACAGCACGCTGCGTGGAACAGTACACCACGCATAAGAAAATCGCCAGGAAATCACATCTTGCAATATCCACCAGAAAAAAAGGAAATGGTGAAGGAAAAAAGAAGAGCGCGTAAGAAATGGCAGCAAACTCGTGCGCCACAGCATAAAACTCGTCTCAATCAGTTATGCAACCAGTTAAAGGCGAATATTAGGGCATTCAAAAGTAATATTCTTAACTCATACTTAGTTAGCTTGTCAGCTAAAAAGGAATCTAACTACTCGCTCTGGAAAGCCGTTAAAGACGTGAGAAAACCCCAAGCCCATGTAGCACCAATAAGAAAAAATCAGGACGAATGGGCGAAAGACGATAAGGAAAAAGCGGAACTCTTTGCTAATTATCTAGAAATTACTTTTCAACCGTTCGATGGATTAACACCACTTTAAAATATTAATAGAACTGAAGTGACAGATGGCAATTATGCGATTAGGACCGCAACGTTTACGGAACTTAAAAAAGAATTAAATAAACTCAAACCGAAAAAAGCTCCTGGATACGATTTAATCACAGGAGAAGTTCTTAAAGCGTTGCCCAGGAAAGCGGTTCTTAAGTTTCTGTATCTCATCAATGCTGCCCTTAGACTAGAACACGTTCCTAGTCAATGGAAAGTGGCAGAAGTGATTATGGTACCGAAACCTGGGAAACCGCCAACTGATAAAAAGTCGTATAGACCGATCTCACTTCTTCCGATAATGTCTAAAGTATTCGAAAGAATTCTACTTAGACGTTTAAGTCCGATCGTGGAAGAAAAACGCCTTATTCCGCACCATCAATTCGGCTTTAGAAGTAGGCATTCTACTATCGACCAAGTACATCGCATAACTGATGTAGTGGAAAAAGCACTGGAACAAAAATATATTTGTTCGGCAGCATTTCTCGATGTTTCTCAAGCCTTTGACAAAGTTTGGCATGAAGGCTTGAAACATAAAATAAAGTCAATTTCTTCCGGGAAAACTTTTTAGAATTATAGCGAACTATCTCTCCGATAGAATGTTCCGTGTAAAGTATGGAAACGAATACTCTGTATTCAAATCTATAAAGGCTGGAGTACCACAAGGAAGTGTACTTGGTCCTCTCCTTTACCTACTTTATACCAGGGATATACCGGAAGACGAAGGCAACGTATTAGGCACATTTGCTGACGATACTGCCATTTTGGTAACAGCCAAAACGGTTGAAGAATCAACAATGAAATTACAATATGCTCTAAATCGGGTATACGAATGGACAAAAGTTTGGCGAACCGCGCTTAATGAAGCGAAATCTGTTCACATAAACTTTACATACAGGAACATAAAAAACCTACCTGTTTTCATACCATACCCTTCGGGAATGAAGCGATATACCTCGGGATGACCCTCGACGTTAAACTTAAGTGGAAGGAGTACGTTAAAAAGAAATGTGAAGAGCTCGAGAAGAGATATAGAGATATGTACTGGCTCATTGGATCTCATTCAAAGCTAAGTATTGACAACAAATTGTTTATATATAAGCAAGTGCTAAAACCTGTCTGGACGTACAGTATACAACTCTGGGGTTGTACAAAGCCAATTAATAGAAACATATTGCAGACTTTTCAAGACAAAGTTCTAAGAACCATCGTCAACGCACCTTGGTTTATAAGAAACGACGATGTCCACAGAGATCTTGGAATTACAACAGTCCAAGATGAAATTAAGACTTTTGCTCGTAAGCATAAGCGCCGCCTAGAGGAGCACGTTAACCCTGTAGTCCTTCCGATTCTTAATGGAAGTAATGCTATTCGCCGTCTTCAAAGGACTAGACCACTTGACTCGGTGAAATCAACCCGCGTATTAGCGGTGTAAGCAGGAACTTTCAGTGGAGAGTCACCTGCCTAATGTCTCTAAATTATGAAATGTAAACTGCTGGATAAGTGACTAACTTAGTTGTAGTATAAATATATTTTATTTGAAGGGAGGTGTTTTTACTGGGTAAAAATTCCTTTCGCTATGAGGGAACGGTCCCCATAGTGCCTTTTGAAGATTTTCACCTACCCTCGCAAAAAAAAAAAAAAAAAAAAGACGAATTAACCGAACTGCTTCACCGGCTGTGAAACTTTTGAGGAATTGCAGTTTCTGAACATCCGATAGTTCAACATTTTGGTCAATTGTGGATTGGAACACATTGTGAAACTCACACCACTCCTCCTATTTAACGGAAAACGTTTTTATGTTTATTCGTGGTAATCGAATATCTGATGCTGCGGACCGCGATTGGTTTAGACGAGATATATCACAGTTGGTTGAATCGTTTAACTTATCTAGTTCATCGCGCAGAAGGCCGACGAAGGTAAAATATGTTCTTTTTATTTTAGAATATGTCTCGTCTAATAAATATTTTTCTTTTAAATGATCTGCAGCACTTCCTCGACATCGGCTAAACACGCACTCAAATATCCCCTTGACTTTCGCGACGCGGTATCTATTTCGTACTCTTCCAAGTGGGTTATTAATTCTTTAAGAGTTAAATCTTGAAATTCAATGTATTTGCTAATCTTAGACATTATGTAGGTTTTGTAAAAACACAAATTTCTTATTGTATTGCTTAAATTTATTCAGTTAATGTTTTACACTTTTAAGCACTTAATATAGATTGTTTAAGATTAATTTAGTTTGTAAGAGTATGCTGTTTGTATGTAAGAATGTTTAATTTGTTTATATATATATATTCACCCTTTTTGTTAAATTTTCACTTTAATTATCGTTTTAATGTTGTTAGGTTGTTCGAAATGTTCAAGGAGTATGTATGTATGTATGTATTGTATTGATACAATAAAGTATAATCACTATGCCTATGATTTTTTTTTTTTATTATTTAAAAATGATTGTTTTTTGCGTACCTTGATGCTCAATTTGGTTAGTGAGCTAATCCTAGGTATCCTGTTGTTGGTTGCTGGATCTTCTGTTGTCCGCTGGCTAGTGCCGCTTGAACGGTGTGGTTACTGCTTCAATTGCTGTTCGGTGATCCGTTGGTGCTGGACTGATTGATGATCCGCTGGGTGAACTGGACTGATGATGATCTGCTGGGTGAACTGGACTGATGGTGGTTGAGGTGAGGATTGAGGATTCCTTCAAGGAGTTGATTCCTCTTTTGCTTATTCTCTGGAGAATGCCTTTCTGATGACTCGAAGGACCAATGATTCGGGTGTGTGATGTCCCGAAGCGCTCGTTGAATGGGTTTAATACTGACCCTGGAACTGATATGTATGTATTTTGTGACTGGTGATGTCACTCCTTTTATTACTGGTACTTTCACACACGAAAGTAAGACACTTGATCTATCTCGTTATAATTTGACCTTTTATTTGGTCAGATAATTTTGTATTAATTGATCGTACCTCGGTTTCGATCACTCGTCACCTCGGTCAGCTGTTAAGCTTTTGTTATATACATAATACATCATTACATTATTGGGAGAGGTCTCTGACCTAATTTACTTTACTCCAATGCAACAATCTGCATACTTGACATTATGTTTATAAACATTTTGATATGCTCTGCCTCTCAAACTTGGTTTTTCTTTTCCTTTCGTAATATCGAATTTTAAATGTATTAGAAAGAGATAGAGCATATGATTATTTCGCGCACTTCGCAAACTTGACAGTTCTCAAAGTTGTTTATGTTAGTTCAAGTGTGTGAAATGCGGTTTTAAATTAAAGTTTATAATTTATTTAGAAAACAATTTGATTTGATTAATTAATGATCCGAATTTCTTTCGCTTGTGTGTTCGTGTTGTTTGTGTTGTTGTGTCGCAACAGGTTGTTTCCAAATGGACTAGTTTTTCGTGCACATTACGGATTACGTTATCTTCCATTTCGCTAGGGACGTAAAAGTACAGATGGTTACACAGGTCTTTTCTGAATACCAACCCATCTTTTAAGTCGAACAGTTTACTACTCTGCTTACCCAGTATTCGTATGTTTACAATCTCTGGGTCTCTGCTTTGTGTGGCTATTAATTGAAACTCTATATCGTCGTCATTTATGGCAAAGACGACTTCGGCGCGACTTAAGGCATCCACGTGACCCATATTACTACCTCTGCGGTGTTGGATCTTATAGTCATAGTTTTTCAATTCCAACGCCCAACGTACAATCCTCGGGTTAAAAGCTATTTTACTCAATGTAAGTGTTAGAGAATTACAGTCTGTGATGATCATAAAGGGGATACCTTCCAGATAAACTCGGAAACGCCGAAAAGCGTAAACGATAGCCAATGTCTCGAGTTCGAAACTGTGATATCTGCTTTCTGGGACTGTTATACACTTCGAGAAATAGAACACAGTATGGAATTTTCCATCTGATTGCTTTTGTAATAGTGTAGCACCAAATCCGAGGGCACTAGCGTCACAATGCAACTCGGTTTCTTTAAGCGGGTCATAAATAGATAATACCGGTGGGCTGACCAATCGTTGCTTTAGTTCTTTGTATGCTTTCATAGAGTTTTCATCAAATACAAAGTGATTACCCTCCTGTAGAAGATCATAAAGAGGCTTTGTGATTCGAGAGAATTGAGGCATGAACTTTCTGAAATAGGCACATAGCCCAACAAATGAATTCAGTTGTTTATTACTGGGTATTTAAGAATAGATTCTTTGTGAGAATCGTTAGGACATATACCTTGCCCACTGACATTCTATCCCAAATAGTCTATATTTGAAAATCAGAATTTGCATTTCTTAAGCCTCAATTCGAGTGGGGTGGGCGCCGTGGCGTAGTGGGTAGGTGCGTCGACTCCTACGCTCGAGGTCGTCAGTTCGAATCGAAATTTTTCCACGGCTCCACCTCTTTCGAGTCACTGACAATGCTCAAAGAGTATAACTGTCTAAAAAAAAGCTTCTCAATCTCGCCGTTCGGAGTCGGCATTAAACTGTAGGTTCCCTCCGCTCGTGAGAGAACAATAGCACGCACAACACGAGTTGGGTGTTTAGAAGCTAGGCCCAGGTCCACCTCGGAGTGTAGCGCCGCCATTATTATTATTATTATTATTAAGCCTCAATTCGAGTCCATTTTCAGCTAAACAGTTTAGTACATTTTTCAATAAATCAATGTATTTTTCGACTGTGGTGGTGGCTATCAATATGTCATCCATATAGACGACTATAAATCTATTTTCGATAAAATCTCTCAGTATAGAAATTAAACGTTGAAACCCGGATGGACAATTTTTTAGACCGAAAGGCATCCTGACGTATTCGAATTGACCGTCGGGGGTAACAAACGAAGTGTACTTGATAGAGTCTTCCGACATTCTAACTTGGTGAAATCCGCTTTTAAGATCTAGTAGAATAAAGAACTTGTTTTCTTTTAAATATTCTAAGCAATCTTCAATTAATGGTAATGGGTGATTATCCCCAATAGTGATCTTATTCAGTTTTCTATAATCCACGCATATTCGAGTCTCTCCCGTTTTCTTCTTTACTAAGATAATAGAAGACGCGTAAGCGGAATCACTATGCCTAATGATAATGATAATGCCTCTATGTAATAAATCCTTTGTAATTTCTTGAGCTTCTTTTCTGTCTTTGTACGACAAGCTTCATGGATGACTTAACACAGGAGTACTTGAGGATAAAGAAATTTTCATTTCGAAGCCACTATCGACTGTAGGGTGAGTGTACCTCGAAAGGTAGTCCAGAATAACATTCCTAATGTTTCAATTCCTCGCCACAAAAGTTTTTGCTCTTCGAATACATGCCAACGACACAATATTTCCTTGCTCGAATACTATCAATATATTTTTCTGTTAATTTAAATGTTTCATCTCCATTACCGCCGCTTATCTAGAACAAATCACACTTATTCAAATGATTGCAAATATACAACTCAATATTAACTTTAGGTTCTTTATCTTCTTTCAAGCTTGCATCAAAACTACTATAACCCGGTGGTACTGTATCTTGAGTATAGTTAATGTGAGACGATGTTGGAATATTACACTTCGAGTTAATTTTAACAATATTTTTAGGTTTATTGTACTTCATATCATGGGTATCCATAAAAAAATGTACATTAAATAGTTGCAAGAAATCCCGTCCCAACAATAATGGCTTCGGCAGTATATTTCTTTGAACGATGAAGAGAGAAAGTCGTTTAATTTTAGTAAACAGAGACATATAGCAATCAATTATACCGTAAGTATTCAATCTTCCTCCAGTTATCCCACAAAACTTAGACTGGATTTGCTTGTCACCGTCAATGTTGAACGAGATAATTTCTTACGATATAAAGCTGGCTGGGCTACCATTATCAATTAAGGAAATACAATTGAATTTATTCTCACAACTAAAGGCACAGTTAGGAAAAATAACACTTACATTTTGATATGGCTGGAATCGTCGGTCTTCTTTCTCAGCATTATCGTCTGTGTCTCCGTCGGCGCCTTCATCTTTGATGACTTGCACTTTTTCTCTTGCTTGTTTGCAGTCCTTTAGAACGTGGGTGTTACTGCCACATCTAAAACAAGAACCTATTGGTCGTCTCTGCTGAGTGCACTCCGCTGATATGTGTCCAAACTGTTGCAACAATTCTTGCTTCAATTCCTCAAAGTTGGATGCGTTGCTTGTGCGTAAGAAAACAGCTGCCGTCCCCTTCAACAGCCGACGCACACACATGAATTTAAAATGGTCGTCATGCGTAGAGTTGTCCACAACCCTTCCAAAATCGTCAAGCCATTTTTCGTTGCAATTGGTTTGTGACGATTTCTTCTTCCAATATTTTTAACTCTTGGCGAAGCGACAAAATCTTCATTTTTTTATCCAGTTGTAGGATGATATCAGCATCCTCTAAGACTGAAAAGCTCCGTCCGAGGTGAACCTGGACTTAGCTCCTCAGCAGCCACTCGTGTTGTGCGTGCTATTGTTCTCCCACGAGTGGAGGAGACCTACAGTTTTAATGCCGACTCCGAACAGCGAGATTGAGAAGATTTTTCTAGACAGTTATACTCTTTGAGCATTGTCGCTCACATAAAAATAAATAAATGCATAAATAAACAATAAATAAATGAATAATAAACAAAAAATCAAATAATTACATAAGTTAACACGACACAAAATATCTACTTAATATAAAAGATCGTGCGACTTGACACCCATCTGTACTTGATCGTATTTTTTCAGTACGTTCCTACGGGCAGCAACCGAAGAGATTTGTTGGCATGACACATGCGCCGCACTCTGCGGATATGCACGCAGAGAACACGGGAACGTTTAGCTAAAGCAGTAGAATAGGCGGGAACATCATCGGCTACCTGGAGGAAACCTTGCCAATGTTAAGTTAGTTCATAGGCGTACATGTACAGTAAGTCGGACCGTTTGGGGAGGCTCTGCCTCCCGACCGCCAGGGAAATCCTTAAACGGCGCCCGAGCAGGGATGGCTCAACCCCTATCCTTTTCCCTGCGCTCAGTGGCAAAGTAAAAAAAAAAAAAATACCCGAGGTAAGGCATGCCTGTCGTAAAAGGCGTCTTAAAGCCATCGTTTGTTAACACAAACACAAATGTATAAAAATGCAATGAATAAAACGATAGAAAATATAACCCCAGGTGGAACACCAGTCACACTGGAAAATCTACACTCTACGGAGTCAGGCTCTACGGATTCTGGGGAGAGCCAGTTATTGGGTTTAATTGACCCTTTTAAGAAAAGCTTAAAGGTAACTAGATCGCCACCATCTCGATCTAACAACAAAAATATTTGCGGTTCACCGACAAGTAAAATTAGTGCATCTAAACCGCAAGTGAAAACTGCGCAAATCAACCTGTCCTCGTCTACTACCAACGAACAGGCTTTAGTTTAGACTCGGAGTTCTCGAGGAAGAAAACATGGATCTTCGGACTAGACTCTCTACTATGGAAGCTCTATGTAGAGAACAAAGGGTGGAACTTATAATAATAATTATGGCGGGGCTACAGTCCGAGGTGGACCTGGGCCTAGCTTCTCAGCAACCACTCGTATTGTGCGTGCTATTGTTCTCTCACGAGTGGAGGGCACCTACAGTTTAATGCCGACTCCCAACGGCGATTTTGAGAAGCTTTTTCAAGACAGTTATACTCTTTGGGCATTGTCAGTGACTCGAAAGAGGTGGAGCCGTGAAAAAATGTTTGATGTTTTTTTCGAGATTCGAACCGACGACCTCTAGCGTAGGAGTCGACGCACCTACCCACTACGCCACGGCGCCCATAAGGCTGGACCTTAGTCGGCTTAAAAATGGAAGTACTGATATTTATGAGAATACGCCGAAGCAACCTAACAATACTGAGTATTTCATAGAAGAAGTAGAACTCGTTCGTGAAATCGATTGGGTGACAAAGAGGCGGCCGGGTGAAAAACGAAAAGCCGGTTCCTCACCAGAAATTATTAATAACAAGGAGAAAGACTGTCTAAATACAAATAAAAAAATAACGCAACCATATGAACCACCACAGACGCCACTAAAAGTACTCGGAATCGTAAAATCGCTTTCAAAAGATGCATGGAAAATAAATGTAAAAGACTCTGATAGTTACAGATTACTTTCCCAAAAACTAAATGTGGAAAAAATACAATGGCACACATACCAAAATAAATTCGAAAGACCCACTCGCAGCTAGTGGATTGCATTCGACTTGCTCAAAAGATGACGTCATTGAAGATCTGAAAAACAAAGGTCTCTAATATTTTATCGAAAAAGAGAGAAAAATCTTTATGCTAACTTTCGATAACTTTCGATAACACTAACGCGCCGTGGCGTAGTGGGTAGGTGCGTCGACTCCTACGCTCAGTTCGAATCTCGAAAAAAAACATCAAACATTTTTTCACGGCTCCACCTCTTTCGAGTCACTGACAATGCTCAAAGAGTATAACTGTCTAGAAAAAAGCTTCTCAATCTCGCCGTTCGGAGTCGGCATTAAACTGTAGGTCCCTTCCACTCGTGAGAGAACAATAGCACGCACAACACGAGTGGTTGCTGAGAAGCTAGGCCTAGGTCCACCTCGGATTGTAGCGCCGCCATTATTATTATTATTAACTTTCGATAAAAGTGAAAGTGTGGAAAAAAATTATATAAAAACAATACTCAACACGGTTGTTAAAATTGAAGCTCTATGTAGGAACACAACATCAATCCCATAATGTAAACGTTGCCAGGGATTTAACCACACCAAGGCGTACTGCCGAAAAGAGCCACGATGTGTTAAATGTGCCGGAAAACACTTATCGGAAGAGTGTATTATTATTATGGTTGAGGGTATATTGCACCTTTTGTATCCCCTTTCAGTACCTTAGCACAATTACGAGTTCCCCTCAAATACAGTTCTTTTCAGAGTTGTATTGAGGGTAATGAATTCCTATTGCGCATAGGTGAAGAAATCTGTTCTGGAGTATTCTCTCTAAGCCCGTTTCCTTCAGGAATCTGAGAATGAGAGATGGTTCTAGTGATTGCATTTCTTCTTCTGATAGTAGGTACTTGCCAAGACTTCTTTTTCTTTTGTGGGCTAGTGCCTCATAAAATCCCAGTATATGTTCTGGTGTTTCATTAAATTCTCCACAAAATCTGCAGAGACCTTCTTCTGATACCCCTAGTTTCCTTAGATGCTCCCTGATTATACAGTGCACCGTTAGGAATCCTGTTAGGATACGGAGGTTATTCTTGCTCATTTTGATGCATGCCTCGAATCTCTTCCGGTTATATTGCCCTAGGAGTTTCTTGGCCTGCTTCATTCCACGAGGGTTATTCCAGGTTTCAATCCGATTCCTTCTTTCCAGTTCCCTGAATTCTTCTCTGAGGAGATGGTCTCCTACAGCGCAGAATGGTTCAGGGCCTATGAAGGGTTCTGATGCTCCTTTCCTTGCCAGGGAGTCTGCCATTTCATTGCCTTCTATCCCCGTATGGCTAGGTATCCAGCAGAGTTTTACTCGGTTTCTCCTACTCAACTCTTTGAGCTTTTGCAAGCATTCCCATACAAGTTTGGATTTGATGATGTAGGAGTCCAGTACCATAATAGCGGCTCGACTGTCCGACATTATTGCTATGTCGCAGTTTGTATAATTCCTTTCAAGATTTATCTGAACGCATCTGTCTATGGCATAAATTTCCGCATGAAAGATGCTCGTACATTTGCCCATGGATTCGAAGTATTTTGTCCTGGGTCCTGCTCAGTCTGTGGACCATGGATTCATTGCTCCAGTCCCTTTTGGTGCTGAGCTTGCTGGTAAATTTCTTTTGGAAATTGAATTTCCTAATCACGTCATCCTTCGGAATGGCCAGGAGTGGTAGCTTTTTGACAAGTGCGTCGAATTGCCTCGATGTCTTTATCTATTCCTTCTTTTGCCATTCTCATGATATCGGAAGAGCGTAATGTAAGCAAGGAATCGGCGGCTACTTCAGTTAACTGTAAAGTAAAGTATCCTGATAGCTATCGTGGTTGTGAAGTTGCAAAAGAGCTTCAGAAGAGACGAGACAAAATAAAAGCAAAACTAAGTCTGTCGAAGTCGAAGACGAACCCAATAATAACGCGACAGAAGACTGTTAGTTCGAAAAAGGAAATTCAACCTGCCCCGCTGTTAACTGAAAAGATGAAAACACAAGTAATATCACCATATCTTTGATGAACAACATTCCCTCAAGCTGTGGCAGCCGCAAATGAAACTACTGCAATTGCAAATGGAAAAATAGTGACCCATCTGACCCTGTGTCTTATATTTTCATTGTTATTTTGGAAAAACTTGAAGAGCAGGCAAAAACAAACATACTTATTTTCGATAGACTGCTGAACCTCGAACGGAAAATCAGCAGTAAACATACATCAATATGAACATGGGATTTAAAATTTTGAATTGGAATGCAAATGGTCTTCTACAGAAACTTGACGAATTAGAAATATATATTCAGGAAAAAGAAATCGATATATGTTTGATTTCCGAACGCACTTAACAAAGCAAATTTAAAAGGGTATTGCGGTTATCACGCCTACCACCCATCGGAAAGGGCAAGATGCGGATCATCAGTGTTCATACGAGACAATATCGAACACATAGTAGGAATAAAGATAGAATCCTATGCAGTATAATTAAGTACCGTCCGGGTTAAAAACAAACATTACACCTTTAACGTGTCGTCTATTTATTGCCCTCCGCGCAGTATAATAAACCATTCCGAAAATGAAGATCTATTTAATATAGCCTACTGGCCCATGGAGTCTCGAAAAATACGTTTTAGACTTTTTTGTTACGAAAGGCATTTCTCAAAACTACTTGAAACTGGAAAAAAGCTTTGATCTTAGTTTAGATCATTCCCCAATTGTATTAAATATGAGCTCGAAAAAAAAGAAATACCACCTACGTTAGCAAATCATCGTACAAACTGGAATTACTTACATGATAATATCGATCTCAGAGTACCGCCGAGAACCCCATGTGACCTGGAAATTGAAGTCATAGACACTATACAGTGTGCTGTATGGAGTAGCACACCAAGCGTAAGAAGAATGACGATTAAACACACCAAGCGATATCCATTGGAAATAAAGGAAATGGAAAGAAGAAACGCTAAGTGCTGTAGCAATACTAAAATAATATAAATGGTACGGTACGAAACTTTTTCTAACCCACTGTATTCCTCTTGAATTTATTCCAATTCCCAATAATCCTCCGTTACGTTTACTCAGCATCACTCTCTATAGTCAGCCAATGATATTACAGAATTGTACATATATTCAAAAAGTAAAAAACGAAACTGAATAAAGTTGATTGCGAAATAAGACGGACGTGTTGTTCTTCTGTAAGGAAAACATGTTACAATTTCTCACAAGTGGAATTGCTCAATTATTGTTTAAAGAGAATTAAAAAAAGATAGTTAAAAGATAGTAAAACGATAGTAAAACGATAGCAAAAGGATAGATAAACAATAAATGATAGATAAATGACAGATTGAAAAAAGATAAAGAAAAAAAAAAGGATAGAAACGAAAAAAAAGTTAAGTGAAAAAAATATATAAAGGGACAATGGAGACAGTTAACATTAGCGATTACAGTGTCGTCGATCTCAGAAGGTGGTTATTAAAATTAAATCTGCCAACGAGTGGCACAAAATCAGCCCTTGTGGTGAGACTGAACGAAGTCCCAACTCACGAACGCGGAGCGCTGCCATTGGAAGATGACGACGAAGCTGATGAACCGCAAAAACGGGACGAAGACCGACGCCAACAGGAACCGCAACAACGGAACAAAGACAAACAGCGACAAGAAAATTCGCAGGAACAACTGGGCGGATTTCACCAATACGTTCCCACAGATAACGGAGTAGCCGATTTCGGTACGGCGCGAAAAGGAACTCCTTTTACGAGAGAAAGAAATAACATGGCGGCTGCAACAGAAATAGCTGATTCCAACTCTACGGTTACTGGCGTTGATTCGGGCTCTTCCTTTAACATTATCAAGGATTTGTTGCCGGATTATAACAGTGGCGAATGCCTAGACATCTGGGTATCGCAACTGTGTATTCCCTTGACGAAAATTCGCTGCGTGCGCTTGTGTTAATAAAACCAAAAGGCAAGGCACAGCAGCTGCACTCCAAGTTGTTCGGGTCGAGGTCTAACAAACTCCAATTACGACGCAAATTCGAAGCCCGTAAATGGAAACCAGGTGAAAACTTTGTTGAGTATTATAATGATAAGGTGATTCTGGCGAATAAGCTTCAACTTGATGATGATGGTAGATTATTTGATCGAAGGGATTCCGGACGCTCAGCTAAGAATGCAGGCAAATATTCAGTGCTTTAACTCGAAGTTGCAGCTGTTGCAGGCGTTCAACAAAGTTTCACTCAAATCTATTGCAACCTTAGAAAGGTCATCGTCTTCAACAACAAACTCAAATGTGACATCATCAGGCATTTTCACACTCAATTGTAATGCAGTAGGACACTATGCGGTTGATTGTACAAAGCCAAGAAGACAGTATGGAGCATCCCGCAGCTACTTGTCTCGATAGGAAGAAACCCATTCATCTTGTGGAAGATCATGAATACCTAAGATATTTAAATGTTGTTGTAAAGAGTGATGTTTATTTCTAGTATGCCTCCTAGACTCCGGAAGTCCCATAAGCATTGTAAGAAAGTCCTGTTTACCCCAGAGTATAATGTTAAGTACAATTCCCTATGTTAATTATGTTGGCATAAATAAAAATAAACTCCACATAATTGGAAAAGTTTCGTGTGTTGTCATTTTGAAAATTATAAAATACATTTAGATTTGACTGCCTGACGGTTCTATGGGTTACGAAGTGGTTCTAAGAAGGGACTTTTTAAAGGACAGCAAAATCAGATTGTCGTTCGAGGATGAAAGAAAACTGTCGATAGAAAAAAATGAATGTCAAGAGAAAGAAAATGATAGTCGGAATTTTGAATTGATAGAGAATGAAAGAAGAGAATCGAGAGTAGAAAATAAAAGTGAAAGGGCAGAAAATGATAGTGCAAATTTTGAAAAGTTACTTTGTTCGATTGATTACGAAAATGAAGATAAAACGGGAGATTTAGATTGTGGAGAAGAGCTAATCTATAAGGATAGAGAACAACTGTTGAATATGTTCAGTGAATTGTACTTGAAGTCAATACGTCCTAAAGAGCCTGTGATAAAAACAGAGATGAAGTTGACATTGGAGTGTGCGAAACCATTTCACTCCTCACCGATTATCGTGTGCTGAAAAGGCTGACCTACAGGTTTTACTAAAAGAATATTTAGCGAAAGGGTACATCAGAGAGAGCGAATCAAAATTTGTTTCTCCCATTGTTTTAGTGAAAAAGAAAACAGGCGGTTTGACGATGTGCGTAGATTATCCCACCCTAAACAAAATAACCTCTCATTGATGATTAGCGAATAAATAAGATTTTTTTCGAAATTGGACTTAAAAAATGGATTCTTTCACGTATACATATATTCCGATTCATTTACCACACCTTTAGGTCAGTATGAGTTTTTTTTAGAATGCCGTATGGAAAAATGCCCCTTCAACTTTTCAGAAATTTTGCATGATATTTGTCGATAATGATAAGGTAAGGGAAGATAAGTTAATAATATATCTAGACGACATAATGGTAAAAACATATGAAGAACATTTCGAAATTTTAGAGGAAGTTTTCAGAAAGATAGTAGAAAACAAGTTTGAATTGAGAATAGATAAATGTGCATGTGCAGAAACCTTAGCTATACGTCTTCGTTTTCTAAACGTTTTCGTGTGTATCTTCAGGGAAAACAATTTATGATTATTACAGACTGTAACTCTTTAACACTGACCCTAACTAAACAGAATCTGAACCCTAGAGTGGCGAGGTGGACGTCAGAGCTCCAAAACTATGATTATGTATTAGAACATTGGGTAAGGACCCGTATGCAGCATGTAGATGCGTTGAGTCGTTCAACGAACACTCTGGTGTTGGAAAGCAATACGTTAGAAGATAATTTGGTTATATGTGGAGGCAGAGATAGGAAAATAAAAGATTTATGCGATACGTTACAAAGTTCAGACCACAGTTTGTTTGAGATGCGCAATGGTGTAGTAGCTAAGGTAGGAAAGCATATAAAAAACTGTTTAAAGTGTCTTGTTTACTCTTCTAACCATGGTCATAGGGAGGGCTTTCTTCATAGCATACCTAAGGAAAACGTCCCTTTCGAAGTAGTGCATATTGACCATTACGGTCCAATAGATCATTCAAGAACGGTCAAGAAACATATTTTCGTTGTGATAGATGCCTTCACCAAATTTGTAAGGTTATATGCTACAAAAACAACAAATACGAAATAGGTTATTTTAGCGCTTGCAGATTATTTTAGATCATACAGCCGTCCTAAATGTATAATCTCGGGTAGGGGAAGCTCTTTCACGTCAAGTGATTTTGAAGAATATCTGGAAAGAAATAGTGTAGGTCACATAAAGGTCGCAATGGGTTCTCCACAAGCAAATGGACAAGTAGAGAGAGTAAATCGCAGTTTAGGACCATTTATAGCTAAATTAGTAAAGCCAAGCGAAGGCATCTACTGGGATTCAGTTTTGGAGAAAGTTGAACATACTCTTAACAATACTTTACGGTCTATAAAGGAATATCCAAGCGTTATGCTTTTCGGAGTTCGATAGAGAGGGAAAATGATAGATCCGTTGAGAGAGAGTTTGTTTGAGGAGGAGGAACTCATTATGCAAAAAGACCATAAACAAATAAGAGAACAGGCAGCGATAAAGCAGAAATAAATGCAGGGGTATAATAAAAAGTATGTAGATAGAAAACGTAAGAACCCCTTCAGATATGAAGTAGGCGACTACGTAATAATTAAAAACTTTGATTCACATCCAGGAGCATCAAAGAAACTTATTCCGAAGTACAATAGGTCATGCCAGATCGCGAAGGTTTTACGCAATGATCGGTATGTTATTCGAGATGTTGGGGGATTTCAATAATCACTCGTGCCGTATAAAGGACTCTTCTTCTTCTTCTTAGGGGGCTACAGTCCAAGGTGGACCTGGGCCTCACTCAACATGCCTCTCCAGCCAGCACGATCTTTCGCCAGCTGTCTCCAGTTTCGCACACCAAGCCGTTTCGCGCCACCTTGTTCGTGGACGTCCTCTGTTGCGTTGTCCCACAGGCTCAAAGTCGAAGGCTCTTCGGGCTGGAGCTAAGTTGTCCATACGCATACATACATACAGTTCGTGGTTGAACCTCAAAGTTGTAGCTGCCTATGGTGACGTTCTGGCCAAGTCGTCGATGTTGTGCGTCCTTTCTCGATGACAGCATATACTTGGTTTTGCCCTCGTTTACCGCCAGACCCATTTTAGCCGCTTCCGTTTCAATGCCAGCAAACGCATCATTGACGGCTCGCTGTGTTCGCCCAATCACGTCAATGTCATCCGCGTAAGCTAGCAGTTGAACGGACTTTTGGAAGATCGTGCCTCTTGTGTTGGCCAGTGAGTTTTGCACGATCTTCTCAAGAACGATGTTAAAGAAATCACATGACAGCGCGTCGCCTTGTCTAAAACGTTTTTTGACATTGAAGGTCTCGGTGAGTTCGTTACCGACCTTGATGGAGCAGCGAGAGTTCTCCATCGTCATCCTGCTCAGTCTGACGAGTTTAGCAGGAATGTCAAAACTAGACATGGCGCTGTATAGCTCGTCTCTATACACGCTGTCATATGCGGCCTTGAAATCGACAAATAGATGGTGTGTGTCAATTTGCATTTCTTGGGTCTTCTCCAGGATCTGCCGCAGTGTGAAGATTTGATCGATGGTGGACTTCCCGGGCCTGAAACCACACTGATAAGGACCTATCAGTTTGTTCACGAATGGTTTCAGGCGTTCACACAAAACGGCAGAGAAGATTTTGTAGGCGATGTTAAGGAGACTTATCCCTCGATAGTTGGCGCAGTCAAAGGGGTCTCCTTTCTTGTGGATCGGGCAAACGATACTGAGATTCCACTCATCGGGCATGCTTTCCTCCGACCATATCTTACAGATGAGCTGGTGCATGCGCCCTACCAGATCATCTCCAGCTGCTTTAAACATTTCAGCGGGCAGACTATCTGCACCAGCAGCTTTATTAGACTTCAGTCTCGATATCGCTATCTTGACTTCGTCTAGGTCGGGGGGACGGTATTCTCTTCTATCATCGTCCGTTGTGTTGAGTGGAACATTCTGCCTGACAGCGTTATTTGTGTCCTCATCGCCGTTCAACAGTCTGCAGAAATGATTTTTCCAAATTCTCAGTATCGACTGCGAATCTATTATTAGTTGTCCGTTTTCGTCCCGGCAAGCTTCTGTCCGAACTTTATATCCATTCGATAAAAGTTTTACCCTTTGGTAAAACTTTCGGACATCATTCCTGCAATAACACCTCTCCATCTCCTCGATCGCGCGCTTCTCGTGCTCTTTCTTTTTCTTCCTGAGAAGCCGGTTCTCTTCCCTTCTTCTCTGTTCGTAGAGCTTGTTTTGCTGCATGTGCCTGCCTGCACTCGTTGTCAAACCAGGGGTTTTTCCTAGGTGGTGTTTTAAAACCCAGCACATCAGTAGCGGCTTCTCTGATGGCTCTTTGACAACGTTTCCATTCTTCGTCTATTGTTAGTGCAGGCGACGTCGAACTTTCGGAGAGTTTCAGGGAGACTCGATCGGCAAAGTTCCTGGCAGTCTGTTGCGATTGTAGCTTTTCGACGTCAAACCGTGGTTGTCTTCCTCGACTCCGTTGTTCTCTCGATATCCGTGTCCTTACCTTGGCTACAACAAGGAAATGGTCCGAGTCGATGTTGGCGCCTCGGAACGTTCGGACATCAAGCAAGCAAGTCTGCTCAGCTGTATTTCTCGATGTTTCGCAGGCCTTTGACAAGGTTTGGCACGAAGGTTTGAAACACAAACTGAGACAGTTCTTCCCGGGAAAACTTTACGTAATATTATCAAATTACCTTTCTGACAGAATCTTCCGTGTAAAATATGGAAAAGAATACTCGGTATTTAAATCTATAGAAGCTGGAGTACCCCAAGGAAGTGTTCTTGGTCCTCTCCTCTACTTACTTTTTAGTAGCGATATGCCACAAAATGTTGGCACTGTACCCGGCACATTTGCTGACGACACTGCCATTTTGGTAACTGCCAAAACGGTCGAAGAGTCAACTAGAAAACTGCAACGTGCTTTAGATTGGGTACACGAATGGACAAACACTTGGAGAATTGAACTCAATGAAGCCAAATCCGTTCATATTAATTTTACATTTAACAACGTGAATAATTTGCCCGTGTTTATAAATGTTGTTCAAATACCCTTTTGAAATGAAGCGAAATACCTCAGAATGACTCTCGATGTAAAGCTCAAGTGGAAAGAACACGTCAAAAAGAAACCTGAAGAGCTCCAAATAAAATATAAAGACATGTACTGGCTTATTGGAAAATATTCCAAACTAAGTACTGAAAACAAATTGCTTATATACAAGCAACTGCTAAAACCCCTCTGGACATATGGTATACAACTATGGGGTTGTGCCAAAGAAAGTAATAAAAATATACTACAAACTTTCCAAAATAAAGTACTAAGAACCATCGTCAATGCACCGTGGTACATACGGAACGACGATATCCACAGAGATCTCGGAATTGCATCAATCCAGGATGAAACGAAGAACATTGCTCGTAAGCATAAGCGTCGTCTGGAAGAGCACATAAACCCAGCTGTCCTTCAAATTCTTGACGAAAGTAATCTATTACGCCGTCTTCAAAGGACTAAACCCCTTGACCTAGCACAGTGAATTCATCCCGCGCTTAGTTGCGCTGTTAGCAGGAACTCTCAGTGGAGAATCTCTTGTAAAACGCGTCAAAATCAAAAAAATAAAACTGCTGGATAAGTGTCAAACTTAGTTGTAGTATGAATATATTTTATTTTATTTGAAGGGAGGTGTTTTTACTGGGTAAAAATCCCTTTCGCAATGAGGAACGGTCCCCATAGTGTCTTTTGAAGATTTTCACCTACCCCCGCTAAAAAAAAAAAAAGAATAAAGTTGATTGCGAAATAAGACGGACGTGTTGTTCTTCTGTAAGGAAAACGTGTTACAGTGCTTCACTTAGTTGTAGTTAAGAATAACTTATAAAGGGGTTGGTTTTAGTGAGGAAAAACCTCACACTACTATGGGCGAACGTTCACCATAGTGTCTTGTTGAAGATAAAAAAAAAATTCTGTAGTCCCCATGAGAGCGCTGTTGTTCACGAAAACAACACAACAAAATGCATAAGTGCATACTCAGCAAGTTCAAGGTTACCGATCGTCTCAATTGCATGAAAACGTCACATTGCAATCGTTAATCGTTCACCTTATTTTTTTTTTTCGTTTTCTTTGTTTGTCCCTTTCGGTAATTATGTCTATGCTAGAATATTTTTTGTTCGAATTTTTTGTACAAATTAAGCATTTACTGATTGTAATTTTAGAGTTTTTTTTCCAACAGTCAGCGTAATACTTTATTTTCTTCTTCAAGTGAGTCTACTTGGAGGGGTGCTTGGAAACTTAATGAGTACAATCGATACAAGAATTGACTTGTACATCAAAAAAGGTCTAGGTTTATATACTTAGAGACGAGCGTTTGGATAAAGGAATTCAACCGTTAACAATTGGTGACCCCGACGTGATCTCAATACTTGCTTCCCCCCACCAGTGGTAAGGATTAAGTAGTGAATGATCAATTTATAGAAGCGTTACCAGGGCTTGAACATTGGTAACCTGAGGCGCGTCGTGAATTAAACCTCGTCAACAAGAGCGTGTACTTACACTAGTACCAACGCCGTCAAGAGCTGCTGATCAACCCGGTTTATACAACCCAAGTGTCATGAGTATCGACGAGTAGGTGAAGCAGCCAGAGCTTCAGGCCGAAGAAGTGTTTAGAGTCATAACAAATTATAAGAGACTCTGGCACTAGAAAGACGACGAAGAACTACTATAAGGTTAGATTGCGCCGCTTAGAAGATGCTTGCAGCATATTCGAAGAAACAGACTCCACAATTAGGACATCACCACGGATGTCAGTTGAAGATGAATATTTTGTTAAGGGTCTGTACGAAACAACCTTAGCAAACTATAGAACATTCAAGGAACATTTCGAGCAGAAGATTGCTTCCTTCTCTAGGATGGAAAATGCCAACCAAATCAGCGATAAGGCAACTCAACAAATCGACAATGGAACAACAAGTTCCGATCAATCAAAATCCAAGTTCTCTCCGGCAGAATCGCTTGAAGGCGTAATGAAGTTGATGACACGACAAAGGGGAATAGCAGATTTTCTACGTCGCATGTTGGCCAGCATCAACTATAATACATTTCCAAACCAGCAACATATAAGGGAGTATATTCAGCGCAAACTGAGGACACTTGAACGCTACCGGAATCAAATAGAGGATCTGCACCATTCAATATGGGAATCAGTGATAATTCGGTTATCGACAGATATGATCACGACGAGTATTTGAAATTAGAAGAACTAGTGGAAAGGCACATGATTGCCCTAACTGTCAACTTACGAAATAGCATTAGAGGTGATTCCAGTACCACAAACGCCGTGCCATTAACAAGCAATACAATGTTGCAACTTCCAAAAATCACATTGCCCAAATTCGACGGCGATTATTTAAAATAGCGAGAATTCCATGATTTGTTCGTCCAGATGGTCCACATTCACCCTATGGCCAACTGCCAGAAAATGTGGTATTTAAAAACAAATCTGTCACGAGAGGCAGAAAAGTTAATTCGACATCTCTCAACGTCCAAATTTCAAGCTAAACAGTCAACTGGATTAGTGCTTTTAGATATTAAAAAGCCTTTGATACGGTTTGGTATAACGCCCTAATATACAAATTGATCAAATTGAACTTTCCAAAAGCAAGTATTAAAATTATTCAGAGCTTTTTAAATGAAAGAACATTTAGAGTTAAAGCGCAAAACGATTTTCTTTTTTTTTATAATTTACGATTTTTTTTATTAGTTACGAATACCCTTAAGTGTCCGGAATCAAGACACAGCACGGGCCGAAGGTATAGAGGGAGAAAGGGAAAGGAGGTACCTGTGCACATTGGTCTTAAATGTCTGCGGATTGTAGTGAGTGGGAAATATTGGGCTGGGAAGAGCATTCCATATTCGTGTGGTGCGGCTAAAAAACGACTCTCTAAACTTAACTGTACGTCCGAAAACAGGCTTGAGTGTGAACTGATGAGCATTCCTGGCGAGACGAGTATTGCGGGTGAATTCATGGAGGGGAGGAATGCAATTGGCTAACTCACTTGAGCATCGTGTGTTAAAATAGCGATAAAACAATGACAAGGATGAGACATTACGGCGATGTTCGAGCGAGTCTATTGACTTCGCGATATTACTGTCTCCTATAAGTTTTATCGCTCGCTGTTGTATTCTATCAAGTAGGTGCAGGGAGGTCTTAGGAGCACCAGACCAGATATGAGCGTTATACTCAAGCTTGGGGCGAATGAAGGCCTTATAAATTGAAGCCAAATCAGAGGGGGTGAAGTATTTCTTGCATCGCTTTAGGAAACCTATACATTTCGCAGCATTTTTGGCGACCTCGAATATGTGATCATTCCAACTAAGTGTTGAGTTGATACACATACTGAGGTTATTATATTTTGGGATCGCTTAAGAGACAGTAGACAGCATTGAGTTTTGGAAGCATTAAATTCCACTCTATTGTTTTTACCCTAATTAAATATGCTGTCAAGGTCGGAATTTAATGCGCTTAACATACGCTGCCGCTCCAATTCTACGGCCGAAGGACAGGGACGTGAGTCTTGGAACGAATATGAAAAGCTGAGAGTACTGTCATCAGCGAAGGAATGGATTGGATTAGAAGTAGCAGACAGGAGATCATTTATAAAAATGAGGAAGAGAGTCGGAGACAAAACAGAGCCTTGGGGAACACCAACATTAATTTGGTGGATATCAGACTTGAACCCATCCAAAACGACTTGAATTGAACGGTTCGCAAGGTAATTTCTAATCCATTGAAGAAGAGACTTATCGATACGCATTTTTGACAAAAGAGCTTGATGTCAGACTCTGTCAAATGCCTTAGAAATATCAAGCGCAACGATCTTGCTTTCTCCTGCATTGTGCATGGATTGGTTGGAGATATGCCATCGAATCACCAGTGGACCTGTTGCTGCGGAAACCGTACTGCCGGTCATTAAGAAGCTTCCGCAAATCAATATATTTCATAAGCTGGCGGTTTATCAGCGTTTCCATGACCTTGGAAAGAAGGAACGTTAGTGCTATGGGTCGGTAGGAGGAGGGTGACGAAGATTTGCCCTATTTAGGGACGGGCTGGACAATTTCTGTTTTCCATCCACTCGGAAAGAGAGCAGAAGAATAGGACAGATGAAAAAGCTTACGCAGTGGTTTGCCAGCGCAGAAGAACACCTCTTCAGAAGTATCGGGGGGATACCATCCGGGCCAGCGGATTTATGCACGTTGAGATCTTTAAGTACTCTTGCAACTGTACGAGTGTCCCATGGTAAAATCGACGCTCTCAAGTACAGGCGGAGACAAAGTTGAATCTGGCTGAGTTGAGCTGGCCGCGAAATGCGCAGCAAGCAGATTGGCCTTGTCTAAAGAGCTGACAGCTGGAATGTCATTGCAAATGAGCGTGGGAATTGAAGATGAGGCAGAATTCCTTATATTTTTAACAAATGACCAAAAGTTTTTCCTACCCTTGGGACATTGTAGCACTTTTTGACTCAACTTTTGGTCATATGAGAATTCCACACGTCTTATTAGTGCATTGCAGTCATTTCTGGCCCGTTTAAACTTTTTCCGGTTTTCCTCAGTAGGGTTGGCTTTGTAAGTCCGGAAACTCAACTCCCTCAACCTAATAGCCTCTTTGCATCTCAAGTCATACCACGCATTTGCTTTGGGTTTGATACTCTTCACTCTATGGGGAATGAAGGATCTCATACCCAGCAGAATGATGTTCGTTATCGTATCAGCAGCGGCATCTACGTCACTATCGAGGAAACATAGAGACCAGTTAAAATTCCTAAAAAAGTCGTTAAGGCCGCTCCAATTGGCTGTCTCGTATAGCCGTACGGTTCTTTTAGGAATTTGTTCTCTAACTGTGTGGAGTGAATACGAGAAATTAGCTGATACGACACAGTGGTCAGACGAGCCTAGAGGCGACAATATGTCAGTAGAATATTTATCAGGATGAAAGGTGAGAAACAGGTCCAGGGTGTTGGCGGAATGATCTGCAATGTCAGGTATTCGTGTAGGCTCATTCACAAGCTGGGTCAGATTATTTACCTCATCGAAGATCTCAACATACCGTCCTTCGGGTGTTGTCTGGCCAGAATGTCGAAGCCAAGTAGAATTGTGTACATTGAAATCGCCCGCTATGGCAATTTCAGTGTGAGGATACAGGGATACAGGTTTGGACTTCTATAAATGAAACAGTAGTGGATCAAATGCTTACGGACATGGATTTTTAACCACAGAAAATTAAATTCCGGATTGGAACAGAGGCCGTATTGTGGTTGAAGTTGGTAAGCTACATCACTACGTCTATATAGGGCGAGACCGCGGTGAGAGAAGAAAAGAGACACATTCTCACCTACCTGTGTGTCACTCAGTGCCAAGACAGCTGGTTTATATCGAGACAGGTGGACGTACACAGCGAAGAGATTCGCTCTTAGGCCACGAACGTTGCTCACGTCAACCCTAAAATTTCCCATTACAACAACAAAAAAGACAGACACCAAAAGAGTCTTTGACCTTTACTAAGTCTCCGCACCGCGTCAAGGTGTGAAACCGCGCGAAGTTCGCTCTCTGTAACAATCGCCGTAATAGATATCTCAGTTTTTCATCCTCTTTTTGCCCGGCCCATCCCTCCGCACTTCCTGGATTGCGGTAACGTCTGCTTTAGCAATCTAGGGCCTCCGAGAGTTCATCAGCTGCACGTGGTTTGTTCAGGGACCTCACATTCCACGTGCAGAACCGAAAGTCATTGTCCTATTTCCATTTGCTGCTGTCGTCATCAGTTAATCCGTCCATATCCGAGGCAGTTTGTGTTCTCTGAACTCGTACGTTTTTTACGTGGTGAGGAAGTTAACCCCACGCACAACCTCCAACTGGGAGGACAGGTCCATGTTTAGCCCCCGGACAAAGGGGTCCGGAAGGATCCGGTGTCGGTAGCCTCTTGCAGGCTGTGAGCGCCGCCGTTGGCCCTAAAAGAAGGGCTCATCCGCCGCCATCTCTATTCCAGGGTCCCGACCTTATCATGGAAACCAGGTAGCTCCTGTAGACTGGAGTCGTGGATGCCGCTTGTGTCTACATTGTACGTCTGTCGATTCGAAAACCAAGCAAAAGGATCTAGGTGCTGGAAAACACAGGTACAAAGCGAGATTGGTTGCACACGTGTCCTCGCAGAATATGGAATAGACTACGGAGAAGCCTATAGTCCGGTAACAAAGTTTACTTCCATTCGTTTTATTTCCACCATTGCAGCCAACGAAGAACTTGACACAGTTCGATATTAAAAGGGCATTCATGCATGGCGATATCACAGAGGAGATTTACATGCACCAGTCAGAGGGGTTCGGTGATAGTACAAAGAAGGTCTGTAAGCTCCGAAAAAGTCTATACGGACCTAAGCAGGCAGCCCGCTGTTAGAACCAGAAGTTGACTGGAGTTCACAAGGAGTTCAAGCTGAGACCGAGTAAAATAGATTCTTGTATTTTCTTATTAGAATATACTGAATGCAAGATTGTGCTTGCTGTGTACATTGGTGATAGACTGGTGGCCTCGAAAAAGAAAGATGATGCACTTCGGTTGGTGAACATCCTGCAAAAGCACTTCGAAGGCACAGTAATGGAAACTGGTTACTTTCTTGGAATGGATATCGTGGTCGAACCCGAAGGTGAAATTCATGTAGGCCAATCACGTTACATTGAGCGGTTACTTAGGCAATTCAACATGAGTGAGTGTAAGCCAGTGTCAACGCCATTACATCAGCTGAATCTGGGTCTTCGAACGAAGTAAAATTCTCCTACAGAGGGGCTGTAGCTTCCATCATTTATTTGGCGGTGGTTATATGACCAGAAATCGTGGGCGCCGTGGCGTATTGAGTAGGTGCGTCGACTCCTACGCTCGAGGTCGTCGGTTCGAATCTAGAAAAAAACATCAAACATTTTTTCACGGCTCCACCTCTTTCGAATCACTGACAATGCTCAATTTTTTCTGTCTAGAAAAAGCTTCTCAATCATTAAACTGTAGGTCCCCTAAACTCGCGACAGAACAATAGCACGCACAACACGAGTGGTTGCTGAGAAGCTAGGCCTAGGTCCACCTCGGACTGTAGCGCCACCATTATTATTATTATTATTATATTATTATTATACGACTAGAAATCGCATTTGCAGTACAAAATATTATACAATACTATTGATCGCCGCTTAAAGCAAAGTTATGTCAATACCTATCAATTTGACTGCTGTAAGCTATGCTCACTAAATGTTAACTGTTAAGAGGTATAAAACCCAAATTAATCCCCAGATACCTCACATTTGTTTTCGAGCGCACACCTTTTTTACATAAATTCTAGTTCCATTTTGTAGATTGACATAGATTCTAAAGCTTTTTTTTGCTAAAAAGCTTTATATAGTTCTGACTAGGTATAGGGAAAAGCCAAGACTCATGCTATTGTACCAAATCGAATTGAAAGCCTTTGCAATAGCGAGCAAATCCAGACCTGTAGATTTGTCTAAATCTTCTTCTTGACATGCTTGCATATACTAAGCATGTGCGGAATAAATATTATGTTTTTCAACGTAAACGAGTCTCCAGTTAATGGGTTAACTTGTAGATTGAACTATCTCAGAACGTACAGTAAGAGTTCACTAATCTGGGTAGTAACCTGATCTGAAAACAAGTTTCAAGAGCAATAAATAAACTGTGCAAGTACAACTCGCACTGGGAGGTTTTCGTCGCGTGATTTTTTTTTTTAATACAAACTTTTTCAGATGTTTCAGAAAATTGTTCTTAAGTCTAACTTACTGACCCTACCCGGGTACTCTAAGCTAATCTAATCTATTATTACTTTTGCCTTCCGGCCAATCCTAACATTTACTTTAAATTAACTTACACTAATCGAAAGTGAATTAAATCACTTTTTATTATTACATTTTTTTTAACCCAACTTAACCTACACTAAGACTTACCGACTACTTAAAGCTATTTAAACTATGTGCGTAACACAATACAGACGTGTGCACCAGAGAACATGGTTGTAGACGTATAATACTCGGTGTATTATACAAGTTAACACAAACTTGCAAACCGTTCAATTTGCAGAACCGTATGTTATCAATGATGATCTTGATAAGGAAATAGACATGAGCGAGCTTCAATTGAGTCTTTCCAATGCCAAAAAGAAAAAAGCGCCAGGCCCTGATCGTATAGGGAATGCATTTAAAAAAAACGCCCCACCAGATTTCTTAAATAAAATGCTGGATGCTTTCAACCACATCTTTAGAACAGGAGAAGTACCTCAAGAGTTCAAGGATGCGATTGTATATCCAATATACAAAAAAGGTGATGTCAATACACCAAGCAACTATAGAGGAATCTCCTTTATGAACTCTATAGCTAAAATCTTCTGCTCCATTCTTCTGATGAGAATCAACAGCTGGGTGGAGAATAATCAGATACTAAGCGAATACCAAGCAGGATTCCGTAAAGGATATTCCACTGTTGACAACATATTCACTTTAACAATCATCTCCCATTACTTTCTTAGGCAAAATAGAAGACTTTATTTATTTTTTGTTGATTTTAGAGCCTCATTTGACTCGATAGATAGTAATGCACTTTTTTATAAACTGTCGCCAAAAGGAATCTCAACTAAAATGCTCAAAGTCCTCAGAAATATGTATGCACATACACGTCAAAGAGTATGGGATGGTGAAAATGTATCTGCCTTCTTAGTGCAACTCTTATCGCACTATTTATAGATGACATACTCGTATTAGCGCATCTTCCTGCAGGTATAAGAATTGCAGGAGAAATTATAAAGGTACTTCTTTACGGAGATGATATTGTCTTACTCGCGGAATCTCCTCAAAGTCTACAGCTTATGATAAACAAAATGAACAATTTTACAAAAGCATGGCACCTGAAAGTTATAAATCAAAAATTATGATAGTTCGCAGTAGGCAAAATAAATTAGAAAAAAATTAAAAATGGTTTTTTGACGCTGAAGAGATTGAAATAGTTTCGGAATATAAATATCTAGGAGTTTTGTTAACACCGAACATGAATTTCAATCTACACCTCGGAAAAAAACAAGCCTCACTCAGGCGCCGAACGCCAAGAAGAGCTGTCATAAAATTATAATTCCTAAAATGTTACAGTCCACTTAATAATAAATAAAGACAATTCTGAACCAAATACTAGTGACTTTATTTTACAGTATCTTATCTTGAAATGTTTTCTAATAAGTCTTTATATTTCTGGTCAAGTTCTTCACGTTTCTTTTTAACATATTCCACTTGAGTCTTACGTCAAGAGTCATCCCGAGATACTTCGCTTCATTACCGAAAGGAATTTGAATACGATTTAGAAAAACTGGTAAGTTATTACCTTGCCTATAAGTGAAATTAATGTGTATGGATTTCGTTTCATTAAGCGCTATTCGCCAAATACTCGTCCATTCGTGTAATCGATCTAGTGCACGTTGTAATTGTACTGTCGACTCCTCGACTGTTTTGGCTGTTACTATGATAGCGGTGTCATCAGCAAATGTGCCTAGTACGGCATCTTCTTCTTATGATAGATCATTAGTATACAAGTATAAAAGAGGGCCAAGAACACTCCCTTGCGGCCCACCTCAATTTATAGCTTTAAATGAACAATATTTCATGATTCCATCAGTTAGATAGTTTTCTAGAATGTGGTAAAGTTTCCCCGGCAGAATTTGGTGAAGTTTATATTTCAAGCCATCATGCCATACTTTTTCAAATGCGTGGGAAACTTAAAGAAACGCGGTTGAACATATCAACTTATGTTCAAACGATCTTTCTGTTACATCAATTATAAGATGTACTTGGTTGTATAACTTGGATAGTTGAACGTTTACTCCTAAAACCAAATTGGCTTTTCTTCCACGACTTTAACGCCTAAATAAAACTTTTTCAAGCACCTTAGACATTATAGGAAGTAACGAAATTGGAAAATTTTATCCGTTGGGGGTTTTCCGGGTCTCGGAATTATAACCTCTGCCACTGTCCATTGACTAGGATCATACTCAAGTCTAAGGGCAGCATTATTTGTTATATTCATTAACGATATCACACATTAAATTAATCATAGCAAATGTTTACTATATGCTGATGATATGAAAATTTTCAAAAGTATTGAACATCTGAATGACTGTCGTTTGCTACAGTCAGACATAAACAATATCTACAAATGATGTGAAGATAATCAATTAAAGTTAAATATAAATAAATGTCATTCAATCACGTTTGCGAAAATAACCAATCCAACACAATTTAGCTATGCAATTGGCTCTTCATTCCTCCCGAATTTAAATAATGTTACATTTACATTTACATTTCACAATCACATCAGCCATATTTTGGCTAAGGCCAACTCAATAGTAGGCTTTATCAAGCGTAACACGAAGGGATTTACCGATCCATTTGCGCTACTATCTCTGTACATCTCCCTCGTTCGACCCTTCCTTGAATATGCTGTTGTTGTTTAGAACCCTGCTCTTATAACATTTTCTGAACGCATTGAATAAGACAAATACATATTTTTTTAAAATGCGTTGGAATTTTCACCCTAATTACAAGGCACGGTGTCTCCTTCTTGGATTGAAATCCTTAGCAACTAGACGTTCCATTAATGATATTATGTTCGTTAGGGACATTCTTTGTAGTCATATAAATTGTTCTCATCTTTTATCAATGATTCAATTTCTTATGCCCCCTAGGCCACTTCGTACTTGGGATATTTTATTTGAAAGACATCACAACAGAGAGTACGGGAAGAACGATCCATTAACAAGAATAATTCGAGTCTTCAACGAACACGCACAACTCTTGGATCTGTCGCATTCCAGAATACACTTTAGAAGTATATTATTAAGCCTTTTTATAACTTAAATATTCATTCTTTTATTTAACGAAATTAATTATTAAAATTGCACATTTATAATAAGAATTGTACACTTCATAATCTAGTAGTTTGTAGATTATTAAATTAAATAAATAATTAGATAGAGGAATTTCAGACATAACAAAAAAAGTCTAGGGCGTCAGGTATTTTTCTAGAATCCGTGGGCCAGTAGGCTAGATTTCCTGTCAAATAAAAATCATAGTTGAGTCTCATACCGGCATTGTTTAGTATTCTGCTTTTTGAGCGTCTTGAACCCCAAAATGTGTGCTTAGCGTTGAAGTCTCCGCCAATGATAAAGTTTTCAGCGAGCATATTAAATATATCGTCATATTCGGCAGAGTCATACAAGGCAGAGTGTTGAAGAAAGGTCAACATTAATGTCTTCGGCATTACGGACTATAGTAAATTGCATCGTCTGCTTAAAGAAATTTTTACTTCGGAATTTAAAGTCACATCATTCCGGAATAACAAATGGAAAATTAACGTAGATGACACCGACAGTTACCGCGCTGTATCTAAAAAACTTAATATAGGAACGATGCAGTGGTAACTTATTCAAATAAGCTAGAAAGACCACTTCGCGTTATAGCAATGGGACTCCATCCATCCTGCACAAAAGACGACATCATAAGTGACATTAAGACAAAAGGCCTAAAAATTATCGACGCAGTAAATATCTTGAAAAAGACAAAACAAAAAACCGAAGGTGGCCAGGAAATCTTGGTCAAGCATCGACTTATATTGTTTATTCTCACTTTCGAGAGAAATGAAAATATGGACGATATTTACAAAATAAAAAATATTCTGAATATAGTGGTTAAAATCGAGCCCATGCGCACAAATTCGAATACGATACACACAGTCCTATTGCCAAAAGGAACCGAAGTGTGTAAAATGTGCCGGAAGTCACTTATCCTGATTACCCTGGTGACTTGCGCAAATTGCAAAGGCAAGCATCCTGCAAACTATCGCGGTTGTGATGTTGCAAAGGAATTGCCAAAAAGGCGTGATCCTCGTCGAAAATGAAGGACAGCGCGAAATCTTCAGGTGCCAAATCAAATGCTCAAACAGTAATAGCAACACAAACAGAAAAATAAAATACTTCTATGACGGACCCAGTCGCGCAAGTATTCTCTATAATCCTTGCGAAACTTGAGGAATAATCAAAAATTAATAATTTAATATTTAACAAACTAAGTAAGCTTAATATACAACCTAAGACAAAAAAATCATGAATGTCAACAAATCCATAAACATTTTAACATGGAACGCAAATGGACTCAAAGATAAAATCACAGAACTGGAGGTATTCTTACGAAGTGTCAAAATTGACGTGTGCTTAATATCGGAAACCCATTTGACAAGGGAATCTCAAATAAAAGTAAAAGGATTCTGTGCGTACCACGCATTACATCCCCGGGAAGACCCAGAGGAGGTTCATCCTTATTTATTAATGATTATATTAAGCATTCGATTATACGACAGAACTCGACACTATACAAGCAACTTTAGTTCGGGTAAAGAACAAGACAACGGATATCAATATATCGTCTATTTACTTTCCTCCGCATTGTAAGCTTACAAGAAACGAACTTGTAGATTTTTTCGACTCACTCGGAACGAATTTTATTATTGGTGGCGATTTTAACGCTAAACACACGTTTTGTTGTTCGAACAAGTCGGTATGGATTTCGGAGTAGACTTCCATTCGACAGGAAAACCGACATAGGAGAAGGCTTTGACCTTTCCTCTGACCACTCACCGATGATTTTCACTATTAGCGATAGATTAATAAAAGTAGAAGGTGTACCTAGATTAACAAATAACAGAACTAATTAGGACGGCTTTAAGCATGGCTGCGAAACTAACATTATGTTGAATGTGTCACTAAAAACATAATTTGAGTTAGAAATATAACTCGAAAAAATGATTTCAGTTATTCAGAACGCAGCATGGGAAAAAACTCCAAGAAAGAAAATAGTCAGAAAAGGGGTAACCATTTATCCTCCGAAAATAAAAGAACTTATTCAAGAAAAGAGGAGAGCGCGCAGGGTATGGCAACAATCACGTTACCCTTAACATAAGTCATATCTATACTTTCTATTTAATAAACTTAAAAAAGCGATGCAAGACTTAAAAAATCACGAGACCTCGGTTTATCTTGAAGGCTTAACAGACGAAAAACCTTCGAATTACTCGCTCTGGAGAGCAGTGAAATATATAAAGAAACCTCAAATGCAATCGGCACCAATTAGAAATAACAATGCTGTATGGGCAAATAGTGACAAAGAAAATTCAGATCTTTTTGCTGAACACTTAGAAGAAACATTTAAGCCTTTTGATGGTCAAATGCTGATGGACAATCCAAGCGATATGACAACTACATCCGATAACATAAGAATAAAGCGTGTGTCGTTATCCGAACTCTACCAGGCAATTAAAAATCTGAAAAATAATAAAGCACCTGGCTATGACTTAATTACCGCCCAAATACTCATGAAATTACCAAAAAAGCGATTATTAAACTCAAAAATTTAATAAATGCTTCGTTTAAACTAACAAATGGTCCAAGATTCGTGGAAAGTGGCAGAAGTGATTGCAACGTATTCAACCAGTCATAGAAGAAAGACGACCTATCCCTGATCATCAATTTGGATTTCGCACGAATCACTCCACAATTGACCAGGTATATAGAATAACTACCAAAATTGAAAAGGCACTGGAGGAAAAAAATATTTGCTCTACCGTTTTACTTGACGTGTCACAGGCCTTTGACAAATTTCGGCACGATGGTCTAAAATTCAAAATAAATAGGATCTTTCCGAAAAATAAATATAGGATTTTAAACTCCTACCTCGACAATAGAATATTCAGAGTTAAGAACGGAATGGACTACTCCGGGTTTAAGGAGATTGCGGCCGGAGTTCCGCAAGGGAGTGTTCTTGGTCCCACTCTGTTTTTATTATATACCCGTGACATACCTCAAACTGAGGGTACAGTAGTAGCAACGTTCGCGGACGATACGGCTATTCTCGTTACGGAAAGCACAATCGAGTCCGCTACCATAAAACTGCAAATAGCTCTAAACAAAATGTGCGATTGGACAAAACTCCGGCGCATTGCTCTTAATGATTCTAAATCCACGCATATTAATTTTACATATAAAAACATATACAATTTACCCGTCTTCATTAATTCGGTACAAGTACCGTACGCAAATGAAGCCAAATATCTCGGGATGAAGTTAGGCGCAAAGCTGAAATGGAAGGCACACGTCAAAAAAAAACGTGAAGAACTTGAGAGTCGATTTAGAGAATTGTGCTGGTTACTTGGACAACATTCCAAGATATGCATATATAACAAACTACTTATATATAAGCAAGTGCTAAAGCATATATGGACCTACAGTATACAACTCTGGGGTTGCACTAAAGCAAGTAACAAGGAATTTATGCAGTCATTCCAGAATAAGGTTATAAGAGATATCGTGAGTGCTCCCTGGTATCTTCGTAACAGTAATATACAAAGGGATCTACAAATCGCAACCGTGAACGAAGAAATAACGAACTTCGCTGGGAAGTTGCGAACTCGATTCCATGGTCATTGTAACCATGCCATATTCTCAACATTGGGCATGCAAAACTTCGTGCATCGACTTCAATGAACGAAATCGTTCGATTTAGCGCAATAAGTAGTAGCCGCTCCAGGGTGCTTTCCTTTAGTGGCTGATTACATGAGCGGAAGAAGGCAGGATTGAGGGAGATACAATATACGATTTTTGCAAGCGTGAGGGAGATGGGTTGGATGCGCCTAAAATCGGGCTTCTTCCAACGAAAATCCACTTTTAAAGCGGATTCTCGGGTGAAGGATGTATATTTTAATTCCTTTTCGTTCCGTTTTCGACATGTTTTCCTCATTTTTTGGTGATCGCTGATAGAGTAACATCTCTCGCATGCTGCGAGGCATTTTAGGAAAATTGATCACGGGGACGATTTAAATGCAATTTTAACGTTTTTTTGCTGCATAGATATAGTACTACATGCAAACATTGCTGATGAACTTTAAACATTTTTTTTTATCCATCATTTATATGAAATTCGAATTTTAAAAAGCGCATTACTCAATTTTGGGCAGAACATTACTGAGTGAAAACATGATGCAAGTGAACCGATTAGCGTGTTCCACACGCAGAAAATCTTGCCTGCCCATTCGGATTTCCCAGTCGTTTAGTGACTGTTTACAAACGACTGAGAAATCCGACTGGGCAGGCAAGATTTTTTGCGTGTGGAACACGCGAATCGGTTCACTTGCATCATGTTTTCACTCAGTGATGTTCTACCGAGAATTGAATAATGCTCTCTTTTAAATTCATATTTTTCATGAATTACGGATAAAAACAATTTTTGTTTAGGTGTAGCCTTAATGTTTGCATGTGCGGAAGAAGACAGGATTGAGAGGGATACAATATACGATTTTCACAAGCGAGAGGGAGATGGGTTGGATGCGCCGAAAATCGGACTTTTTCCACCGAAAATCTACTTTCAAAGCGGATTCTCGGGTGAAGCAGGTATATTTTCATCCCTTTTCGTTCCGTTTTCGACATGTTTTCCTCATTTTCTGCTGATCGCCGATCGAGTAACACCTCACACATGCTACTTGGCATTTTAGAAAAATTGATTACAGGGACGATTTAAATGCAATTTTAATGTTTTTTTCACTGCATACATACAGTAGTACATGCAAACGTTGCTGCTGCACCTAAACAAAAATTGTTTTTACCCGTAATTCATGAAAAATATGAATTTAAAAGAGATCATTACTCAATTCTCGGTAGAACATTACTGGGTGAAAACATGATGCAATTGAACCGATTCGCGTGTTCCACACGCAGAAAATCTTGCCTGCCCAGTTGGATTTCCCAGTCGTTTGTAAACAGCCACTTACATTACATTTGTTGCGTCGCAACCTCCTCATTATCTACAAAACTCATTGCCTGTGTAAATATTATATTGTCCTTCTTTAACTATCATGTAATTATCTATTTATCCTCTATGTAACAGTACTGTATTCTCACTTCGAAACATATGTGTCAATCAATATGTATAGAATAAAGAGTTCGCTGAAGATCGTTGAACAAGACGGACGTGTTTTTTATTTTATCTCGTCTACCTACCTGAAGGAGAATACTGTAATCAAATGTGTTTGAATCTGGAATCATCATTGGCGACCGTGACAGGACATCTGAAACTTAACAAACAAGGGATTGTTTTTATTGCTTCAGCCTGGAATCGAATATTTCCCTTTTTGCGGATCATTCGAACCCTTTTTCCTGCGTGCGTTGCGCGACACCAGACCACGCCGTCATCGGCACCGTAAGACAACGAGACATTCTTTCGGTTTCTACGCATATGTGATACCTAAGCGGCGAGTCCCAGTAAATGCATCATTGTTGTTTTAAACTTTGTGCGAGTAAGTTGTGTCACTAAAAAACTAAAAACCATGAGTGAAAAGAAAATTGCCAGTGCAAAAATTAAACGGGTTACCCTCATCGGGCAACAGAATCGCATTCGTGACTTCGTAGACAAACAATTGTCAAAGGCTACAATAGGTGAAATTGAAATTCGGTTAAAAGCGCTTGAACACTACTATAATGATTTTGATTCCGTGCAGTCAGTGATTGAAGAAAATAATGCTTCAGACGACGAATCAACTGTTCGTGCTACGTTCAAAGAAACTTATTTTTTGTTGCAGCCCACACTTGTATTCGCGATATCTAAAAAACGCGCGGAGTCCGATAACGGGAAAAACATTCCACATAACGCTAAAATCCTGAGTTCTCCGGTGAAATGTCGTATTTCGGAGATCGATGGTAATGATGCAGTAGCTAAATTTCATTACCTTCGATCATCCTTATCGGGAGAAGCCTTGCGAATTATTCAATCCATCGAAGTGACCGCGAAAAACTATTCTGAGGCACTCGACATGTTAAAGAGCCGCTACGCAAATACTGCTATAATAGTGGAAGAACATGTGAAGTGCATTTTGAACTTTCCATCAATCACTAAATTGAGTGCCACTAGTATCATTTAATTTCACTGGGTCGACCTGTTGTTCATTGGGATGATTTACTAATCTGTGTGATTCTATCCAAACTAGATAGCACAAGCAATGAAAAGTGGATCGACGAGCGCCCAACTGAGCGGCTTCTAACGCTTAAGGAATTAATAAAAATCCTAGAAAAACGATGCCAACAACTGGAGCGGAAGACAGCACATCAGCAAACTACGCATCCATCTGTTGCTGGACCATCAACATCTAAGGTAACGAAACCCTTTCGCACAACGACACCCAAGGTATAATTTGTAATGGCAAGCAAACAAAAGGTATGTTTTTATTGTGATGGAAACAATCATAACATTTACAGATGTAGAAAGTACCTCACTCTTTCTCCGAAAGAACGGCTCTTAGCAGCAACCAAAAATAACCTGTTCATTAACTGCCTCAAACGTGGTCATGATCATCAAGCGTGTACGTCGGAGAAATGCAAGCGCTGCAACGGCACACACCACACACTGATCCATGACTACTCCTCGTTATCTCCACGTTCTACACTTGAAATAAACCCTAAAAGTTCCGTTTCATCCAGTGATGTAAACGCAGATCCCACTTCATCATCTTCAGCTGCTACTTTAGCAGCAATAAGATCAAAGGACGAATCAACGCAAATGCTTCTCGCAACAGCTATCGCCAAAATTCTCGGAAAGCACGGAGTGCTTTATGCAGTCAGAGCCATACTAGACCCCGGGTCTCAGGTTCATCTTATAACAGAATCATTGGCTCAACAGTTAGGACTTAGGACCACGTTCTCGAACATTCGCTTCAATTTGCGGTGTAGAAGAGACTTCAACTTCTACGAAACATACCCTACACACCCAAGTGCAGTCGCGTATTACCGCATACTCAACGGAACTTCGTTCCATATACTCGCATATATACTCACGCATCAGTGATCCTATGCCGAACTTTAAATTTAACATTTCCGAATGGAAATTGCCTTCGGATGTACGATTGGCCGATCCCCACTTTCATCAACCAATCAAGATAGATATATTACTTGGTGCTGAGATTTTCTACGACATTCCAGTATACCCAGTACTGCAGAACACACAACTCGGTTACATAGTTGGCGGCCCTGTTTCAACAACTAGAGCCCATCACTGTAAGCTAACAGCCACTTCAGCGCTGGAGAAAATCTTACAGCGGTTCTTGGAGATTGAATGGCATATGACACCTAGAAAATCGATCACGGAAGAAGAAAGATTGTGTGAACTCCACTTCCAACAAACATTCCGAAGAACAGACAGTGGCCGGTTCGTAGTACGCTTGCCGTTTAAACAGCCTACTTCTATGCTAGGGAACTCTCTTACAACCGTTACTAAACGTTTTCTTTCTTTGGAATCAAGACTTAAACGACAACCGGAACTGAAAAGGCAATACATAGAATTCATGCAAGAATATGAATGCCTTCAACACATGAGCTCAATATCAGCACATCCACCAATGAACTACTTCTTGCCACACCACTGCGTCGTCAAATCTGAAAGCTCTTTAACAAAACTTAGAGTAGTCTTTGATGCTTCTGCGAAATCCTCGTCTGGCGTTTCGTTGAATGATATTTTGATGGTTGGTCCAACGGTGCAGTCAGACTTATTTACAGTCCTCACTCGGTTTCGGTCATATCGATATGCATTTACTGCAGACGTAAAACAGATGTACCGTCAGATTAAGGTTGATCCTGCTGACCGGCCCTATCGAATGATCGTTTGGAGATCAAATTCCGGCAATAACGTTAAGTACTTTCAGCTTAACACTGTAACATATGGCACATCAGCTGCACCCTACATAGCCACGTGCTGCCTCAACCAATTGGCCATAGAAGAAGAGAAACAGTTTCCCGCTGCATCAACTGCCGTACAAAGGGACACTTATGTCGATGACATCATGACAGGAGCACACACTATTGAGGAAGCTACATCATTGCAAGCCAGCATCATTCAAATGCTAAAGGGGGCTCGCTTTCAACTCAGGAAGTTCTGCGCAAGTGATCCTGCTCTTATCCGTCCAATTCCACCACCGTATAGAGAACCACTGCTCAAAATCGGACACTAGGATTAGCTTGGGAACCAACAGAAGACGTCTTTGTGTTCAACATTTCATTCAACCGTCACGATTCTATCACGAAACGAACAGTCTTATCTCATTTGGGAAAAATCTTTGATCCACTAGGACTTATCGGACCAGTTGTGGTACTCGGCAAGATATTCATTCAAGAGCTGTGGAAATTGAAAGAACCGTGGGATGAAGTGTTGCCTACAGACAGAGGTGGTCAGAATATGTCCAACAGCTTCAATTGCTTAGCGACACAAAATTTTCTCGACACATCCTGAGTTTCCAAAAACTGTTCAACTTCACGCATTCTCAGACAGCAGCGAGTTAGCTTATGGTGCTTGTTGTTATCTACGCTGCGAGGATGAATCTGGTAAGATCACCATCAAATTAATATGTTCAAAATCGAGTGTCGCACCCACTAAGTCGGTTACATTGCCAAGTCTCGAATTAGGTGCTATTAATGATGGAACTGCTGGAACGAGTTCAATCTCTTCTGCCTATTACAATACACCAGCGATGTCTTACAAAATCGTCCTTGCCTGGCTATCTCGACCATCATATAGTTGGCAAACGTTCGAACCGCGTAGCTAAAATTCAAGACCTGTCAAGAATAGAAGAATGGAGGTATATCAACACAAAGGAAAATCCAGCAGACATTATCTCTCGAGGTGCCCTACCAGAAGTGTTACTCTCATCTTTGGACAAATGGACCTACTTTTCTTCAATTGCCAACCAGCGCCCAGCTGCAACATACCATCGCAGAGGATTTCGATGATCCGCCTGATCAACGGCAACCAAAGTCTCAACCTCTCAACCCATCTTACGGACATATTCTCAGCAATTTCCTACCGTGGACAGTGGCACAAACTGGAACGAATAATTGCATATTGTCTTAGGTTCGCAAAAAATGCAAGATCCCAAGTAGCGGATAGATGTTTTGGAACCCTTACAATCGACGAGCTCAACGCAGCAGAACTATCAATTATTCGTAATACCCAACAGCGCGATTTAGCCGTAACAACAAACTCTCTCAGAATAAAGGAATTGACTAGTCCAGTCGTCTCAAGGCATTAAGTCCATTCCTAGACGAAAAAGGGCTTATTCGTGTTGGTGGCCGTCTTCAAAATTCCTTACTTTCCTACAAGTCTAAGCATCGGATAATTCTTCCAAAAAATATTATTATAAAGGCACTAATCACTTCTTTTCATTTCATGCATTTACACGCTGGACCACAAACTCTTCTGACAATCCTTCGGCATCGCTATTGGCCTATTGACGGCAGAAACCTGTGTCGCAGAGTTGTGCATGAATGCATAAGATGTTTTCGAACAAAGCCAACGAGATCAACTCCCTTGATGGGCAACCTGCCTCAAGAACGAGTGCAACCTGGTCGACCGTTCCTGTCTACAGGTGTTGACTTCTGCGGACCGTTTCGCATCAGCTCAAGGGTACGAGGAAGAGCTCCAGTAAAGGCATATTTGTGCGTATTCATCTGCTTTGCAACGAAGGTCGTGCACTTAGTTGTAAGCGACTTATCCATAGAAGCCTTTATCGCTGCACTACACCGGTTCATTGCAACAAGGGGGATTTCTGCGAATTGCATCGATTGTTTCAACAGCAGCATCAACAAGCTCAAATTCTGCAGCTCTGTCAGCAGAAGCGCATTGAATGGTCTCACATCCCTCCCAGGTCTCCCCACTTCGGCGGTTTATGGGAGGCAGCAGTTAAAACAGCAAAATATCACCTAATTCGTGTGCTAGCCAATGCCATTCTTACATATGAGGAGTTATGCACGGTGGTTACAGAAGTGGAAGCAGTTATCAATTCAAGACCCATCACACCTTTATCGTCTGATCCAAACGACTTGGAAGCGCTTACTCCGGGGCACTTTTTGATTGGGTGTCCACTCACATCATTCGAACCTGATATTTCTGAAGTTCCTGCATCCAGATTATCAAGATTTCGTCGGCTCCAGCAGCGTCCCAAATGGACCTCTAAGGTCGATAATTTGCAACCAAACACGATTGTAGTCATCCAAGATGACAATCTTCCTCCATACAAATGGTAGTTGGGAAGAGTTCTCTGCACCATCCCCGGACAAGATGGAATTCTTCGTGTAGCTGAGGTTAAAACACCATCGGGGATCTTTAAGCGTCCCATTACGAAGCTGTACCCACTACCATTAGAGGATTGAAGCATGCGCATTATAAGATGCTTTGCACACTTCAAGGAGTCCGGCACGTTGCGTCGCAACCTCCTCATTATCTACAAAACTCATTGCCTATGTAAATATTATATTGTCCTTCTTTAACTATCATGTAATTATCTATTTATCCTCTATGTAACGGTACTGTATTCTCACTTCGAAACATATGTGTCAATCAATATGTATAGAATAAAGAGTTCGCTAAAGATCGTTGAACAAGACGGACGTGTATTTTATTTTATCTCGTCTACCTCCCTGAAGGAGAATACTGTACTCAAATGTGTTTGAGTCTGGATTCATCAACATTCTTCCGATAAGTGTTTTCCGGCGCATTTAACACATCGTGGTTCTTTCTGGCAGTACGCCTTGGTGTGGTTAAATCCAACGTTTACATTGTGGGATTGATGTTGAGTTCCTACGCAGAGCTTCAATTTTAACAACCATGCTGAGGATTGTTTTTATGTCGTATATTTTTTCCACACTTTTACTTTTATCGAAAGTTAGCATAAAGATAGGTAAACTGCGACGTACCTCAGTTTTGCCATATTCCGCTTTTTCCTTCTTTTTCTATAAAATATTAGCAACTTCTATAATTTTAAGACCTTTGTTTCTCAGATCTTCAATGTCGTCATCTTTTGAGCAAGTCGAGTGCAATTCCCTAGCTACGTATCGAGTGGGTCTTTTCGATTTATTTTGGTACGTGTACCATTGTATTTTTCAGCATTTAGTTTTTGGGAAAGTAATTTGTAACTGTCAAAGTCTTTTACATTTATTTTCTATGCATCTTTTTTAAACGATGTTACTCTATACTCGGATCGTAACGTGGACTCTAAGATAGAGTGCAATTGTTTGTATTCCTCGATTCCGAGTACATTTATTAGCAGCGGTGGTCGTTCCTTTGGTTGCGATATTTTTGTATTTGGATTTAGAAGGTCTTTCTCTTTGTTGTTAATAATTTCTTTTTGTTTTTTACCCGGTCGTGGTTTTGTCAACCAGTCGGTTTTACGTACGAGTTCTTCTTCATCCGTGAAATACTCAGTTTTTTCAGGTTGCTTCGTTGTATTATCATACATATCAGTATTTCCATTTTTTAGCCGACTAAGTTCCAGCCTTAGTTCTATACATAGAGCTCCATACTAGAGAATCTAGTCCGAAGATCCATGTTTTCTTTTTCGAGAACTCTGAGTCTCACTAAAGCCTGTTCGTTGGTAGTGGACGAAGACAGGTTGAATGGAGCTGTTTTTGCTTGCGGTTTGGACGCAGTGATTTTAGTTGACGGTGAACCGCAAATATTTTTGTTATTAGATTGAGATGGTGGCAATTTAGTCACCCTTGAGCTCTTCTTAAACGCAATAACTGGCTCTATATTTTTCAAACGGTACTCTGGATAGAGAAACCTCATTTCAAAAGATCTGCCGATTGATATATCATTCGATGGGATACGTCAATATTTCAAAATTCATGGAAACTTCACCTATACGGAAACCAAGAAACATGAAAAATGATAACTAGGCCTAAAGTATTCGAATTCGAATGAAGTCTTGTAGAAAGAGAAAATGAACAACATGCAGTAGATGTCAGCTATAACTTCGCGTCAGTGAAGAAGAACTTCGTCTACCTTGATTGTGCGGCAAACACTAAAAAGAAGAGTATATCAGTACCGGGATGGAACGCAGAATAACTCTTGCCAATATTTGAAACTAGAAGCGAAACCAATTTCTTCGAATTCGTAAAAGTTTTCTGCAAAAACACACATTCTTATAGCAGTAGTAGTAGTAGTAATGTAAATTTTATTGGTGAACTAAATAGTTCAATTCAATTATTTCTTTTTACAATAATTTACAGTATTAGACTTTGGATATTTCCGTCAGCCGAGGAAAAAAGAAAATTTACATTAAGTTTTGTTAGTTTCAGTAAATAAAAATTAATTTCCCTTCGGATAGGGGTTAGAATATATCCAAGGTAGGCATGCCTATCATAAGAGGCGACTAAAATCCACAAAGCGGAGACGTTAGCTTCGCAAAAATTGCAAAATAAAAACAAATGACCCGGTCCTCCTGGCATGGGGTTTGTGTGTACTGTACTACCCAATAAAACTAAAACGGTTAAACCAACTATGGGAATGAACAAAACAAATAATAGAAGTACCCCAGGTGGCAGACCAGGTAAACCGGAAAATCCACCCTCCTTGGAGATCGGTCAAATGGATTCTGGGACCATTTATTGCTACTCCAACAAAATTCAAGGAGTTCACTCACGCCGAGAACTCCACCGAACACAATAGCCCTAGGGCCGAAGATAGCGCTATAATTTAAGTATTCCGATAATACAAAAGCAAAAACCTGAAACAGAAACTAGTGTAATTGAGAGTGAATTAGATTCACAAGTGAAAACAAACACAAACAACTTTTACAATGAATGGCAAGCTGAGTTTAAAGCAAGGAAAGATCTTGAAGTAATAGTTGCAAGTTTACAAAACCAAATAAGGGAGTTGGAAAAAAGGGTCACCATGCTGGACTGCTCTAACAAATCTCATGCGCAACCTGCCCAACAAAATATTGGAAAGGAATACCACACAGATCAAGACGAGCTCGCACTGGAAACAGACGCCCATCTAAAGAAAAACAAAAGGCCTGTGAAAAAACGCAAGGCAGAAGAAAGCCCTGAGATATCTGCAAAAAGACAGGATGCCAAACAAGAAAACTTACAAAGTAAGGCATGTGATAAAAGGCTTGGAAAGATAACCACTGGTTTGAAAAAACAGGCTTTACCACCACCAATCATGATCTGGGGAGTAGATAGATTTGGTGAACTAAAAAAAGTAATAGAACAAAAAACGAAAAGGGCTTGTAAATTCACATCCTATGATAACAAATGGAAAATAAATGCCGATGACAGTGACACATATAGAGAAATCACTGAGGAATTGACCAAAAGAAAGTTCCAGTGGCACTCATACGAAAATAAGGCTACTAGACCAATTAGAGTAGTAGCCCGAGGTCTTCACTTCTTATGTGATAAATACGATGTAGTCGAAGACTTGAATAATAGTAAATTTAGGATTTTGGACGCCAAAAACCTAACTAAAAAAGAAACCACTCAAGGTAGTAATGGGAAACCAATGACAAAAAACAGAAAACAAAGTTATTGTAAATGAGATTTCGCTTGCGTTAAATGTGAAGGAAAACATCTCCCAAAAAATTGCCCCCTCAAGAAGGACGAGAAAGCAAAGTGTATAAACTGTCATGGTGATCACCCAGCAAATTATAGAAGATGTCCGATAGTAAAACAATATCAAGAAAGAAAAAGTAAAGCTACTAAAATCCACCACCAAAATGCATCGAATAATAAAAGCAAAGTGAACGTTGAAAACAAGAAACTAGACAAAGTGCCAACTGCTGCTAAAACAAACCTACCAACTATAGAAAATAAATCTTATTCCCAAATAGTGAAAAATACACGAAAAGAAGAGGAAATATCGATAAAGGAAATGCTTATTACTATTACCCAAAAATTGGATAACCAGGATAAAATAATTACACAACTTAGCAAAGAAGCAGAAAAAAACAACAAAATATGTGTCAATGATTAAAAATAATCTAAATGTCGCAACGTGGAATGCGAAGGGTTTACTCCAACACATCCCTGAATTTCAGGTTTTTCTATGTAACAAAAATATTGATGTTTGCCTGATTTCTGAAACTCATATCAAACAGGAAACAAAGATTAACATTCCTGGCTATCTTTGTTATCACTCTTCCCATCCAGCTGACAGTGCCAGGGGTGGAAGTGATATGATTGTAAAAAGTATCTTGGATCCATATGAATTGCCAATAATAGCAAAACAAACAATGCAGGTAGCGACAATAAACATAAAAACTAGAGGCAAGGAGTTTAAAATAGCTGCGATATACTGCCCACCCAAGCACTCGCCTACAGATGAAGAACTTATTGACCTTTTTCAAATGTTAGGTAACAATTTTATTATCAGTGGTGATTTCAATGCGAAACTTACACATAGGGGGTCAAGACTTATAACAACAAAAGGCAGGAAGCTCTAAAAATCAGGGCGAAATTTTAACTGTGAGTTCATTTCGACTTGATAACTAATTGGCCATCTGACCCAACGAAAATACTAGATGTTATCGATTTCTTCATAACGAAAGGTATTAATGGAAAAGAAAGTTAAAAGTAGTGATGATCCGTCATCGGATCATACACCTGTGATCCTAACAGTCAATAGATTATCGATAGAACAGATAGAAAACCCACGACTGACAAACAAAAGAACGGACTGGTGTAAATTTAGAGAACTTCTCGAAGGTTTTATTAACCTAAGATCCCCACTAAGCACAACAAATAGTATTGATATTGAAACAGAACAATTCATTGCCGATGTGCAGCAGAAGATAGTACGCCGATTTATCAACAACAAAAAACAGGCTTCGGTGAAATACCCCACTGAAATCAAGCAACTTATTCTTGAAAAAGAAGAGCTCGGCAAGCGACAAGATATTCAATTTTATATAATTCAAAAATAATTCGTTACCTAAATACCTTTGTAATCTAACGGCTGACGAAGTCACGTACTACTCCCTTTGGAAGGCTGCTAATCGTTTAAAGATACCCCAAGCGCAAGATTCCCGTTGAAAACATCTGATGGAAAATGGATCGGCGATCCAAAGGAAAAGGTTAAACTCTTTAGTCTGCACCTTTCAAATGTTTTCAAACCGTTTCCAACTATGGTAGCAAACGAAGATCTTTATTTCGATAACAGAGTAGACGAAAAGGAAATTCCCTTTGTGTCGATAAGAGAGATTGAGATATGTATTCATAAACTTAATAATAGAAAATCACTAGGTTATGATCTAATAACTGCTCAAGTCTTGAAGAAATTTCCCTCATCTACATTGTTGAAACTCAAGCATATAATTAATACTTGGTTTAAACAAAGGTATGTCCCATATCACTGGAAGATAGCAGAAACTATTGTTATTCCTAAACAGGGCAAGCCTTTATCAGAAGTTGCCTCATATAGGTCAATCTCACTTTTACCTCTATTTTCAAAAATTTTCGATAAACTCCTTAAAATGTTAAACCCAATTATTGAACAAAGAAAGCTTATCCCTACCCATCAATTCGGGTTTAGGAATGAACACTCGACGGTAGACCAGGTGCATCGTATAACTAATGTTATAGAAAATGCACTGGACGAATATTCTTAGACGTTGCGCAGGTTCTTGATAAAGTTTGGCATAAGGGATTAGAGTATAAGCTTCATAGGGATCCACCTAGACAGTACTATGATATCCTTAAATCTTATATCCTTGTAATAGATTTTGTACAGTTCGTTATGGTTCAGTGTATTCTGAACTTAAAGAAATACAAGCAGGTGTATACGAGTATACGAGTGATATACCACATGCGAGTGATACCATGATAGCCACATTTGCAGACGACACTGCTCTTCCATCGACAGATAGATGTGTGACTAAGGCTACAGAAAAACTACAAAATTTAATTAACGATTAAGTGTTTGGACGTAGCGATGGCGAATTAAACTTAATGAGTCAAAGACCACCCATATCAATTTTACAAATAAAAAAATAACGAATATTCCCGTGATTATTAATAATAAAGTAGTTCCATACTCTAACACAGCTAAGTATCTGGGTATGAATCTGGATGCTAAACTGAAATGGAAGGAACATGTGAAAAAGAAAGTAGAAGACCTAAATATTAGATATAGAAAACTTTAGTGGTTGTTAGGATATAATTCAGAATTGTCCATTGAGAATAAAATTATATTATATAATCAGATAATACAACCCGTTTGGACATATAGTATCCAACTATGGGGTTGCACAAAAAAAATAAATGTGCAAATGTTACAAACATTTCAAAATAAGGTCCTTCGAGGAATAGTGAATGTCCCATGGTATATTAGAAATAGTGACTCTCATCGAGATTTGCAGATTGTAGTAGAAGATACAATTAAAAAGTACGCAATGCGTCAAAACGAGCAGATGATTGCAGATGCATATTAATCCTGAGATAGACGATGTCTTAAATGTACGACACACTATTCGTAGGTTAAGGAGAACCAAGCCCCATGAACTTTATTGACAATAACGAGAGCCCGTATTTAAATTATTATACATTCTCAAACCCAATTTTAAATTGAAAAAAAATCTTTGTCAATCACCAGTTGATTAGTTATGATCAAGAGGGTGTCTTTAGTGCGGTTAGAGTCCCACACTAAGTGGGGTTTCTAACCCCACCATGTCTTTCGAGATTTTCACCTTCTCCAACAAAAAAAAGTAATTAAAAAGTTTCATTAATTATTAAGTGACGATTCTTTAATGCAATTTTAATCTACCCAGTACGATCCAGGCCTCATCATTTAAACTTTTGGAAACTTAATGCATTAAAAGCTTATTTTAGCCCTAGTAAGCTTATCCGATCGCCTTCAGTATAGAGCAGACTCCTATAAAATGAGTAACGTCTTTTTTCGTTTGAAGATTGCATATGCTGCATTCCCCATTCCCGCCATTTCTATAAGGTTTCAAGTTCAACCTAAGGCTTTGACCTCTGGCCTTAAAGATTTTAGAAATTGCATCCACGCTGAACCGTAAGCGATAAATGCATCTCGTCTCATGCTGTTGCGCTGTTAATCTGAACTTTGCACGGGTAGACGGTTCAATGTTGGCTAGGAGTTTAATCAGAAAAGATCGCCACGATTCAGCACTATAGTTCGGTAACTGCGTATTATGTTCGGTGCTTAGTCTGTTCCACTCGTTTAGAAACTGCTGCTTTCGACGATTCGTATAATGTGCACCGATGTGTGGAAGGCGGTGGCGTGGGAGTTGCATTACTTTTAATGTATACGGGAAATGTTGGCTTTATCCACATACATATATACCGGCGATACTTCGAAACTGTGGAATATCGTTTTCTGAACCCCGCCTGGAATTAACATAGAAGGTCATTTTGTCGAAACCCAGTCTGTCAAACGGTCTAGGATAATCTCAGTATATTTCATGATTATGTTCATAAAGAAGATTCCTCTGTAATTCGCTAGCTCATCGCGACATTTCCTTTTTTAAATATGCTCTTTCTAAAGCCTTTGGGCACATCACCGGAGACAGACATGTAATAGTATATTTTGGTCAGATTTTTTAAAAATCTGCAGAAGCATACTTTAAGAATTCTAAGGAATTCGGTCGTCACCAGGTGCTTTAATTGGCTTGCATCGGTGTAATACTGAACTGTAATTGGACGATCTAGAGAACTGTTTGATACAAGTGGAAGGGCATAATTCAATTGCAGTGCATTGTATGGTAAGTTAATCAATTCGCTGAAGTGATCAGCTAATGTAGAAAATTCCATCTGAATGCCTTGCGTGAACGACATACCGTTAAATACCGCTCTTACAATCTTCCAGTCTCTAGCGCTAGCCAAATCGCTCATCAATTTTTGAACATATGCTGCTTGTTTATTCTAGAAAATGACTTTGCACGCTTTGTTAGCCTGTCAATACATGTCTTTTGCTACGATGCTGTTTGTTTGTCGTACTAAACGTAGATAAGCGATACCATCCAGATAAGTCATACCATCTTTGGTTCACAGCTTGCGAAATATGTACAAGTGACCATCTGTGACCCTGAGATTACCATTCAGTTGTTGACTATTTTAACGTATTAACGTAACTTTCCTTCCATTGAAATTTCGGTAGAAAACGCAAGTTATTTTAACCCAAATCAGCCCAACGTGACCATATGGTCACACACGAGGTAGGCATGGTTTTGTATTTTTTAAAAGGTCTCCGGACAACGGATTTGTTAAAATGTTCTCTATTTTCGGTTCAATGAATGTTTACCCTTGGTTTTGTTCCGACCTATGCTATTGTCATTCTCTATTTGTGAAAGTGGTACGTTGCAAAGTAATTAAAAAAAAAATTAGAAAATTGATTACTACAAAAAGTAATTGTATATTTATTATAGTTAAATATTTTTCGTAAAATTTTTATTGCTTACATTTTATTAGTTACCAAGCTGTAGTTTTATATGCTGAATTTAGTTTCTGCGATTTCGAAAATATTAGTTGATTTTATTAACTGTAACTATAGGTGTGACCATATGGTCACGCTGGGTTATCCAACAAGGTGTATCATTTGGAATCAGTAGCAAAAGAACGGAGTTGTGAGTGATCTTCTGGCTGTGACTGGACCTTATAACTGTGTCAACTGGACCTTATAAGAATGTAAGTTTGGTCCTTGGAATTATATCAAGGCAACAACCCAAAGGCAGAAAAAGCTTATGAGGAAAGATTCGGCAAATGCGCAGCATCACTCGGTAATTTTGACGGACGACTTTTCACCTGAAATTCAAAATTGCCTTTTTCCTTTTTTTCGTGACAATTTATTCACTGGCTTTCCGTTACTTATTTGTAGTCTCAATTAGGGATAACCGAATACCCAAAAATTGTCATATAGCATCGAGGTTTCACAAAGTCTCTCAAAATGAAGGAAACAAACATTGTACTAACCAAGTGGTATGATAATGCTGTAGTTAGCATTGCATCTTCTTCTTTTTGAATAAATCCAATTTCAAATATTCAGCGCTAATCCAGTGAAAAAAAGAAAAATATAAGTGTTCCATACGTTATAGGAGAATATAACAAATACATGTGTGTTGTAGACCGTATGGATCAGAATGTGAGCTTATAATAGGATAAAAGGAAAGAAATGGTGGAATAGTATTTTCACTTGGTTAGTAGATGTCTCGATATACAACGCATGGCAATTACACCGCTCAGCTCATCCCGATTTGTCGCGGTTAGATTAGGTTGACGAAATATTGCAATATATATATATTATGGAGAGAAACCAAAGGCTGTTCGCTCCCGTAAAAGAAATTGGGAAAAAACAAGCAAAGCAACTCTACGGTACGATGGCAGTAATCACTTTGTTCGTCCTTGTGCAAAAAGAAAACGATTTGGAGGTGAAAAGTGCACTTCTGTTAGAAGGACTGAATGTTCGAAGTGCGATATTGGGATGTGTGTAAAATGCTTTTTAGGCTTTCATACAAAAGCCGATCAATAAAAACCAAAAAAGTATTTCAATGTTTTCTCTTAATTTTTTCACATACAAAATCAATTTCTCGTAACAGCGCCCAGCGTGACCATATGGTCACACCCATTATCTTGGATTTGGTGGTTTGTGCGGAAAAACAAAAATTATATTTGATTTTCTTACAGCCTTTAGAATACACTGACAAAATATTTTTGCAAAAAAAACAAAAAAAAAATTCTGGGCTGATTCGGGTTAACTGACAGCGGTAGATGCTCAGAATAAAGATATTCGTAAATTTGTAGGTCAATAACAAACTTTAATCAATAGTAATCAGTTCAGTAATTCAGTTGTCTTAGAAATGTTAAGCTACTCTTCGCATCGCCTTTGGAGCGAACGTTTAAAATTATTAGCCCGCAGATTTTCAATTACATTATGAAATGTCTGTATTTAAAGTTCAGAAAGAAATTATTTTCGAAATCATGTACAAAATTGAGCAATCCACGTTGAATTGTATCAAATAACCTCAAATGAATGTGCGTTGTTTTGCTCATGTTTGTTTTTTTTCATAAAAGTCATAAAGAAAACCGATTCATTGAATGATGATTTTACTCATTTTATCACCGCACACAGTGAACGCGTCCAGAATTATTGTGCGAATTCATTTACTCCCCATACACACACTATACCCTGCGATCGATAATCTAAACTATCTGTGATTAATGATTTCATAAACCATTTGTTTAAACTTTTATAATTACATTTCAATATTGCTTGTGAATGCTCTCAAAAAAACAGCAACAAAAGCACGCTTATTTAAATTCGAAAGATGTAGAATTTGCTCATCAAAAGGGCAAAATTCTCTGTTCGTCTCTGGCATTAGTTAAGGATGCTAGGCGTAGATGATGCCGCAAAGCTACCTTACCAAATGCGCTGTGCTAAGGGTTGAGCAATAAATTAAACACCACTTATAGCATCATTAATTATACTGTTCCTCTTTTTTTTCTTTGCTAAGACATTTTCTTGTTGTATGTTGGCAATAAGGGGATAGAACGCAACTTCTGGTACAAATCCATTGCTTATCTAGGAAACATCATCAATTAGAAAAATAAATGGTAAACTGTGTCTTTCAGATCGGGATAATATTAATGATATTAATCATCGAATACGTGCTTTTCATTCATGACTTCTTTAGTTAATGCTTTTTGATCTATTGATTTCAAGTCAAAGAAAGGTATGTGTCTGTTGTTTGCAATTAATTTGTATGTGCGAAATACGAGCGATGTCCGATCTAGTTTCCGGTTCGAAATTGTTTGAGTATTGTATGAACTCTGTTAAGATTAAGGTCGTGAGTGGATATGTGTATATATGTAAGTGATACTCCAAAGATCTCTGTCTTATATTTCAAGTTCGTGATTAATGATGATGAATTCTTGAGAAATAACTTCCCCTTAATTATGTCATTACATTGGAATTCAAACGACTTTTTTATTCTTAAGCGATGAAAATAAAACATGTTCTTTACTTTGTGATATGAGTATAGTGGCCGGCATGATGTTATGGGTGTGTGCGTCGACTCCTACGCAGTAGAGTTTCAAATGTGTTTTCTAATCACAAAACAAGCAACAATTTTTCAAAAAAAAAAGTGGTCACGGTCATAGACGGCATTAAACTGTAGGTCCCCTCCACTCGTGAGAGAACAATAGCACGTACCACAGGAGTGGTTGCTGATAACCTAGACCCAAGTCCACCTGGAACTGATATGAGTATATAAGTAATAGTTTTCTTCGCGGTGAAGCTGAAACAAAAACCTTAGGTTTTTCTATTAGGACAATTACTGTCCGCTTTATTGCGCTAAATCGAACTGCACTTAAGATCTATCTTACAAGTATTTATATAATTTTTATTCTCGAAATAATTATGTTGTAATATTGCTGATCGAACTTCTCGGAATTGATGGAGTGTCTGGAGCGTATGAGCCTTTGGGTGCACAGGTGCATTGGACGTTGGCCTACTTTAATTGTTGTGCTTGGAGTGTGAGCATTTTTGTTCAAGTGAGAACAGGACCGGCTCCACCATATGTGTAGGATGTGCAAATGCACAGGCCGCAAATCGCTTGGGGGCGTATTGTAAGCTTAAACAAACAAAATGCAATTTATCGATATACTGACTTTCATAACACTTTAATTGGCTTTCTGAACGCAATTATTTTCTGATATAATATATATATAAACTACATAATTTCACCTGTTCAGACAAAATGCCATTCAGAAGCAAGACTGTGCAAGATAAATTCTTGCACAAGCATTCAAATATTTCCTTAGGAAAAATTCTCAAAACAATAAATTCAATCCTCAGTTCCTATGGAATCATTTTAGTGACAATTATTCAATACAATTTACATAATTTCTTGTCTCTCTCTCTCTTCTCTTCATTCACAGGACTGTGAAAGATAATTTCTTGCACAAGCACTCAAAAATCTCAAAATAATAAACTCAGTTCCTATAGAGAAGAGAAAATGTGCAGATTTTATGAAAGAGATTTATTCATTATACATATTTGTTAGAAAGGAGAATGAGTACAGTAGGTACCACATAATATAATAACAAAAATATAGTTTCAAATACACATATTTCATTTCTGGGTAATTTACATATTGCCTAGTAAAACCTATTCTTTATAATTTTCTTTGTGTTTTATTTGCAATGAACAAAAATTCCCAAGCCTTGTCAAGCACAGACACAGGATTTAACGACCACATTTAACCCGCGAGAGTGTGGCGGGGTATGACATACCCACCCTGTTATTTAAATAACTATATTTCTTTAAGTGATCACACAAACCCACTGTCGCTTCGTGTAGCTGGAGTTAAAAAGAAGCAGAAGAGGACAGTGGAGTTTTCGCAGTGCCCCGCTAGTCACCGGTCGAGATACACGTGTTCAAACATCTGTTGAGTACATAATACCCCGCCACATAGTTGGTGTATGCATTTCGTGCCAATATAAACTAGCTTTTTTCGTATATGTTCTACTCTTTTTTTTAGTTTTTGATTAAAATGCATTTCGAAACTAGAGAAAGACGCCTCAGGTCCATGTTGGAAGAAGTGCTAGAAGATACTTCCGTCGAGTCGAGCTCTGAGAGAAAATCCGACTATTTCAGAAAACATTACCTTCAAACTGAGACAATTCCGTTTTTTTCTGTATTAGTATAAAAATTCTTAAAATATTACATGTGTTTCATACGCAACTAATTATTATATGCCTTTTATAATAAAATACCGATTTTTAAATGTTAATATTTATTATAACAATATTTACAGGTAATTTTGTATGTGGGTATGTCATATCCAGCCACACACTCAATGTTACATTTTGTCACCACACTCTCGCCGGGTTAAGTACAATTTTAAAAATTCATGAAAATAGTTCATTTTACTTGCAACATTTAAATCGTGGAAGTTTTTCGAAAACGTTTTGAGATCGGGGACAACAATAGACTCACCTTGATCGTAACTGAGCTGTTTTGCAAGCACTAATTAGTTTAGTTAAATTTGTTAGTTCTCAAGCATTAGCTTTTCGAGCCTTATTTGATTTGGTTATGGGAGAGCAATTGAGGAGAATAACGAATCAAGAAACCCAAAATAAATATTTGAACAAAAATAAACAAAATTAAATAGCACGTATCTTTTCTACAACTGTTACTAATAAAATTGTGTTCATGCTAAAAGAGACCAAATACTTTGCGCTTATTGTTGACTCAACAACCGACAAAAGTCGCATAGAACAAGTTACTATTGTTGTTTTGGGTATTTAAAAGGAACGGAGATGAAATTAATTTTAAACAAACTGGAATTTCAATGAATTTCAATAAGCAACTGTCGAAGTCAAAGTTACGATAATGGTTCAAATATGAAGGGAAAATAAGCTGGTGTTTAAAACAGAATTCACCCAGAAGAATTTTCGTCCCATGCAGCTCGTATTGATTAGATTTAGTAGTCAATGATTCAGCTCGGTGCTCATTAGTTATCTCATGTTTATTAGTCATATCATTAGTCCGCTATGTTTTTTGACATAATTCAAAGCTTACATAACCATATTTTACAACGTGGTCGAGCATTTATAAAAAAAAACGTGGAAACCTTATTTTGAAACCTCTTTCAGAAACAAGGTGGGACAGCAGACTAAGTTCTGATGAAAAATTTCATGATTATGTATAATTAACAGAGCGTATTGCTAGTAGTCTTGAAATAAGTTAATAAGTTTCCAGAAACATCTTCTTTACGATGGTGATGAATGTTACGAAAGTAGTTTAGAGCCAAAGCAAAGGTTTAAGGTAGAATTTTATTTCAAAATATTAGATCAAGCGATTTAATCAATTACAGAATGGTTTCAGCAGCTTGAAGCATATAAAACGAATTTTTCATTTTTAAATAACATTAAAGTATCTTATTTTATTATTATTTTTTTATTATTTCAACAAGCGAATGTTTGAAAAAATGTTCCTCATTCCTTAATTTACAAAGCATTTTAACTTGGGTTTTAAAGATTTAGATGGGGCAGAATTGTATCCAGAGTTAACAGTATTAGTCCCACTTGGAAAACCAGAAAGCTTCATGTTTAGAAGTGTTCAATTTTATATTTAGTTCAAACCTAGATTATCTTGCTCCCAATTTAGTTATTGCTCTCCAAATTTTAAACACCATGCCAGCCATAGTAGCTTTTGGAGAAGGCAGTTTTTATAAACTTAAAATGATAACAAATTTCTTTATGACAACCACCACCCCTCTTGCACAGGGCGCTCATCTAACTAAGACCGGGCCTGAGTGAGTGTATTGTGGTGGTGGAATGCGACTTGCAACTTTGTGATGTTAACTCCTCCCTCATCAAATTCGAGTGTCTTCACTCGATACCATATAGAGCTTAGGTATTGAATTTTGTTGTGGTGGTTCACTTAAACTTGAATTTCGGGATGGACTTTGGATTGAATTTCGGGCTTCTTTGGGGTCTTGATATACACTGTTATCCTTTTGTTTCGGTTAAACACCTCTTTGATGGCGATGGCAAGTCGTTGTAAACGATTTATTATACTATTGGATTGCATATAATGGTGCTCAGGTGGGACCTAAGAATTTTGTCGTTATAACCGATGTCGTTGTAAGCGATTTTGACTGTAATAGCAAAGAAAAGATGTAATTGCAGTGAAGTCTCACTTATATGAACTAATGATTGTCGAATGTTAGGCCAGTTCATATAGCCGAAAGTTCGTATATTGGAACCATGTATAGTATGAAATAATTTTTTTTCTCACGGTTACAAAATAAATTAAAGTATATATTTATTTAATCCAGTTAATGCACAAAATTTTAAATAATTTATTTTAAATTTTTTTGCGTTAAGCTCGATTGAAAAGTTAAATATTTTTGTTTAGACAGTTTTCGTAAATCAAAGTTCGATAACTGTTACTTACTAAAGGAAAGACGACTGTTTGCTGGTTCAATACGTTTTATTACGAGTATAATAATTGACGTTTACAAAAACTCATTATATATAACAAAAAAGGCGGGAAAAAATAATAAAGCGAGGGTAAACACTTCTGGTATAAAAATGACAGAACATTAGACCAGTAGTTGTAATGCCAAATCACGAATTCTTGAATAGACTAAAGAAGACTAGATTTGGTAAGAACAATAACTATTTCACCTGCAAATGCAAATTAAGCAAAAGAAAACGCAAAATAAATTTGTACACACAAAACAACTGTTTTAACTGCTGGCAGTAATTTATTAGAGCATCAGCTAATATAACTAAATTCCAGTATAAACATTTGGCATATCATATATTGAAATAATTCATATATCTAATAATTATAATAATAATAATGGCGGCGCTACACTCCGAGGTGGACCTGGGCCTAGCTTCTAAACACCCAACTCGTGTTGTGCGTGCTATTGTTCTCTCACGAGCGGAGGGAACCTACAGTTTAATGCCGACTCCGAACGGCGAGATTGAGAAGCTTTTTTTTAGACAGTTATACTCTTTGAGCATTGTCAGTGACTCGAAAGAGGTGGAGCCGTGGAAAAATTTCGATTCGAACTGACGACCTCGAGCGTAGGAGTCGACGCACCTACCCACTACGCCACGGCGCCCACCCCACTCGAATTGAGGCTTAAGAAATGCAAATTCTGATTTTCAAATATAGACTATTTGGGATAGAATGTCAGTGGGCAAGGTATATGTCCTAACGATTCTCACAAAGAATCTATTCTTAAATACCCAGTAATAAACAACTGAATTCATTTGTTGGGCTATGTGCCTATTTCAGAAAGTTCATGCCTCAATTCTCTCGAATCACAAAGCCTCTTTATGATCTTCTACAGGAGGGTAATCACTTTGTATTTGATGAAAACTCTATGAAAGCATACAAAGAACTAAAGCAACGATTGGTCAGCCCACCGGTATTATCTATTTATGACCCGCTTAAAGAAACCGAGTTGCATTGTGACGCTAGTGCCCTCGGATTTGGTGCTACACTATTACAAAAGCAATCAGATGGAAAATTCCATACTGTGTTCTATTTCTCGAAGTGTATAACAGTCCCAGAAAGCAGATATCACAGTTTCGAACTCGAGACATTGGCTATCGTTTACGCTTTTCGGCGTTTCCGAGTTTATCTGGAAGGTATCCCCTTTATGATCGTCACAGACTGTAATTCTCTAACACTTACATTGAGTAAAATAGCTTTTAACCCGAGGATTGTACGTTGGGCGTTGGAATTGAAAAACTATGACTATAAGATCCAACACCGCAGAGGTAGTAATATGGGTCACGTGGATGCCTTAAGTCGCGCCGAAGTCGTCTTTGCCATAAATGACGACGATATAGAGTTTCAATTAATAGCCACACAAAGCAGAGACCCAGAGATTGTAAACATACGAATACTGGGTAAGCAGAGTAGTAAACTGTTCGACTTAAAAGATGGGTTGGTATTCAGAAAAGACCTGTGTAACCATCTGTACTTTTACGTCCCTAGCGAAATGGAAGATAACGTAATCCGTAATGTGCACGAAAAACTAGTCCATTTGGAAACAACCTGTTGCGACACAACAACACAAACAACACGAACACACAAGCGAAAGAAATTCGGATCATTAATTAATCAAATCAAATTGTTTTCGAAATAAATTATAAACTTTAATTTAAAACCGCATTTCACACACTTGAACTAACATAAACAACTTTGAGAACTGTCAAGTTTGCGAAGTGCGCGAAATAATCATATGCTCTATCTCTTTCTAATACATTTAAAATTTGATATTACGAAAGGAAAAGAAAAACCAAGTTTGAGAGGCAGAGCATATCAAAATGTTTATAAACATAATGTCAAGTATGTAGATTGTTGCATTGGAGTAAAGTAAATTAGGTCAGAGACCAGATGTATTATGTATATAACAAAAGCTTAACAGCTGACCGAGGTGACGAGTGATCGAAACCGAGGTACGATCAATTAATACAAAATTATCTGACCAAATAAAAGGTCAAATTATAACGAGATAGATCAAGTGTCTTACTTTCGTGTGTGAAAGTACGAGTAATAAAAGGAGTGACATCACCAGTCACAAAATACATACATATCAGTTCCAGGGTCAGTATTAAACCCATTCAACGAGCGCTTCGGGACATCACACACCCGAATCATTGGTCCTTCGAGTCATCAGAAAGGCATTCTCCAGAGAATAAGCAAAAGAGGAATCAACTCCTTGAAGGAATCCTCAATCCTCACCTCAACCACCATCAGTCCAGTTCACCCAGCAGATCATCATCAGTCCAGTTCACCCAGCGGATCATCAATCAGTCCAGCACCAACGGATCACCGAACAGCAATTGAAGCAGTAACCACACCGTTCAAGCGGCACTAGCCAGCGGACAACAGAAGATCCAGCAACCAACAACAGGATACCTAGGATTAGCTCACTAACCAAATTGAGCATCAAGGTACGCAAAAAACAATCATTTTTAAATAATAAAAAAAAAAAATCATAGGCATAGTGATTATACTTTATTGTATCAATACAATACATACATACATACATACTCCTTGAACATTTCGAACAACCTAACAACATTAAAACGATAATTAAAGTGAAAATTTAACAAAAAGGGTGAATATATATATATAAACAAATTAAACATTCTTACATACAAACAGCATACTCTTACAAACTAAATTAATCTTAAACAATCTATATTAAGTGCTTAAAAGTGTAAAACATTAACTGAATAAATTTAAGCAATACAATAAGAAATTTGTGTTTTTACAAAACCTACATAATGTCTAAGATTAGCAAATACATTGAATTTCAAGATTTAACTCTTAAAGAATTAATAACCGACTTGGAAGAGTACGAAATAGATACCGCGGCGCGAAAGTCAAGGGGATATTTGAGTGCGTGTTTAGCCGATGTCGAGGAAGTGCTGCAGATCATTTAAAAGAAAAATATTTATTAGACGAGACATATTCTAAAATAAAAAGAACATATTTTACCTTCGTCGGCCTTCTGCGCGATGAACTAGATAAGTTAAACGATTCAACCAACTGTGATATATCTCGTCTAAACCAATCGCGGTCCGCAGCATCAGATATTCGATTACCACGAATAAATATAAAAACGTTTTCCGGTAAATAGGAGGAGTGGTGTGAGTTTCACAATGTGTTCCAATCCACAATTGACCAAAATGTTGAACTATCGGATGTTCAGAAACTGCAATTCCTCAAAAGTTTCACAGCCGGTGAAGCAGTTCGGTTAATTCGTCTTTTTTTTTTTTTTTTTTTGCGAGGGTAGGTGAAAATCTTCAAAAGGCACTATGGGGACCGTTCCCTCATAGCGAAAGGGATTTTTACCCAGTAAAAACACCTCCCTTCAAATAAAATATATTTATACTACAACTAAGTTAGTCACTTATCCAGCAGTTTACATTTCATAATTTAGAGACATTAGGCAGGTGACTCTCCACTGAAAGTTCCTGCTTACACCGCTAATACGCGGGTTGATTTCACCGAGTCAAGTGGTCTAGTCCTTTGAAGACGGCGAATAGCATTACTTCCATTAAGAATCGGAAGGACTACAGGGTTAACGTGCTCCTCTAGGCGGCGCTTATGCTTACGAGCAAAAGTCTTAATTTCATCTTGGACTGTTGTAATTCCAAGATCTCTGTGGACATCGTCGTTTCTTATAAACCAAGGTGCGTTGACGATGGTTCTTAGAACTTTGTTTTGAAAAGTCTGCAATATGTTTCTATTACTTGGCTTTGTACAACCCCAGAGTTGTATACTGTACGTCCAGACAGGTTTTAGCACTTGCTTATATATAAACAATTTGTTGTCAATACTTAGCTTTGAATGATATCCAATGAGCCAGTACATATCTCTATATCTCTTCTCGAGCTCTTCACATTTCTTTTTAACGTACTCCTTCCACTTAAGTTTAACGTCGAGGGTCATCCCGAGGTATATCGCTTCATTCCCGAAGGGTATGGTATGAAAACAGGTAGGTTTTTTATGTTCCTGTATGTAAAGTTTATGTGAACAGATTTCGCTTCATTAAGCGCGATTCGCCAAACTTTTGTCCATTCGTATACCCGATTTAGAGCATATTGTAATTTCATTGTTGATTCTTCAACCGTTTTGGCTGTTACCAAAATGGCAGTATCGTCAGCAAATGTGCCTAATACGTTGCCTTCGTCTTCCGGTATATCCCTGGTATAAAGTAGGTAAAGGAGAGGACCAAGTACACTTCCTTGTGGTACTCCAGCCTTTATAGATTTGAATACAGAGTATTCGTTTCCATACTTTACACGGAACATTCTATCGGAGAGATAGTTCGCTATAATTCTAAAAAGTTTTCCCGGAAGAAATTGACTTTATTTTATGTTTCAAGCCTTCATGCCAAACTTTGTCAAAGGCTTGAGAAACATCGAGAAATGCTGCCGAACAAATATATTTTTGTTCCAGTGCTTTTTCCACTACATCAGTTATGCGATGTACTTGGTCGATAGTAGAATGCCTACTTCTAAAGCCGAATTGATGGTGCGGAATAAGGCGTTTTTCTTCCACGACCGGACTTAAACGTCTAAGTAGAATTCTTTCGAATACTTTAGACATTATCGGAAGAATATATGCTGTCATCGAGAAAGGACGCACAACATCGACGACTTGGCCAGAACGTCACCATAGGCAGCTATGACTTTGAGGTAGTTAAGGACTTCGTCTACCTTGGCTCCGCAGTTAACAGTACAAACAACATCAGTACCGAGATCAAACGTAGAATAACTCTTGCCAACCGCTGTTTTTATGGGCTCAAAAGACAGTTGAGTAATAGAGCCCTCTCTCGGAAGACCAAGTTGACTTTGTATAAGACCTTGATCATCCCAGTCCTGCTGTACGGCGCAGAGGCATGGACAATATTCCAAGTGGATGAACAGTCTCTTGGTCTTTTCGAGAGAAAAGTTCTGCGCGCGATCTTTGGTCCTGTTTGCGTTGATGGCATTTGGAGGAGAAGATTCAACCACGAACTGTATGGGCTGTACAGCGACATGAGTCTAGTAAGGCGTCTACGGATTCAACGCCTAAGATGGCTAGGCCATGTAGAGCGTATGGACAACTTAGCTCCGGCCCGAAGAGTCTTCGACTCTGAGCCTGTGGGACAACGCAACAGAGGACGTCCACGTACAAGGTGGCGCACACAAGTCGAGGGGGACCTCGGCCGGCTTGGTGTGCGAAACTGGAGACAGCTGGCGAAAGATCGTGCTGGCTGGAGAGGCATGTTGAGTGAGGCCCAGGTCCACCTCGGACTGTAGCGCCCTAAGAAGAAGAAGAAGAAGATGTCTTTGCACTATTTTATTCTTGGCTTTTGAATATTTTTTTGCCTTGCTTGTTCATATTGCTTAGGTTCTATGCTGACAACTCAACCAAAGAACATTTCTATTGGTCTCCAGTTGGTGACTGAATGTATTTAATAATTATATAAAGGCATAGTTGGTCACTCTGCTTTAAGGCATTTCATAATTTCAGACAGAGTAGAGGGAATCTTCCACTTGTCTATTAACTGTGCTACTGTTAAGTATTTCGATATCCAATTGATCTTGCAGCATGAAACAAATTTTTACCGAATTGAGTGATTCGAATCGAAAGTACCTAACTTCGGGACACCAAAGGCGAAAATTAATTGCCTTAGAGGTTCTCGAATATCATCGATCGCTCTAGATTTAATGACTTTAACTTGGGCGAATTTAGAGAACTTGTTTACTGCTGTTAGTACTAGAATTTTGTTGGTTGAGTAAATATTGAAATGGACTATATGTCCGGGGAATTGTGGAATGGGGGTTTCTTGGATAATTGGTTTATTCGCATGGCGTTCATACTTTTGCTCTTTAAAAACTCGACACTGCTTTATGATTTCAAGAATGCGATCTTTCATTTAGGAAAGTAAAATTTGTGTAGTAGTTGGATTTTATTTACGTTAGTGTTTCGGTCACTTGGGATTGGGTAGAACGTGTTTTGTAGGATTTAAAATGGCATGTATAGAATCCTTGAATGATTCCCATTGTTGCTTCATTGGTTTACAATCCGTTTTTAACACTAGGGTTAAGATATTTTTTAAATATTGCAATAATACGTTCCTCCGTCTAAGCAGGTTGAACGAAAATATGTCTGTGAAATGTTGGAAAGAGAATCTTAAATTTGTATGGCTGCTCATTTCCGATGAGTAACATTATCTGCTTTTTGAACATGTTGATTGGAGTTTCGATGGCTAGAATGAGTTCATGGGATGAACTTTGATCGCTATGATGAGATACTCATAAAGAATTGACGTGGGAAACTTGAGGAGAACGAGAAAGAGCGTCAGCGACTACGTTGCCTTTTCCTGGTTTGTACTGCAGTTCATAATTATACTCCTCCAGGATCGCTTTTAAGCGTTTCATTTTGAAGTTGTTGTTTTTATAACTCAAAACGTACGTTAATGGCTGATGGTCTGTGAACATTTTAACGTGAGAAGTACCATAAAGGTAGCGTCGAAAAGAATTAAATTAATTAAATAATTCAAAAAGAAAGGCTGCAAGAGAATCTGCTTTGAGGTATGTAGAAATATTATTGAACTGTGTCTTAGATATGTGTCCTTCTTCTCCTCTTAATAAAAAAGTGAGGAGCTTGGCTAGTTTCGGTTAATCTTTGACGAATCGGCGATAATAGCCTGACAAGCCTAAGAACGATCTAAGTTGTTTTAGTGTTTTGGGAACGGGGAAATTAACGATAGCTTCTACTCTTGCAGGGTTTATTCTTATACCCTTAGATGATACAATAAAGACTAAATATTCAACTTCTTTTTGAAAGAAATTGCATTTTTCTAGTTGTACCTTCATTTTGGCCTCGTAATGTTTTAAATATTTGCTCGACATGACGTACATGTTCACTTTCGTCTTTATTGAGGATAATAATATTGTCAATATAGACGTAGCAAGTTTTTCCAATGAATTTTCGTAACATGCCGTCTACCGCACTTTGGAAGATGGAGGGTGCGTTTTTTTTATACCGAATGGGAGTCATGAGAACTGGTAGGTAGGTAGGTAAAAGTGGCGGTGGACAGACAAGATCCTGTTTGTCGCACTCTATGGGATATCTAATTGGTGTGAAGGGAGTGAAGGGAGCGTGCGTTTTCTCCGATTTGCCTCGGATTGTTAAGACCATTTTGCGGAGTGAAGGCTAGCAAACTGTAAATGTTTGACACCGAGAGGTTTTTAGGTTTGCTAAAGAAGGCTTTGCTTAGAGTGCGTTGTCTGACTCTAGCCAGGGTCGGACATTTGCACAGGGAGTGCTCGGGGGTTTCCGGCTCGATTTCCTCCCTATGCCTAGTCTTTCAGCATGCCTGCCAATAGTCCAGTGTCCAGTACAGACCGCTATAATCCTGTTATTTTTTGATTGTAGTTGGGCCATAATCTTCTAGATAGGACACAGTTTTCCAGCTTGATCCATCTTTGGTGGCGATCTTGAGGAAGTGATTGTAGATCTTGTTTTTCACAAAGCCTTGTGGAGCATGGACTTGTTTCACAACGAAACCATTAAGTTTGGATCCTTGCCCGCCTAGCTCGTCTGATGCCTCGTTTCCACTTATGCCCGTGTGCACGGAAACCCAGATCAAGAAGATCGAGTTCCTTCTTCCTTCCTTAACGGGCTCCCGATCCGTGAAGGGTCTCTGCCTGAGACACGGCAGTCTTCCATGCCCTGCGGTCCCGGGCAGGCTGCTTCCAGTTATACAGTCCTTGAAACGGAGGTTCGAAGATCCTCTTTGATGGAGCGTTATTGTTCATTCGCTCGGTGTCGCTGAGCCAGTGTAGTCGTCGTTTTTTTGGCTTTTTGAACTACATCCATATCTTTGTACATCTCGTAGAGTCCGCGGTTGTACCTTTTCCTCCATTCGTCCTTCTCGCATACGCGACCGAAAATTCGACGAAGAATTTTTCTCTCAAAAGTACCCAAAATGTGCTCTGCTTTCCTGCTTATCGTCCAACAATCGGTTCATATAGCAGAACCGGCATAATTAGCGTTTTGTAGAACATGTATTTTGTCTTTCGAGTTAGGAGTTTTGAACCCATTAGTTTCGCCAAACCGATGTAGTAGCGGTTTCCTACGGTAAGTCTTCGTCGAATCTCCACTAGGGTGTCATTCATGGGGTTGATATTTACTTCGAGGTGATATTTACACCTCGAAGTTATTGCTGCCAACAGTGACGTTTTGTCTTAGGCGGTGGACCGGTAATTCTTTGTTTGTTGACAGCAAATACTTGGTTTTGTCCTCATTTACTTCAAGATCAACTCGTTGCTCATCTTCTCCAATGGCCGTGAAAGCTTCTATAATGGCTCGCTGGGAGCGATCTATGATGTCATTGTCATCTGCGTAGCCCAGCAACTGTACGGATTTGCAACTGCAACTGTTTGATTGAAGATAGTGCCTTCTGTATTGGCGCCTGCCTTACTCACTATATGTTCCAGTAAAAGGTTGAAGTAGTGACACGACAGCGCATCTCCTTGCCGAAATCCGGTGCATGTTGGGAATAGTTCGGAGGAACTGTTCCCAAATTGCACATACCGTGTGTTTTCCAGCGTAACGGCACAGTTGGATCAGTTTTCCCGGGATCCCGAATTCGGCAATTCCCTTGAAGAGCTCATGAAGATGGCTGCTGTCGTATGCGGCCTTGAAGTCGATAAATATGTGATGAGTCTCGACTTGAAATTCGTTGGTCTTTTCTAGGATTTTTCTCAGTGTGAAAATTTGGTCGATTGTCGATCTGCCGGTCCAGAACCCACACTGGTATGTGCCGATTAGTGTGTTGCAGAACGGTTTCAGACGTTCACACAGTACGTTGAATCTTTTATGCGACAGTCAGCAGTGCTATGCCTCGGTAGTTCTTGCAAGACATAGGATCGCCTTTCTTGAAGATGGGTCAAACAAAGCTGATAGTCCAGTCATCGGGCATGACTTCATCCACCCATACTTGGTTGATGATTTGCAACCCTACCAAAACATCACCACCATGTTTGAAAAGTTCCGCTGGGAGACCATCAGAGCCGGCGGCTTTGTTGTTCTTCAGCTTTTTGATGGCCGAGGTAAACTCTTCAAAACTGGGCTTTTTCATTGACTGGAGGTGGGTTCTCTTCTAAAAAACGACCGGATGTTGTTTCTATCGCGAGACTCCTCGATACCCTTGAGCTGGGAGGCTGCGTAGGCCCTTTTCTTCTTACGCAGGATCCTTTTGTCCTCTCTTCTTCTGTTTCGGTACTTTTCCCTTGATGCTCTTGTTTTGTGCTGCAGCGTTAGCAAGTGTGCATTTTCTGTCACCTTTTTCTTCATCAAACCAAGAGGTCATTATAGGTGGTCGTTTGTAGCCTATTATGGTTCGGCTACCTCTTTGATGACGTTGCGGTATTGGTTCCACATATTGTTGACGTTTGTGGATAGTGAATGCACATGGGAGAGTCTCTCAGTTAGGCGCTCTCTGTAGGCTCTAGCTACTCAAGAGTTAGTAGTTTCTATTGTAATTAAGTCTTGGGATAGGGTAGTAGGTATGGCTCAGTATCGCCTGTTGTGGTAGTGAGTTATGCAGTTTGCATCTCTAAGTCTAAGTATATTGTAAGCGGCCATGAACATTGCATGCAGATCTGGGGGAAGAAGGTGCAAAAGAACTGTAAGCGCATCTGTAGCGGTTGTTCTTAGAGCACCACTGACTCCTATACATCCAGTTCTTTGTACCTTGTTTAGTTTTGTGTTGTTGTACACTTTGGCTAAAGAATTGGACGTATCACGGTAGTATATGTACATCCAAAGTGTTACCTTCGGTCGTAGTCCCCAGCTTTTTTCAAGAGATTTGTTGCAAGCATATAAGGCTATGCATGCCTTTTTAACTCGTTGCTCTATGTTTACTTTCCAATTTAGTTTTGGGTCGAAAAAAGTGCTTAATTACTTGGCAGTTGAAGTCAGGTTGAGGGTTTGATTGTCTAGTCTAGGAAGGGGAAAGTTTGGTATTTCATCAATTCGGTTTTGCTTGAGTTGGCATTTAACCTAACTGTTAACCTTTTGCAACGCCCCCTTCATGATTTCACTAATCACTGAAAGGAACTGACCTGATACTAAAATTACTACGTCGTCCGCATACCCAACACTTACTCCCTGAGGAGTTCCCCTAATTACGTACTTTGTTTGCTGGCTGTTTCCTAACGTGAATTCTATAGGAAACTTTCCATTTTACTAGCATATTTTATTTACTAGATATCTTCTGTGTGGACGTTATTGAAGGCACCTTCTATGTCTAGAAAGGCGGTCATGGTATATTGTTTGTAGTAAATGGTTTTCTCAATCGTGCCAACCACCTCGTGCAGAGCTGTATCAGTGGATTTACCCTTAATAGGCATGTTGAGATTTGGAGAGAGACTTTCCCTCTAACTTGAGCCTAATTTGTGTATTTATAATGTATTCCAGGGCTTTAAGCATGAAGGAAGATAAGCTGATCCGTGACCCCGACGGCCTACTTTTCGTATAAGGACTACTCGAACCCGTCTTCTGGACTGGGAAATATAATTGAGTAACAAACAGTTTTTGTACATTGCTTTGAGCCAAGGGGTTGTTACATCTTGTAGCTTTTGTAGCATTATGGGTAAGATACCATCAGTGCCTGGGGACTTGTATGGAGAGAAACTGTTTACTAACCAGCTAACTCTTTTTCCATGGAGGTTGACAGTGATCCCTGCTGGTAATTGATCTTACAATGATCTTTACACCGGGGAAAGTGCGTAAGTAAGAGTGTATCTAGGGATTCTGTTGAGGATTCAGTCCAGGTTCCATCTTGTCTCTTAAGGAGGGTGGGATGGGATTCTTTGGACAGAATTTAGCTGAGCCTTGAAGAGTCCTTGATGTTGTCGATCGATTCACAGAAATCCTTCCAAGATTGCTCTCTTGCTATACTTATGCATTTCTTGTAAAGTACAGTATTTATATGGTTGCTAAAATTATGGCATATATTAAAAATAACCCTGGTAATCTTTCTGAGGTTAGAAAGGTCTTCAAGAAGGTCCTGGTCTTCTGAAGTTAGAAAGGTCTTGATTGGACATTTTATTTTGAATGGGTATTTATTTTGAATGACAAGTTATTGCAAAAATTTGTTCATGGGGTATATGTTTTTTATTTAATTACAAATTACATTATATTGACAAGATGTTTTTTGAGCATTAACTAATCTGAGTCGCTCTAATCAGACGGTAGTGTAAAATTCTTTCCTGGAGATATGAACTCTACTGATCCAATGCATTTCGATGTACTGGGTATGTAAGCATTATAACTGCAACTTGGTTCATTTGTTGTTTCTGTTGTCCTAGAAATATTAATTCCAGAACCCAGTTCGTTCTCTTCTTTCTCAGCTGTATTTCTCTCCTTCATTTGTGTGTGCAACTCAATGTTCCAGTTATGAGATATGCACGCTAACTTCCCTGCGCGTTCAGTTGTAAGGCGATTTCTTTTCTTGCTATGAATCCAACTGAAAGTGCTAAAAGAACGCTGTGTTGCTGCCGAAGTAACAGGAACTGACAAAATGCGAGCTGCTATTTTACTTAAATTTTTATTCACACAAAGACCTTTCCACCAAGTTAATGGTTCCATGGAGGAAACACTTGACCATAGAAACTCCTTTCCCCAAATGCCTTCTTTAGATCGATAAAGAGCTAAGTCGGTCATGACTTCAATTCCCTTATTTCGGGAAACCTTGTAAATTAATTCCATGGCTGTGATTTGATATGAATCACTAAGATGACGTCCTTGATTTGATGGGTCAAGAAGAACAGCGGCCAGATATATTGGCGATTCCACAAATTACATCCTTTCCTCAAATTTTCCATAAAGTTGTTCCTTTTCAAAATCTTCTAAAAGTCTAACTCTACCTGTTTTTAATAAACTAAACATAGAACTTTTTAGTTCTTTAATGACATAATGGACCTTATAAATCAAACAATTATTGGATTCAAATTTAGTTATCCATACAACTATTGGTTTGATTATATCAATTAATACAAGAATATCATTCCAAAAGCAATCCTCATCAAGTAATATAACTTTCATGTCTCTGGTAAGAGAGGAAGACTCGCTGACGGCTAATGTCTGTAAACTAGGCTAACTAGGCTTTCTAGACAAAATACATAGCTTCCCCAGCGAGTTTTGCTTGGAAGCTTTAGTGAAATTTGTACGCCATTTTTTCTTGACTAATTTTGTTTAGAAGAACACTAAGCAAAACTAACTAAACAAAACTAAACTACTACTTTTTATTGGCTTCACGATTGCAATTGCCTTTTCAATAACTATTTTTACAAGAGAACATTTAATAATATCACTACAACACAAATGCAATGTGTGCGCTATACAGCCTAGGGGAACAATATGACTATAGCTATTTTTAAGTAATCTTCTGCATATTAACGGCATTATCCCCAATTACAACAACAAATTTCTCCGGTTGATATTATAATTTTCATCTACTCTTGTAGGTATTCTCCCGTGTGCCTGTTATCTTCGTTTATTAAAAAATCTACAAAAACTGGATCAGGTTTAAATATTACGAAGTTAATAATACTTTCGTTGCGGATATTGCTACAGCCATCACACTGAAGATGCAAATTATGTGCATTATGCAATTGCTCGGCAGTACTGCTTTTGACTGATTTATATTCTTCTTCTAGATAATTTGTAGACAGCTGCTTCTTTGATGGCAATTTTGCAAAAAAAAAAAAAAAAGATCAGCTAGCGATCTAGAGGTGACCCACTAACGTATATAGCTCTTGCTAACATTTTATTCAAAGATTCCTGAAAGGTATATCAAATTTATTACATTTGCATAAATACTTTTAGTAAAAAATGCTTACGTTTTCCGCTGCTGATAATGCCTTAAATGGATCTCCAGATTTCACGTTTGATTGATCCATTGTTTAAGGTGTATCACAGAAAACATTTTGAACACATTTCGCGGGATAGTTATTATTTAAACCTGCTTTAATGTCAGCCGGACACTTAAAACAATTTATCAAATGCTTTGATATTTTATTTACATTAGGATAGTACGACTTAGCGCAAAATTTGCATTTAGCCATATTATCCACCTTATCAAAATATTTCCACACAGCACTCTTATTTCTTCCCATTTTGTATAAAAAATAAATTTATTTGTAAAAAAAAATAACTGCACTAAAGGCTTTAATATACTTGAATGTACTGACGTTAAAAAACAACTGAAGTTTAAACACTTCTTCTTTTATAATAATATTGTAGTTGGGTAATTATAGATTTCTGATTTTTTTCTACAGTGTACCGGATATCAATTTTATGATAGCACCATAAAACCAAGATAAGATCAATTACAGTTTTATGTAATTAGTACGGAAGTAGTTTATAATGACCCCTTTCCTCTCATTTGGGTCGGATGTAATAAAGAAATAAATAAATAAAAAATCCCTATCATCAATTATAGCGACACAACTTTCTAGACAGCTACAGCCGCAAACACCACATCGAGTTGTACTTAATTTCTTTGATTTCACTGTACCTCAAAATTGCAATCTTCCATCTCTGGGCAAATCCATGCTACGCACATGATAAGTAGTAATCACGGATGTCAGTGATCTAACCACCTACATAATCATATCTTCTTGCAATGCATATTGATTTCACAAGTGGCTCTATTCCACAAGTGACTACATTTGATCAACTTCGATCTCCCTAGAACCGAAGTAAACCGACGCCTTAATAATAAGATTCAAATCACAACAAGCACAATCACTACCTGCAGTACAACATCAAAAATCCACTATTCCCCCGGATCTGCATAAAACAACTAAGCAACTGCAACAAGCAACTGTCAAAAAAGCTGTCACCACCACCACCAAGCGATCTGCCAAAACACAACGGACTGAAGCCAGTGTAAGAAAAACGGCGACTGGAGAAGTACTGAGCTCAATGACATCACCTCTTTCTACATCTTCTCAGACTGCAAATTCTGACAGCCCAGTAACTCTCCAACTCCTTTACAATGAAATTCTCAGCCTAAAAAAATCTCAAAGCAAGATGAATTGAGAGATGAAAACTTGCAATTAAAACAGAGAATAAATAGATTAGAGAGAATTAGGCAAGTTGAATTGGAGAGAACAAAAGTCAATGGAGACTACGATCGAAGTTGTAGGAGAACCAGGAGTAAATAATGAGAATGCAGAAGAGTGTGCACAAAAAATAATTACCGATGCCCTAGACATTCCCGTCTCTTCAGAGGAATGGTTAAATGCTCTGTCAAGCACATAAAAAAACCAAGCAAAGTTGGAGACATTTTGTGCGTTCAACTCTACTCATCTCATCTCAAAGAAAAGATAATGAAGAAGAAAAGAATAGAAAAGAAAAAATTAAATGGCTCTCTATTTGGTGATAACTACGATAATAAGATATATATCAATGATGGGTTAACTAATTATTACCGAGCACTATTTAGAGCAGCTTACAAACTAAAAACAGACAAGAAATTCAAATACGTATAGTATAAAAAATCAAAAATTCTTTTAAGAATGGTTGATCATGGCGAAATCATAGTTGTACGATCTTTTGAGGATCTGAAAGAGATCTAAATGTAATTTCTTTCTATTTTACACAAGTCTCAATATGTTTTATTTAATATTATCAAAAGATTTTATAAACTATGATTTCCCCATAGCAACCATTAAAAATAATAATAGTTTATCTTTTCAATTAAATTCAAATGGTCTAAAACCTGTATTTGTAGTACATCAAAACATTCGTAGTATGCGACATAATTTTAATGTCTTGATTTGCAATCTTGAATCTTTTACAACTTTACCTGACATTATTTTTTTATCAGAAATTTGGATATTTTCTTGTGAAACAGAAGACTATTACTTACTTTCTTATAAATTTTATGCTAATACGAATGATTCTTATTCTGCTGGTGTAGGTGCTTTTGTACGAGATTTGTATGAATGTGAACTTCACTTCACTGCTGGAAATTAGTAAGTGCAGATATTATTAAGGTAACTATTCCTCTCAATAATGAAATATTTTCATTTATATGTGTACAGATTGCACTCTCAATCAGCTCAAACTTTCGTAGATGAATTTTCTACATTGTTGAGTAATGAACGAGTGGCTAATCTCGTAGTTTTAGGTGATTTTAATCTGGACTTATTATCCTATAGTTCTCTTCTGGATGAATACCGTGTGCTTATGTCTGAACATGGCCTTACATCATTTTTAGAAGAACCTACAAGATTAATTTCTGAAACTTGTCTCGATCATGTTTTCGGACGTTTTTCAAATACTTCCTTTAATCTTTGCGCGGGTATTGTCATTGACCTTCAAGTTATAGATCATTGCATGACCGGCATTCTATTCAAAAATTGTAACGCAAAGCAAAACAAAGTGATTCCTTCACAAAAAATTGTGAAAATTGATTTTGCTAAATTAAATCATGAACTTCTTAGGGTGAATTGGGAAAGTGTTTATTTAGAAGATGATTGTTCCAAGGCTTACGTTCTCTTCTTACAGATTCTAAAAAAACATGTTCATTCAAGTTCTTGCTGTACCGTGAAGAAAAAATCTTTAGTAAGGTTGAAACCCTGGATAACGCCTTACTTACTTAAGAAATTGAAAATAAAACATAAATTACAAAAAAGTGTATTAAGCACCCTCTAAATTCAAATCTAAAATGTCGTTATAAAAACTTTTCAAAACACATTAGTGAAACAATTCGTTCATGCCGAGAAGAATATTATAAAAATAAAGTTAGACTGTCCCAAGGTAATCTTAAAGAAAGTTGGAACATAGTAAACAGTATCATGAACAGAAGAAGCAACAATTTAAACAGTAATATTGTTCTAAAAACCGAGATTGGCGATATTTGTTATCCTAACAATGTAGCAAATGAATTTAACAAATACTTTACTTCTATTTTCATAAATTCTTTCCCTAGTGAACTATCTCCTTTGTGTAACTGTTGTACCAATTTTGGTTGTAGAAAAAATATGTCTAATCAATATAGTTTATACTTTGAACCCATCTCTGGTTATGAAGTATATAAAACTATTATGTCACTTAAGAATTCTAACTTTAGCGGAATTGATGATGTTTCAAACAATATGCTCAAAAATATTGTATTCTCTATAGCAGATGTGCTAGCACATATATTTAACCTAATTATAGGCCAATTTCATTGTTGTCTTCAATTTCACAAATCTTCGAAAAATGTATAAAATATAGAATTGTTAATTTTCTTTCGCATTCTCAAATCCTTAGCCCATCGCAATATGGGTTTAGGATTGGTGTTTCGACCGAAGGTGCTTTACTGGATTTTTGTTCCATCATTCAGAAAGGTTTCGATAAAAGAAAATGTTGTGCTGGTCTTTTTGTAGACATAACAAAGGCATTCAACATGGTTGAAAAACAAAGGCATTCAACATACTTTTAAATAAGTTACAACAAATAGGCTTCCGTGTTTTTTTGCATAAGTGCTTCATATCTTACTTAAACAATCGCAAACAATCTGTAAAAGTGGGTAATTCTATAAGCGATTGCATGACATTTTTTTTTTTTTTTTTTTTTTTGTCGTAGGTTTTTGTCACACTACACTGGAGCACTCAGACTCAAAACTGGTCCATTGTACTACCAGGCAGCAACCTACTTTTACTGAAATTTCTTCTGTGATGAGGAGCCTACATCATCAGCTCTCACCTCATCAGCGCCGAATAACTGCCACCTGATCCGAGCAAAGGCGGGACAATGGCAGAGGAAGTGCTCTGCAGTGTCATCGTCTTCTCCACAGGCGTCACAGAGGATTTCGTCACTTAGGCCAAGCACACTTAGGTGTTTGACGGAGGTGTAGTGCCCCGTTAGTACGCCAATAAGTTGTCTGCAGTCTTTTCTGTTAAGAGATAACAAGAAAGCCGCGGATTTCTGACAGACGTTGGGGAGCATGCGCTTGGTCTGTCTACATCCTGGAGAGTCATGCTACCTGCGGTTGTGCTCTCGAAAAGTCCAACCATCGATGGAAGCCCTAACCGATGACGCGGGCAGTGCCAGCGTAGGTTCAGGTCCTTAGAAAGCCTCATCTGATCCTCGCCTAGCAAGTTCATCAGCGATCTCATTTCCCGTGATCCCGTGGTGCCCCGGAACCCAGACAAGTCTTACCGAATTCAAACTACCGATCAAATTCAGAGAAGACTTGCATTCCTGAACTATTCTGGAAGTGGTTAAAGGGTTGAGCAAGGCCTTACAGACACAAATACTTCGCCCCTTCCACCTATTCTTCACAATATAGCTCGTAGCCATTAGGATCGCATAGGTTTCCGCTTGGAAAACCGACGCAAATTTGCCTAACGAGGTGTGCAGTCTAAAGTTTTCGCTCTCCACGAAGGCACCAGCACCAGATCCTTCACTGGTCTTGGAGCCGTCCGTGAAAATTCGACTACATTCCTTTCCTGGCTCAGATTCTGGCCAGAGCCAGTCCTGAGTACAGGGAAAGTCGACTTTGTATGTTCCTCGCAGCTGGAGTACTGGTCCGTGCGTCAGACGGCATATCCATAAGACTGGGGTCAAAGGAAATGCGGTGCGCAAGGTCATCGAAACTCCAGTGCGAGCTGCACCAAAACCTTGGCCTTGAGAGTACACCCCATGACTTGGACATCTAGGGGGGGGGGGGAGGTTCAGCAGGGCATCAGGAGCAGAGCCAGGCGTGCTAGAGAAGGCCCCCATGCAGCCGAGACAGACCGTTCTTTGAAGCTTGGTGAGAGCAGCAGTTACGTATTTACGCGAAAGCTTATTCCACCAAACGACCGATGCATAGAAGAGAAGGGGCCTAATCATAGCCGTGTAGATCCAAACGGATCTTTTTGGTGATAGACCCCAGGTTTTGCCGAAAATTCCTTTACACTGCCAGAAAACTGACAGTGCCTTCACAATTTTCGTTTCAATGTGTTTTTTCCACAGAAGCTTCCTACCTAGAATGACACCCAGATACTTAGCTTCATCGGAAAAGCGGATAGTGACACCTTTTAGTACTAGTTGAGTCAAACCAGTCAATTTCCTCCTCCTCGTAAAGAGGACAACCTCGGTTCTAAGAGGGTTGACTGAAAGCCCATTTCTGGTACACCAATCGTCGATCACGTCTAGAGCTGCCTGCGCTTTTGAACACACATCTGCTAGGCGTGATCCGACAGACAGAATAGCTACATCATACGCCTGGCCTGGGCGTAGATTTTAGAACTTTTTTAGAGCATCGAGCAGAGAGTCAACCAGCATGCACCATAGCAGAGGAGACAAGACACCACCCTGCGGGCAGCCCCTATTTACCCCCGCCAGAACATACTGGCCACAGTCCGCGTCTGCAATAATAGTTCTATTCATCAGCATTGCTTTAATCCAAAGCACTAATGATTCATCTACACCGTGTTCTCTGGCCGAGTTGCACATGCCATCAAAAGTCGCATTGTCAAAAGCACCCTCTATATCAATGAAAATGCCCAGCGCGTACTCTTTCCTGTCGAGTGCACATTCAATTCTGCCAACGAGATTTTGAAGTGCAGTCTCGCAAGATTTTCCGCGCTGATAGGCATGTTGCATCTGAGACAGAGGATGAAATCGCAACGCGGTTTTGCGCACATGAAGCTCAACCAGCCTTTCCATGCTTTTCAGCAGGAAAGAGGTTAGACTGATAGGTCTAAAGTTCTTGGCGAGTGAGTAGTCCCCCTTACCGATCTTTGGTATGAAGGCTACCCTAACTGTACGCCAAGGGGTCGGGATATAGGCGAAAGCCAAGCTGGCTGTGAAGATTCTTTTCAGAACCGGCAGCAACTTGTCTATACCCTTTTGCAACAAGGCTGGATATATGCCATCGGTGACATGACATTTAATAAAGGTGTACCTCAAGGATCTGTCCTTGGTCCTATTTTATTTTTAATATATGTTAACTCTTTATTTGCACTGCCATTTATAGGCCAAATTAAAGCATTTGCAGACGATCTTGCAATAGCTTACAATTGCGATAATCCATTGGATTTTATTGGCAACATTAACCATGACGTTCAGCTGTTAAGGTGCTGGTTTGCAGATAATAAATTTATTGCAAGTAGTAAGACTAAATTAATGTTTTTTAGTTTTTTTTTTAGTCTGAAGAATACTTTTTTACCAGACATTGAAATCGTCTTTCATGCACCTGATTGTAACAATCACCGCTTATTCAATAACAACTGCTCCGAAATTGGTTCTTATCCCTTTTTCAATCAAAATGCTATTTGTAATGCTAAATGCTTTCAAATTGAGAAGGTGAAGCAAATCAAGTATCTTGGTGTCACAATAGATCAACATCTAAATTGGACAGATCACATTTCAAATTTAAAAAATATTTGCTTTTCTCAAATCGTTGTTTTTACCGTCTAAGAAAATTTCTTTCAAATAATACCTTGAAAACTGTGTACTACGGGTTATTTCAGTCAAAATTGCAATGCGGTATTAGCTGTTGGGGAAGTGCCTACTATAACAAACTGCACCAGCTGATACTTTTACAAAAATGTGCCTTAAGAAAAACTTGTAATGCTCAGCTTTTAGCCCATACTAGCGAGCTATTTAAACTCACAAACATTTTACCGGTAAGACATCTGTTTTATTTACTGTTTTGAAAATATTTTTCGCTAGAAGTGGATATACACAAAGTCCTATACTCCACCTTTAATGACTCCACCTTTTGTTTTGTTTTTGTTAGTTTTTTTATTTTCTTATTTCTTCTTTTACTTTTGTTTTTCTCTTACTTTTGTACTATTGTTTAAATATTTAAAAAAAAAATTAATGTCACCCCACATTAAAAACTTTAAATTAATCTTGAATTATATTACCTGATGTGACATTTAACTCTATTTTTCAAATATAAAATGTCACTAACTATTCTCTCTTATGTCAATAATGTTAACTATTTTTTGTTGCCACAAATTATAAATAATGAATTGTAATTGAGAATAATGAATATAATAAATAAGAAAAAAAAATAATAAATTAACCGAGCTCGTAATTACAACATCGCACAGGAGTGAAAATATAAGCAAATGGAATGATAAAACATCTTAAAATGTAATGGTTGTGTCTTTTGCTATTAAATATCAAGTCAGCAAGACTTTAACTATGTTAAATCGACCGTAATGGACAGAAATAAATAAATACCGTGATTTGGGTGGTATTTACCCTTTCATAAATACCCACTGGGTGGATAAAAAAAAATTGCCCATCACTAAGTGTACTAAAGATCCTTTAAATTTTATTTGTACTCCTCAAGATTAGGAAACGGATAATGTGATCTTAATATGGCTTTATTTAAATTTCTTGGATCAAGGCAAAGAAGAATTTTCCCATTAACAGGTTTTTTAACTAACACTAATGAATTCACCCACTCAGTGGGCTCTACCACTTTCTCTATGACTTTTAAATGTTCCATGCGCTCTAATTCTTGTTCTAGCAATTTTTTAAACAAAACAGAATTTTTCGGAGTGGATCTGCAGACGGAGTTACAACGAGAATAAGTTTCAAATAACATTGGCACTGTCGTGTTTCTCACCCTATCCCGGCGAGTAATTACCACAACAGCACGAAGAAATCTCATCTCGGCAGCTTGTATTCGCGATCTTATTCTTTCGGTCATTACCCAAATTTCATGACCATAGGTGAGAGTTGGAACAAATACTGCGTTAAACACCGCTAACTTGGCTTTGACACCAAGCTCGGCCTTCCTAATTACAGATCGACCAAGCTGTTTCAAAATTGACCCAGCTTGACCAATCCTACAGGAAAGCTCAGCATTATTCATCCCATCATTCGTGAAGAAGACCCCGAGATACTTGAACTTCTCCACCTGTTTCAATGGGACTCCACTAACATGTAGAGTGCATTGAACAGGGGTTCTGGAAATAACCATAACCTCGGATTTGTCCACGTTAACCCTCATCCCAGCATCAGCACATATGGCCACAAGCCTATCTAGAGCGCGCTGGAGTTCCATCTGTGAGGATGTGAGGATGACTAAGTCATCTGCAAAAAGAAAATGACTTACCCTCAACTCTCCCAATGTGAAACATTCCTCGCCTCGACTGCGCTGTAACATCCAGTCCATATATATAATGAAAAGGAGAGGTGACAAAACGCACCCTTGGCGAAGTCCAACGCCCACGGTGAAAGGTGTTGATTTACTACCGTTAACCCGAACACAGCTACTACAGTTTGTGTATAGAGACTGAATGGCCCTCAACAAAGAACCATCAATCCCATACTCCTGCAGAACACTCCAGAGTTTACCTCGAGGAACTCGGTCGTATGCCTTTTCCAAATCTACAAAACAACTGTAGATCGGTTTGGCGTACTCCCAAGCCTTCTCAAGTACCATTCTTAGAGTGACGTAGGTCGGTTGTACTTCTGCCGGGACGAAAACCGCACTGTTTATCCCCCATCCTGGATTCGATCATAGCTCTAGAATGCGCCTCCAACACCTTATCGTAGACTTTACCTGGGAGACTTAAAAGAGATATGCCCCTATAGTTGGAGCACTCTTTCTTGTCCCCCTCTTTGAAGAGAGGGACAATCACCCCAGTCTGCCAATCATCAGGTGTTTCGCCGCGTTCTCAAGCCACCTTAATGACACGAGAGAGCCATAAAACTCCCTCTTTACCCATAGCCTTAAGCATTTCTGGCCGGATTTCATCCACACCGGCGGATTTGCCAACTTTTAGCGATTTAATCGCCAAAATGACTTCCTCCACCGTTGGACTATTCTCCGCCCTACTCAAGTCTACATGTCTGTCACCCTCAGTGCCCTGTTCGGGATTGAGCAGCTCCGAAAAGTGCTCGCTCCATCTGCGCAAGATGTCCACCTCATTGGAAAGCAACACGACATCTTTGGATTTGACTCCTTCGATGGTGTTGTATTTCCTCCCTCTGAGCCGGCGAATGGTTTGCCAGAACACCTTTTTCGCAGATCTATGGTCGCTTTCTAACTTCTCGCCGAACTCCTTCCAAGTCTGCTCTTAAGCTGCTCGCACAGCCAATTTGCAAGTTCTTCGCGCCTCAGTGTACCGGTCACGAGAATCAGAGTTCCCCAAGAGAATCCAGTCTCTGTAGGTCTTCTTCTTCTCTCTGATGGCTTCTTGAACTCCGGGTGTTTTAAACCACGCAGTTCTTTTCTCACCACCAGCCGCCACACCAAGCCGCTTCACCCCACAGACATCACGTGCAGAAGCAATGACAGCTGTTGAAAACAGTCGCCATTCGTCCACTACATGCCATAGAACAGTTGGAATTTGCTCAAACCCTTCGGATATGCGCCGTGCAAAATGTTGCTGCACCTCACTGTTCTGTAGTTTCTCCCACCGTATGCGTGTAACCACTCTTGGTTTCCGCCTTGGCAGAAGATTTACTTTATCAGAAAGATACAGCGTACACAACACCAGGTGATGATCAGTTGACAGTTCAGCCCCTCTCAACACACGAACGTCACAAACCATCCGTTTCACACACGATGGTACCACAAAGAAATCTATCAACGATTTCTGTTGAAGACTCTGACGGTAGCATGTGTATTTATGGATGTCTTTGTGTGGAAAGAAGATGTTCATAATGGACATGCCATTTGCAAAGCAAAAATCCAACATCTTCTCTCCGTTCATGTTTTGATGAGGATCACCGTTCCTCCCAATAACACTCCCCCATGTCGTTACATCCACACCCACGTGAGCATTGAAGTCACCCATCAGAATAAAGGAATCCATCTCAGCCACCCCGTCAAGGGCAGCATCAACTTCATCCAGGAAAGCCGCATACTCTGATTCTAGATTCGGTGCATACACCTGCACTAGAGCCAAAGTTGATCTTTCAAGTTTGAGCTTTAAGATCCCGACTCTCCCTCCTAACGGTATCCACTCCAATACTCTGTCTGCCAGGGACTTGCGAGTATCCCCACTCCCGCCTGTGCAGACATTTGAGGTGCCACTCCCGACAGGAAGAGTTTCCACCCGTCCGAAAGATCCACAGTTCTAGATCCTCTTTGCTTGGTCGAAGAAATGCCTACGATATCTAACCGATATCTGGCAGCTTCCCCAACCAGCTCGAGATCCTTTCCTGTGAGCGATGAGACGTTCCATGTGCCTATCCTAATCCGATGCCGTTGTCCGTTACCTTTTAAACCTCGCACGCACTGGTTAGTGCATGGCGTGATCCCCCTCCCACCCCCTTAGTGGCTCACGAGGCCACTGCCGGGATGCTCGTAGCTGCTTCGGGCTGAGCCCGACCGGCTGCCGAGCGGGACAGGCCGGCCACCAGACGCCCGTATACTGCCACCATTCAGGCCTGGCTCCGAATGGGGCCCTGGCACACCAGGGTAGGCGGTATCCGAGGCTGTCTGTCTTCCTTTTGTCATCCGAGGGGGTTGCGCTTCGTTAGCCAGGCTTGCGGCGTACAATATGCACACCACAAACCTGTTGCCCGCCCCCCACCACGAGGAGGTCAGCTGCATTTAATATCCAATATTTAGAATTCGATCAAGAAAATTTGTCTATTATATCCGCACTCCAGAATACAACATCCAGCAACAGGTAAACGTTCGCCACTACATGTCTCTATACGAGTTGATGGCTTGGTTAATAGATTATCATTGCAACGTAACTGATTAATTTCTTCAAGCGGTAAAACATTTGCTTGTGCACCTGTGTCAATTTGGCAGTCAATTGTTTGCTCCTTTATGTTTAGTGAAGTTATGCAACTGTTTCTTGGTAAAAATCTTGTTCTTTTTAACACTCCCAGGAATAAAGTTTTTGATTCATTCGATTGCGATTGAGAATCTACGTCCATATTTTGGACATAGACAGTTTTTAAATTAATAGACTTTTTAAAGTGACACATTTTTGAGAAATGATTTTTATTTTCGCATTACATATAACGGCATGTTTGAAGCTTTAATGTCCATGTGCGAAATTGTTGCTGCAAATGTTGGAGTCGCCATTGTTGCAATTGGAACATTTGAATTAATTTTTTGTTATTCCTTTAGGCAGTAGGCATTAGACATTTTAATGTTTTTTTTTTGTGATCTTGAAATTTCCCAATTAATTTTTCTATTAACATTTTTTTAAAAGCACATCTGACACCATGTTTGCCAAAAGCCAAAAATCTAGAATGCGAGAAAAAAATCAACTCGCTTGAAGCAAAGGTCAACAACCTGGAGCAACAACTACTACGATTACGATTTTCAACGTTCCTGTCATCAAATCAGACATGTCTCTAAGTGATGTTGCACTTAAATTATTTCGTGAAGGTTTGAGCGTAAACGTTAATGAGACAGATATAGATCAATGTTACTTGAAGAAAATTAAATTATTCAAACCGACAACAAATGGCAATACGACCAGCAAAAATATTTTTTAAGTAAGACTCGTGTCTCATCTATGGAAAGAAAAAATACTTAAAGCAAAGAAAGAAAAAAGAGATAAACTAACCACGAACCTACTCAATACCGAAGCAAGAAAAGAGAAGATGTACGTAAATGAGTGTTTAACTTATGAAACAAGGAAACTATTGAAAACTGCAAAAACAATGAAGACAAAAAAAGGGTACAAATATGTATGGACGATAAATGGGAATGTTTTCATGCGGAAAGAAGAGGGTGATAATTATGTGAGAATAAATTGTGCTGCTGATCTTCTTAGATTATGAATATCAATAGCTCTATCCCACTCTCTCATTCAAATGTATGTACATTCCCAATTCACTCAAATAGTACTGTAGAATATTGTTTTTGTTTGCATCAGAATATACGAAGCTTGAGAAATCATTTTTAAATTTTTTTAGCTCATCTTGAGTCTATGTCGAATTTGCCTGTTGTTACCGTCCTGAGTGAAATTTGGATTTATGTTAATGAAGTAGATTTGTATAAAATAGAAGTTACACTTTCTTCTCAAATTGTAATGAGTCTTATTCTGCCGGAGGTGTTGCCGTTTATGTGAAAAATGGATTAATTTGTGATTGTTCGTGCATCAATTTATCAAGTGCTGACGTACTTAAGTTATCGTTTAAGTTTGAAGATATTGATTATTCTTTCTTTATTGTTTACACGGTTTTCCAATATTCTCAGCTTAACTTCATCTAAATATTTAGTTGTTTTAGGAGATATCAATATTGATATTCTTAATGAATCTAATGTTGATGCGGAGAATTACTTATTGGCTATGGCTTCGAATGGTCTTAAGAGTTTGATAAATGAACCTACCCACTCAACCGTTTCTTCTAAGAGTTGTATTGATCACTTATTTATTAGATCTCACAAAAATAATAAAAAAACATTTTAGTGGTAAAGTACATGATTTGAAGATGACAGATCATAATATGATAACACAAAATTATACTTCTAATCGTTCTGAAAATATTGAATCTGCTTGTGGAATAGTAATATATTCTGTGAATTTTAATAAATTAAAAGAACTTTTAACTTTTGAATGTTGGGAATCAGTTTACTGCGAAAATAATCCTTCCATTGCTTTTGATTTATTTATTGAAATTATTCAAAAGCATATCAAATCGAGTACTTTAGTAAGAAATCGTCCAGGTAAAAAGAAATATTTAAAACCTTGGATGATAGTCTTCTTAATAAGATAAAGAAAAAAAGAACTTTGTATTTAAAATGTAAAAAAACATCAAAGTAAACTTAAGAGACATTATGTTAGGTTAGGTTGAAGTGGCTGACTGTAGATAACAGTCACACTTAGGCCAATTTAGGCCCATTGTGATACCACGCGGATCTTATGTTACTTATCTGAAAAACCATTTAGTGCTTTCAACGAAGCTCTTTAATTGATTAATGCCGACGTTGTGCAATTCGCTCAAGTCCTTAAAGAAGTAGGCTTTTTTTTTTTTTTTTTCATTTTTATTAGGACTGTATTTCAACCTTACTTGCTAGACAAAAATGACTAAAACTAGCTTAACTAACTTGTTATGACCTATCTTAAGACTTAATTATGTCCTTCGACTTATCCTACAATTATTGCTAAGACAAGGAACAATTAATACTAAGAAAATTTGCTTTAAAAAAACTTAGTAAAAGAACATTTTTTTTTGTTTTCTTACATTCTACATAAAACTTAAAACTACCTTACAATAAATCTTAATCTGCATTTCCCCTTTTTTTTCATATATATTCCTAACCTACCTTAAACTAAACACTTAAGAACTATGTAAGACCTACCCCGGATCGAAAGGGATCGACGAGAGAGCTCGCTCTTTTAACCACCAAAACTGCTTGTGTTGCTTGCTCACATCTTTAACATCTCGGCTGGATACCGATCTACTAAAGCGGAGAAGCTCCTCAGTGCTCTGCACGACGTCTCGGCTGTAGTTAAGTCGCCCATCCACAGTTGTCCGAGCAATGTGGAAGATTAACGGAACTGCATCTTTATCCTGGATCAGACCTGCCTGGTCGAAGTAAAGGCATGCTCCTGGGGGGACGAAGCCATTAAGGCGCACCCTCTCATGGTACACGTAATTGGGGTAGTAAGCCCCTGAAATCAGGTTGTTCGTCGAGATAATTGCTCTTGCAATGTGCCTACATCTTGATTAAAAAGTTGTCTACTCTTATCAGGTTCGCACTGTTGTATAGGATCTCATTAGGATAGAAATTTTTGTACTGGGACTCTGGTGTTCTGTAAAGGTGAAGGCAAGCTCTAAGACAAGCCCTCTCAAACTCCCGAATCCTTTCCATCAAACTTGCTCCCACATTGAACCACACGGGACAGCCATAAGCAAGCATCGGCCAAATAAGGGCCATGTAGCAGATTACCTTCACTCTCGCATCGAGTTGGCTGTTGCGAAACAGTCTCTTTGTAAGAGCGAAAGCCCCTCGAGCTCTGGCCAGAGCAGCATCTATATGTTTGTTAAAATATAGATATTGATCTAGCCAAATCCCTAGGTATCTGACTACAGTCTGATTCGCTAGTGGCTGCCCATGTTGTCCAACAACTGAGAACTTTCGCCAATTCTGTTTAGTATCCGCCGAGGCCTTTCTCAACGGCGTTCTGAATAAGATGGTATCAGACTTCTGGAGGTTGATAACCAACTTCCAGTCGTCACAAAATCGCTGAATTTTCTCGTAGTCACTTTGCAAGAGTGTTACAATGATCTCAATTTTAGGACCTGATCTGTACGCAATCAGATCGTCGGCATACGCTATCGAGTGCTGAAGAGATCCTATCAGATCAGCTGTGTAAATATTGAAGAGTATCGGCGAATTGACCGCACCCTGTTGCAGATCATTTTTAATGTCAAACGTTCCCACAGAAACTACATCGCAATTTTTAACGATGAACCTTCTGTTGGATAGCATATTAAGCAACGTGTACAGTAGTGGTTTGCTTATACCCAATCTGTTCAATTTATAGAAGAGCCCTTCCAACCATACGGTATCGAAGGCCTTTTCCAAGTCGATCAGTAGGGCACCCGTGCACTGCATCTTGTTTTTATTCCATTGTATGTCCGACACCAGTTTCGACGCGGCATGTATTGTATCATGCCCCGCCTTGAAACCGAATTGGTTATCCGGAACTATATTATTGTGCTCAACCCATTTGATCAAAGTTCTATTAATGACTTTTTCGAATACCTTGCTGATATTCGGAAGGAGACTTATGGACCGGAGATTTGCTGGATTGGATGCATCCTTTTCCCTCTTGCGAATCGGTTGTACCACTGCTGTTTTCCAATGCTCTGGAAAGTGCACATTATTCAGAGCATTGTTAAATAATATGGTGTAAATTTCCACCGCTACTGGAGGAAGATGTCTTAAAACAATGTTCGATATTCGATCGATTCCCACTGACTTCTTCTTCTTTAATGTTTCGAAGATCGTTTGCAGTTCCGTCTTCGGTACGAACGGGGGATGAATCCCTTCATTGGCGATGGCATTAAGTGCCAAATTATCGTCATCGAACAAGGTAAAACCAGAGTTCTCTGATCGCCAGTGCTCGATTTCGTACCGAAGGTGATGGTTGACCTCAAGGACTCTATTCTCCAGGTCGCGGTTCGGGCGAATGCTAGCATTTACCTTGTACACGTCCTCGAAAATAGCTCCTATCGCCTCCATCTTCTTTTGCGGATCTTCGATCACAAAAAAGTCATCATCGGCAGCGTCCCTAGTGTCTATACCTGCTGCTGTGAGTAATTGTTCATTGTCCGTTGTTCGGGATATCTTCAGACACGGAAGTTCGTTGGCATCCTTCCTCCGAAATATTTTATTAATCTGGGGGAACATACTCGGGTTATCAGATTTGATAGCCCGAATCTTATTTCCCCAGTGCAAATTGGCTGACCGCCTATAATTTGCTTTAATTAATTCATTCATACATTCATCTTTATTTAATGTAGCCAAAGTTTTACATTTCAAATTTCAAATAATTAATTTTTTTAGAGATTTAGGATTCTGTGAACCTTTACAACTAAGATATAATACTATATAATAACATATGTTTACAAAGGTATTTTATTCTATTCGAGGGAAAACTACAAACAAAAACCCTCGCGTGACTGATACTTAAAGCTAATATTGCAATTTCCCGTCGGCTGTTCAGTTATACTCTATTAATACTAAGTTGGGTTATAAGTTCATTATCAGAAAAGGTACAATTTTCATAAAAAGATGTTTTGTACTTATCAATAAGGAAATCTAACAAGCTGACATAAGCTTTGTCATGAAGTTTTCTTGTCGAGTAGTACCGTGGAAGATTTAACATCATTTTTAACAATTTATTTTGGCATCTTTGTAATTTTAACCTGTGAGATTTTGCGCAATCGCCCCAGACAGGAGCTCCGTACGACAGAATGGCTTGGAAGATTGTCTTATAGATCAAGAGTTTATTGTCAAAGCAAAGTTTTGACTTCCTGCAAATAAGAAGATAGAGAATTCTTATTAATTTATTTACTTTATTAATAGTAGTGGATACATGTTTTTCAAAATTGAGTTTCTTATCTAAAATTATACCCAAGTATGCAGTTTTCTGCCCAATTAATGTCTAATGAACATTGAAGAGTTTGTGAATTAATGCATCATGCCAAACCGTGTCAAATGCATTTTCAATATCAAGCAAAACAAGCCCAGTAGACTCTTTCGAATTAAGTTTTTCGGATACCAGATTTTTGATTCGGACTACTTGATGGTTCGTATTATGTCTCTTTCTGAAACCGAATTGAAAGTTATGGATAATGTTTTTGTCGGTTAAAATTATATCAACTTTTTCTTTAATGATTTTTTCGAATAGTTTGCTTATGGAACTAAGCAAGCTAATTGGTCTGTAGCTATCGGGGTTTTCTTTGGGTTTACCAGGTTTTGGAATAGGTACAACCAGAGCTGTTTTCCACTGTACAGGAAAGTAACACAATCTAAGGCATGAATTGAAAATAAGAGTTAAATAATTGATTGCTTTGGGAGGGATTTCCTTAAGCAACCTATTGTTGATTTTATTTAGGCCAGCTGATTTTTTTGGTTTAGAAGCTTTAATCAATTCTTTAACTTTGGTAGTTGATACGAGATAAGATTCGTCCAAGAAAACGGGCGAATTGGCTAAAGTAGTTTTTGTGGAAAGTACTTCAGATGTAGTATTTGCATCACTTAAGTGGTCTGATACTGTGTGGTTTTTGCTGAAAGTAGAAGCTAAGAGATCAGCCTTCTCTTTAGGGGAGACATAGAGATTTGTATCATCTCTGAGCGAGGGGATATTGTTCCCCCTTTTTTTAAGGATTTTGGAGACTTCCCAAAATGGTTTTTTTTTTTTTTTTTTTTCCTCTTGTACAACCCTGCCGTAAAGGCTGCGACACTGCGACCTAAAAAGATCTATTGTATCGACGGGCTGGAGTTAATCCAAAAGATTTACCACTTTCCTTATAAAAGATAGTATATCTTTTGTAGTGGAGTTTTTCAATTCCACTGAAGTCAGTATTTCCCTGTGGAGAATACGTTTCCTTAACCAATGTAGTGCCGGACATTCACATAAGATGTGCTGAGATGTTTCGTCTTCTTCAAGACAGAACCTACATTCCGTGTTTTGACACAAGTTCATTTTGTTAAGGTGGTAATACAAGCCGCAGTGGCCAGTAAGAAAGCCCGTTAGCTTTCTTATGCTCTCCTTATCTAAGCTAAGGATTTCCTTGTAGGAATAGGGTCTGATTAATTTTTTGGATTGCCTGAGACCTGACCCATTGGTCCAATGATCTAGGCGAAGTTTGTTTTCCCATTCATTAATCAGCGCTGCAGCCGTCGACCAATTGACACTGCAGTATGGTTCAGGGCCTATGAACGCAGTACTTGAACCCGCTCTAGCGAGTTCATCTGCTGATTCGTTACCTGTAATCCCTTTGTGCCCAGGGACCCAACCAAGTTTCACTTTGTTGTGTTTGGCTAGGGATTGCAGAGCATCGTGGCAACATTTGACGGCCTTAGAGTCTATTTGACTGGACGATAAGGCCTTAAGTGCTGCCTGGCTATCAGAAAAGATTTGTATAATTGCGCCCTTGATACCTTTACCAAGATTATGTCTCGCGCAGATCTCAATGGCATGGATTTCGGCTTGGAACACAGTGGGACTAGACCCCATCGGTACAGAGATCCCAGTGTTGGGTCCACAGACACCAGCTCCGACTCCAGAATCCATTTTCGATCCATCTGTGTACCAAACTAGACTTCTGGGGTCTAGTGTTGGGGCACCATTGGACCAGTCTACCCGGTCCAATATTTCAACTTCAAATAACCTGCCGAAACAGTTCTGCCTGACCATAGTGTCCGGCATTGTACAAAACATGTCTCTATTAGGGATTGAGTTGAGTATCCTAAGGTGACCCACTAGGTCACCTGGTTTGAATTGATATTCTAGCTGCAGTTTAATGGCATAAGTGGCAGCTATCTTCCTAACGAAGATGGGTAAAGGTGTCAGCCCGATAATAGCTTCGAGAGCTGTTGTGGGGCAGGTGCGCATGGCACCTGTTATGCCAAGACAGGCAACCCTTTGCAGTTTTTGCAGTTTGTTTGCCGATGACTGTTGAAGGGTTTTTGGCCACCATACGATGGCCGCATATGTGATAATGGGTCTCGCCATCATTGTGTACAACCAATGAATAATTTTGGGAGAGAGACCCCAAGTCCTACCGTAAAGACATCTACTGGCCCACAGTGCTCTGGTAGCTCGCTCTATGGCGGACTTAATATGTGAATTCCAGTTAAGTCGTCTGTCCAGGATTACTCCGAGATATTTTACCTCGCTGGAATAAACTAGTGTGGTGTTGCCGATTATTATGGGTTCAAGGTTGATACGAGTCCTCCTTGAGAAGGGCACTAGAACGGTCTTGCAGGGATTGATCGATAAACCCTCTGCGTTGCACCATTCCACGACTTGTAGTAGCGCACTTTGCATCATATTGCAAATAGTCGTATCGTGCTTACCCCTTATAACAATCGCCAGGTCATCAGCATAACCAATTGTGGTGTAGCCTGATCCTTGAAGATCTACTAACAGTTTGTCGATAACTAGTGACCATAATAAGGAGGAAAGAACCCCCCCTTGTGGGCAACCTTTTGCCGCGGTTACAGAAACCGACACTCCTCCGGAAGAAGATGTAATCGAACGACTTTCCAACATGGCTCTGATCCATTTGTTAGTCGATTCTTCGATACCTCTGCTACTGATCGCTCTTGCGATCGAGTCGTAGCCAGTGTTATCGAAAGCGCCCTCAATGTCGAATAATGCACATAGGGCTATTTCTTTAGAAGCAAGTTCACCTTCTACCTTCCCAAAATGGTTTACTAGATTTATCAAAAGAAGAAAGAAGGTTATTCCAGTGTAAATTTTTGTAAGCCGCGATCTCGTCTTTTATTGCGTTGTTTAGGAATTTCACACTGTGAAGAAAGCATTCGTATCGGTAACGAAACCATTTTCTTCTTTCAGAATTCCTTAGTCTAATCAATAATAGGATATTATCAGGGAGTAAAGTGTGTGCATTTTTCAAATGACATTTAGGAATTGCGTGTTCAGCTGCTCTAGAAATTGTTTTTATAAAAGTCTCGCTTAATGCATCCACTTGTTCAGGGCTTTGCACAGAGTTAGCCTCAAATTCAATGTGATTAAGACTGTTGTTTATCAATGATCTGAATGAATTCCAGTTGGCGGCAGAATATCTATAATTCATAGGGGTCTTATTTGAGGGGCCAATGTTGTTTACAGTAATAGAAACTGGGAGGTGATCGGACCCAAGATTGTTATGCGTTCTGTGCAAAAGGTAGGAATATTTGTGAAGAATAAATCGAGAGTTGACGGATTTTTGGAAAGAGATGTTGAGACGTAAGTATGGTTTAGTGGGTAGAGTATTGAAAGGCTAAAGTTAGACTCTACTGTGTCATGTAGGACATTACCCCAGCAGTTTGATCTTAAACAAGACCATAGCTGATGGCGACTATTGAGGTCTCCACCACCAACAATTATTTTCGTGTTCGATCTGAAAATTTTTTTTAAATCTCCTTTAAAGTGGGCTATTTTCTCAACGCTTCTTTTTCCTCCAGGGAAAGAGCAGAAAAAATACTCAACTTCGAATCATCTAATAAGGTAATATCAATTCCAATTACTTCAAGCACCTTGAGATGGCTACAGGGACGGACAGTGTGTTCAATACCTTTTCTGACAACAATGGCAACTCCGCCACCTATTGTATGAGTTCTGTCCAGGCGATAGCACAAAAAAATTGGATGCGAAAATGATTTTGACTCATTAAGCCAAGTCTCAGTTACAAGCGCAATGTCAGCTTTTACATTCATTAAAAAATTGAAGAATTCGAGTTGTTTCTTATTGATGCCTCTGGCATTCCAAGTAATAATATTGAGTGAATTACTTAACATGTTTGTTTGCATATACATATTTAATAGCTAGCGAAGTAATAACATTAAACTGATCAGCTCTTGAGTTACAATTATTTAATTTCTCTAAAACTTCATTTAAGAGAGAATTTATCTCTTCAATGGAGAACAAATCACTATTATCGTTTGATTTGCGCTCTGGGAGTACATTATTCGGTGATTGTTGTGAGCGACCCCATGTCGGTGCTCGCTGTTACTTGAATGTTGGAGAAGTGTGTTGAACGTGTTTTGGACCCTGCGAAGATGAGTGCACTGAAATATGATTTTTGGGAGTTGGTAGTGATGGGAAGTGGGAAAGAGAAAAACGATCCAATTGTAATTGCTGAGTAGTAGACTGTGAGTGTGATGCATGACTATTAACATTGTTTCTCCGATTTGAAGAGAGTCTTTGCCTTATGTCCAGGTATTGTTGGCGACTAGGGCAGCTTGGATCGGATGATTTGTGAGGTCCATTGCAATTTTCGCAGCGGATGGTCTCATTAGTTTTGCAGTCAGATGTTTTGTGGTTGCCAGAGCAGACAGCACAGAGACTCTTGATGTGGCAATGCATGGAACCATGTCCATAAAGTTGGCAATTATAACATTGCGTTACCTTACCAGAATTATTTTTTTTGTAGTACCAGCGGATGATAATTTTAAATAAACTAGGAATATTTCGCTTAAATTCATTTAACTTAACAGTGCCACGTTCAATGTACACAATATATAAATAGTGTTTATTATGTGACACATTGGAATTTATGGATATAGTTTTAACATCCATGCATTTGATACCACGTGAAATTAGTTCATTTTAAATGGCACTGTTACTAACCGCGTCTAATCCCGAAATTATTACCTTTAAAGGCCTAGTATCCTTTGAGGAATGTGAAAAGAATTCAATTTTTAAGCGCACTAATTCATTTTTAATTTCTTTTTATAAGTTTCCAAGTTGGGAGAGATGTTTTTTTGTCCAAGTGAAATATTTTTTATTAAATAATCTTCCACATTTATGCTGTCTAGTACGTCCCGCACTTTATCACTAGTTGTTTTTAAAACCACTATCGGTGGTATACTTGTTTAAATGACGTTGGAACGTTCATTTATATTCACTTCATCATCTGGATCTGGATCATCAATTTGATTATCAAGTAGGGAATAATAGTTTTCACTAGCCATGTTTGACTTGGGATGTGCACTACTGTCGTCGTTTGAATATATTTCGGGTGGGCGAACCTCACCACCCTCAGAATCAAAACGCGCCCGTTTTCGAATTATTTTTATTGGTTTGATTTCGCACGAAAGGAAAACACGTCTGAACACAGTGACAACTCAATAAAGAGTGACTTTAATTAATATTTGGAGGTTTAAAGAAGTAGGCTCCAAGGTGTTTCATTCTGCGAGAGGAGAGAGCGCTACAAGTGCAGAGAAGATGCATTATGCTTTCTTCTTCTTCTTCATCTCTGCAGCTTCTGCAAAAATCATTATGAGGGAGTCCCATTCTTAAGGCGTGAGTGCCAATGGCACAGTGTCCTGTGATAACGCCAATGAGAATCCTTAGGGATGACCTGCTCATTCTAAGAAGATAGAGTGAACGTTTTAGATCAAATTTAGGCCAGATTTGCTTTGTAATGAGGCACGTAGTGCCATCTGACCATCTTGAGTTGGTGTTTTTAATGGTATGATTCTTTAAAAGAAGTTTAGCTGTAGCGAATGCCATAGGCGGAAGATCTCCACTAGGGAGGTTTGTGGAGATCGTATCGCTCCTGGCGAGATAATCAGCTTCACAATTCCTTGGAATGTCACTATGTCCCGGCACCCATATGAGGTGAATATTAAAATGCTCAGCCATCTCGTTAAGAGATAGCCGACTCTTAGAGAGAAAGGTGACTGAGTTCAGGGATTTGATTGCTGCCTGGCTGTCTGAACAGATGGTGATGTCCTTCTTGGATATCACGTTGTTCTTGAGCCAAGACAGAGCTTCTTTTATTGCCATCGTCTCAGCCTGGAAGGTGGAGGGATATCCTTGAAGTAGACACCTATTCCTACTCCCTCGTCCGTCTTGGATCCATCTGTGAAAATACGCCACCGTCCAGCGACTCCCAGTCTGACCTGGGGGGTATGCTGGTAGAGAAGTTTTTCTCAAAGACAAGATGAGGCAGTAGGAGGTCGGTGTCGTGCGGTAGATACTCGAGGTTACCTAGAATGGTGGAATGACCTGTATGGTGCTTATTCCACAGGTGTAGTGTTCCGAGTTTTACCGCTGTGCAAGCTGCTACTTGTCTGGCAAACAAGTCAAGTGGAGGGAGATACAGTAAAATATTTAGTGCATGGTGTCGTCCTTAGCACCCCACTGATGTATGTACTTGCAGTTCTTTGCACGCGGTTAAGAAGGTTGCGGTTGACGGCTGTGCCAAGAGCTGTCCACCATACTGAGACTCCATAAAGTAGGATTGGTCTGACTACGGCTGTATACAGCCAGTATGCTATTCGAGGCTGAAGGCCCCATTTACATCCGATTGCTTTTTTGCAGCAATAGAGCGAGTGGTAGATTTCTTAATACGCTCCATAATGTTGGACTTCCAGCTTTGGTTTCGATCTATGATGAGACCCAGGAATTTGGATCTGTGAGCGTAAGTTTTACGCCACACAATGAGGGAGGGTCAAAGGGGGGAATTTTATATTTCCTCGTGAAGAGTATTAGTTCCGTTTTTTGCGGATTAACTCCAAGACCGCATGCACTGGTCCATGAGGTTAGTCTTTGGAAGGCATGCTGCATGATGTCCCTAAATGTCGAGACAAATTTTCCGGAAACTGCAATAGCAACATCATCCACATAGGCAATCGCCCTGCATCCTGCCTCCTCTAAGTTCAGTAGCAGTTCATTGACCACAACATTCCATAGAAGAGGAGAGAGTACACCACCTTGCGGGGTTCCTGTATTAACTGTTCTGCGGACATTAGATTCACCGAGTTTAGAGTTTATTACTCTGCTAACAAGTAGCTGGTGAATAAAAGCCACAAGGGACTTTTCAATAGCGAGATTGTGAAGCGCTAAGGTAATTGCCTCGGGCGTGATATTGTTTAACGCTCCTTCAATGTCAAGGAAAGCTACCAGGGTAAATTCCTTGTATGTTAGTTATTTTTCAATCGTACCTATGAGGATGTATAGAGCTGTCTCCACTGACTTACCCTTATTGTACGCATGCTGAGCATGCGAGAGTCTGCCATACGCAATACTGCTTCTGATGTGGTGATCAATCAGCTTCTCGAGTGTCTTTAGGAGAAAAGAAAAGAGGCTGATAGGTCTAAGGTCGTTAGGCTTGTTGTGTGAGGATTTGCCGGTCTTGGGAATGAAGATTACTGTAACCTCCTTCCAAGACCTGGGGACATATAGTAAATCTAGACAAGCTTGGTAGATACTTGTCAGCCAGGGGAGAATGAGATCTGCAACTGCTTGGAGCTCTGCAGGCATAATGCAATCAGGGCCAGCTGATTTATATGGTTTAAAATTATTTAGTGCCCACTTAAGAGGGCTACAAGAGGATCTGGTTGGTGTACTGCCAGGACAGATTGATCTAGCAGCTAGACTTCCCGGGAAGTGGGTGTCCACAAGAAGGTTTAGGGTGTCTAGACTGGAAAATGTCCGGGTACCATCCGATTTTTGTAGAAAGCTGGGTGCTTTCGGGAGCGATGCTAAAACTTTCCTCAGCCTGGAGGCTTCAGAAACTTCTTAAATTTTTCCGCAGAAGAGTCTCCAAGACACGCGCTTGGCTCTTCTTAGTTCAATTTTGAAGGTGTTGAGAGAACTTTTGTAGGTTTCCCAATCAACAGCATCTCGGGTGCGTTTCGCTTTGTTGAATGATCTCCTGCTTTCCTTGCACAACTTGTCCAGTTCCCGATTCCACCATGGTGGTTTCGACTTGCCCTTAGGCTTGCTGATAGGGCAGGAAATAGACAGCGCGTGGTTAAGGATTTTTGTGAGCCTCTCCACAGAAGTGTCGAGGTCGGCAGGACAGTTGGGGATGGAGAAAGGTGTATCAGTTAGAATTGCCGATACAGTTTCTCTGTATTTATCCCAGTTGGTCTTTCGGTGATTTCTGAAAGATATTTGTGAACGAGGCGATCTTGCTACATCGAAGGTGATATAGAGATGATCAGAGAAGGAGTGGTCACGAGAGACCTTCCAGTTTTTGATGCTGTCAGCAATAGAGTCAGAAGTCAGGGTGATGTCGAGCACCTCCTGTCTGTTTTTTGTAATAAAGGTGGGTTCGCAACCTGAGTTGCATACTACTAAATTGTTGTTCAGAATGTAGTCAAAGATGAACTCACCTCTATCATTGATGTCCGTGCTCCCCCAGATTGTGTGATGCGCGTTTGCATCACATCCCAGAATGAGCGCGGTCTTAGCTCTCTCCGCATTAGCGATCGTCCTCTTGATGTACGCCGATATTACCGAGAATTTTTCTGTGCCTAATTCTAGGCAAACGGCGACTGAATCCAGATCGCTGTAATTGGAGAGAAGAAAGGCATTTAGCGAGCTCTTCACAAGAATGCAGGTTCTGGGCTTACCTCCATTTCTCATGAAGAAGAGATTGTAGTTGGGAGTCCTAAGTCCACACACTTGGTCATTGACGACCCAGGGTTCTTGGACTAGGACAATATCTTCTCCGTAGGTGTTGAGACGGAGAAGTAGAGCGGCCGAAGCCGAAATGGAATGGTGGTTTTTTTGCTTTGGACTATCCGAAGCAGCGCCATCGGGTAGTCCTCCTTCTACCAAGGTGGTGTTTAAATCGTCGTCAAGATCGATCTCAAAAAGAGAGTCTTGGCTGTTAGGCGGGGTACTTGTGAGTTCGAGATCAGAGAAGTTGATACAATTAACATCCTCATCTCGAGCCTCTGGATCTGATGAGGGCTCTGGAGTGCCCTCTCTCTCCCCCTCATCCTCCATGGGAGCCAAAGAGGTTGACGGGATAGCTCCCGTTTTGGCGATGGAAGATGAAGTGGAGGGAGACGGCTCCACCGCGGCCGAGCATCCCCCCTCCTCCTCAGTGGCTGCGGCCGGTGTATTACCGGCTGGTTTAGCAGACGATGAAGTGAAGGGAGAGTGATCAACCATCGCAGAGTCCTCCCATCCTTTTTATACACCCTCAGCGTAACACAAGTGAAGCCATAATGAATGACTCCACTAGATTTCGTGAGGGGGGCGAGCGACTCCTTATTGATGAAAATAGTAGCCGCTCGCGTGTCACCCTTGGGATCCTCCAGTTTCACGATCTTCCAGTCGTGAGTTGGAAGATCCGGGTTACAAACCTGGATGAATTTGAGGATGGTGGGAGCATCGGAGGGGATGAGCGGTAACCAGGTACGAGTCCTGGGCCTACTAGGGATATTATCCTTAGTCACGACATCAAGCCGTGCCCCCTCCCATACTTCCCCCAATTTGAGGATGGTTGATCTGAAAAGATCAGCCGATCGTAGGTCCCCGAAGGACAACAACTTAATTCGGCCTTGGTACCATCCAGCATCGAGCCCATCAGGTGCCAGGCCTCCGCTTTCCTGCACAAGGCTGGGGTAGAAGTTATTCAAACCTCGTTCAATTTTCCTCCAATTGGAGGTCGAAATGCTGCCATCGACGTCGCTTTTGTCTATTACGGCGTAAGTGAGGTTGTCTTTGACTACCTCACTATACGGCCTATTGAGCCTATTGGCATTAGAGGATCCTCCGGCAGTTTTTGACCTTTTGGGCTCGGAGGTTGAAGAGTCGGCCGATCTGGCACGCTTAGCTTTCGATGGCTCGGGGGCATTCGCGCTATCGCTTTCGATGCTTTTAGCTACTTTGGTTGCTCAAGCTAGCGAGCGTTTCTTTTGCTCCAAAACCCGGGCTGCAGTATTCCGCTCCCTATGTTTCCTTGTAGAAAGGCCAATGGCCTTTGAGGAGGCAGCGGTACTGCGGGCGTTGTTTGGATCCGAGATGGATCTAGAGGGCTCCACGCGGCTATTGGCGAGCCTAGCCGAAATTGGCTTGGTCGCCAGCACCGGACTCATTTTTATTTTTTTTGAAATGGGGTTTTTTAGAAGAGGACATTTGGTCCCACGAGTGGCGGAGAAGGGGAGGTCCGGCTGCGCAGAGATCCGCAATACGCAGCTAAGGCTGATTGATCCGAAAGGTAAGGTATTTCGGATACTCCGTTAGCGACTGGGCTTTAGTTTAGGGTGGGCCCCCAGCCAGGCTGATCCTCGGCACGGAACGGTTGACACCTTGATCCGGCCCACAGGAGAGGGAGAGAGTAAGGGAAGAAGGAAGGGGGAGGGAGGAATTAGGACTGGTTGCATCTTAGCTTCGGGTCTCATCATAGAGAATAAATTCTCAAGAGTCTTTGACCTTTACTAAGCCTTCGCACAGCGTCAAGGTGTGCAACCGCGCGAAGGAGAGACATTATGTTAATTTTTGTAAGTCTGTGAATAAAGAAATCGAGGACACTCGCAACAACTTTTATGGTGATATGTTTACAAGAGCTAAAGGTTAAAAGTGGCGTTAAGATTGATAGCATTGAAGTGGGAAGAATCATGGAATCGGATCTTGAAAATATTACTAATCATTTAAACGAGTATTACACAGAAGTTTCTGAGAAATTGAAACCTAGCTTTGATGCTTGTATAACCTGTAACTGTTCCTCTTCTTCTGATGTGCCGAAGTCATACCCCTTTTTAAAAAAGGAAATGGACATATTTTTTCTAATTATAGACCAATATCACTTCTTTCAACATTTTCCAAAATTTTTGAAAAATTGATAAAATCTCGAATTGTTTCTTTTTTGGACAGATCTAACTACCTTAGAATCAGTTTAGTTTCAGACCAAGCTTGTCTACTGAGGACGCCATCTTAAGAGTATGCAGTCAGTTACATGGAAGCTTAAATAGTAACCATTCAACAGTTGGCCTTTTTATTGATATGACTAAAGCTTTCGATCTGGTGAACCACGATCTCTTACTAAGTAAACTTTCCAATATTGGTTTTCGGGGAAATATTTTTCATTGGCTTAGTTCTTACCTAATAAATAGAACACAGAAAGTAACAATAATTGGCTTCTCAAGTGCATCCAGGTTATTAAAGAAGAGTGTTCCACAGGGTTCTGTTCTTGGACCATTGTTTTTCCTATTTTATATAAATTCTATTTTCAAACTCAAGTTAAATGGCACTCTAAAAGCTTTTGCGCACTATAAAGTTTTTACATATGGATATGGAACCATTTTCGAAAGTATTGTATCGATAAACGAAGATCTAGAAGCGTTGCGTTTGTGGTTTAACTATCATAAATTAATTATAAGCGATAAAACAAAACTGGTTTGCGTTAAGGTATCTGGTAACAGCTAATATGATTTCAATCTATGGTTCCATGCTTATGATCGTAAACAGTTCTCTTTACCCATACATAAATGTGGAAATAGTAATTTTTTTGCTGATTTACCTTGCACAGAAAACTGCTTCAAGATCGAATCAGTTCTTAGATCTTAGTACTTAGGTGTAGTAATTGATTTTAACTTAAACTGGAACGACCACATTAAAATGCTTAAAAATTATTTGCTGATGATCACACGCAAAATGTACCTATTAAAACCCTTTTGTTCTCAAAAAGTTGTGTCAAAGATTTATTATGGTCTTGCACAATCAGAATTACAATATGGTATAACAAGTTGGGGGGGTTCGTATGCCAATACATTTAGTCCTCTATTTACTGCTCAAAAGCATTTAATAGGAATTATTTCAAATAGAAATCGTCCAGCTGGTAGTTGGCCCTTATTTAAAATCCTATGTTTAAAGTTTTAAGAGAGTTCTTCAAGCAAAGCGGTAATATTCCAACTAGAAATATACAAATGTACAATTTACGTGTAAACAATATGTGTTTAGTAAATGTACCTTTTGCACATAGAACACATTTTTCTCATTTTTATATATATACGGCACCACTTTTATTCAATAATTTGTCTCTGTTTATAAGAGAGACTTTTCGACATTCAAATTTCACGAAAGATGTTGAAAACTGGCTATTCACCTTGAGCTATGAATATATTGAATAATTTTTTTAACTCTATCTTTTTCATCAGCAACACAATTTTATGCACATCTTTCAATGCTATTTTATTTATGAATTGTTTTTTTTATATTTACCTTAAAATCTTTTTTTTCTTCTTTATTAAATTAAAAAAAAAAATGTTAATCTAAATTTTACTGACTGTCACCCCACATTAGATTCTAGTTTGAAAATTAAAATTTTTGAAGTGTCCTTCAACACTAACTTCTGTTAAAGAATGATCACTAATATTTATTCAACTTTTTGTTATTAGTTTTAAATTTATAAATTATTTGAATAATATATTGTTAGATATGTATGTTTTAAATGAAAGGACTTGTATTTCTATTTGTCCGTCTACTTTATTTGAAGGATGACCCACGACTTAATTAATTAATTCTAACTTAACGCTAAGTATAAATTATTAATGAGAGAGAAGGAGGGAGATGACAATACTTCATACAATAGAAGGTATGTTAAAAACTTCGCTGAGGTAAATAATCTCACCCAGCTTGTAAATGAGCCTACATGAATACCTGACATTGCAGATCATTCCGTCAACACATTGGACTGTTTCTCTCCTCTCATCCTGAGAAATATACTATTGATATATTGTCGCCTCTAGGCTCGTCTGACCACTGTGTTGTATCAGCTAATTTCTCATCCTCACTCCAAACAGTTAGACAATATATTCCCAAATGAACAGTATGGCTATACGAGAAAATCAATTGGAGCGGAATTAACAACAAAAAAACAACCCTTCTGAGGAAAACCCGAATAAGTTAAAACGGGCCAGAAATGACTGCAATGTGTTAATTAGACGTGTTGATCAAAAGTTGAGGCAGGAAGTGCTACAATGTCCCAAGGGAAGCAAAAACTTTTGGTCATTTGTAATAAACATTAAGAATTCACCCTCGTCTTGTAGCCCCATGCTCATTTACAATGATATCCCAGCTGTCAGCTCCTTGGACAAAGCCAATCTACTTGCTGCCAGTTTTGCATCTTAATGTTCATAAATCCGCTAGCGCGGATGGTATTTCCCCAATTCTTTTGAAGAGGTGTTCTTCGTCCCTGCCAAAACCACTGCGTAAGCTTCTCCATCTGTCCTACTCTTCTGGTCTCTTTCCAAGCAGGTAGAAAACAGCATTTATCCACCCCGTGCCTAAAAAAGACGAACATTCGTCACCCACCTCATACCGACCAATAGCACTTACGTCCCTTCTTTCTAAGGTCATGGAAACGCTGATAAACCATCAGCTTATGAAATATCTTGAATCGTGGAAGCTTCTTAATGAACGGCAGTACGGTTTCCGCAGCAACAGGTCCAATGGTCCACTGATGGTATATCTCACCAAAAAGTGGAACCAATCTTTGCACAATGCAGGAGAAAGCAAGATCGTTGCCCTTGATATTTCTAAGGCTCTCTTGTCGATAAATCTCTTCTTCTATGGATTAGAAATTACCTTTCGAACCGTTCAATTCAAGTTGTTTTGGATGGGTTCAAGTCTGATTTTTACCAAATTAATGCTGATGTTCCACAGGGCTCAATTTTATCTTCGACACTCTTTCTCATTTTAATAAACGATCTCTTTTCTGCTACTTCTAATCCAATTCACTTCTTCGTTGATAACAGTGCTTTCATATTCGTTCCAAACCTCACGTTCCTGCTTTTCGGCCGTAGAATTGGGGAGGCAGCGTATGTTAAGTACATTAAATTAAATAAAAATTAAATTGGGGTAAAAACAAGGGAGTGGAATTTAATGCTTCCAAAACTCAGCGCTGTCTATGGTCACTTAAACGATCCACAAATAATCAGCCATTATCCCTGAATGGCACTTGCATCGAAGAGACTGACAAACTTTCCATCGTCGGTATGCTTATCAACTCAACACTTAGTTGGACTGATCCCATATTCGAGGTCGCCAAAACTGCTGCAAAATGTTTAGGTCTCCTTAAACGGTGCAAGAAATACTTCACCCCTCTGATTTGGCTTGAATTTATAATCATTCGCCCCAAACTTGAGTATAACGCACATATCTGGTCTGGTGCTCATAAGACCTTAGACTTACTTGATGGAATACAATAGGGAGCGGTAAAACTTATAGGCGACAACAATATTTCGAAGTCGATCGACTCGCTCGAACATCGACGTAATGTCTCCTCCTTATCACTGTTTTATCGCTAGTTCAACCAACGATGCTTAAGCGAGCTAACCAGTTGCATTCCTCCTCTTCAAGAATTCACCCGCAATACTCGTCTTGCTAGTAATGCCAATCAGAAAAGTTCAGAGACTCGTTCTTTAGCCGCACCACACGAATATGGAATACTCTTCCCAGCTCAATATTTCCCACACATTATAATCCACAGACATTTAAAACCAATGTGCACAGGTACCTCCTCTCTCTCTCTCTGCCTCTATACCTCTGGCCCGCGCTGCATCTGGAACCCGGAGACTTAATAGTATTCACAATCCCTTTTGCACGCGCAAATTATAAAAAAAGTGAAAAAGGTGTTCTAGAATATTCTCATCTAAGCCAGTTTCCTTCAGGAATCTGAGAATAAGAGATGGTTTTAGTGATTGCATTTCTTCTTCTGATAGTAGGTCTTGCCGGATATCTTTTTTCTATTTCGGGCTTGTGCCTCACAAAATCCCAGTGTATACTCCGGAACTTCATTAAATTCTCTACAGAATCGGCAGAGGCCTTCTACAGGCCTTAAATAACCCTCGTTTCCTTATATGATCCCTGAGTCTACAGTGCCCGTTAGAAAGCTTGTTGGGATACGAAGGTTGTTCTTGCTCATTCTGATGCATGCTTCAAATCTCTTTTGGTTATATTGCCCTAGGAGTTTCTTCGCCTGCTTCATTCCACGCGCGTTATTCCAGGTTTCTATCCGGTTCCTTCTTTTTAGTTCCCTGAATTCTTCTCTGAGGAGATGGTCTCCTACAGCGCAGAATGGTTCAGGACCTATGAAGCATTCTGATGCTCCTTTCCTTGCCAGGGGTGGGTCATTTTAAAGCCTTCTATTCCTGTATAGCCAGGTATCCAGCAGAGTTTTACTCTGTTTCTCCTATTCAGCTCTTTAACGTTCTTTAGGCATTTCCACACGAGCTTACATTTAAAGAAATAGGAGTCTAGTCATGATAGCAGCTTGACTGTCCGACATTGATTTGAACGCATCTGTCTATGGCATACATTTCTGCTTGAAAGATGCTGGCGCGTTTCCCATGGGAAGTAATTTGTCCCGGGTCTAAATACCCTTGCCCCTGTTCCTTCATCAGTTCTTGATCCGTCTGTGTACCGTTATACCATATTTCTGCTCAGTCTGTGCACTATGGATTCATTGCTCCACTCGTTTTTGGTACTGAGCTTTCTGCTGAATTGTATTTGGAAATCGAATTTCCAAATCACATCATCCTTCGGAATGGCCAGGAGTAGCAGCTTCTTGGCTAGTTATTTAACAATAAGAAATGAGAACAAATACAAATTGTAATCAAAAGATAAACATAATTTGTTTCTTTCTAGTTTTTTTTCAATTTAAACAAAGGAAAGTATACACAATTAAAGTTAGTAAATTAATAAATTAAAAAAGCCTAAAAATCTACATATTTTAATTGGTTCACCATAAAAAGGGTAAATTAAACTTTCCACAGAGGACTATTTTGACGTCATTTGATTTTGACAGATGCGAAATACTCATATTACCCGTATTTTGTGTATCATGGTTAATTTTCCTGACTGTCGAAAATTTGAGAAGCCTCAAGAATAAACGTTTCATTGTTCCACGACATCTTTCAGTTTTCTTTTTCGAATATCTTAAACATTATCTTAAGAAGTAAAATCGGTCTTTTAACAACTTCCCGTTTCCCAAGTAAGTATGCCACTTTCCATACGACGAGGAACACATTCCAGTTTAAGGGCGCCATGTAACGTAGGTAATATTCTTAGACGTTGGGCAGGTTTTTAATAAAGTTTGGCATAAGGGATTAGAGTATAAACTTCATAGGGATCTACCTAGACAGTACTATGATAAATAAGATCCTTAAATCTTATATAGCTAATAGATTCTTTACAGTTCGTTATGGTTCAGTGTATTCTGAACTTAAAGAAATACAAGCAAGTGTTCCACAGGGAAGAGTTCTAGGACCCACCCTGTATTTACCGCATACGAGTGATACCATGATAGCCACATTTGCAGACGACACTGCTCTTCCATAGACAGATAGATGTGTGACTAAGGCTACAGAAAAACTACAAAATTTAATTTACGATTAAGTGTTTGGACGTAGCGATGGCGAATTAAACTTCAAGTCAAAACCATGGCGGCATCTGGTGTTGGCATTTTAGTATTTATGGAGACGACAATGAATCGATACGATTACCTCAGTATACTGAAAAACAATCTCCACCATAGCTTGCAGAAATTAGGCTTGAAGGGTTAATTTATATTCCAACAAGACAATGACCCAAAGCACACTTCCCTGCTTGTGAAGGAATGTTTGCTGTACAATGTGCTAAAACAGCTCAAAACACCACCTCAATCACCGGATTTAAATATTATCGAGCATTTGTGGGATTATCTCGATCGTCAAATCCTAAACCATGACATTAGGTCCAAATTCGAGCTTAAGGCTATTATACAGGACGAATGGGAAAAATATAAGTCTGGAAGTAACTCAAAAGCTTGTTACCTCCGTGGGATCGAGAATAAAGGCAGTTATTACTGCTTAAGGATATCCAACTAGGAATAAATTTGAGTAATTTGCGATAAATCTCTCTTTTTTAATAGTGTATACTTACTTTTGTAACATGCAATTTTAACAGTATCTTACTTTGTTTCTTAATATTTTTGTTATTGTTAGTCCCATTCTTTTTATTGTTTGTTTTTTGAAAAGAGCATAAAAATATCAAAATAAATATGTATAACATGTTACCTAATGTTTATGCAGTTTCGCTTTCTAGTTGATGATTCGGTCAAGATTCGTTATTTTTTACGGTGTATACTTACTTTTGTGACTGTGTGTACATTTTTTCACGGCTCCACTTCTTTCGAGTCACTGACAATGCTCAAAGAGTATAACTGTCTAGAAAAAGCTTCTCAATCTCGCCGTTCGGAGTTGGCATTAAACTGTAGGTCCCCTCCGCTCGTGACAAAACAATAGCACGCACAACACGAGTGGTTGCTGAGAAGCTAGGCTCAGGTCCACCTCGGACTGTAGCACCGCCATTATTATTATTATAAATCCCGTTTGGACATATGGTATCCAACTATGGGGTTGCACAAAAAAAAAAAACAAATGTGCAAATGTTACAAACATTTCAAAATAAGGTCCATCGAGGAATAGTGAATGCCCAGTGTTATATTAGAAATTGTGACTTGCATCGAGATTTGCAGATTGACCTCGTAGCAGATACAATTAAAAAGTACGCAATGCGTCACAACGAGCGTTTGCAGATGCATATTAATCCTGAGATAGTCGATGTCTTAAATGTACGAAACAATATTCGTAGTTTAAGGACAACCAAGCCCCATGAACTTTTTTAAAAATAACGAGACCCCGTATTTAAAATGTAATACATACTCCAACCCAATTTTAAGTTGAAAAAAAAATCTTTGTCGATCACCAGTTGATCAGTCATATATCAAGGAGATGTTTTTAGTGCGGTTAGAGTCCCACACTAAAAAAAAGAAAAAAAAAAGTGGTGTAGGAAAGCTTCCGTAAGTAACCCTTTAAGAATTTCCTCAGGTTTTTGCTTTGATTTTATTTGATAAGTTGGAGTTTTGTAAATTCATTTTTAACTTTTGTAAAAGTAGCGTTTCTTCATAAAATCTGAAGTAACTTCCTAGTAATCTGCAAAGTCAACCGTTATATATAATATGTAACAATATATATAATGTATAACAATTTCAAAATTCTTTTCAATGTGTAGGTTAATTTAATGTTTCAAGAAATGTCTTTTCAACGACATCAGGTACATCAGGTAACATCCGAAGGCTAAATAGTTGATTTAAAAGTTCTTCGAGTGATCGTGGTATAGTCAACGTTATCCACCGACATTTCCAGCTACATTGTTGTTGTTTGATTTATTTATCGCTACTTGGTCCCCTAAGTAAGCCATGGCGTCTGAGGGAGCACTTATGAGTAGTTCAACCCTAAACCTTTCACCCAAGGTTTGTTGGGAAGGTTAGGATGACTATCGCTTAGTTTTCGGTTCTCAAATGTAAGGGGAAGTGGAAAGGAAATAAAATAGTGTTTTCATTTTATACGTCTTTCCTACACAAATAGACTTGAGTGTAGCCATTTGAGCCACTAACTATATTTAAGCTACTAACGTCGAATTGTATGTCTATCGAATCCTTAAGAACACACTTATAAAATAAAAACAAAATCTAGTATTGTGCTATATTGACACGCCATGGCCGTGTGGGTTTGTGCAACAACCCATATAGACTTTCACAAACTAGCTTCAAGTCCGAGCAGAAGCACCAATTTTTCAAAAAACCAAAATATTCACGGCTCCACCTCCTTCGAGTCACTGACAATGCTCAAGGAGTATAACTGTCTCGAAATAAGCTTCTCACTCTCACCGTTCGGAATCGGCAATAAACTGTAGGTCCCCTTAACTCGTGAGAGAGCAATAGCACGCACAACACGAGTGGTTGCTGAGAAACCAGGCACAAGTCTAGCTCGGACTGTAGCGCCGCCATTATTATTATTATTATTATTATATTGTTATATTTAATCTCGAAAAAAAAACATCAAACATTTTTTCACGGCTCCACCTCTTTCGAGTCACTGACAATGCTCAAAGAGTATAACTGTCTAGAAAAAGCTTCTCAATCTCGCCGTTCGGAGTCGGCATTAAACAGTAGGTCCCCTCCACTCGTGAGAGAACAATAGCACGCACAACACGAGTGGTTGGTGAGAAGCTAGGCCCAGGTCCACCTCGAACTTTAGCGCCGCCATTATTATTATTATTATTATTATATTTAAAATAACAACAGTTTCTCATTCTATAAAATAAGATTAAAAAACTTCTTAGGCAAAGTATAATTCAAAAGAAACTCATCAAAAGTAACCTTAAAGTGTGTTTAAAATACACAAAGAAGCTAAGAATTTAGATGTTTGACCAAAGTGGGTATTGGCTTATCATCTCAAATCAGTGCTTTTCGCACTTTTTATATCATTAGAATATTCCTGAACATAGGTAAGCCCCAGTCCCAGGAGGTTTTCAGGATCAGTCGTTCACAGACCAGCAAAGTGATCGGGTGTGTTTCGGCGTATAAAGCAGAGATTAGTGATATTAGCACATTATTAAGACTTTATTTGCAAGCCAAGAGCGTAGCCTGTTGCAACAACACACGGCCACACTTGGCAACTAAGACTCGTGCTCACGGGTTCGAATTCCGTGAATCCCCGTGTGTGGAATTTCGCTTTTTTATTATTTTGTGAATAAATAACAGACACTAGTGTGTGAAAAATGAGTGACGAGCGGGCCACGCTCAAAAAGTCGGGCGACGTAAAAGACCCGGTGAAGGGCGAATCAGGCCACCAGCAAAGAACGGTAGCCGATTGGTTGAACAAGCCGGTGTCTGAAACATCAGACCACCAGACAGAACCAAAGCAGCCGCTGTGTCAAGCAAATCCGCAGACAGATGTGGTGCCATCAACATCAAAGGCAACCCAACTGCTGCAGCAACAAGAACTGCATCAACAACAACAGCAACAATTACAACAGTAATTTCAGTTTTCTTTTTCGAATATCTTAAACATTATCTTAAGAAGTAAAATCGGTCTTTTAACAACTTCCCGTTTCCCAAGTAAGTATGCCACTTTCCATACGACGAGGAACACATTCCAGTTTAAGGGCGCCATGTAACGTAGGTAATATTCTTAGACGTTGGGCAGGTTTTTAATAAAGTTTGGCATAAGGGATTAGAGTATAAACTTCATAGGGATCTACCTAGACAGTACTATGATAAATAAGATCCTTAAATCTTATATAGCTAATAGATTCTTTACAGTTCGTTATGGTTCAGTGTATTCTGAACTTAAAGAAATACAAGCAAGTGTTCCACAGGGAAGAGTTCTAGGACCCACCCTGTATTTACCGCATACGAGTGATACCATGATAGCCACATTTGCAGACGACACTGCTCTTCCATAGACAGATAGATGTGTGACTAAGGCTACAGAAAAACTACAAAATTTAATTTACGATTAAGTGTTTGGACGTAGCGATGGCGAATTAAACTTCAAGTCAAAACCATGGCGGCATCTGGTGTTGGCATTTTAGTATTTATGGAGACGACAATGAATCGATACGATTACCTCAGTATACTGAAAAACAATCTCCACCATAGCTTGCAGAAATTAGGCTTGAAGGGTTAATTTATATTCCAACAAGACAATGACCCAAAGCACACTTCCCTGCTTGTGAAGGAATGTTTGCTGTACAATGTGCTAAAACAGCTCAAAACACCACCTCAAACCCCGTATTTAAAATGTAATACATACTCCAACCCAATTTTAAGTTGAAAAAAAAATCTTTGTCGATCACCAGTTGATTAGTCATATATCAAGGAGATGTTTTTAGTGCGGTTAGAGTCCCACACTAAAAAAAAGAAAAAAAAAAGTGGTGTAGGAAAGCTTCCGTAAGTAACCCTTTAAGAATTTCCTCAGGTTTTTGCTTTGATTTTATTTGATAAGTTGGAGTTTTGTAAATTCATTTTTAACTTTTGTAAAAGTAGCGTTTCTTCATAAAATCTGAAGTAACTTCCTAGTAATCTGCAAAGTCAACCGTTATATATAATATGTAACAATATATATAATGTATAACAATTTCAAAATTCTTTTCAATGTGTAGGTTAATTTAATGTTTCAAGAAATGTCTTTTCAACGACATCAGGTACATCAGGTAACATCCGAAGGCTAAATAGTTGATTTAAAAGTTCTTCGAGTGATCGTGGTATAGTCAACGTTATCCACCGACATTTCCAGCTACATTGTTGTTGTTTGATTTATTTATCGCTACTTGGTCCCCTAAGTAAGCCATGGCGTCTGAGGGAGCACTTATGAGTAGTTCAACCCTAAACCTTTCACCCAAGGTTTGTTGGGAAGGTTAGGATGACTATCGCTTAGTTTTCGGTTCTCAAATGTAAGGGGAAGTGGAAAGGAAATAAAATAGTGTTTTCATTTTATACGTCTTTCCTACACAAATAGACTTGAGTGTAGCCATTTGAGCCACTAACTATATTTAAGCTACTAACGTCGAATTGTATGTCTATCGAATCCTTAAGAACACACTTATAAAATAAAAACAAAATCTAGTATTGTGCTATATTGACACGCCATGGCCGTGTGGGTTTGTGCAACAACCCATATAGACTTTCACAAACTAGCTTCAAGTCCGAGCAGAAGCACCAATTTTTCAAAAAACCAAAATATTCACGGCTCCACCTCCTTCGAGTCACTGACAATGCTCAAGGAGTATAACTGTCTCGAAATAAGCTTCTCACTCTCACCGTTCGGAATCGGCAATAAACTGTAGGTCCCCTTAACTCGTGAGAGAGCAATAGCACGCACAACACGAGTGGTTGCTGAGAAACCAGGCACAAGTCTAGCTCGGACTGTAGCGCCGCCATTATTATTATTATTATTATTATATTGTTATATTTAATCTCGAAAAAAAAACATCAAACATTTTTTCACGGCTCCACCTCTTTCGAGTCACTGACAATGCTCAAAGAGTATAACTGTCTAGAAAAAGCTTCTCAATCTCGCCGTTCGGAGTCGGCATTAAACAGTAGGTCCCCTCCACTCGTGAGAGAACAATAGCACGCACAACACGAGTGGTTGGTGAGAAGCTAGGCCCAGGTCCACCTCGAACTTTAGCGCCGCCATTATTATTATTATTATTATTATATTTAAAATAACAACAGTTTCTCATTCTATAAAATAAGATTAAAAAACTTCTTAGGCAAAGTATAATTCAAAAGAAACTCATCAAAAGTAACCTTAAAGTGTGTTTAAAATACACAAAGAAGCTAAGAATTTAGATGTTTGACCAAAGTGGGTATTGGCTTATCATCTCAAATCAGTGCTTTTCGCACTTTTTATATCATTAGAATATTCCTGAACATAGGTAAGCCCCAGTCCCAGGAGGTTTTCAGGATCAGTCGTTCACAGACCAGCAAAGTGATCGGGTGTGTTTCGGCGTATAAAGCAGAGATTAGTGATATTAGCACATTATTAAGACTTTATTTGCAAGCCAAGAGCGTAGCCTGTTGCAACAACACACGGCCACACTTGGCAACTAAGACTCGTGCTCACGGGTTCGAATTCCGTGAATCCCCGTGTGTGGAATTTCGCTTTTTTATTATTTTGTGAATAAATAACAGACACTAGTGTGTGAAAAATGAGTGACGAGCGGGCCACGCTCAAAAAGTCGGGCGACGTAAAAGACCCGGTGAAGGGCGAATCAGGCCACCAGCAAAGAACGGTAGCCGATTGGTTGAACAAGCCGGTGTCTGAAACATCAGACCACCAGACAGAACCAAAGCAGCCGCTGTGTCAAGCAAATCCGCAGACAGATGTGGTGCCATCAACATCAAAGGCAACCCAACTGCTGCAGCAACAAGAACTGCATCAACAACAACAGCAACAATTACAACAGTAATTTCAGTTTTCTTTTTCGAATATCTTAAACATTATCTTAAGAAGTAAAATCGGTCTTTTAACAACTTCCCGTTTCCCAAGTAAGTATGCCACTTTCCATACGACGAGGAACACATTCCAGTTTAAGGGCGCCATGTAACGTAGGTAATATTCTTAGACGTTGGGCAGGTTTTTAATAAAGTTTGGCATAAGGGATTAGAGTATAAACTTCATAGGGATCTACCTAGACAGTACTATGATAAATAAGATCCTTAAATCTTATATAGCTAATAGATTCTTTACAGTTCGTTATGGTTCAGTGTATTCTGAACTTAAAGAAATACAAGCAAGTGTTCCACAGGGAAGAGTTCTAGGACCCACCCTGTATTTACCGCATACGAGTGATACCATGATAGCCACATTTGCAGACGACACTGCTCTTCCATAGACAGATAGATGTGTGACTAAGGCTACAGAAAAACTACAAAATTTAATTTACGATTAAGTGTTTGGACGTAGCGATGGCGAATTAAACTTCAAGTCAAAACCATGGCGGCATCTGGTGTTGGCATTTTAGTATTTATGGAGACGACAATGAATCGATACGATTACCTCAGTATACTGAAAAACAATCTCCACCATAGCTTGCAGAAATTAGGCTTGAAGGGTTAATTTATATTCCAACAAGACAATGACCCAAAGCACACTTCCCTGCTTGTGAAGGAATGTTTGCTGTACAATGTGCTAAAACAGCTCAAAACACCACCTCAATCACCGGATTTAAATATTATCGAGCATTTGTGGGATTATCTCGATCGTCAAATCCTAAACCATGACATTAGGTCCAAATTCGAGCTTAAGGCTATTATACAGGACGAATGGGAAAAAAATAAGTCTGGAAGTAACTCAAAAGCTTGTTACCTCCGTGGGATCGAGAATAAAGGCAGTTATTACTGCTTAAGGATATCCAACTAGGAATAAATTTGAGTAATTTGCGATAAATCTCTCTTTTTTAATAGTGTATACTTACTTTTGTAACATGCAATTTTAACAGTATCTTACTTTGTTTCTTAATATTTTTGTTATTGTTAGTCCCATTCTTTTTATTGTTTGTTTTTTGAAAAGAGCATAAAAATATCAAAATAAATATGTATAACATGTTACCTAATGTTTATGCAGTTTCGCTTTCTAGTTGATGATTCGGTCAAGATTCGTTATTTTTTACGGTGTATACTTACTTTTGTGACTGTGTGTACATTTTTTCACGGCTCCACTTCTTTCGAGTCACTGACAATGCTCAAAGAGTATAACTGTCTAGAAAAAGCTTCTCAATCTCGCCGTTCGGAGTTGGCATTAAACTGTAGGTCCCCTCCGCTCGTGACAAAACAATAGCACGCACAACACGAGTGATTGCTGAGAAGCTAGGCTCAGGCCCACCTCGGACTGTAGCACCGCCATTATTATTATTATAAATCCCGTTTGGACATATAGTATCCAACTATGGGGTTGCACAAAAAAAAAAAACAAATGTGCAAATGTTACAAACATTTCAAAATAAGGTCCATCGAGGAATAGTGAATGCCCAGTGTTATATTAGAAATTGTGACTTGCATCGAGATTTGCAGATTGACCTCGTAGCAGATACAATTAAAAAGTACGCAATGCGTCACAACGAGCGTTTGCAGATGCATATTAATCCTGAGATAGTCGATGTCTTAAATGTACGAAACAATATTCGTAGTTTAAGGACAACCAAGCCCCATGAACTTTTTTAAAAATAACGAGACCCCGTATTTAAAATGTAATACATACTCCAACCCAATTTTAAGTTGAAAAAAAATCTTTGTCGATCACCAGTTGATTAGTCATATATCAAGGAGATGTTTTTAGTGCGGTTAGAGTCCCACACTAAAAAAAAGAAAAAAAAAGTGGTGTAGGAAAGCTTCCGTAAGTAACCCTTTAAGAATGTCCTCAGGTTTTTGCTTTGATTTTATTTGATAAGTTGGAGTTTTGTAAATTCATTTTTAACTTTTGTAAAAGTAGCGTTTCTTCATAAAATCTGAAGTAACTTCCTAGTAATCTGCAAAGTCAACCGTTATATATAATATATAACAATATATATAATGTATAACAATTTCAAAATTCTTTTCAATGTGTAGGTTAATTTAATGTTTCAAGAAATGTCTTTTCAATGACATCAGGTACATCAGGTAACATCCGAAGGCTGAATAGTTGATTTAAAAGTTCTTCGAGTGATCGTGGTATAGTCAACGTTATCCACCGACATTTCCAGCTACATTGTTGTTGTTTGATTTATTTATCGCTACTTGGTCCCCTAAGTAAGCCATGGCGTCTGAGGGAGCACTTATGAGTAGTTCAACCCTAAACCTTTCACCCAAGGTTTGTTGGGAAGGTTAGGATGACTATCGCTTAGTTTTCGGTTCTCAAATGTAAGGGGAAGTGGAAAGGAAATAAAATAGTGTTTTCATTTTATACGTCTTTCCTACACAAATAGACTTGAGTGTAGCCATTTGAGCCACTAACTATATTTAAGCTACTAACGTCGAATTGTATGTCTATCGAATCCTTAAGAACACACTTATAAAATAAAAACAAAATCTAGTATTGTGCTATATTGACACGCCATGGCCGTGTGGGTTTGTGCAACAACCCATATAGACTTTCACAAACTAGCTTCAAGTCCGAGCAGAAGCACCAATTTTTCAAAAAACCAAAATATTCACGGCTCCACCTCCTTCGAGTCACTGACAATGCTCAAGGAGTATAACTGTCTCGAAATAAGCTTCTCACTCTCACCGTTCGGAATCGGCAATAAACTGTAGGTCCCCTTAACTCGTGAGAGAGCAATAGCACGCACAACACGAGTGGTTGCTGAGAAACCAGGCACAAGTCTAGCTCGGACTGTAGCGCCGCCATTATTATTATTATTATTATTATATTGTTATATTTAATCTCGAAAAAAAAACATCAAACATTTTTTCACGGCTCCACCTCTTTCGAGTCACTGACAATGCTCAAAGAGTATAACTGTCTAGAAAAAGCTTCTCAATCTCGCCGTTCGGAGTCGGCATTAAACAGTAGGTCCCCTCCACTCGTGAGAGAACAATAGCACGCACAACACGAGTGGTTGGTGAGAAGCTAGGCCCAGGTCCACCTCGGACTTTAGCGCCGCCATTATTATTATTATTATTATTATATTTAAAATAACAACAGTTTCTCATTCTATAAAATAAGATTAAAAAACTTCTTAGGCAAAGTATAATTCAAAAGAAACTCATCAAAAGTAACCTTAAAGTGTGTTTAAAATACACAAAGAAGCTAAGAATTTAGATGTTTCACCAAAGTGGGTATAGGCTTATCATCTCAAATCAGTGCTTTTCGCACTTTTTATATCATTAGAATATTCCTGAACATAGGTAAGCCCCAGTCCCAGGGGGTTTTCAGGATCAGTCTTTCACAGACCAGCAAAGTGATCGGGTGTGTTTCGGCGTATAAAGCAGAGATTAGTGATATTAGCACATTATTAAGACTTTATTTGCAAGCCAAGAGCGTAGCCTGTTGCAACAACACACGGCCACACTTGGCAACTAAGACTCGTGCTCACGGGTTCGAATTCCGTGAATCCCCGTGTGTGGAATTTCGCTTTTTTATTATTTTGTGAATAAATAACAGACACTAGTGTGTGAAAAATGAGTGACGAGCGGGCCACGCTCAAAAAGTCGGGCGACGTAAAAGACCCGGTGAAGGGCGAATCAGGCCACCAGCAAAGAACGGTAGCCGATTGGTTGAACAAGCCGGTGTCTGCTGCAGCAACAAGAACTGCATCAACAACAACAGCAACAATTACAACAGTAATTTCAGTTTTCTTTTTCGAATATCTTAAACATTATCTTAAGAAGTAAAATCGGTCTTTTAACAACTTCCCGTTTCCCAAGTAAGTATGCCACTTTCCATACGACGAGGAACACATTCCAGTTTAAGGGCGCCATGTAACGTAGGTAATATTCTTAGACGTTGGGCAGGTTTTTAATAAAGTTTGGCATAAGGGATTAGAGTATAAACTTCATAGGGATCTACCTAGACAGTACTATGATAAATAAGATCCTTAAATCTTATATAGCTAATAGATTCTTTACAGTTCGTTATGGTTCAGTGTATTCTGAACTTAAAGAAATACAAGCAAGTGTTCCACAGGGAAGAGTTCTAGGACCCACCCTGTATTTACCGCATACGAGTGATACCATGATAGCCACATTTGCAGACGACACTGCTCTTCCATAGACAGATAGATGTGTGACTAAGGCTACAGAAAAACTACAAAATTTAATTTACGATTAAGTGTTTGGACGTAGCGATGGCGAATTAAACTTCAAGTCAAAACCATGGCGGCATCTGGTGTTGGCATTTTAGTATTTATGGAGACGACAATGAATCGATACGATTACCTCAGTATACTGAAAAACAATCTCCACCATAGCTTGCAGAAATTAGGCTTGAAGGGTTAATTTATATTCCAACAAGACAATGACCCAAAGCACACTTCCCTGCTTGTGAAGGAATGTTTGCTGTACAATGTGCTAAAACAGCTCAAAACACCACCTCAATCACCGGATTTAAATATTATCGAGCATTTGTGGGATTATCTCGATCGTCAAATCCTAAACCATGACATTAGGTCCAAATTCGAGCTTAAGGCTATTATACAGGACGAATGGGAAAAAAATAAGTCTGGAAGTAACTCAAAAGCTTGTTACCTCCGTGGGATCGAGAATAAAGGCAGTTATTACTGCTTAAGGATATCCAACTAGGAATAAATTTGAGTAATTTGCGATAAATCTCTCTTTTTTAATAGTGTATACTTACTTTTGTAACATGCAATTTTAACAGTATCTTACTTTGTTTCTTAATATTTTTGTTATTGTTAGTCCCATTCTTTTTATTGTTTGTTTTTTGAAAAGAGCATAAAAATATCAAAATAAATATGTATAACATGTTACCTAATGTTTATGCAGTTTCGCTTTCTAGTTGATGATTCGGTCAAGATTCGTTATTTTTTACGGTGTATACTTACTTTTGTGACTGTGTGTACATTTTTTCACGGCTCCACTTCTTTCGAGTCACTGACAATGCTCAAAGAGTATAACTGTCTAGAAAAAGCTTCTCAATCTCGCCGTTCGGAGTTGGCATTAAACTGTAGGTCCCCTCCGCTCGTGACAAAACAATAGCACGCACAACACGAGTGGTTGCTGAGAAGCTAGGCTCAATCCCACCTCGGACTGTAGCACCGCCATTATTATTATTATAAATCCCGTTTGGACATATGGTATCCAACTATGGGGTTGCACAAAAAAAAATAACAAATGTGCAAATGTTACAAACATTTCAAAATAAGGTCCATCGAGGAATAGTGAATGCCCAGTGTTATATTAGAAATTGTGACTTGCATCGAGATTTGCAGATTGACCTCGTAGCAGATACAATTAAAAAGTACGCAATGCGTCACACCGAGCGTTTGCAGATGCATATTAATCCTGAGATAGTCGATGTCTTAAATGTACGAAACAATATTCGTAGTTTAAGGACAACCAAGCCCTATGAACTTTTTTAAACATAACGAGACCCCGTATTTAAAATGTAATACATACTCCAACCCAATTTTAAGTTGAAAAAAAAATCTTTGTCGATCACCAGTTGATTAGTCATATATCAAGGAGATGTTTTTAGTGCGGTTAGAGTCCCACACTAAAAAAAAGAAAAAGTGTAGGAAAGCTTCCGTAAGTAACCCTTTAAGAATTTCCTCAGGTTTTTGCTTTGATTTTATTTGATAAGTTGGAGTTTTGTAAATTCATTTTTAACTTTTGTAAAAGTAGCGTTTCTTCATAAAATCTGAAGTAACTTCCTAGTAATCTGCAAAGTCAACCGTTATATATAATATGTAACAATATATATAATGTATAACAATTTCAAAATTCTTTTCAATGTGTAGGTTAATTTAATGTTTCAAGAAATGTCTTTTCAACGACATCAGGTACATCAGGTAACATCCGAAGGCTAAATAGTTGATTTAAAAGTTCTTCGAGTGATCGTGGTATAGTCAACGTTATCCACCGACATTTCCAGCTACATTGTTGTTGTTTGATTTATTTATCGCTACTTGGTCCCCTAAGTAAGCCATGGCGTCTGAGGGAGCACTTATGAGTAGTTCAACCCTAAACCTTTCACCCAAGGTTTGTTGGGAAGGTTAGGATGACTATCGCTTAGTTTTCGGTTCTCAAATGTAAGGGGAAGTGGAAAGGAAATAAAATAGTGTTTTCATTTTATACGTCTTTCCTACACAAATAGACTTGAGTGTAGCCATTTGAGCCACTAACTATATTTAAGCTACTAACGTCGAATTGTATGTCTATCGAATCCTTAAGAACACACTTATAAAATAAAAACAAAATCTAGTATTGTGCTATATTGACACGCCATGGCCGTGTGGGTTTGTGCAACAACCCATATAGACTTTCACAAACTAGCTTCAAGTCCGAGCAGAAGCACCAATTTTTCAAAAAACCAAAATATTCACGGCTCCACCTCCTTCGAGTCACTGACAATGCTCAAGGAGTATAACTGTCTCGAAATAAGCTTCTCACTCTCACCGTTCGGAATCGGCAATAAACTGTAGGTCCCCTTAACTCGTGAGAGAGCAATAGCACGCACAACACGAGTGGTTGCTGAGAAACCAGGCACAAGTCTAGCTCGGACTGTAGCGCCGCCATTATTATTATTATTATTATTATATTGTTATATTTAATCTCGAAAAAAAAACATCAAACATTTTTTCACGGCTCCACCTCTTTCGAGTCACTGACAATGCTCAAAGAGTATAACTGTCTAGAAAAAGCTTCTCAATCTCGCCGTTCGGAGTCGGCATTAAACAGTAGGTCCCCTCCACTCGTGAGAGAACAATAGCACGCACAACACGAGTGGTTGGTGAGAAGCTAGGCCCAGGTCCACCTCGGACTTTAGCGCCGCCATTATTATTATTATTATTATTATATTTAAAATAACAACAGTTTCTCATTCTATAAAATAAGATTAAAAAACTTCTTAGGCAAAGTATAATTCAAAAGAAACTCATCAAAAGTAACCTTAAAGTGTGTTTAAAATACACAAAGAAGCTAAGAATTTAGATGTTTCACCAAAGTGGGTATAGGCTTATCATCTCAAATCAGTGCTTTTCGCACTTTTTATATCATTAGAATATTCCTGAACATAGGTAAGCCCCAGTCCCAGGGGGTTTTCAGGATCAGTCTTTCACAGACCAGCAAAGTGATCGGGTGTGTTTCGGCGTATAAAGCAGAGATTAGTGATATTAGCACATTATTAAGACTTTATTTGCAAGCCAAGAGCGTAGCCTGTTGCAACAACGCACGGCCACACTTGGCAACTAAGACTCGTGCTCACGGGTTCGAATTCCGTGAATCCCCGTGTGTGGAATTTCGCTTTTTTATTATTTTGTGAATAAATAACAGACACTAGTGTGTGAAAAATGAGTGACGAGCGGGCCACGCTCAAAAAGTCGGGCGACGTAAAAGACCCGGTGAAGGGCGAATCAGGCCACCAGCAAAGAACGGTAGCCGATTGGTTGAACAAGCCGGTGTCTGCTGCAGCAACAAGAACTGCATCAACAACAACAGCAACAATTACAACAGTAATTTCAGTTTTCTTTTTCGAATATCTTAAACATTATCTTAAGAAGTAAAATCGGTCTTTTAACAACTTCCCGTTTCCCAAGTAAGTATGCCACTTTCCATACGACGAGGAACACATTCCAGTTTAAGGGCGCCATGTAACGTAGGTAATATTCTTAGACGTTGGGCAGGTTTTTAATAAAGTTTGGCATAAGGGATTAGAGTATAAACTTCATAGGGATCTACCTAGACAGTACTATGATAAATAAGATCCTTAAATCTTATATAGCTAATAGATTCTTTACAGTTCGTTATGGTTCAGTGTATTCTGAACTTAAAGAAATACAAGCAAGTGTTCCACAGGGAAGAGTTCTAGGACCCACCCTGTATTTACCGCATACGAGTGATACCATGATAGCCACATTTGCAGACGACACTGCTCTTCCATAGACAGATAGATGTGTGACTAAGGCTACAGAAAAACTACAAAATTTAATTTACGATTAAGTGTTTGGACGTAGCGATGGCGAATTAAACTTCAAGTCAAAACCATGGCGGCATCTGGTGTTGGCATTTTAGTATTTATGGAGACGACAATGAATCGATACGATTACCTCAGTATACTGAAAAACAATCTCCACCATAGCTTGCAGAAATTAGGCTTGAAGGGTTAATTTATATTCCAACAAGACAATGACCCAAAGCACACTTCCCTGCTTGTGAAGGAATGTTTGCTGTACAATGTGCTGAAACAGCTCAAAACACCACCTCAATCACCGGATTTAAATATTATCGAGCATTTGTGGGATTATCTCGATCGTCAAATCCTAAACCATGACATTAGGTCCAAATTCGAGCTTAAGGCTATTATACAGGACGAATGGGAAAAAAATAAGTCTGGAAGTAACTCAAAAGCTTGTTACCTCCGTGGGATCGAGAATAAAGGCAGTTATTACTGCTTAAGGATATCCAACTAGGAATAAATTTGAGTAATTTGCGATAAATCTCTCTTTTTTAATAGTGTATACTTACTTTTGTAACATGCAATTTTAACAGTATCTTACTTTGTTTCTTAATATTTTTGTTATTGTTAGTCCCATTCTTTTTATTGTTTGTTTTTTGAAAAGAGCATAAAAATATCAAAATAAATATGTATAACATGTTACCTAATGTTTATGCAGTTTCGCTTTCTAGTTGATGATTCGGTCAAGATTCGTTATTTTTTACGGTGTATACTTACTTTTGTGACTGTGTGTACATTTTTTCACGGCTCCACTTCTTTCGAGTCACTGACAATGCTCAAAGAGTATAACTGTCTAGAAAAAGCTTCTCAATCTCGCCGTTCGGCGTTGGCATTAAACTGTAGGTCCCCTCCGCTCGTGACAAAACAATAGCACGCACAACACGAGTGGTTGCTGAGAAGCTAGGCTCAGGCCCACCTCGGACTGTAGCACCGCCATTATTATTATTATAAATCCCGTTTGGACATATGGTATCCAACTATGGGGTTGCACGAAAAAAAAAACAAATGTGCAAATGTTACAAACATTTCAAAATAAGGTCCATCGAGGAATAGTGAATGCCCAGTGTTATATTAGAAATTGTGACTTGCATCGAGATTTGCAGATTGACCTCGTAGCAGATACAATTAAAAAGTACGCAATGCGTCACAACGAGCGTTTGCAGATGCATATTAATCCTGAGATAGTCGATGTCTTAAATGTACGAAACAATATTCGTAGTTTAAGGACAACCAAGCCCCATGAACTTTTTTAAAAATAACGAGGCCCCGTATTTAAAATGTAATACATACTCCAACCCAATTTTAAGTTGAAAAAAAAATCTTTGTCGATCACCAGTTGATCAGTCATATATCAAGGAGATGTTTTTAGTGCGGTTAGAGTCCCACACTAAAAAAAAGAAAAAAAAAGTGGTGTAGGAAAGCTTCCGTAAGTAACCCTTTAAGAATTTCCTCAGGTTTTTGCTTTGATTTTATTTGATAAGTTGGAGTTTTGTAAATTCATTTTTAACTTTTGTAAAAGTAGCGTTTCTTCATAAAATCTGAAGTAACTTCCTAGTAATCTGCAAAGTCAACCGTTATATATAATATGTAACAATATATATAATGTATAACAATTTCAAAATTCTTTTCAATGTGTAGGTTAATTTAATGTTTCAAGAAATGTCTTTTCAACGACATCAGGTACATCAGGTAACATCCGAAGGCTAAATAGTTGATTTAAAAGTTCTTCGAGTGATCGTGGTATAGTCAACGTTATCCACCGACATTTCCAGCTACATTGTTGTTGTTTGATTTATTTATCGCTACTTGGTCCCCTAAGTAAGCCATGGCGTCTGAGGGAGCACTTATGAGTAGTTCAACCCTAAACCTTTCACCCAAGGTTTGTTGGGAAGGTTAGGATGACTATCGCTTAGTTTTCGGTTCTCAAATGTAAGGGGAAGTGGAAAGGAAATAAAATAGTGTTTTCATTTTATACGTCTTTCCTACACAAATAGACTTGAGTGTAGCCATTTGAGCCACTAACTATATTTAAGCTACTAACGTCGAATTGTATGTCTATCGAATCCTTAAGAACACACTTATAAAATAAATACAAAATCTAGTATTGTGCTATATTGACACGCCATGGCCGTGTGGGTTTGTGCAACAACATATAGACTTTCACAAACTAGCTTCAAGTCCGAGCAGAAGCACCAATTTTTCAAAAAACCAAAATATTCACGGCTCCACCTCCTTCGAGTCACTGACAATGCTCAAGGAGTATAACTGTCTCGAAATAAGCTTCTCACTCTCACCGTTCGGAATCGGCAATAAACTGTAGGTCCCCTTAACTCGTGAGAGAGCAATAGCACGCACAACACGAGTGGTTGCTGAGAAACCAGGCACAAGTCTAGCTCGGACTGTAGCGCCGCCATTATTATTATTATATTGTTATATTTAATCTCGAAAAAAAAACATCAAACATTTTTTCACGGCTCCACCTCTTTCGAGTCACTGACAATGCTCAAAGAGTATAACTGTCTAGAAAAAGCTTCTCAATCTCGCCGTTCGGAGTCGGCATTAAACAGTAGGTCCCCTCCACTCGTGAGAGAACAATAGCACGCACAACACGAGTGGTTGGTGAGAAGCTAGGCCCAGGTCCACCTCGGACTTTAGCGCCGCCATTATTATTATTATTATTATTATATTTAAAATAACAACAGTTTCTCATTCTATAAAATAAGATTAAAAAACTTCTTAGGCAAAGTATAATTCAAAAGAAACTCATCAAAAGTAACCTTAAAGTGTGTTTAAAATACACAAAGAAGCTAAGAATTTAGATGTTTCACCAAAGTGGGTATAGGCTTATCATCTCAAATCAGTGCTTTTCGCACTTTTTATATCATTAGAATATTCCTGAACATAGGTAAGCCCCAGTCCCAGGGGGTTTTCAGGATCAGTCTTTCACAGACCAGCAAAGTGATCGGGTGTGTTTCGGCGTATAAAGCAGAGATTAGTGATATTAGCACATTATTAAGACTTTATTTGCAAGCCAAGAGCGTAGCCTGTTGCAACAACGCACGGCCACACTTGGCAACTAAGACTCGTGCTCACGGGTTCGAATTCCGTGAATCCCCGTGTGTGGAATTTCGCTTTTTTATTATTTTGTGAATAAATAACAGACACTAGTGTGTGAAAAATGAGTGACGAGCGGGCCACGCTCAAAAAGTCGGGCGACGTAAAAGACCCGGTGAAGGGCGAATCAGGCCACCAGCAAAGAACGGTAGCCGATTGGTTGAACAAGCCGGTGTCTGAAACATCAGACCACCAGACAGAACCAAAGCAGCCGCTGTGTCAAGCAAATCCGCAGACAGATGTGGTGCCATCCACATCAAAGGCAACCCTACTGCTGCAGCAACAAGAACTGCATCAACAACAACAGCAACAATTACAACAGTAACAGCAACAACAGCCGCAGCAACAACAGCCGCAGCGACATCATCAACAGCAACAATCAAAACAGCAGATGCCGAACAAACGAAAGCAGCAGCAACATCAACAATTACCACAGGAACAACCGGAAAGGTGCTCTCCCATCAACGTCTTTGGACTGGAGACGAAGGACTTGCAAAAACTATATAAGTTGGCCACAAAACAGTCATACTTTATAAAATATAAGGCGCCCTTCAGGCAATCGATACACTGCTCATCAGTGTCCGATTTTAAATGCATAAAAGAGAAGTTAGCGGCGGCGGGGACTGAGTTTTACTCGTATACCCCTAAAGGGGAAAAACCGCAAGCAATGCTCCTTAAGGGCATTGATCCCTCAGCTGACCCGAAGGAAATCCTCAAGGAGCTGTGCCGAATTAAATGCGTCGATGTCCAGTTTGTAGGGGTTAAGCCTCTCAACACTGCGGCAGCGAGGAATCTTCAATAAAGAATGTGATGAACACCATCCAGTCGATGCATGCGCAGATGGTCGCTTTGCAAACACAGATGGTCCAGTTGCAGACCAGTTTCCTTCAGCAGACGGCTCGAGTAGACTTAATCTACTCGGAGCTGTTTGGCGAGCTTAACGCGCAGATATAATGGGCTCACGCGCAGCAAGAACCCTTAAGATCCTAGCAGTGAATGTAAATTCGCTGATTAGGATCGAGAGAAAGCTAACTAATGCAAACTTTTTGCAAACCCACAATCCTGACGTGCTGATGGCTAGCGAAACTAAGCTAAACCAGACGCGCAAGCTCAGGTACAAGAACTACCACATAATAAGAAGAGACCGGGCCCATTCCACTCAAGGAGGCGGGGTCGCTCTTTTCATTAGAAAAAATATTAGTCATAAAGTTATGTATAGCAATGAAGTGCGAAGGTTTGGCGTGTTAGAGACAAGCATCGCGCGAGTTACGAACCCAGCCGACTCCACGAACCACCGAGGTCAACAACCAGCATGTGCACGTTTTGCAGACGCAGCACTATGGGTCAACGGCGTGTTATCGTAACGTGTTGGCGTAGTGACGGAATATCACCACAAACGCGTTAATACCGACGGGAAATCGGTAGTAGTGATTTCACTTGCCGCGAATTTTTGAATTCTAAACACCGGAGAACTGTAAAAACTGAAACATTATAAACAGAGGAAACGATTTGTGATTTGTGTGAAGAAAAACCTAGTAAATTAAACAGAAAAGTGACTGTGGATCTTGCTTCATCTTGCTGTCATCAATCAAAATCATCACCCTGATGCTACCATTACTTACCATGGAAAAATCTACAGTACTTTTACTTATGGGACTAATGTGAGTCAAGGCTTTTTGAATACTTTTAACGTTTATTTACACACAAAAACTCATTCTTATTATCCCCTAAGAATAATCTTCAAAAAAAAAATATATATATATTTATATTTATATTTATATATATATATATAAATATTTTACAAAATAAATTGTTCTGATGCATAAGAAACTGCGATCATTTATGCCATATATAAAAGAAAGAAAATCAAAAAGTGACAGTCAAGAAATATTAGGTCTTTCTCCAATCAGCGAAGAAGATATTGTGTTAGGAAAAGATTTAAGTCAAAGCACACCTTGTCTATTTTATAATCCGTTAAATTCAATTCCCGAAATGAACTCTGATATCGCTGGACCAAGTACGTCGCGAGTACAAACTTCTGACATATTTAATGCACTCAGGGTTCCAGATGTAATCCGGGATCTGCCAAAATTTGACGGCAATCCAAGATTACTTTACGAATTCATAAGTAACGTAGAAGAAATTTTAACAGTAATCAAACCTTTAGATGCAACACAAAGTTCAATTATTTTATTGCGAGCTATTCGAAATAAAATCGAAGGGCAAGCAAATGAAGTGTTGAACATGTACGGCACGCCTTTACATTGGGACGAAATTAAGAAAAACTTAATTATTCACTATTCCGACAAGAGAACGGAAACGTCTCTTATACGTGACCTCCATAACCTTCGTCAAGCCAGTAGAACAGTAGAACAATTTTACGGAGCAATAATCGAAATACAAGCTACAATGTTGAATAATATACGCATTCACGAAATCGATAAAAACGTAATTCAAGCTAAGCATAATCTCTATGCAGAAATGTGCTTGAATGTATTTTTATCAGGTCTAAAAGAACCCATCGGTTCAGTAGTAAGAGCAATGAGACCCGACTCACTGCCTGTTGCTTTGAATTATTGCATTCAAGAACAAAACATCTTCTATTCTAGAGCCTCAATGAATAGATTTCAAAATGATAAGTTTTCCAGATACCCAAATGTAAGAAACCCACAACCATCATATCGTACCCCATTCATAAGATCCCAACCACAATCATTCCAAAATTCGTTAACAAATCCAAACCGTCGCCAATTTCAAAATTTTCCCCAACCCCAACTCCAAAACTCCCAGCAAAATTACAGAACTCCCATACAATACAATCCTCCAAATCAGCAGCCTATCCCAAAACTACCACCGGTAGAACCAATGGAAACGAGTACCATAAATTCCCGATTAACGCAAAGAACAAATAGAACAAATTTTACAAACAGATCAAATTTTAATAATCCGCGTTATCCTAACTCGCATCCCAGATATACAATGGAAGAAGTCAATAATATGAACACAAAAATGTCACAACCTGGGTCATATCAACAATCCTTAGATAGTTACTATAACGAACATAATACAAACCCCAATGATCTTGACACGAATCTGATCAAGAAGTACTTCAAGTAATGGAAGAACTTGAGGAACAGAATTTTCCCCAATTCGCCTCTCGAAACCAACAGGGTACTTAGACGTGAATAAACACGGCTTTACTCTGCCTTATATCCAAATCTCTTCTCCTTTTGGACGAGACCTCAAGTTTTTAATCGATACAGGAGCCTCGTCGTCTTTCATAAACCCAGAATTCACTCACCCAAAAGATCTTAGAAATTGTACCCCAATCACAATTACAACTATCCTCAATGAATATGTTTTAGACAAACAAATAACCATTCCAACGTTCATCGAATTTAAAGAACCTGGTAAAATGAAATTCTTAGTATTTAAATTCCACCAATATTTTGACGGTCTGCTAGGAGTTGATGTACTATCAAAATTAGGAGCAAAAATAGATTTAAGTAACAATACCTTAATTACTAACAAAACTATTATACCACTCAGATTCAAACCAAACTTTACTTCCGGAAAGCTAGTGATCCCACCAAACTCCAAACAAATAGTCAAGGTTCCGGTAGACCTTAAAAACGGTGACTTCTTTTTAAGATACACCGAAATCGAACCCCAATTACACATCTCTGAAGGAATCTATAAGTCAAACAACTGGTTTAGCATTGTGGAAGTAGTTAACAAAAGTACTCAATCCAAAATACTGCTTATAGAGCAACCAATCAAGGTAGAATCCTATGATCCAATAGAATTTACAGAGATAAATAATTTTAATTTCAAAAATAATGAACAAAATCCAGAAATCGACATTACAGATCTCATCCGTTCGTCACATCTAAACAAAGAAGAAAAGAAAGCCTTATTTAAAATATGCAAAAAATATAGTGACATATTCTTTCGGGAAGGTCAACCCCTTACATTTTCTAATAAGATCAAACATCATATCACTACAACGGATAATGTTCCCATCTACACAAAGTCGTATCGATACCCATATGTTCATAAAGAAGAGGTTAAGAAACAGATCGACAGTATGCTTGAGCAAGGCATAATCCGTCCAAGCTATTCCCCTTGGAGCTCCCCTGTTTGGGTGGTCGCCAAAAAGAAAGACGCCAGTGGGAAACAGAAATGGCGCCTCGTAATAGACTACAGAAAGCTCAACGAAAAAACTGTTTCAGATCGCTATCCAATTCCTAACATCAGCGAAATTTTGGACAAATTGGGCAAATGCCTCTATTTCTCCACCCTTGACTTGGCCAGTGGATTTCATCAAATTGAAATGCACCCCAAGGACATAGCTAAAACAGCATTTTCTGTTGAAAATGGTCATTTCGAGTTTTTGAGAATGCCTTTCGGGCTTAAGAATGCTCCATCGACATTTCAACGAGTGATGGACAACATTCTCAAAGATCTGCAAGGAAAAATATGTTTGGTGTACTTAGACGATATCATTATTTTTTCGACCTCTTTACAAGAACATATTGAGAACCTAACAAAAGTTTTCGAAAGACTTCGTGAATCAAATCTAAAGATCCAACTCGACAAATCCGAATTTCTCCATAAGGAAATTGCTTTCCTTGGACACATAGTGTCGACTGATGGTGTTAAACCAAATCCAGACAAAATTCACTCCATCAAACAATTTCCAATCCCTCGCACTCAGAAGGAGATTAAAGCATTTCTCGGTCTCCTAGGATATTATAGGAAATTCATAAAGGATTTTGCTCGTTTAGTTAAACCTATGACTATCTGTCTAAAGAAAGGTAAAACTGTTGAACTAACTGAAGAATATATAAAAACTTTCGAAAATTGCAAAAACATTTTAACCAACGACCCAATTCTCCAGTACCCCGATTTCTCAAGACCCTTTCTACTAACCACAGACGCCAGTAACTATGCCATTGGAGCAGTTTTATCACAAGGGCCAATCGGCAGTGATAAACCAATTTGTTATGCAAGCCGCACCTTAACGGACTCTGAGGTAAACTACTCAACAATCGAGAAAGAATTATTGGCCATTGTTTGGGCGACCAAATATTTCCGTCCATATCTATTCGGACATAAATTCAAGATCCTTACAGATCATAGGCCACTTACTTGGTTGATGAGCCTTAAAGAACCAAATTCCAAACTAATCAGATGGAGACTGAAATTAGAGGAATTTGACTACGAAATAGTTTACAAAAAAGGCAAACTTAACACCAATGCTGATGCATTAAGCCGCGTTAAAATCCCAAACCCCTCCTTCACCAAAGCAGATATTAACCTAAACGATACCAATCCCCAATATCACTCCTCAGATACAACTGTACATTCAGCAGAAGAAAACATGAATGATGGAATTTATATAGCAGAAAAACCCCTTAACGACTTTAACCTCCAACTCATTTTAAAACGATCTGATACTCCCCTTATGAATTTAAAAACACCCTTCAAAAATAAACAAAGACGCCTTATCCAAAGAAGCGATTTTACTGAAATGGACATCATAGATATCTTTAAAAAATTCCTTCCTGCAAATAAACTAACGGCAATATTTACAGACGACGATACATTTCGTATTATTCAGTCAGTTTATTCTGCGTACTTTTCCAACAACAAGATTTTCAAATTAATTAGATGTACTAATATACTAACAGACATAACAGATAATGATGAGCAAGAGAAGATAATTAATGAATACCACATAAAAAATAACCACAGAGGAATAGCAGAAACACTCCTTCATCTAAAAAGAACATACTATTTTCCATATATGAAAGCGAAGATCACGCAGACAATAAATAACTGCGAAAAGTGTCAAACCTTAAAATATGACAGGAACCCACAAAAACCGAAATTCGAAACACCAGAAACCCCTAGTAAGCCACTTTCTATTATTCATATCGACTTATATACCATTAATCACAAAAATATTCTAACCATCATCGATAAATTTTCAAAATTCGCCAGCGCTTACACAATTTCGTCAAGAAATAGTGTAGCCATAATCAAAAACATAAACATGTTTATAAGCCTCCACGGCATCCCCGAAAAGATAATATGTGATCAAGGTACCGAGTTCAATAATAACATTTTCAAAGCCCTCTGCACGCAATACAATATACAACTGCACTATACTTCGTTTCAACAAAGGAGTAGTAACTCTCCAGTTGAGAGACTTCATTCTACTCTGACAGAAATTTATAGAATTATTTTGGCGAAACGAAAAGAAAGCAACTTAGATCCCGATCATGAGGAAATTCTACAAGAATCAATAATAACCTACAATAATGCTATTCACTCCACAACAAAACTAACCCCATATGAATTGTTTTACGGTAGAACTCACGATTTTAATAAAACTTTACATTTTGATAATGAACATGACTATCTAAAGAAACTTAACGAATATCAAGAAAAAATATACCCACAAATAAAAGAGAAACTAGAAGATATTACTAAGAAACGTATAGATAAACTTAATAAAGATAGAGATGATCCAGAAGAAACACAACCTAATGATACAGTTTTTAGAAAAGACTGTCGTAGAAATAAGCTAACCCCCCGTTTTTCAAAACATCAAGTGAAAGAAGATAAAAGAGTAACATTAATAACCATTAAAGACAAGAAATTACATAAATCTAAAATAAAAAAGAAAAAGAAAAGACAAAGAAATTTAACAAGTTAATCACTTTCCAGGGCACTAGGTACATCAGCACAAAAATTAGAGACTCGGGAGCTAACTATAAAACAATCCATACTTCCACTTAAAATAGGCACCGCACGAGTTATTAAAGGATATAATAACTTAGTTCATATTATAGATTTAGACACATACCAGCATAATATTAACAAAATTTCAGAATCATTATCAGCCATAGAGAAATTTTACAACTTAAAAGATTCCATAGAAGTAACAAAAATCAAATTAAGAGACGTAGAATTCAAATTAAATGCATTATCGCCGAAACTAAGAAACAGAAGAGGAATAATAAACGGACTAGGTACCGCTATCAAGTTTATTACGGGAAATATGGATGCAAACGATGCAGAATTCATAAACAAAAACATTGAAGACCTTAATTCAAAAGAAACAACCCTTGAAAACAAATTAAACAATCAGATAATAATCAACACAAAAATGATACAAAGATTTGAAAATATAACGAATCACATCAATAAACAACAAAATAGTATTGAGAATTTTCTTAACAAACTTAACGACGACAACAATAATCGTATGAGAACAAACGAAGAAATTTTGCTCCGCACACAATATCTTAGTCAAATAAATTACAATATAGACCTCCTTAATAATCATTTAACAAATATAGCTGAATCAATCGTTATGGCAAAAATGAACGTTATACCCAAATTTATACTAAACCCGACCGAACTAATTGAAATTCAAGAACTTCTTGTTAACCAATCAGTCAAAATTACTTCAAATGAGCACATTTATTAAATGCTAGGATTGCAAGCATATTTCAATAACACGAAGATTATTCTCAATGTTCAAATACCCATTTTATCACGAAGAAACTATTCCCTTATCCATGTGATCCCACTTCCAATCAATCACACCAAAGAAATTTCAATCCTACCTTATGTGTTGTACAATTCTGAAAGTATTCAATACCTCGACGAAGCATGTCCTATAATAGAAAGTATCTACTACTGCAAAGAATCCAGGCACCAGGAACAACTGAGCGAATCACCATGCTTCGGAAAACTTCTTCAGAACCAACCAGCCAACTGTACACTGCAAGACGTCGGACCAATTTCAAAAATTATACAACCTGAACCAAACTACATCCTCCTGATTCAAGCACCAACTACTCTAATTAACTCATCTTGCAACCATGAAACACTAAAATTATCGGGCACCATCCTCATACACTACCAAGATTGCAACGTTCAAATAAATGGCGTAATGTATAGGAATACTCCATCCGTATTCTGGCAGGAAGTACACATGCTACCGATGTCACACCAAAACGTTGTCGCGAAGACAATAATAGAAAGGCTGAACCTAGAAAAACTTCAAACATATAACTTTAAAAATGGAAATGATATTGAAATCCTACGATATAATCTTGAAAATAAATACTTTTTAACCTGCGGCTCAATAATAACTCTAACAATATTTTGCTTAGTACTAATGGTTTACACTTGCAGAAAAATTAGATCCAGAACAATAATTATTGATGATTCCGCTCCTGCTCAAAGTCCACGGTTCGAGTACCTTTGGCCGTCGCTTCATGCTAAGGGGGGAGGAGTTACGAACCCAGCCGACTCCACGAACCACCGAGGTCAACAACCAGCATGTGCACGTTTTGCAGACGCAGCACTATGGGTCAACGGCGGTCAGAAACACAAGCCGCCGAAACAGCAGAGCTAGCGAAAATTATTAGATCAGCAATTGTGATTGCACAGGTGACCCAATTAATTGATGAAGTCAGCGTCTGGATGATTTCCGATCGCTTTCAAATTAATTGGACTCACTTGTGCAAGCGAGGTGAAATTAACACAAAAATATTGTAAAAAGATCATTAATAAAGTGACCGTTGAAACGGAAAGTTGTTTTTTTTAATCGTTCCGCGAAGGCACGACCATAATTCGCGCATCCCTCTCCAAAGTGGAAAGTGGTTGTTCGTGATTGCCGCCTACGCGGCGGACGCTCGAAACCCTATTTTCATATCTGAGCTCGAGGTTCTTTTCACTAGCCTGCGCTTAAGCTCAGAAGAGAACTATTACATCATAGCCGGCGATTTGAACACAAAACACAGCGAATGGGGTAACATTGCTTCGAACGAACGAACGAGTTCAGGCCAGATTTGCTTGCAACCGATAGACTATCGTATCCCAGAAGCGGATCCTATCTGGATGTGATGCTAATAGACAGACGACTAACTATAGTTAACGTGGAAAGACTCACTAGGAACTGTTTAACAACGGTCGAGTACAACAGTGATCACTATGGTCTCGCCGCGATTATTCGGATCCGGAATGAGCTGGAAGAACTGGAGGAATATGCCCAGACGTATCTCTACGTTTCTCCAGAGCCTTGTCCAGGGAACTACGTTCGAATGTGATCCATCCTCCTGCGAACAGAAACCTGACGAACGAGGAGGTTGACAGGTACCTCATACAAATGGACACCCTTAACCCTACACTGCGCGATTTTCTATTTTTTACTAAAAAAAATATTTTCTTGTATAATTTATAGCTGCAAATACTAGAAAAATTATAAAAAAAATCTATTTTTAATTATTCTTTATTTATTTATAAAAAAAACTAATTGTATCATATCTGCTACATCGTGCAGTGGTAGGATACTAGACTTTATGTTTTATTCGGTGTGGAATTTTACAAAGCAGTTATTATTTTTGTTAAGGCAGAAGTGTAAGCCGCATTTTGAGCATTTTATAAATGAAAATGATTTACAATTCGGCATTTTACATCGTTGCCTTGTATCCTCATAAATACGCCAATGGCCACATGAGTCCTGGCGCACGTCCTTTGGTGGTATGTAAGCTATCGTTGCGGAGCGTTTCTTTTTTGCTTAGATGCTTTTTTCCAGATCACTTGGCCTTCCTCTTTTGCTTGCAGTTTGAATGCCTTGGTTGCACAAGCAATATGCAACCTCAGCTCGATAAATAGCTTTCTGCCCTTTTACTATGACATTTTCTGTAGAGCATGTAGGCATGGCTAGCATATCAGCAGCACCCCAGTTTTGGTCCTGATTTACCACATCATTATCAGACGCCTCTCCATCAAAGTCATCCTCACTCTCTGATAGATGTGCCAATATCTGCTCCAAATCGCGATCAGTCAACTTTTTTCTCTCTCTGAAATTTGCCATGCTATCTGCAATAAAATCCCCCCTTTAAAGCACAACGTATCAGAAATGATACAAGTCACAAAAGGACGATTTTTTCAATCAAGCACATTGAATTCTGAAATTTTTTAATTGAATTATCTTTCACTTTTCTTACCTGTATCGAATATATTACTTTTTATTTAGTTCTTCCTTTTAATGCTTTTATTCTAAAAAAGTTTTGTACCCGATTTTATCTGCACTTGTTGAAGTCAGCTACTACGACGACGAATAACCAAAATGTCAAAGTCTACCGTTAGTCTACGTAAATCAGAGCCTGCTTATGCCCTTCAAAATAGATGGAGCAGGTCATCTACAAACCGTAACAGAGTAAAATTTTGATATCATAGTGTAAAAGGGTGGTTTGAATTGAGTTGTATCATATCGTCTACATTGCGCAGTGTAGGGACGTACAATGGACAAAACAATTCCGAAGGTCGCACAAACCGATGATGGTGACATCTATCAGAATGAGGCCATCGACGCACTTCACGTGTACAAAAGTAGACTGCTGTCAAGACTCAAACTCTTGTACAGACGGTTTACAGATCCGCAGAATGCGGAAGTGCGGTCGCTGAATTCGGAGATCAGAGTCCTCCAACAGTTAATCCGCCAACAATACAGCCTGTCTGTAAGCTTGCACTGGGGCAATAAGATTCGGGCTGTAAGATCCAACAACCCGAGAATGTTCCCGCAAGTAAATAAAATCTTCCGGAGGAAAGATCAGAACGACATTCAGACCGTTCGACTTGACAGAACGACAAACAACGCAAACTTATTGATGACAGTTGGCATCGATCCAGATGGGGCAGTGCTCGACAACGACTTTTTCGTAGTTGAGGATCCACAGGAGAAGGTGAAAGCAATTGGTGCTGTCTTCCAAGAAGTGTACACGGTCAACGAACCCCGTAGTCGGAACCACGACTTGGAGAATGGAGCCTTGTTAAACGACCTCCATCTTCAGAATGAGATAAGTCAATGGCGATGAGAACCCCGGTTTTACCAGGTTCAGTGACGATTTCCTGGCAAATAATTCCGTCGCCGATGATGGAAATAACTCCATCCTTATTTCGAAAGATGAACTCCAGGGTATCTTCAACTCACTGAGGAAGAAGAAGTCAGTGGGAATCGATGGGATACCGAATATTGTTCTGCGCCATCTCCCCTCTGAGGCGGTGGATATATACACAATCCTGTTTAACAATACGCTAAGTAATGCATATTACCCGGCCCATTGGAAGACAGCTGTGGTACAACCTATCCCTAAACGGGACAAAGATACTTCCATCCCAACAAATCTCCGGTCGATAAGTCTTCTTCCGCGCATAAGCAAAGTTTTTGAGAAGATAGTCATTAGAGCTCTGAAACAGTGGGTTGAGGAAAAAGAAATTATTCCGGACAACCAATTCGGCTTCGGGGCGGGGCATGTCACCGACATTCAGTATAATAAAAATAAGAACCAATGCATGGGTGCCTGCCTGATTGACATGGAAAAGGCGTTCGACACCGTATGGTTAGAAGGCCTTTTCCTCAAGTTGGCCAGGCTCGGCATAAGTAAACCATTGCTATATATGATCTATGACATGATCACTAGTAGGAAGTTCGCTGTGAAAAATGGCAACGTAACTTCTACCACGACCTTTCACATAAAAAATGGGTTGCAACAGGAGGCAGTTGGTTCGCCGATCCTGTTCGCTATATTCACTAGCGATCTTATAGGTTCTATGCCGCACATAACAGCGTATGCCGATGATATCATAGCGTACAGCGTACAGATCCGAAGGTGGAAGTGATTAATATCTTGTTGCAGCATGACTTCAACAAAATTCAGCCATTTTGCGACGACTGGAAGTTGAAGATCAACTACCAGAAGTGTGAAACTATCCTCTTCAGAACCCCGGGGTCCAAGGCCTTAAGGGACACGAAAGAAAACTGGCGCAAGTTCGGCATAGTTGAACCGCAGGGACAGCTGTTTGCTGTGAAAAATGTAGTGCGATATCTTGGCATTTCGTTGGATCAGTATCTGTATTGTGATAAGCACGCAGCTACTGCTTTGACGAAAGCTAAGAAAGCCTTTGCTGTGGCAAGTAGGTTGTTTTACAGCAGCCAGCTTGATAGCAGAGTGAAGGTAATCTGCTACATGGCCCTTATCCGGCCAATCATGGTAGATGGTTGTCCAGTGTGGTTCAACTTGAGTCCTTCCCAGACGGAAAAGATGAGGGTGTTCGAGAGGCAGTGTCTTCGGGCCTGCCTCCGGTTGTATCGCACACCCGAATCCGAGTACAAGAATTTCTATCCCAACGAGGCCTTGTACAACGGGGCAAATCTGATTAGGATAGATAATTTTATTATTAAGTTGATTCAGGGTCATGTTGCACGAGCTATGACTTCCACTAACAGTCTGATCTTTGGGGCTTACTACTAACATAATGTACCATGAGAAGGTACGCCTCAACGGCTTCATTCCGCCCGAAGCTTTCCTTTATTTGGATACGAAAGGCCTGATACAGGATACGGAAGGCTGTCCTATCATCTTCCATGTCGCACGCCGAACAGTGGATAGGCGACTCCAATACGAGCCGGACGTCGCTCGCAGCCACGAAGATCTTCTTCGGTTCAGTGTGGCCATCTCTGCCCGTAGAGAGTCTGTCAAAGAACGACATTTTTATTGGTGGTTACACCACCATCAGCCTTCGCCGCCATTAACTTTTAGTGACATTGACTAGTTAGTTGACGTCATGTGGCCAACTTGCATAGATTAAGTTAGTCTAAGGTAGCATAAGAAAAAAAATCAAAAAAAGGTGCATCACGGTGTTTAAAATATATATGTTAAGCATATAAATACCATATGCTCCCTGGTGCACGCGTCCGTATTTCGTTACGGAGATAGTTTAAGTTGTTTTAAGTAGACTAAGTAGATGTAAGTTTTAGTTAAGCTAAGTTAAGTTTAGGTTTAGTTAGGATAAGGATAAAATAAAAACAAAAAGTCCAAGTTTTTAAAATTTTCTTGGACAAGAAAAGAAAAATATTTGCATTATTATAAAATAATTATAGCGTAGGCCGAAAGGCAAATTAATTTATCTTAGATTAGGTTAGAGTACTCGTGTTGGGTCAGTAAGTTAGATTTAAGAACAAAACTTAAGATAGTTAAGCTAGAATTAAGTATTTTTGTCTAGATAGTAAGGATTATGAATTAAACAATAAAAATACATGAAAAACAAAAACAAAGTTTTCAGAATGCTGAAATCAAATTTATTACTTCAAATATTCATAGACATATTATAGTTCTCGTGGGCACCGTGGCCGTGTAGGTTCGTGCGTCGACCCATGCGTATTAGACTTTCACAGTCTAGGTTCGAATCCAAGTTCAGACAAATAATTTTTCAAAAAAAAATTGTTCGCGGCTCCACCTCTTTCGAGTCATTGACAATGTGAATTGACAATCAGAGAGAGTCCTATACGAAACGTACCAACGAATATAAAGGCAACCAAGTCTACATACATTACATTCTTCATTGCAACTTTCTAAAGATAAGAGAAAATAATGAGAATGATAAATTACATCTGTTTTAACTCGCACATACATATGTATGTGGGCGATTGAAAGAATACTAATTAAATGGAATAATCCCACAAGTTGCTGCGTCGATGCATTTTCACATCGGCAAAACCATTCCAACTCTTTGAATTTTGTTAAAGATGTAATAAAATTTATAAATAAACAGTTTTCTGTCTGATCGTAACGCGATGCAAAATGATTTGATTTATTCGCGGAATAATCTCGGACCGCACTTGATGGATGCTGCCAAAGATAAACGAAAAGCGACCGACACTGCAACAACAGGCAGTCAGCGTTGGCATCGACATCCACCTTGGCACCTCCGCGCATCCAAATCAAAGTAGTGATGGTTTCTGCAACAATTAATGCAGATTATTTTATGTTTTCGCCGAAAAACACGTAAAGTTTAAGACATTAAAAATTCGGCTTCTTTCATATAGTTTATTACGGATTTTCATTTTACGCAATCTGGTAAACATGGACTAGGGGAACACATTGAGAATCGCTATAACTCTGTCCAAATCTATACTCCTTTTACTTGCGCATTTGAAACGCATTGGTTTGCTGTGTATGCAACCTTATGTTCTTGTCCATGGCTTGATTTACGTAAAAAACATACATACATTTTGTTTGTTATTAGCCACAGTGGAAAAATTACGGGTTCGAAAAAAGGTGTCATAAGGTATTACACAGAGTGCTTAATTTAAATGTCGCGCCTTTTTATTGTTTTATGTTTGGTTCCTGGGATATTTTGATTGATGAATATCATTATTTTCCTGATTTTTATACATGGATTAACCATGATACGTTTAAGTAAAATGTTTTAGTGAAGAGTAAAATAGGCAAACGTAGTCACTCAATTTTTGTATACGCAAATATTTTTATATTTTGTACACAACAGCTTCCTTTCCACAACCGAGTGCTCTCACGTCGCAGCTATAATTTCAACAACAAATTTATTTTAGAGTTTCTTTTGGGAGTCATCACTAATAACAGAAAGTTATGTACGATCATCCTTAAAGGACTCTGTATAGAGAAATATTCAGTCAGAAATATGGCTTGGCGAATACGAATTTGTAAAACAAAAGTAATATATACAATAGCGACACGAAAAAGTTGTGATTTGTTATTCATACCTTTATATACATCTGTCAACTCGAATCAGTTCTTAATAACCAAAGACTTTACAAATGTACCACATGTGTTCATTGGTTTTTTTCCGGTGAAATGATCAGTAACCTTCTTTTAACTAAGTCTTTTATCAAAATGCGATTTTACGATGTCCGATCGTAGTTTGAATAGATGCATTTGAGTGAAATATTCCAAACTTACATAACATAATAAAAGACATAAGCCTAAAACTTTGAATTGAAGTAGCTAAGACAAAACTTAACTTTATAACTTCATAGACACCAAGAATCTACCCACAAAGGATGATATTGAGGAAGTCAAATGCCATATAAATGATTTAACAGCAAATGTTGGTAAGCTAACAACAAAAAGCCAGGTATTGAAGACAGAAACAAAAACTAAGGTAGGAAAAAGGTTGAGATCACACAGTTGGAAAGTCATATAAAAAAGAAGAATATATTATATATACTCGTATATATATTTATTCAAAGGCTTGGAAACGCAGACACCATTATCCGACGCTGTAAAGAAAGTCTGTAAAGAAAAATTAAAAATAACAACACCAGTACATGCTCATACTAAAAAACAATTTTACAAAAAAGATGGGAAGATCGCAGTTATGGCGGAGATGCAGACGGAGAAGGTGGTTGAGGAGATTTTCAAGCACATCAACAATTTGGCCGGGTCAAATATAGTTTAGTTAGTTAGTTTTTTTTTTACTTTTTTTATTTCATTCAAATTATTACAACTCGTTTATCGACATACAAAAAAAATCTTACTTTACAAAGTCTTTTGGTTTTGGCATATGGTCGTCCACCAGACTGACATTTTGAAATACAAACAAGAAAAAATAAGGAAATATTTATAGTGGCAGAAAATAAAAACACTAATGAATAATATATATACGATTATGTTATGCTCAATTTTTTGATTTCTAAAAGTCTTCATTTATTATGCAATTGCGATATCTTAGTGCAACCGTGACATACGATTATAGAGTGTCCCATTCAACTTTTCCATTAAGAATGTCAAGTAGTACAACTTCATCAAGATACTGCTTACCGAAGTGACTCATCCTAAACTCTTTCAAAATTGGGCAGATTGCGATGAAATGTTTGATGTCTTCACGTTCATTCAGATTGCATAGCGGACAGACTAAAGTTAGAGCTGCGCGATGCGGTAAAATTCAAGGGCAGCAATTCACCTCGAGTTTTGAAAATAATATTAATTTTATTTATCTGATTCGAAATGAGAATATGTGTTTTATCACCAAGATCGAAATTCAAACGGCTGTAATAACACCTATAAGATGATGAACGTGCTTCTTTCTAGAAGCGTGTTAAATGTTCTCTTCAGCACAGAAGGTTGTTCGTTCTGTGTTACATTTAGATCGAAACTACAAATGGCAGCAAGATTTCTCCATTCATTTGCTGTATCTCCCGAGGATTGTATTACCTTCTTCAGAATAATTTTTGGCAGTCTTTCATCTTTCATTTCGAAGATCTTAACAATGTAATTGAAATGCATATTCAGTGTTTCCATAATCAATGGTGCGATGCCAGTTTCAAGCTGCAGCATATAATTCGGAGTGGTCCGTGGGAGACAAAAGATTCTTTTGATGAAGTATCGGAGACATTTTTCGACTGGTTACAGAAGGATAGACGACGCTGTAGATTGAAAAAGTTTATACTTCGCGCTATGCTCAATGTATTTATTTTTGAAGCAGCGTTTCCATACAGCCGAGATTGCTCTCATAGCTTCCTTCAACCTTGCTTCAAGATGTTTTTTCATGCGAAGGTTAGACGTAAATAGCACAATGAGATATTTGTACTCCCGAACTACTTCAACTGCCTGTCTGTCGAAGGTCCACTTTTCATTCCTGGCATACCTTCCACCACCCCCTTTGAACATCATAACTTTCGATTTTGTTAGATTGACTTCTAAGTTCCATCGCTGACAATAATCCCATAGCCTGTTCATTATAAGCTGCATACCGTCTACCGTTTCCGAGAAGAAAAGTATGTCGTCTGCATACATAAGGGCTGGTATCTTAGCACCTCCAAGCGTGATACTGCCTCCCACGGACTCTGTTATGTCATTTATGAATAAGACAAAAAGCAGAGCGCTGATACACCCCTATTTAAGCCCCACTTCAGTTTCAAATTCATCGGAGATAGACATTCCATCATATATATGATGGACATATGCTGTATTATTTGAGTATAATGCTCTTATGATATTTATCACTTTGTTTGACAGGAGGAGACCGAGACGATCCAACATCTGCTTTGCCACTGCCCAGCTCTCCAGAATCGGCGCCTGGCTTCGTTGGGCCAGAGATTCTTCACAGAGACTGCGGACTTAGCGAATGCAGACATATCGGATCTGCTAAAATTCATAAAGTGCACGGGGTGGTTCCAGCCATCGCGTGACAGGATAGGTTATTAGATTGCATACTCCGCATTTTGAAGGGATTCACAATGGGCCCCATGGCCTCCGAGTGGAAGTGATGCCTTAACCATCACACTCCCCTTCCAAAACCTAACCTAACCTAACCTTGTTTGACAGGACAATCACGGATAGCTTATTGAAGAGAGTTTCACGCGCAATAGAATCGAAAGCCGCGCGGAGGTCAACAAAGAACACGTATAGTTTTTTTTCTTTTTCTGTATATAATGATCTGCTATGTTGTATAGTGAGAATACATGATCTATTGTTGAGTAGTTTCTCCTGAAGCCAGCTTGAAACTCGGACAAAATAGTTCTTCTACGAACCCACCCAGACAACCTTTTTTCGATAACTCCAGCGAATATTTTGGCATTAGTATTAAGGAAGGAGATACCCCTGTAATTTGAGGCTTCTTCAAAGTTTCCTTTATTAAAAAGTGGGAAAATTATTGATTTTTAGAAACATTCCGGTACTGCTGAGTTTTTGAAAATTCGATTAAATTCGTTTGTTAGCAGCACAGTAAACTAATCGGTGACATTTTTGTAAAATTCTATTGGAATACGGTCGTCACCCGGAGCTTTATTTGCTTTACCCTTCGCAATGATATCTTGAACTTCACACAACGAGAAGGATGCATCTAGAAAATCGTCTTCTATTAGCGGTACTGGATCAGAGGTGAATTGATTGGTGCATTTGGAAGGCGTTTAAAATGCTCCTTAAGTTTTTGTGCTTCTAGCCCTAGCGATATCAGATTTCTATTTTTGTTTACAGATTTTACTGCCTTCCAAAATTGAGCCGAATTTCGTGTGTTATTAATGATATTAACGTTTTGTTGCTCAAAGGCCGTTTTTTTGGCGACACAAATTCTCATAAATTCGGAGTTTGCTTTCTAAAAATAGGTACATGGCCGTTTCGGAAAAGTTTTAAGTACTGGAAGGATAGGTTTCTTGCTTTTAGACACTCCGAGTCAAACAAGTCCTGCTTATAAACAATTTTTATCTTTGTGTTGTGGTTTATCGGGTTAGCTTCTTTGATTACTTTCGTTAAAACCTCGATGTCAACCGGTATGTCTGGTTCCTGAAGATCCCTTATCTCTTTTAACAAATTATTTTGATATTTACTCTTGTTTCTTTCAACCCAGTGTAGTTTTGGAACTAGATTTAGTTGCTTTGTCCCTTTTAGTGTTTGAGTTTGAGATGATACAATAGACACTTCCGAAGGCATGTGATCCGAAAAGGTTTGAACACCTACTCTGAAGTCGCTCACAGCATTATTCCACAAACCCGATATAAAGCAATAGTCCATTACTGAATCCGTGGGCGCCGTGGCCGTGTGGGTTCATGCTTCGACCCATGCGCATTAGACTTTCACAGTCTAGGTTCGAATCCAAGTTCAGACAAACAATTTTTCAAAAAAAAATTGTTCACGGCTCCACCTCTTTCGAGTCATTGACAATGTTCAAAGAGTATAACTGTCTCAATCTCTCTCTTCTCAATCTCGCCGCTCGAAGTTGGCATTAAACTGTAGGTCCCCTCCACCCGTGAGAGAACAACAGCACGCACAACACGAGTGGTTGCTGAGAAGCTAGGCCCACGTCCACCTCGGACTGTAGCGCCACCATTATTATTATTATTATTATTACTGAATCCGCTGTGCCTCTTATAAATGTAAGCTCACCATCAGCATCTCCCGTAAAGCTACCATTCAGTACGTGGCAGGCGTAAGCATTAGCAAGTTCTAGTATTGATTCTCCTTTTTTATCACAGACTGTATCCTTTGCGGTTAGGGCAAAAAATAGAGAGAGCTAAAAAAGTTGTTTTGGGATATGCCAATCCTGCCGTTGAAGTCCCCGATTAGCATTAAATTTGGTGAATCTAGCTCTTGAAAACTTTCGCTTAATTTTTCAAAACCGATTTGCCAGTGGTTACAATTTATATAAACATGGTCCCATGTGGAACATCTCCCGACAAAGTCTGAGTTCTATTACATAGGTGTTAGGTATTTTTTTTTTTTTGAAGTTAACGGTGTCGGTTAGATTTCTGCAATAGTCCAATAATGATCCTCCGCTCCCTCGACCAAATTTCGCTTCTTTAATTGCTGGTATTCATCTTAGTTCATAGTTACTAAATATTTTTATAAATTGATCTTCTTCATTTTCTAATAAATGTGTTTCAAATAACATAAAGATATCAAAATTTCTTATATAATTAAAAAGTTTTTATTAATTGCAAATAATAACTTATTTTTTAATCCTGACACATTATAACTTAAAATACTAATTTTTAAAAGATAATTATCATTATTCTGGTAGAAAACAGATTCTCATGCTTTGGGGATACAACCACTACTTGTGCTTGCACCCAACGTTAAGACAGGTACTTGTGTTGTTGCCTTAAAATTAAGACTGTCACTTGAGTTGACAGCTTCATCATTCCTTGACAGATTTGACGTATGGTACACATTGATTTGGTTTAATAGTTCATTCACGACTGTGTTTAAAAAGGTAATGTCTCCAAATATAGTTGGCAAAAGAAATATAAAAAAATAAAGGCCATCATTTTCACCACTTTTCAGCCCCGCGGTGGAGTCCCAGGAAAAATCTTTGTCCTCAATAAACATTTTGTCGTCACGAATTACAATTTTCTTTCGCAGGTTTCTTTCAAGAAGTATCTTTCTAATACGCAAAAGTTTGGCTCGTCTTTGGCGAACAATAGGTGGCACTCCCTTTCAGTGCACTACAATTCTTTAACACATTCCAGGCAGATTCTCGCGATTTCATCTTTACGATTATCATTGCTTTAGTAATTTTATAACTTCTTTATTTATAATTAATTAAAATTTGTTTGAAGAGCTTTTATTTATGCGACCACTATTAACAGATAAACAAATGTCAGTCCAGGTAGTTTGTATGTTAGGTTAAGTAGTTTTAAGAAAAAAAATTAATTTTTTAGTGCCAAGTTTTTTAAATTTTCTTGGTTTAGTATATAAGTTTTGATTTCTTTTAAATAATAAAAAAGAAAATAAAAAAAAGCATTGCGCCGAAAGGCAAATTAGAATAAGACTAGGTTAGCTTAGAGCACCCGCATAGAGTCTGTAAGTTAGATTAGTAAAACTTATGTTTAGTTAATATAAGCTAGTTTTAAGTATTTTTATGTCTAGCATGTAATTCATTTTTGATTAAAATAAATAAAAAAGGCATCAGTCGTTATCTAAAGAAGGCGGCCGGTTTGAATCCCGAAAAATTACAAAGGTTTTTTTTTAATCAACCACACAGGCAGTGAGTGCGATGGAGTGGAGCGAGCGGCCCGAGCTTGATTTTGAAGAACCGGTGGTCGACACATCAGGCCACTTGAAATCAAGCGACAACAGCGGAAGCAGCAACAATTTGCGCAACCGCTAGCCCCAACTAGACAACAGCCGAAGAGGCTGCAGCTAGACGACGTGCCGTCTACCTCAAAGGCAGCGCAGCGGTTGCAGCAACAACAACAATAACTGCAGCAGAAACAGAAGCAGCAGCAGGAGCAACATCAGCAACAACCACAGCAGAAAAACCAACCAACAGCAGCCAAGGAAAGATGCCCTCCCATCAACGTCTTCGGACTGGAGACGAATGATGTGGAAAAATCGTGTAAGTTGGCCACTAAAAATGCATTTCTTATTAGCACGTCAGTGGCCGACTTCAGAATAGCAAAAGAGACGTTAGCGGCGGCGGGAGCAGTACACCCCTCAAGCCGAAAAAGAGCGGACTGTGCTCCTCAAGGGCATTGATCCTTTAACCGATCCTAAGGAAATCCTCGAAGAGCTGCGCGCTCTTAATAGCCACGAGGTCCAATTTGTAGGTGTTAGGCCCTTCATCACTGCGGCAGCGAGGAAGAAGGATATAAAACTTCCCTTCTTTCTAGTTTAGATCTACCAAGGCAGCAAGATTGAGAACTTAAGGAAAATACGACCCTTGGGCGCTTATGCTGTAAAGTGGGAAACAATAAAAAAGACTGAGCACGTTTTACAATGTGCAAAGTGCAGGATGCTGTGGTACGACGCGGGGAACTGCAACATGCAGTTCCGCTGGGCTAGGTGCAAGAACACCCACAGCAAAGGGGAATGTCCCTTAGGGACGGAAGAGGTCGAGGACGGGCCGCTCCTCAAATGTGTTCTCTGCGGGAACAACGGACACCCCGCAACCTATAGGGGGTCCGCGTATCCAAGAGCTGAGAAAAAAAGTTCAGGCGATAAGGAATGAGAAGAAGGTAGATGTCAGGCCAGTGGCCCGTACTGCAACTACCGCTGTTACGTCGGTCATCTCCTACGCCCAAATGGTGTCAGGCAGAGAGCCGGCACAACAGACAGCGCCGAAGGTTGCCCCGGTCCCAGTAGCCAGGCAACCTCAGTGAAGGATGTAATGACAACCATCCAGTCGACGCAAGCGCAAATGATCGCTTTACAAAAACAGAAGGCCAAATTACAGCTTCCTTCAGCAGACGGCCCGGGTAGACTTCATCTATTCGGAGCAGTAAGGCGAGCCTAACGCGCAGATATAATGGGCTCACGTTCAGCAAGAACTCATAAGATCCCAGCAGTGAATTTAAATTTGCTGATTAGGATCGAACGAAAAATAAAACTCTCTAACTTGTTGCATACCCACAAGCCTAACGTGCTGATGGCTGGCGAAACTAAATTAACCAGACGCGTAAACTCAAATACGAAAACTACCACATAATTAGAAGAGATCGGCCCCAACCCACACGAGGAGGCGGATTTGCTCTCTTAATTGCTCTTGATTGCTGTCTACGCACCAGACGCTCAAAACCCTAACTTAATTTCAGATCTCGAAGCTCTTTTGACTAGCCTTCGCTTAAACAACGAGGAAAACCATTATATCCTAGCCGGTGATTTGAACGCCAAGCACGGCGAATGGGGTATCAATGTTCCGAATGAGAGCGGTAACGCTCTCTTAGGGTGGATGGAAGAGAACATTATTGAGTTCAGGCTTGATTTCCTTGCAAAAGATAGACCGTCGTATTCTTATAATTATAATAAGGCACGCTTGCCACGTTTCTCTAGAGCCATCAATCCACCTACGAACAGAAACCTGACGAACGAAGAGGTTGACAGGTACCTCATACAAACGGACGACGCTATTAAACATACAATGGACAAAACAATTCCGAAGGTAGCACAAACCGATGACGGCGACGTCTATCGGAATGCTACCATCGATGCACTCCACGTGCAAAAGAGTAGACTGCTGTCAAGACTCAAACTCCGTGACATACGATTATAGAGTGTCCCATTCAACTTTTCCATTAAGAATGTCAAGTAGTACAACTTCATCAAGATACTGCTTACCGAAGTGACTCATCCTAAACTCTTTCAAAATTGGGCAGATTGCGATGAAATGTTTGATGTCTTCACGTTCATTCAGATTGCATAGCGGACAGACTAAAGTTAGAGCTGCGCGATGCGGTAAAATTCAAGGGCAGCAATTCACCTCGAGTTTTGAAAATAATATTAATTTTATTTATCTGATTCGAAATGAGAATATGTGTTTTATCACCAAGATCGAAATTCAAACGGCTGTAATAACACCTATAAGATGATGAACGTGCTTCTTTCTAGAAGCGTGTTAAATGTTCTCTTCAGCACAGAAGGTTGTTCGTTCTGTGTTACATTTAGATCGAAACTACAAATGGCAGCAAGATTTCTCCATTCATTTGCTGTATCTCCCGAGGATTGTATTACCTTCTTCAGAATAATTTTTGGCAGTCTTTCATCTTTCATTTCGAAGATCTTAACAATGTAATTGAAATGCATATTCAGTGTTTCCATAATCAATGGTGCGATGCCAGTTTCAAGCTGCAGCATATAATTCGGAGTGGTCCGTGGGAGACAAAAGATTCTTTTGATGAAGTATCGGAGACATTTTTCGACTGGTTACAGAAGGATAGACGACGCTGTAGATTGAAAAAGTTTATACTTCGCGCTATGCTCAATGTATTTATTTTTGAAGCAGCGTTTCCATACAGCCGAGATTGCTCTCATAGCTTCCTTCAACCTTGCTTCAAGATGTTTTTTCATGCGAAGGTTAGACGTAAATAGCACAATGAGATATTTGTACTCCCGAACTACTTCAACTGCCTGTCTGTCGAAGGTCCACTTTTCATTCCTGGCATACCTTCCACCACCCCCTTTGAACATCATAACTTTCGATTTTGTTAGATTGACTTCTAAGTTCCATCGCTGACAATAATCCCATAGCCTGTTCATTATAAGCTGCATACCGTCTACCGTTTCCGAGAAGAAAAGTATGTCGTCTGCATACATAAGGGCTGGTATCTTAGCACCTCCAAGCGTGATACTGCCTCCCACGGACTCTGTTATGTCATTTATGAATAAGACAAAAAGCAGAGCGCTGATACACCCCTATTTAAGCCCCACTTCAGTTTCAAATTCATCGGAGATAGACATTCCATCATATATATGATGGACATATGCTGTATTATTTGAGTATAATGCTCTTATGATATTTATCACTTTGTTTGACAGGAGGAGACCGAGACGATCCAACATCTGCTTTGCCACTGCCCAGCTCTCCAGAATCGGCGCCTGGCTTCGTTGGGCCAGAGATTCTTCACAGAGACTGCGGACTTAGCGAATGCAGACATATCGGATCTGCTAAAATTCATAAAGTGCACGGGGTGGTTCCAGCCATCGCGTGACAGGATAGGTTATTAGATTGCATACTCCGCATTTTGAAGGGATTCACAATGGGCCCCATGGCCTCCGAGTGGAAGTGATGCCTTAACCATCACACTCCCCTTCCAAAACCTAACCTAACCTAACCTTGTTTGACAGGACAATCACGGATAGCTTATTGAAGAGAGTTTCACGCGCAATAGAATCGAAAGCCGCGCGGAGGTCAACAAAGAACACGTATAGTTTTTTTTCTTTTTCTGTATATAATGATCTGCTATGTTGTATAGTGAGAATACATGATCTATTGTTGAGTAGTTTCTCCTGAAGCCAGCTTGAAACTCGGACAAAATAGTTCTTCTACGAACCCACCCAGACAACCTTTTTTCGATAACTCCAGCGAATATTTTGGCATTAGTATTAAGGAAGGAGATACCCCTGTAATTTGAGGCTTCTTCAAAGTTTCCTTTATTAAAAAGTGGGAAAATTATTGATTTTTAGAAACATTCCGGTACTGCTGAGTTTTTGAAAATTCGATTAAATTCGTTTGTTAGCAGCACAGTAAACTAATCGGTGACATTTTTGTAAAATTCTATTGGAATACGGTCGTCACCCGGAGCTTTATTTGCTTTACCCTTCGCAATGATATCTTGAACTTCACACAACGAGAAGGATGCATCTAGAAAATCGTCTTCTATTAGCGGTACTGGATCAGAGGTGAATTGATTGGTGCATTTGGAAGGCGTTTAAAATGCTCCTTAAGTTTTTGTGCTTCTAGCCCTAGCGATATCAGATTTCTATTTTTGTTTACAGATTTTACTGCCTTCCAAAATTGAGCCGAATTTCGTGTGTTATTAATGATATTAACGTTTTGTTGCTCAAAGGCCGTTTTTTTGGCGACACAAATTCTCATAAATTCGGAGTTTGCTTTCTAAAAATAGGTACATGGCCGTTTCGGAAAAGTTTTAAGTACTGGAAGGATATGTTTCTTGCTTTTAGACACTCCGAGTCAAACAAGTCCTGCTTATAAACAATTTTTATCTTTGTGTTGTGGTTTATCGGGTTAGCTTCTTTGATTACTTTCGTTAAAACCTCGATGTCAACCGGTATGTCTGGTTCCTGAAGATCCCTTATCTCTTTTAACAAATTATTTTGATATTTACTCTTGTTTCTTTCAACCCAGTGTAGTTTTGGAACTAGATTTAGTTGCTTTGTCCCTTTTAGTGTTTGAGTTTGAGATGATACAATAGACACTTCCGAAGGCATGTGATCCGAAAAGGTTTGAACACCTACTCTGAAGTCGCTCACAGCATTATTCCACAAACCCGATATAAAGCAATAGTCCATTACTGAATCCGTGGGCGCCGTGGCCGTGTGGGTTCATGCTTCGACCCATGCGCATTAGACTTTCACAGTCTAGGTTCGAATCCAAGTTCAGACAAACAATTTTTCAAAAAAAAATTGTTCACGGCTCCACCTCTTTCGAGTCATTGACAATGTTCAAAGAGTATAACTGTCTCAATCTCTCTCTTCTCAATCTCGCCGCTCGGAGTTGGCATTAAACTGTAGGTCCCCTCCACCCGTGAGAGAACAACAGCACGCACAACACGAGTGGTTGCTGAGAAGCTAGGCCCACGTCCACCTCGGACTGTAGCGCCACCATTATTATTATTATTATTATTACTGAATCCGCTGTGCCTCTTATAAATGTAAGCTCACCATCAGCATCTCCCGTAAAGCTACCATTCAGTACGTGGCAGGCGTAAGCATTAGCAAGTTCTAGTATTGATTCTCCTTTTTTATCACAGACTGTATCCTTTGCGGTTAGGGCAAAAAATAGAGAGAGCTAAAAAAGTTGTTTTGGGATATGCCAATCCTGCCGTTGAAGTCCCCGATTAGCATTAAATTTGGTGAATCTAGCTCTTGAAAACTTTCGCTTAATTTTTCAAAACCGATTTGCCAGTGGTTACAATTTATATAAACATGGTCCCATGTGGAACATCTCCCGACAAAGTCTGAGTTCTATTACATAGGTGTTAGGTATTTTTTTTTTTTGAAGTTAACGGTGTCGGTTAGATTTCTGCAATAGTCCAATAATGATCCTCCGCTCCCTCGACCAAATTTCGCTTCTTTAATTGCTGGTATTCATCTTAGTTCATAGTTACTAAATATTTTTATAAATTGATCTTCTTCATTTTCTAATAAATGTGTTTCAAATAACATAAAGATATCAAAATTTCTTATATAATTAAAAAGTTTTTATTAATTGCAAATAATAACTTATTTTTTAATCCTGACACATTATAACTTAAAATACTAATTTTTAAAAGATAATTATCATTATTCTGGTAGAAAACAGATTCTCATGCTTTGGGGATACAACCACTACTTGTGCTTACACCCAACGTTAAGACAGGTACTTGTGTTGTTGCCTTAAAATTAAGACTGTCACTTGAGTTGACAGCTTCATCATTCCTTGACAGATTTGACGTATGGTACACATTGTTTTGGTTTAATAGTTCATTCACGACTGTGTTTAAAAAGGTAATGTCTCCAAATATAGTTGGCAAAAGAAATATAAAAAAATAAAGGCCATCATTTTCACCACTTTTCAGCCCCGCGGTGGAGTCCCAGGAAAAATCTTTGTCCTCAATAAACATTTTGTCGTCACGAATTACAATTTTCTTTCGCAGGTTTCTTTCAAGAAGTATCTTTCTAATACGCAAAAGTTTGGCTCGTCTTTGGCGAACAATAGGTGGCACTCCCTTTCAGTGCACTACAATTCTTTAACACATTCCAGGCAGATTCTCGCGATTTCATCTTTACGATTATCATTGCTTTAGTAATTTTATAACTTCTTTATTTATAATTAATTAAAATTTGTTTGAAGAGCTTTTATTTATGCGACCACTATTAACAGATAAACAAATGTCAGTCCAGGTAGTTTGTATGTTAGGTTAAGTAGTTTTAAGAAAAAAAATTAATTTTTTAGTGCCAAGTTTTTTAAATTTTCTTGGTTTAGTATATAAGTTTTGATTTCTTTTAAATAATAAAAAAGAAAATAAAAAAAAGCATTGCGCCGAAAGGCAAATTAGAATAAGACTAGGTTAGCTTAGAGCACCCGCATAGGGTCTGTAAGTTAGATTAGTAAAACTTATGTTTAGTTAATATAAGCTAGTTTTAAGTATTTTTATGTCTAGCATGTAATTCATTTTTGATTAAAATAAATAAAAAAGGCATCAGTCGTTATCTAAAGAAGGCGGCCGGTTTGAATCCCGAAAAATTACAAAGGTTTTTTTTTAATCAACCACACAGGCAGTGAGTGCGATGGAGTGGAGCGAGCGGCCCGAGCTTGATTTTGAAGAACCGGTGGTCGACACATCAGGCCACTTGAAATCAAGCGACAACAGCGGAAGCAGCAACAATTTGCGCAACCGCTAGCCCCAACTAGACAACAGCCGAAGAGGCTGCAGCTAGACGACGTGCCGTCTACCTCAAAGGCAGCGCAGCGGTTGCAGCAACAACAACAATAACTGCAGCAGAAACAGAAGCAGCAGCAGGAGCAACATCAGCAACAACCACAGCAGAAAAACCAACCAACAGCAGCCAAGGAAAGATGCCCTCCCATCAACGTCTTCGGACTGGAGACGAATGATGTGGAAAAATCGTGTAAGTTGGCCACTAAAAATGCATTTCTTATTAGCACGTCAGTGGCCGACTTCAGAATAGCAAAAGAGACGTTAGCGGCGGCGGGAGCAGTACACCCCTCAAGCCGAAAAAGAGCGGACTGTGCTCCTCAAGGGCATTGATCCTTTAACCGATCCTAAGGAAATCCTCGAAGAGCTGCGCGCTCTTAATAGCCACGAGGTCCAATTTGTAGGTGTTAGGCCCTTCATCACTGCGGCAGCGAGGAAGAAGGATATAAAACTTCCCTTCTTTCTAGTTTAGATCTACCAAGGCAGCAAGATTGAGAACTTAAGGAAAATACGACCCTTGGGCGCTTATGCTGTAAAGTGGGAAACAATAAAAAAGACTGAGCACGTTTTACAATGTGCAAAGTGCAGGATGCTGTGGTACGACGCGGGGAACTGCAACATGCAGTTCCGCTGGGCTAGGTGCAAGAACACCCACAGCAAAGGGGAATGTCCCTTAGGGACGGAAGAGGTCGAGGACGGGCCGCTCCTCAAATGTGTTCTCTGCGGGAACAACGGACACCCCGCAACCTATAGGGGGTCCGCGTATCCAAGAGCTGAGAAAAAAAGTTCAGGCGATAAGGAATGAGAAGAAGGTAGATGTCAGGCCAGTGGCCCGTACTGCAACTACCGCTGTTACGTCGGTCATCTCCTACGCCCAAATGGTGTCAGGCAGAGAGCCGGCACAACAGACAGCGCCGAAGGTTGCCCCGGTCCCAGTAGCCAGGCAACCTCAGTGAAGGATGTAATGACAACCATCCAGTCGACGCAAGCGCAAATGATCGCTTTACAAAAACAGAAGGCCAAATTACAGCTTCCTTCAGCAGACGGCCCGGGTAGACTTCAACTATTCGGAGCAGTAAGGCGAGCCTAACGCGCAGATATAATGGGCTCACGTTCAGCAAGAACTCATAAGATCCCAGCAGTGAATTTAAATTTGCTGATTAGGATCGAACGAAAAATAAAACTCTCTAACTTGTTGCATACCCACAAGCCTAACGTGCTGATGGCTGGCGAAACTAAATTAACCAGACGCGTAAACTCAAATACGAAAACTACCACATAATTAGAAGAGATCGGCCCCAACCCACACGAGGAGGCGGATTTGCTCTCTTAATTGCTCTTGATTGCTGTCTACGCACCAGACGCTCAAAACCCTAACTTAATTTCAGATCTCGAAGCTCTTTTGACTAGCCTTCGCTTAAACAACGAGGAAAACCATTATATCCTAGCCGGTGATTTGAACCCCAAGCACGGCGAATGGGGTATCAATGTTCCGAATGAGAGCGGTAACGCTCTCTTAGGGTGGATGGAAGAGAACATTATTGAGTTCAGGCTTGATTTCCTTGCAAAAGATAGACCGTCGTATTCTTATAATTATAATAAGGCACGCTTGCCACGTTTCTCTAGAGCCATCAATCCACCTACGAACAGAAACCTGACGAACGAAGAGGTTGACAGGTACCTCATACAAACGGACGACGCTATTAAACATACAATGGACAAAACAATTCCGAAGGTAGCACAAACCGATGACGGCGACGTCTATCGGAATGCTACCATCGATGCACTTCACGTGCAAAAGAGTAGACTGCTGTCAAGACTCAAACTCTTGTACAGACGGTTTACAGATCCGCAGAATGCTGAAGTACGGTCGCTGAAGTCACACGGTCGCTGAAGTACGGTCGCTGAGATCACAATTCTCCAACAGTTTATTCGCCAACAGCACAGCGTAGCTGTAAGCTTGCACTGGGGCAACAAGATTCGGGCCGTAAAATCCAACAACCCGAGCATGACCGTTCGACTTGACAGAACCACAAACAACACGAACCTACTGACGTCAGTTAGCATCGATTCAGATGAGGGAGTGCTTGACAACGACTTCTTCGTAGTTGAGGATCCCCAGGGAAAGCTGAATGCAATTGGTGCTGTCTTCCAGGAAGTGTACACGGTCAACGAGCCCCGTTGTCCTAACCACGACTTGGCGAACAGAGCCTTTCTAAACCACTTCTATCTTCGGAATGACATAATTCAATGGCGATCTGAGAACCCTGGTTTCACCAGGTTCAATGACGATTTTCTGGCAATTAATGCTGTCGCCGATGATGGAAATGACTCCATCCTTATTTCGAGAGATGAACTCCAGGGTATCTTCAACTCACTGACGAAAAAGAGATCAGTGGGAATCGATGAGATACCGAATATTGTTCTGCACTATCTCCCCTTTGAGGCGGTGGATGTATACATAACCCTAATTAACAATGCGCTAAGTAATGCTTATTACCCGGCCCATTGGATAACGGCTGTGGTACAACCTATCCCTAAACGGGACAAAGATACTTCAATCCCAATAAATCTCCGGTCGATAAGTCTTCTCCCGTGTATAAGCAAAGTCTTTGAGAAGATAGTCATTAGAGCTCTGAAAGAATGAGTTGAGGAAAATCAACAACCTATTCGGCTTCAGGGCGGGGCATGATATCACACATGCCGCGTCCAAATTGGTATCCGACATCCAGTGGAATAAGAATAAGACCCAATGCATGGGTGCCGGCCTGATAGACATGGAAAAGGCGTTCGACACCGTATGGTTAGAAAGCATTTTCCTCAAGTTGGTCGAGCTGGGCATAAGTAAGCCCTAGCTATATATGATTTATGACATGATCACAGGTAGGATGTTCGTTGTGAAAAATGGCAACGTAACTTCTACCACAATATTCCATATAAACAATGGGTTGCAACAGGGGGGCAGTTGGTTCGCCGATCCTGTTTGCTATATTCACTAGTGATCTTATAGGTTCCATGCCAAACTTAATAGCGTATGCCGATGATCTGATAGCATACAGATCAGGTCCTAAGGTCGAAGTTATAAATATCTTGTTGCAGCGTGACTACGACAAGGTTCAGCGATTTTGCGACGACTGGAAGTTGAAGATCAACTACCGGTAGTGAGAAATTATCCTTTTCAGAACCCCGCTGTCCAAGGCTTCAAGGGACAGGAAATGAAACTGGCGCAAGTTCGACATAGTTGATCCACAGGGACAGCTGTGAAAGGTGTAGTAAGATATCTTGGCATTTGGTTGGACCAGTATCTGTATGGTGGTAAACACCAGAGTGAAGGTGAGTATCCGGCCAGCAATGTTGTATGGTTGTCCAGTGTGGTTCAACTTGAGTACTTCCCAGATGGAAAAGATGAGGGTGTTCGAGAGGCAGTGTCTTCGAGCCTATCTCCGTTTGTATCGCACACCCGAATCCGAGTACAAGAAATTCTATCCCAATGAGGTCTTGTACAACGAGGCAAACCTGATCAGGATAGATAATTTTATTATTAAGCTGATTCGAGGTCATATTACACGAGCTATGACTTCTACCAACAATCTGATCTTTGAGGCTTATTACCCCAACACATTGTACCATGAAAGGGTGCGCCTTAACGGCTTTATTCCGCCTGAAACTTTCCTCTATTTGGACATGAAAGGCCTGATCCAGGATACGGAAGGATGTCCTATCATCTTCCATGTCGTACGCCGAACAGTGGACAGGCGACTCTAATATGAACCGGACGTCGCTCGTAGCCACGAGGATCTTCTCCGGTTCAGTAGGGCGATCTCCGCCCGAGGCAGGACAGAGTCCGCCAAAGAACGACACTTTTACTGGTGGCTACACCAAAACCAGCCCCAGCCGCCGCTCACGACTATAAATAATATAGGTAGTTGACCTTTTAATCTCTAAGGTAGCTAAAAAAAATATAAAAACAAACACAAAAAAAAAAAAAACAAATAAAGATGCATCACGGCGTATAAAATATATATGTCAAACATATACACACCTAATCAAAATAATAGATACACCTTACACTTTTTGTCTTTAATGTTGCACAGTGAAAGAAATTGTTAAAGTTAGCAAAAAAGGCTAATATATTTTTATTCTATGTACTTATTAAAAACTTAAAACATACAAATATTTTCAACATTTACGTAAATAATTTTTTTATGAAGATTAAATTATGTTAGTACATAAAAATGTGTGAAAAAAATAGATGCACTGTAATTTTTTCCAAAATTTTTAAATTAAGAGCTAAAATGCTTACTTATTTCAGTTACAAAACCAATTACCAATAATACCCTGTGAAGTTACCTTTTTGCATTATATTTTTGGCCATCTTTTTCGGCACACTGCTGATGAATGCTTAACATGTCTCTACTGGTATTTTATAACAAGTTATTTGAACCAATTATCACTGTTTGTCTGTATTCGTAAATATTTGCTCAAATAATTTCTTCTTTAGATGCGCCCACACGTTCTTAATAGAGTTTAGGCCTAGAGATTGAATTAGCCAAGTTAGCAGGTCGATTTTTTTACTAGTGTGGAAGTATCCTTTGGGTCGTTATCCTGCTGAAAGACCCAACGCAGAGGCATGTTTTCCTTGGCGTATGATAGCACTACCATTTGCAAAATGTCTTTGTACTCGGCTGCCGTTATATTGTTTGTAGTCTGAAATATTGGACGAACATCATTCTAAGAAAAACATCCCTAGGCCATTATGTTGCCGCCTCCATGTTCCACTGTATTTTTTATGCAACGGTTATGGAATTCCTTGGCTCGAGAATCCCTTCATTATTTTCACAGTCATTTCCAAAGATATTAATCTTTGTTTCGTCTCTCAACAAAATATTTCGCCATTTATTTTCACCGATATTACTCGTCCTATTTACATGTGTCAGGGCAAACTGTACCCCTATGCTTAAATTTGTTTTCTCATTAGTGGAAGTTTCCTAGCTATTCGTCCAAAAAGTTTGGCTTTTTGTCAGCCACCACGAACTCTTGGAGCACTAACGATGTTGTTAATTTCTGCGGAAATAGCTTTTGATGACTTAAAAGGGTCACTTTTTGATACCATTATTATATGGCGATCATCCGCGGGGTTCGTTTTTTTTCGATCTGCCATAAAATTCTTTTTGGGGTGCAGCTTTTAAAACATGTTGCGCTAAATAAAGTGACCGTTACACACATTTCGCGATTTCACGCTGAGCTTTTACTTTTTTTTATGTGCGAAAGAAGCAAAACTTACTCTTCTGTAGTGCATTGACTATTGCGAGCCATGATAAACCTAAAATGTTTATTTCATTTTTCTTATTTGATACCAAGCAATCACAATAAAATATTTTAAAGCTTTTTGATAAAAAAACTCGCAAAGAAAATTATGATATAATTGAATTTTAATCACAATCTGAAGTGTATCTATTTTTTTGATCACACGATTTTTATGTGCTAACACAATTTTACCTTCATAAAAAAATTATTAACGTTTATACTGAAAATATTGTTAAGTTTTAAGTTTTTAAAAAGTGTATAGAATTCAAATAAATTTTTTCCGAACTTTAACCATTTCTTTCATAGTGCTACGCTAAAAACGAAAAATGTTAGGTATTTGGAGGTGTATCTATTATTTTGATCAGGTGTGTATATACTATATACTCCCTGGTGCACGCGTCCGTATTGTGTTACGGACATAATTTAAGTAGTTTTAAGTAGTTCGTAAGTTTTAGTGTAGGTTAAGTTAGGTTAAGAAAAATCTGATCAAGATTCAAGTTTTTGATTAATTTTCTTGAAAAAGAGGGTGATTTATTCACCATCGATTATAATAATAATAACGGCGGCGCTACAGTCCGAGGTGGACCTGGGACTAGCTTCTCAGCAACCACTCGTGTTGTGCGTGCTATTGTTCTCTCACGAGCGGAGGGAACCTACAGTTTAATGCCGACTCCGAACGGCGAGATTGAGAAGCTTTTTTTTTCTAGACAGCTATACTCTTTGAGCATTGTCAGTGACTCGAAAGAGGTGGAGCCGTGAAAAAATGTTTGATGTTTTTTTCGAGATTCGAACTGACGACCTCGAGCGTAGGAGTCGACGCACCTTACCCACTACGCCACGGCGCCCACCATCGATTAGTATAAGTTAATTTAAAATAAATGTTTGGATAAGCCGAAAGGCAAAATTAATAATAGATTAGATTACCTTAGAGTACCTGTGTGGGGTCAGTAAATTAGACTAAGGAACAATGTTTAAGATAGTGAAGCTAGTTTTAAGTAATTTTTGTCTAGCGTAAGTTAAGGAATTATATAATAAATAAAAATGCATTAAAAAAAGGAGAAATAACAAACTTAAACCCATACATAAAAAGTTTTAAGTCTAAGTTTGAGTATAGTGGGGGCAATATCTCATTTATTGCGCTAAATACAAGCTTGGAACTTAAAAACAATCTAAACTTAAAAACTAATACTTAATCTAAGGCAGGGCTAAGAAGGAAAAGAACGGGTCTGGAGTTAATTGCTGACTTCTTCCGGCCTTTATCTATACTTAATAATATAATAATAATAATAACGGCGGCGCTACAGTCCGAGGTGGACCTGGGCCTAGCTTCTCAGCAACCACTCGTGTTGTGCGTGCTATTGTTCTGTCACGAGCGGAGGGGACCTACAGTTTAATGCCGACTCCGAACGGCGAGATTGAGAAGCTTTTTCTAGACATTTATATTCTTTGAGCATTGTCAGTGACTCGAAAGAGGTGGAGCCGTGAAAAAATATTTGATGTTTTTTTCGAGATTCGAACCGACGACCTCAAGCGTAGGAGTCGATACACCTACCCACTACGCCACGGCGATCTTCCATAGCATTAGCCAGGCGTAAAATTCTGGACACAGGCGAATTCAAACCAATATTAGTTCGATGTTCTTGAATATGGAAGAGGGAGATGGACCTTAGGTTATGGGGATTGGCGTTGAAGGATACCTGTTGAAGATGCGCGGTACAGTCAATCTTGCCAGATATGAGTTGGTGGAGGAAAATAACATCGGCGAACTTACGACGGTTTTCCAGGGACAGCAGGCGAATAAGTTTCAGACGTTCTGAATATATGGGCAAATTGTACCTGTCAGTCCAGGCAAAATTGCGAAGGGCGAAACGAAAAAACCTGTGCTGGATACGTCGAATATGAACAGCGTAATGATGGGACCAGACCAGGCTAGCATATAAAAAAATGGGTCCAACGTAAGTAGGCATTCTTTAGACCATTGCTTGATGAAACCATGAGCAGAGTTGGCTTTGCTGATTACATAGTCTAAGTGGGAGCGAAAGTTGAGTTCCCGATCACAGATTATACCTAAATCACGCAGGGACGAGGTTGAGCGGACAATTTCTTTGCAGAGGAAGTAATTCCTATGCGTATGAGGTGGGCGTTTCCGAGAGTATGTAATTGCTTGGCAATTACTAACATTAAGTTGAAGAAAGTTTTTCTGACACCAAGCAGAAAACCTATTAAGATCGTCCTGAAGAAACCGAGAATCTCTGGGAGACGTTATATATGTGTAGATTTTCATATCGTCGGCATAAACAGAGAGATGGGATTCGATGATAATATGGTCCACAACGTTGGTAGTAAGGACGAAAATGAGTGGACCTAAATGACTACCTTGTGGGACACCTGAAGTTGCCTTAACGGGCTTGGAAGCAAACGGTCTAAATAAGACCTCATATCCCCTACCTTCCAGGTAAGAATTGATCCATTTAATGAAAGTAGGCGGGAAACCAAGCGCGTTCATTTTAAAATTTATGAGTTGGTGCGAGGTTTTATCGAATGATTTGCTGAAGTTGATGAACCACATCAATTTCTATACCCTTCTGTAAATTCTGCAAGGTTGGTGATTGTTGATTTGCCTTTGAGAAAGCCATGTTGGGATGGGGAGAATAAAGATTTACAATGAAAAGACATTGAATCGTATACAATACTTTCAAAAAGTTTTGGTATGCATGAAAGTTTAGCAATAGGAGGATAGTTAGTTATTTCGTTTTTAAATTCAGAGAGAGACAAGAGAACCGAGACGGAGACGGAGACAAGAGAAAAAGAGTTGTCAACGATTGAGCCAGATAACTGGAACACTTTTTTAAAACAATTGGTGGCAAACCATGGGGATCAGGGGTGAAATCATCCTTAAGTTTACTAATCTTTTATTCAATGAGGAGAGGTTGATGGAACTAAGAGACGTTTGGGAGCAATTATTTAGATAAAAGAAGTAATCCTGATCGATTTTTGTTGGGCAGTGAGTGTAGGACTGACTAAAGTCGTCGACGAAGAGATTAGCGATTGTTTGAGGATCTGACAAAGTTATGTTATCAAATTTGAGGGAGGACGGGTAACCGTCAGATTCGCTTTTAGCGTTAATAAACCGGTAAAAGCTTTTGGGATCCGTAATAAGATTAGATTGAATTCGATTATTATAGTTTGAGTAGAGAGATTGACAAAGTTCAGAAAGAGTAAGGGCACACGCTGGTAAGTGGAATAGTCGAAGCCAGAGCGAGAGTTAAGATAAGTCTTCCAGAATTTGTTTCTTTTGTTACGAAGCGAGCGCAGTTGCTTATTATACCAGGGAGGGGAGGAGTAATAATTCTTGTGGCGCTGATTAGGGATAGATTACTGGAAGCATTCAAAGATAACTGAGTATGAGTATGAGAGTGCAGATTCCATATTTGTATGCGGGAGATTGAAATTGGCACAGCTGAAAAAATAATTATGCTTGGAAAAGTCAGCTTTACGGAAATTAAAACAATGGGAAGTCGGGCTGAGCTTTGGTCGAAACGAGTCCCTAAGCAAATGAGAGGAAGAGAGGAGGATGATATCGGTCTAACGTGGAGAGAAGATGATTGCTTCTGGATAGTTGAAAGTGTCGGATAAAAAATTGAGATCGAGCTGCCTATCAAGACAGTTTATGACATCGCTTATTTGATATAGGGCGGAGGAAGAGAGAAAGTCAAGAAAAAGTATCTTTTCGGACGATGCATACAGGCAGACCAAATGTGACTCGTTATCTGATAGTGTCCATAAAAGGAAAGTATAGAAGTCATTGATAAAGACCATAATAGAGACAGAAAAGGAAAAAAATCTAAGAGAGAAAAGTTAAAGTACATATTTATAAATTCGAAAATAAATAAAATTATTGTTTTTTTTCTCTCTTTATAGACATTACAGACTCTATTGTTAATAACTATATCAACAAACGGACAGAACCTCGACATTCAAAATCTAAACTCAGGACCAGGTTATATTACTATCAGAGACGAAACGATTCCGGTAATAGTAAGCTATACGAAGGTACTCTATAGCAGGGATAACTACACAATATCCAAGTGCAAAATCCCCAAAACACAAAATCACCACCTTTTGAAAAATACACGATTTTATAATCCCCAAGTACAAATTTCTCAAACACAAAATCCTCAAACAATGTATTCAATGTTTTCTTGTTCGTGATTTGCATGAGTTTAAAGAAACGAAATACAATCAATCTCGCACTTACTTCAAATTGCACATGTGGCCAAGCAGGGGAGTTGCAGAAGGGCAGCATGCCCCCATACCTACCTTTGATAGGCGTCAAACATTAGTTGTTCAATACACACGAAATATTGGGAATCGTTGTTTGAGGATCTTGGACTTGGGGATTTTGAATTTGGGTATTTTAGTTTGGGGATATTGGTTTGGGGTTTTAAATTTTGGGGATATCGTATCAAACCCTTCATAGCATCAACTTAACATCATGGATAGGTTATTTAGACATTATAGTACACAATAAAAATAAGCTAAATTACAAAAACGATTATCCAATAATAACTCATATTTTCATCTATTATCGAATGAAATAGGCCCCCCCGGCAGCTGACCTCCTCGTGGTGGGGGGCGGGCAACAGGTTTGTGGTGTGCATATTGTACGCCGCAAGCCTGGCTAACGAAGCGCAACCCCCTCGGATGACAAAAGGAAGACAGACAGCCTCGGATACCGCCTACCCTGGTGTGCCAGGGCCCCATTCGGAGCCAGGCTTGAATGGTGGCAGTATGCGGGCGTCTGGTGGCCGGCCTGTCCCGCTCGGCAGCCGGTCGGGCTCAGCCCGAAGCAGTTACGAGCAACCCGGCAGTGGCCTCGTGAGCCACTACGGGGGTGGGAGGGGGATCACGCCATGCACTAACCAGTGCGTGCGAGGGTTAAAAGGCAACGGACAACGGCATCGGCTTAGGATAGGCACATGGAACGTCTCATCGCTCACAGGAAAGGATCTCGAGCTGGTTGGAGAAGCTGCCAGATATCGGTTAGATATCGTAGGCATTTCTTCGACCAAGCAAAGAGGATCTAGAACTGTGGATCTTTCGGACGGGTGGAAACTCTTCCTGTCGGGAGTGGCACCTCAAATGTCTGCACAGGCGGGAGTGGGGATACTCACAAGTCCCAGGCTGGCAGACAGAGTATTGGAGTGGATACCGTTAGGAGGGAGAGTCGGGATCTTAAAGCTCAAGCTTGAAAGATCAACTTTGGCTCTAGTGCAGGTGTATGCACCGAATCTAGAGTCAGAGTATGCGGCTTTCCTGGATGAAGTTGATGCTGCCCTTGACAGGGTGGCTGAGATGGATTCCTTTATTCTGATGGGTGACTTCAATGCTCACGTGGGTGTGGATGCAACGACATGGGGGAGTGTGATTGGGAGGAACGGTGATCCTCATCAAAACATGAACGGAGAGAAGATGTTGGATTTTTGCTGTGCAAATGGCATGTCCATTATGAACACCTTCTTTCCACACAAAGACATCCATAAATACACATGGTACCGTCGGAGTCTTCAACAGAAATCGTTGATAGATTTCTTTGTGGTACCATCGTGTGTGAAACGGATGGTTTGTGACGTTCGTGTGTTGAGAGGGGCTGAACTGTCAACTGATCATCACCTGATGTTGTGTACGCTGTATCTTTCTGATAAAGTACCTCTTCTGCCAAGGCGGAAACCAAGAGTGGTTACACGCATACGGTGGGAGAAACTACAGAACAGTGAGGTGCAGCAACATTTTGCACGGCGCATATCCGAAGGGTTTGAGCAAATTCCAACTGTTCCATCGCATGTAGAGGACGAATGGCGACTGTTTTCAACAGCTGTCATTGCTTCTGCACGTGATGTTTGTGGGGTGAAGCGGCTTGGTGTGGCGGCTGGTGGTGAGAAAAGAACTGCGTGGTTTAAAACACCCGGAGTTCAAGAAGCCATCAGAGAGAAGAAGAAGACCTACAGAGACTGGATTCTCTTGGGGAACTCTGATTCTCGTGACCGGTACACTGAGGCGCGAAGAACTTGCAAATTGGCTGTGCGAGCAGCTAAAGAGCAGACTTGGAAGGAGTTCGGCGAGAAGTTGGAAAGCGACCATAGATCTGCGAAAAAGGTGTTCTGGCAAACCATTCGCCGGCTCAGAGGGAGGAAATACAACACCATCGAAGGAGTCAAATCCAAAGATGGCGTGTTGCTTTCCAATGAGGTGGACATCTTGCGCAGATGGAGCGAGCACTTTTCGGAGCTGCTCAATCCCGAACAGGGCACTGAGGGTGACAGACCTGTAGTCTTGAGTAGGGCGGAGAATAGTCCAACGGTGGAGGAAGTCATTTTGGCGATTGAATCGCTAAAAGTTGGCAAATCCGCCGGTGTGGATGAAATCCGGCCAGAAATGCTTAAGGCTATGGGTAAAGAGGGAGTTTTATGGCTCTCTCGTGTCATTAAGGTGGCTTGGGAACGCGGTGAAACACCTGGTGATTGGCAGACTGGGGTGATTGTCCCTCTCTTCAAAAAGGGGGACAAAAAAGAGTGCTCCAATTACAGGGGCATATCTCTTTTAAGTCTCCCAGGTAAAGTCTACGCTAAGGTGTTGGAGGCGCGTTCTAGAGCTATGGTCGAATCCAGGATGGGGGATGAACAGTGCGGTTTTCGTCCCGGCAGAAGTACAACCGACCAGCTTTTCACTCTAAGAATGGTACTTGAGAAGGCTTGGGAGTACGCCAAACCGATCTACAGTTGTTTTGTAGATTTGGAAAAGGCATACGACCGAGTTCCTCGAGGTAAACTCTGGAGTGTTCTGCAGGAGTATGGGATTGATGGTTCTTTGTTGAGGGCCATTCAGTCTCTATACACAAACTGTAGTAGCTGTGTTCGGGTTAACGGTAGTAAATCAACACCTTTCGCCAAGGGTGCGTTTTGTCACCTCTCCTTTTCATTATATATATGGACTGGATGTTACAGCGCAGTCGAGGCGAGGAATGTTTCACATTGGGAGAGTTCAGGGTAAGTCATCTTCTTTTTGCAGATGACTTAGTCATCCTCACATCCTCCCAGATGGAACTCCAGCGCGTGCTAGATAGGTTTGTGGCCGTATGTGCTGATGCTGGGATGAGGGTTAACGTGGACAAATCCGAGGTTATGGTTATTTCCAGAACCCCTGTTCAATGCACTCTACATGTTAGTGGTGTCCCATTGAAACAGGCGGAGAAGTTCAAGTATCTCGGGGTCTTCTTCACGAGTGATGGGAGGAATAATGCTGAGCTTTCCTGTAGGATTGGTCAAGCTGGGTCAATTTTGAAACAGCTTGGTCGATCTGTAATCAGGAAGGCCGAGCTTGGTGTCAAAGCCAAGTTAGCGGTTTTTAACGCAGTATTTGTTCCAACTCTCACCTATGGTCATGAAATTTGGGTAATGACCGAAAGAATAAGATCGCGAATACAAGCTGCCGAGATGAGATTTCTTCGTGCTGTTGTGGGAATTACTCGCCGGGATAGGGTGAGAAACACGACAGTGCGCGGGGAACTCAATGTTGGGCAGCTGCTTCTTCGAACGGAAAGGGCTGTACTTCGTTGGTTTGGTCACGTGGCACGAATGTCCCCATAATCACGACTTCCGAGGCGTGCCTTGAATGCGATTCCATCAGGTAGGCGACCGCTTGGCAGACCTAGGATGAGATGGTTGGACCAAGTCCAAACACTCGCCTGGTTGCGCTTGGGCATAGCTCCTGATGAGTTAGAGTCGATGGCGGAGGATCGAGTGGCCTGGAGATCTCTCGTGCATGCATTGCCCCCGCGACCCCTTTAGTGGAACATGCGGGTCATTGAAAATGAGATGAGATGAGATGAGATCGAATGAAATAGAAAAGTTATAAGAAAGTCATCAAAAACAGAGAAGAGGATTAGGTAATATTGTAGGAAAAGGATTAAAATATTCAACAGGAACAATGGACTATGACGACGACCAGGCAATTAGGAAAAGTTTAGAGATAAACAGGAAAAACAACAAAAACTAATTGACGGACTAAATGGCCAAATCAAGACAAACCATCATTTTAACGAAGCTAAAAACAATATAACGAAACACATAATTAAACACCAGTTGGAAATAAAAACACAATTATTAGGTATAGGCAATAAAATTATCTATCCTGATCAGGTTTGCCTCGTTGTACAAGACCTCATTGGGATAGAATTTCTTGTACTCGGATTCGGGTGTGCGATACAAACGGAGGCAGGCCCGAAGACACTGGCTCTCGAATACCCTCATCTGTTCCATCTGGGAAGGACTCACGTTGAACCACACTGGACAACCGTATGCCATCATATATACATCATATATATCATATATATCATATATAGCAATGGCTTACTTATGCCCAGCTCGACCAACTTGAGGAAAAGGCTTTCTAACCATACGGTGTCAACGCCTTTTCCATGTCTATCAGGCCGGCACCCATGCATTGTGTCTTCTTATTCCACTGGATGTCGGATACCAATTTGGACGCGGCATGTGTGATATCATGCTCCGCCCTGAAGCCGAATAGGTTGTTGATTTTCCTCAACTCTTTCAGAGCTCTAATGACTATCTTCTCGAAAACTTTGCTTATGTGTATAAGAAGAAGAAGACTTATCGACCGCAGATTTGTCGGGATTGAAGTATCTTTGTCCCGTTTAGGGATAGGTTGTATCACAGCCGTTTTCCAATGGGCAGGATAATAAGCATTACCTAGCGCATTGTTAAACAGGGTTGTGTATACATCCACCGCCTCAGAGGGGAGATGGCGCAGAACAATATACGGTGTCCCATCGTTTCCCACCGACTTCTTCTTTCTCAGTGAGTTAAAGAAACCTTAAAGTTCATCTGTCGGAATATGGAGTCATTTCCATCATCGGCGACAGCATTAATTGCCAGAAAATCGCCATTGAACCTGGTGAAACCAGGGTTCTCATCGCCATTGATTTATCTCATTCCGGAGATAGAATTGGTTCAGCAAGGCTCCATTCTCCAAGTCGTGGTTCGGACTACGGGGTTCGTTGACCGTGTACACTTCCTGGAAGACAGCACCAACTGCTTTCAGCTTCTCCTGGGGATCCTCAACTACGAAGAAGTCGTTGTCAAGCACTCTACCATCTGGATCGATGCCAACTGACGTCAGTAAGCTTGAGTTGTTTGTCGTTCTGTCAAGTCGTACGGTCTTAATGTCGTTCTGATCTTTTCTCCGGAAGATTTTATTTACTTGCGGGAACATGCTCGGGTTGTTAGGCTGTACTGTTGGCGAATTATCTGTTATAGTATTGAGTCGACGCACCTAGTTGAAGGTGATTTTATTTGAGCAAAGAGATAAAAAGTGCTCAGTGGACATCGTTGGAGTAACGGATGTAAACAATGCCAATGCTAAAGAGAAAGTTATGGACCTAATGAGTGTTGTGTTGGAGAGGCGATCTATGCTGACGAAATAATGGACTGCTATGTAAAGAATGTTAAGCCAAAAGCAAAGTCAAAAAAAAAATGTTTTTTTCGTATTCGCGTAAGGAAAAATTATGCAAAAAATTCGTAACTGCAAAATTAAATTGTCTTTGAACATGTTTGCTGATCAACACAAAAGCAGTGGTAGCAGCTCCTGCGGCAGACTTTTCATCAACGATTCTCTTACACGGTACACTAGATCTCTTTTAGAAAAGGCAAATGAATTGAAGAAAAACCAAAAATGTAAATACACCTAGGTGAGAAATTCATCGGTGCTTATAAGAAAGGAGGAAGGTGATACTGTAATAAGAAGTCCGAGTTTTGAGTATATGTCTAAGATTAATAATTAAATAATCTTTATATTTTATTAATATCCAATTGTATTTTATTAGATTTTTATTATATTATTAGATGGGTGCCGTGGCGTAGTGGGTAGGTGCGTCGACTCCTACGCTCGAGGTCGTCGGTTCGAATCTCGAAAAAAAACATCAAAACATTTTTTTATGGCTCCACCTCTTTCACAGACAATGCTCAAAAAGTATAACTGTCTAGAAAAAAGCTTCTCGATCTCGCCGTTCGGAGTCGGCATTAAACTGTAGGTCCCCCCACTCGTGAGAGAACAATAGCACGCACAACACGAGTGGTTGCTGAGAAGCTAGTCCCAGGTCCACCTCTTACTGTAGCGCTGCCATTATTATTTTATTTTATTTTATTAGATATGAATTTTGATCCTTTGTTTAATAACTCTAGTGATGTAAATTCGCTGTCATCTCATTTGAATAAGTTTATTTAATTGATTTTTTCTCAGGCTTTTCTGTTATTCATCATCAAATACGTAGTATAGGAACAAATTCTGATTCTTTCAATTCGCATCTCGCTTCTTTAAATCATTTGCCTGATCTTATTTTCCTTTCTGAGATTTGGATACACAATTCTAAGATATCAGATTACTTTATACCCAATTTTACATTAGCTGCTACTTGCAATAACTCATACTCATCTGGCGCAATCGGTTTAATATTAGTATGATAAGTGCAGACTTGATTTGTTTAAAATGCGAAATTTCTGGTGACAAGTTTTTATTTATTGGAACCTATAGATTACATGCCTATTCAATAAAAGTCTTTTTGGAAGAATTTTCTAAGTTTTTTAATATCAATCTTCTAAAAATCTACCGCTGTTGGAAGACTTTAACATTGCTATTCTATTATATTAATCTGATAGCGATTTTTATTTCACTACGCTAGCTCCTTTTGGTCTTGAATGTTTACTGTCACAACCGACACGTATAGCACGTGTCTAGATCACATTTTCATAAGATTACATAGGAATAACTGCTTAACATACAAATCAACAAAATACGACCTAGTAAGTAAGTAACTGACCACTGTCTAACTAGTACCCAGTTCAATAACCCTATTTTCCAACCTAAGTAAACTACTTTTAGAGAAAACTTTAAGATTTACAATAATGCTTTAAGATTGGCCTTAACTTTCGAATCTTGGAATGAAATCTAGAGAATACATGATCCTTCTACTGCATTTGAATTGTTTTTGAGCTTCATATCTCGAGCTGCAAGAAAAAAATTAATATAAGTAACACGGATGACTCCTACTCTACTTTAAGAAATTAGGAGCAAAAAATCACTACGTCATGATGACATCATTTTAAATTTTAATACTAAGCCTGTAACTGATCCTTCTGAAGTTGCAAACCAATTTAATGATTACTTTGCTGATGTCTCACTTACAGTTCTCTATCAATACAGTTCATCTTTTCATCTAGAAGGTCTCTTCCTTAAGTTGACGAGGATGCGTATAAGCAAGTCACTGCTTTACACGATTTATGACATGATAACAGGTAGAAGTTTTGTTGTTAAAAGTGGCAACATGACTTCTACCAAAGTTTTCCAAATAAAAAATGGGCTTCAGCAGGGTGCAGTTAACTCACCAATCCTCTTCACTATTTACACCAGTGAACTGATTGGCTCCATGCAGAACTTAATTGCATACGCCGATGACTTGGTGGCGTACAGGACAGCGCCGAAGGTTGAGGACATCAACATCCTCCTGCAACGTGACTTCGATAAAATTCAGCGATTTTGCGACGACTGGAAGTTGAAAATCAACTACCAGAAGTGTGAAACCATCCTTTTCCGAACTCCGTTATACAAGGCCTCAAGGGACACGAAAAAAAACTGGCGTAAGTTCGGCATAGCTGACCCGCAAGGGGAGCCGTTAGCAGTGAAAAGTGTAGTAAGGTACCTAGGCATTTGGTTGGATCAGTATCTATATTTCGACAGACATATAGCTACTGCACTGACGAAAGCCAGGAAGGCCTTTGCTGTGGCAAGGAGGTTGTTTTATAGCAGCCAACTTGATACCAGGGTGAAGGTGATCTGCTACATGGCCCTCATCCGGCCAGTCATGGCGTACGGTTGTCCAGTGTGGTTCAACGTGAGTCCTTCCCAGATGGAAAAGATGAGGCTGTTCGAGAGGCAATGTCTCCGGGCTTGTCTCAAGAAGTACAGAACCCCAGAATCTGAGTACAAGAAATTCTATTCCAACGAGTTCTTGTATAACGAAGCAAACGTGAACAGGGTGGATAATTTTATTATTAAGCTGATTCGAAGGCACGTTGCACGAGCCATGACCTCGGAAAACGAGCTCATATTTGGAGCTTACTACCACAATGAAGCATATCATGAGAACGCTCGCCGAAGTGGATTCATTCCGCCGGAAGCGTTCTTGTACCTTGACCGGATTGGCTTAATCCAGGATGCGGAGGGATGTCCATTAATCTATCACGTGGTGCGAAGGACAGTAGATAGGCGACTCCTCTACGAGAGCGATGTCGCAAGCGTTAGTCCGGGTGATCTCCGGTTCAGTAGATCCATCTCAGTTCGCGACAGAAGGGATTGTGAAAAGCTTCGGGGGTTCTATTGGTGGTTGCAGCCCCATCAGACGCCCCAGATTTTGTCAGTTTAATCAGCAAATTGTTGGTCCCTTACGGCCAACTTACATTTAGGTTAGGGTATTAGATAGGGTAATTTTAAGAAAAAAAAATATAAAAAAATCAAAAAAAAATATACAAAAAATAGTAAAAACAAAAAAAAAAATTTAGATAGGTTAGTTTAGGTAAGTTTAAGTTAGGTAAGTTAGTGTTAAGTTAGTTTAAGAATATAAATAAAAAAAAAATTTTAGATTACTAAGTTTTTAATTAATTTTTCTTAGCATAAGTATTTTTTTTTAGTATTATTTAAAAATATATGTAAAATAAACAAAAAGAAGCCGAAAGGCAAAGTAAATTGTAAATTCATAGATAAACTTAGAGTGCCCGCATAGGGCCAGTAAGATAGTATATAAGAATCCCGTTTTGTATATCTATTTTAAGTATTTTTTTCTAGAATGTAAGATTTTTAAAAGATAAAAATAAAAAAATGCTTTAAAACTAAAACTAACTCATGCCCTAAAGCAGGATTCTTACCAGATGCATACATAAAATAATATGGTCGTTAAAATCTTCTAACTGGTGTTCTCATGACAATATTTCAACCAATATCCTTAAAAATATTTCATTGTTAATTTCTGATGTTCTCTCCTTTATTTTTAACCTTAGCATCGTGAATGGTATTTTTCCCGATTCACTTAAAACATCTATTGTGATTCCACACCACAAAAATTGCATTCGCCTCTTGTGTTCACTTCATGTTGAAATGATTTAACATTGTAAATACCATATGTGTATGCCATTTTGTACCATTTTTTCATGAAATAACGTTAAAGTTAAAATAAAAAAATAATAATAATAAAGAAGTTCATGTAAAAAATATTGAAAATCGAAAACTTATAGAGCAAATTCAGTTTCAATCTTCTACACATGAATCCATATACTTTCCAGTAATATTAGTAATAACTTTTGTTAAAATTTGCATATATACAAATACCAATGCACGCATGTGTATAGGAACCAACATGTTGCAATAAATTTCCAGTCGCGAGTGGACTCTTGTGCTGAACAGACGTATGTGATTTTATTATCATTAATTCCACCGCGTGCGCTTAATCTTTAATAGGTTATGGCCCAGGCAACGGCCTGTGGTAATAATGAAAAAAAAAAACTAAAATTAACGTGGCGATACTTCTGCACACCTTTCTTGTTTTTTCTTTTTCTTTTTGCATAACAAAATGAGTTCAATGTATCAAATTGAGAAGCTGGAGGAGAAGAATTATGATTCTTGGAGCATCCAGATGCGTAGCGTTTTGGTGCATGCGGAACTATGGAGTGTGGCATCAGGTACGTTAAAACAAGAGGATACCGATGCTAGTCCTAATAGGCCAGGCGTGGATCATAAGGTGTTGGCTATGATCATACTGAGTGTAAATCCTTCGCAACTGGGTTATGTGAAGGATTGTGCCACATCATTTGCGGCTTGGACAAAACTAAAAGAGGTGCATCAACCTAGTGGACCTCTGCGCAAAGTATCTCTTTACAAAAAGTTGCTGAGTCTACGGATGTCAGATGACCAGTGCATGTCGGGTTATTTGAATACTTTCATCAAAGTCTTAGATAAACTTGCAGCTGTTGGAATAGAGATGAATGATGAACTACGAACTATTATTTTTCTTCCAGTCTACCAAAAATGTATGAGAGTTTCGTTGTCGCCATCGAAACGCGTGACAAATTATAGAAATTCTATGCATAAAATTGAAGGAAGAAGGGGAACGCCGTGGTAATGAAGAATCACACAACGAAAGATCGCAAGCATTTACAGTTAGCACGGAACACCAACGTTCAAACAATTCTGCGAAGGCCAACACAAAGAAGAAATTGCAAAACGTTACATGTTTTAAATGCGGCGTTCGTGGGCATATGAAGGCACAGTGTCGCAACAAGGGCGCACAAAATGAGAACACAACGAAAAGAGAACAAGAACAGCAGTGTAGCTTGTTGGGTGCGTTGGATGCAGGTAGTTTCAATCGGTCGACGTGGTGTTTGGACAGTGGCGCAACTAGTCACATGTGTTGTAAAAAAGAATATTTCACGAAATTCGAAACACATACAGAAATGATTGGTTTGGCTGGCGAAGACTATTTACGAGCAGAGGGGAGAGGTGAGGTACAGTTGCAAACAGATTTCTGCGTGTTGAAATTAGTGAATGTGTTGTACGTACCAAGCATGAAAGGAAATTTTATGTCCGTGAGTCGCGCCGTTGAAAACAATTGTGTTGTGCATTTTGGAGAAAAGCATGCAAAAGTTTTTTCAAGAAGGCGAGTGCATTTAAAATGCACAATGTAAATAAAGTTGGAAATCTCTATATGTTTAAAGGCCAACGTAATAAGTGTTTTGCTGATGCAGTTTTGTGGCACAGAAGATATGGCCACTGAAACTACGGCAGTTTGATGAAAATCGCCAAGAACAAGTTGGTGCGCGGAATTGAAAATGTCAATTTGTCATTCAAAATGGCATGCCAAACTAGAGCTCTTGATTTTACCCGGGTAGTACCCAATTCTGCATTTTACCGGGTACCCGGTAATTGCGGGTAATGACCAACTTCGCGGGTACCCGGGAATGTCAGCTAGCGGGTACCCGCTGGTTACCAGGTATGTGAGTATGAGTGATTGGGCAAGGGAAGAGGCAGATGGGATGAGTTGTGGCATATACGACGGTAGGGAGATGGTGGGGGGGGGGGTAGATGATGGATAATGGTGTGAGAGAGGAGATTATGAGACGTAGGTGGTAGATATCTTAAAATGCTAGTGCTGAATGATTTCATTAGAAGGTTTCTGACTAAAACAAAATCATTGGGATTGAAAAATGTATGATTGAAACAGTAACGATAGAAGCATTGTTTAAGCCAAATGAAGGATGCTGTTGAAGTCGAGTTTTGTGGCTTAAGCCAAATGCTATATGAAACCATCCTACTAAGTTTATTCATGCAATCGGTGTCAGTGATCAAGCATGCAGGCAGAAAGCCACATTACTTAATCAATGTTTACATGTCTACATGTTGTCTCACATCGATGACAATGTTCTTATCAGTTTACTGTTGGGTTTTATCTAAACTTCGTTTTGAAAACATGTGGCTCGCTTCTGTCTCTTTAAGTCATTCTTTATTATCGTGTCTTCAGCTGAGTAATTGAAATCAATAATGAGTGAAAGAAGAAAAAGTTGGGTTTGGCGTTTTGCAAAATTAAGTGAAGATAATAAAGATATAGTGTATAATATTTGCGGTGTTGCAATTTCGTACAATCATTCACCATCATCGATGAATAAACATTTGCGATTTTTTCACAAGTACGATCCGGAGACTGACGTTTCTGTTGACGGGTGCAGCAGTAGTGAGATTCCTCCAAGAAAAAAGAGACGCCGTAATAACGATGTTTACAATGCTCAGCGGCAAGAACAAATCTCGCAAGCAACTGCCTATATGGTATGTGCAAATGGTCTACCAATTTCTTTTGTTGAAAGCGATGGGTTTAAGCATTTCATGTCAGTTGTTGAACCCAATTATGAACTGCCTGCAGCTTCAACCATTTTGTCCCGATTGCAGTTATTATATAGTCAAGTCCAAGAAAAAATTAAAAACGCTATTTCTTCTGCATACTTCGTAGCTTTGACCACTGATGGTTGGTCGTCAAGAGCTCAGGATTCTTTCATTTCTGTTACCCTGCATTATATAAGCGATGATTGGCAATTAAAAAATCTTACGTTGGGAATTGAGCATATGGAGGAAAGGCAAACTGCAGAAAACTTGGCTCTGCTATTAGAAATGGTCATAGCAGAATGGGGCTTACAGGGAAAAGTACATGCAGTTGTAACGGATAATGCTGCCAATGTTGTATCCTCCACCAATTTCGTGGATGAAATTAAAAATAGGTTTTGCTGTGCTGCGCACACGCTACAAATTTGTGTTAAAAATGCTTTACAGGCAGTGGAATCGTACACAATCACCTTAAAAAAAGTAAGCGTTTTAGACAGCCATTTCCATCACTCGAATGTTGTCTCTTCGGATCTAATTAAGAAGCAAAGACAACTTGGATTACAAGAGCTGAATCTGATTCAAAGCTGTCCTACAAGATGAAATTCGTATTATTTAATGTGCGAGAGGCTATTAACCAATCGAGCTGCTATCATTGCCGTTTTGGCAGATAGAAATGTGACATCCTCAGCAGTGGCCCTTAAACTAGAAATAAGCGAAAGAGAATGGACACATATAGAGGCTTTGGTCAAAAACCTGAAGCCATTCCAAGTCGCAAATACAATTCTTTGCAAGGAAGATGTTACATGTTCGATTCTGCGACTAATTATATATGGTCTAATAAATAAACATCTAAATACAAACATCGGAGATGATGAAAATATCGTAAGATTTGTACGACTTGTTAAAGAAAATCTGTGGCTCAGGTTCAAAATGGACAGAGATGAATCAGAAGAAGTTCTCACAGAACAGGTTTTTTCTTTTTTGGATCCGAGGCACAAAAATCTGGATTTCGAGGTTGAGGAAGTAAGGACGATTATAAGAAAACATGTGCAGATCTTATTCGAAAACTCAGCATACAACGAAAGCAGAAATGCAGAAGTTTCAACGAAAAAATGTACCGCCTTGAATTTGCTTGAAGCCAAATCAGATGGTGACAAGTTCAGCGAATTTGACATGTACCTGGGAGAACCACAGCTGAATCATAATTTCCCTGATCCCTTAAAATGGTGGAAAAACAATTTAACAAAATACCCAACCCTAGCTGTGCTGGCCAAGCAATATTTGTGCATACCAGCGACATCGGTTGCATCAGAACGCTGCTTTTCCACTGCTGGGCACATTGTAACACCCAAGCGGTCTTGTCTGTTACCAGAAAATGTAAGTTCGTTGACATTTTTGATGAGAAATCAAAAATTGTTATAACAACCAACAACCAAATAGAATATAAAACACGTTAATCGCTGTTTTATTGTGTTATGTTATCTTACCTTATGATCGAAGTGATTATTTTTGTGATTGATTTAATATATACATTTTGTCAGTTTTTTCCTTGTTAGTAGCATTGTGAAATGTATGTTTGTTTAACTGAATAAAAAACATTTGAGTTATGGCATGTACTTCGTATCTCTTGACTTCTAAGACACATTACTGAGATCCGAAAAATACCGGGTACCCAAAGTGATGACGGGTACCCAGTAACTTACGGGTACCCGAAATTATGGTTCCCCGGTAATACCCGAAAATGCGGGTACTCGGGTACTCGGGAAATTACCCGGGTACCCGGGTATCAAGAGCTCTATGCCAAACGTGTATGGTCAGCAAAATACATGTGCATCCGTTCCCAAACGCAACTAAAAACAGAGCACGTGAATTACTGGAGCTGGTGCACACTGATGTGAGCGGTCCTTTTGAGACAAGATCGATGGGTGGTTCGAGATATTTTCTAACATTCATCGACGACAAATCAAGGCGAATGTTCGTGTATTTTCTAAGGGGCAAGGACGAGGTCTTTGGCAAGTTCGTGGAGTTCAAGAATCTAGTGGAGCGACAAACCGGCAAAAAGCTGAAGTGTATTCGCAGCGACAATGGTCGCGATTACGTGAACAAAACGTTCGACGGTTTTTTAAAGGAGAACGGCATTGCAAGACAGCTGATGATTGCATACACGCCGCAACAAAATGGTGTAGCTGAACGAGCCAACCGGACTTTGGTCGAGATGTGAAGGTGCCTGTTGTTGCAGTCAGGACTATGTGAATCATTGTGGGCCGAAGCAGTTTATACAGCTGTATATTTGCGTAATCGTTCACCCACAAGTGCTCTTATTAATATGACACCAATGGAAGCGTGGACAGGTAAGAAGCCTTCTACTAGTCACCTAAAAGTTTTTGGTTCCGTTGTAGTGGCACTTGAAAAGGGACGTAACAAGAGCAAATTTCAAGCAAAAGGCAAAAAATACCGCATGGTTGGCTATTCGAGGCAAGCAAAAGGTTATCGGCTGTATGATGCAGAGGCCAGACAGGTGGTCGAAAAACGGGACGTCCTATTCGATGAGCAAAGCCATATGGAGCATACTAATGGCGACACTGGTACAGTCGTTCTATCAAATGAAGTTCGGAAAAGTGTCAGTAGCGACGAAATCGAAGTTAACGAAGATGTGGGCAAGAATGATGATGACGACGATTTTGCAACTTGCAACAGCAATTATGTTTCGTCTTGGCGCGATGCTATGCAGAAGGAGAATGAGGCTCTGATGGCTAATCAGACTTGGGTGGTCGTAGACTTACCAAGAAATCAGCGAGCTATTGGCTGTAAATGGGTATATAGCCTGAAACAAGATGCAGTGGGCGAAGTACAACGGTTTAAGGCACATCTTGTTGCAAAAGGATATGCTCAGCAGTATGGTGTGAACTATGGCGAAACATTTTCACCTGTATGCCGACTGGAGAGTGTGCGTTTCATCCTGGCATTTGCTGCAGAGTTGAAACTACATCTGCATCAGATGGATATTTGCACATGGCATACCTTAACAGCGATCTAACAGATACTGTTTACATGAAACAACCACAAGGGTACACAGATAGTAGTCAACCAGGCAAGGTCTTATTGCTGAAGAAGGCCCTACACGGTTTAAAACAATCAGGAAGGGAGTGGAACGCTAAGCTTGATGGTGTTTTGCGCGAAATCGGATTCACTCCATGCGACAACGAGCCCTGTCTGTATAAGCAGCATGAAAGACGTTGACGTTGACGACCTCATTATAGCATGCCAATCGAAACGAGACTTGGTTCAAATAAAAACCGCTATTTCAAACTCCTTTGAGTGTGTTGACAAGGGACCATTACATTTGTTCCTTGGAATGGAGATACAACGTGAAGGTGAACTAGGCGAGATCAAATTAGGTCAGACACAATACATCAAAGAGCTGCTGCGACGACATGGCATCGAAAACTGCAGGCCAGCAGCTACGCCGTTAGATGCAGGTGTTGTGATCCACACAGTTCACACTGTCTATAACTATGGTTATCACACCCATCGCCCATCCATTAACCATGCACCCCTTTCTCTTCTCTTCTTTGTACGTTCCTTCCGAATTCTGCAACATAATGCAACTCATACGGGACCACCGATCGACCAAGCGATCGTGACATCTAACACCCCATGAATTGTGCCCAATATAATATGCGATGTGTAGCATATTCTGTTTCCATTGTAGGTAATGCGAAACCGTACATTGCCGTAGCAATACCCAAAGCAAAGGGTGAATGCACATTGCATAAATATTTGGAATATGGGTCAAAGTCACTGCGTGTGTCTCAAGTTGGGTCAATGCATTGAAGTTGTTGACGTTGTCAAAATTTACTTCTTGCGTACTGAATTCGGTTGGGGCCTGAAAAGGAGAGGGGATGAGGTTCATGAGCAATTAAGCTATATAAAGCTGACCGATGTCACGGGAAGGTTAGAGTAAGCATAGAATTAGAACAAGAAACTTAACCTTACAAGAAGGCAGAATATAATAAAGCAAATACAATACATACAATAATAAAAACTCGTTTAACTTACTCTCCGCTTCGTACTCTTCCCTAAGTATCAGGAAGCACGGTTACTCGGCGTCACAACATTGGTGGCAGCGGTGGGATACCTAAAAGGTCCCAACTACCAAATAAATAAAAATAAGATAGCGTACTGGGGCTGAAACACCAGCAGTAAAAAAAAAAATAAAAAATTTTAGAAGTAGTGAAACCAAAAAAAAAAAGTGAAAAAGTGAAACAAAAAGTGTTTGTGAAAGAACATAAATTATATAAAGACTCACGACCGTAAGATGTGGCGAATTTCCAAGTGAACGCCTGAGGCAAAGTTTGGGCAGTGTACACTAAGAAAGACCAGGTCTCCTCAGCTATAGGGCGCGAAGCCTGCCTGGCAAACTGAAAGCAACGGCAGCAGCAACAGCATCGGAGCAGAACCAGCTACAACAGTAGCAGTAAAAACAGCAACAACAACTAACAGCGGTACCTACTATATATATATATTAGTATTAAGTAAATATATTACACTTTTTTTGTTTTGCTAATAACACCATTGTACACGTATACGGGTTGTCACATATCCTTACATCCGGTTGTTTAATATAAGTCATCAAAATTCATACCCGAAGGCAAGCTGTAATAGCACAGCTCTATTCCGTTCTCTATTTCTCTATATTTCAACATTTACCTTTTTCCTACTCCGAACCTACTATGGCGGAATATAAAGTAAGTCTGAACGACATCTACAATATTGTCCCAGCTTTCAGCGGAAACCCGCTGGAATTAAACAAGTTCATCGCGTGCGGGAATATATTGTTCTCATCTATAAAAACAGATGCAGAACACAAGTTTTTTCTGGAAGTGGTTAAAACTCGGCTCTGTGGAGCGGCATTTGAACTGATCCAATTTATGTCTTTAAAAAATTGGAATGAACTAGTCTCAGAACTAGAAAGCCAGTTTAGAGAAGAAAAATCGCGTCCCTTTGCCCAGAACGAACTGTTAAATGCCAAACAAGGGCATCGCGAAACAGTCAAAGAATTTGGTGACCAGTTGTTGAACTCCCTGCACTCCGCTACATATGCTAGCACAAGTGATGAAGCAGTCCGACAGTATTTAAAGTTGGAAAACAACAAATTGGCTATTCAGTCATTTGAAGACGGGTTAAGGAATCCAAACCTTAAGTTCATGGTCCAAGCGCACGGGGAAAGTGATCTTAAACGGGCTATTGCGTATGCCGAAGAACACTCAGTGGTATCCAAAACCCTCTACTCCCTCAAGACCTACATGCCAGGTATGCGGAAAATTAGGTCACAGTAAGGAAACATGCTTTCGAAGTAACAATTTTCCAACTTTTCAAAGTAAACCCGCAAAAAGAAAGGTACAGGTTCTAACCTGTGAGTATTGCCGGAAACCCTACCGTTCTGAAGCCGAGTGCCGCCTTCGCATTGCACACTTAAGTCGGAGCAGTCTGTTTCACCGTGAAACTAAAGAACGCACTAATAGAAACCCCTTTAACGAAAGAGCCTTTACTCACGATGTAAGACTCGCAACGAGTAGACAAGACCCCCACAGTCAAATCAATGAAAGACTTTCGGGAAACTACCAAGTTCGGGAGGACAAGATCGGCAGTCCATCCCGAATACTAGTAGAAGCCGACATCCACCACCACAGTTAAATTTAAAACTCAAAATTCCATTCTGCCCTGAATTTAAAGAACCAGTGATTCGAATACCACTCAAACCATCAGAAATAAGGTATTCGACACTGCAAATCGATACAGGAGCAGATATCAGTCTTCTGAAAAACAAAAAGAACCCTAAAACTAAAAATAAAAATAAGAACGTAGTAATATCGACTATAGCAGGAGATTCCATAACCACTTTTGGGGAAGTAGAAGACATTCTAGAATTTAAGACGAAGATCTGTTCCCATTTCACCCATTCCATCAACTCACAGATAATATAAACTTAGCTTACGACGGCATAATAGGTAGCGACTTGCTAACCAGGTACAACTGTAAAGTAAATTACGAAAAAAGATTATTAGGGATACCCATAAAAGAATTGGCAAACAGTAAGACTGGATATAAAAATGATCCAGCAAACAGTAAGACTAAAAATAAAAATTATTCAACAAGTAGTAAGAATGAATACAAAAGCGACAAAATAAAAACGAAAACAGAAAGGAATAAAAATGATAGCATAGAGGATATTGAAGAAATTCCTTACGAGGAAGTATCTACGGGTACTAATTATACAAAAAATTGCGAGACTACGTTTGCAAGGGCTGAAAAACAGCCAAACCTTGTAAAATCTCCCGGAATTGCTTACGAGCAAGCAGTTGTTCTTTTAAAACCTCGAAGCAAACAATTCATAGAAGTACCTTTTCTCCAAAACAACGATATAATAGTATACAAAAAACAAACCATTCCTGGTATCTACATAGCCGAGTCGTTAATAAAACCAAAAGAAGATAAAATTAAGTTGCTCCTAACGAACACTTTGGATAAAGAAGTTGAAATTAACCACAATAACATTCAATTTGAATGGGATGACTTGAACGAATTTGAGTATATGGAACTAAACAGTTCCAAGGACCCTGTAAAACACAGACTATCTAAGTTGGAAGAAAGAATTAAATTAGATCACTGTAATACAGAAGAAAAGAAGGAAATGCGTAAGATATGCAGGGATTACAATGATCTCGTTTTCCTCGAAGGTGATCACTTAACGTACATAGAACACAACATCATTACCGACACAGCCAAACCTCCCTTATTTGTCCGACCGTATAGGTTGCCAGAGAGTCAGAGAAAAGAAATACACCAGCAGGTAAATGAAATGCTACAGGACTCAGTTATAAGACCTAGTTTTAGTCCTTGGAATTCACCCCTTCTCTTAGCCCCAAAGAAATCGGGAACAAACGGCGAAAAGAAATGGAGAGTCGTAGTAGATTTCAGGAAGTTAAATGAAATAACTATTGGCGATGCTTACCCCTTGCCTAACATCACAGATATTTTAAACCAATTGGGTAAATCAAAGTATTTCAGTACCTTAGATCTCGCTAAAGGATTTCACCAAATCCTAGTGTCTGAGAAGGACAAGGAGAAAACAGCTTTCAGCACACCGTTTGGTCATTATGAGTATAACCGTATGCCATTTGGTTTAAAGAATGCACCCGCAACATTCCAGCGGCTAATGAACAATGTTCTCATGGGATTGAACGGAATAGAATGTTTTGTTTACGTTGACGATATTGTCGTTTATGGGTATGATTTACTCGACCATAACACAAAACTTGTAAAAATTCTTAACCGTCTACGAGAAAACAACCTCAAACTTCAACCAGAGAAGTGTCATTTTCTCAGACAAGAACAAACTTATTTAGGTCATATAATATCTGAAAACGGAATAAAACCGGACCCTAAACTTTTCCAGTACCAAAGAAGGTAAAAGATGTAAAAGCATTCCTTGGTTTTGTTGGTTACTACCGAAAATTCATCCCTAATTTTGCAGAAATCTCAAAACCTCTAACAAAACTCCTTAAGAAAAATATTGTATTTAAATGAGACGCATTTTGTGACGAATCATTTAGGTTACTAAAAAAACAAATGATCAGCCCTCCCATATTAATTTATCCAGACTTCAATCAAGAATTCCTTGTTACTACAGATGCAAGTGACTTAGCACTGGGAGCTGTGTTATCCCAAGGACCCGTAGGCGAGGATAAACTGATCTCCTTTGCAAGTCGAACCTTAAATGACGCTGAAACAAGGTATAGTACTACAGAAAAGGAATTATTAGCCATAGTTTTCGCGGTAAAACAATTTCGTCCATATTTATTTGGAAGAAAATTGTCAATATATAGTGACCATAGGCCGTCGCAACGGTTAATGAACCTCAAAGACCCGACATCAAGGTTAGCCCGTTGGAGAATTCTTCTAGACGAATATGAGTTTAAAAAACACGGGTTTCACCCAGTTCAATGATGAAAATCTGGCACACCACGCCATCGCCAGTGAAGGGACCCATCCCCCGTACATATCGAAGGTAGAACTTCAAAAGATTTTCGAATCACTGAAAAAGAAGAAATCAGTGGGAATTGATGGAATATCGAACATTGTGCTTCGACATCTCCCTCCAGCAGCGGTTGAAATCTACGCCATCCTGTTCAACAACGCTCTGAATAACGCACATTATCCAGAGCATTGGAAAACAGCAATAGTGCAACCGATCCCCAAAAGGGGAAAGGACACCTCCACTCCGGCAAATCTCCGGTCTATAAGTCTCCTTCCGAATATCAGTAAGGTATTCGAAAAAGTGATCAATAGAGCCTTGCTCAAGTGGGTTGAGAACAATCATATAGTGCCGGATAATCAGTTCGGTTTCAAGGCGGGACATGATACAATACATGCCGCGTCGAAACTGGTATCCGATATACAATGGAACAAAAACAAAAAACAATGCACGGGTGCTCTGCTGGTTGATTTGGAAAAAGCCTTCGACACCGTTTGGTTAGAAGGACTTTTTTACAAGTTAAACAGATGGGGCATTAATAAACCACTCCTGTACATGTTGCTCAATATGCTCACCGGCAGAAAGTTCGTTGTCAAAAACGGCAACTTGACTTCTGCTGGCACTTTCATGATCAAAAACGGTCTGCAACAAGGTGCGGTCAATTCGCCGATACTATTCAATATTTACACGGCTGATCTAATAGGATCCTTTCAGCACGCGATAGCGTACGCAGACGATTTGATCGCGTACAGATCAGGGCCCAAAATTGAAGAAATTGTTACATGCCTGCAGTGTGACTACGATGAGATCCAGCGTTTTTGCGATGACTGGAAGTTGAACATCAACTTAGATAAATCGGAAACCATTCTTTTCAGAACACCGTTGAGTAGGGCTTCAGCGGATACTAAAAAGAATTGGCGAAAGTTCTTAGTTGTTGGACAAAACGGACAGCCACTGGCGAATCGAAGTGTAGTCAGATACCTGGGGATCTGGCTAGATCAGTATCTATATTTTAACAAACATGTGGATGCTGCTCTTGCCAGAGCTCGAGGTGCTTTTCCTCTTACAAAGAGACTGTTTCACAACAGCCAACTCAATGTGAGGGTGAAGGTTATCTGCTACATGGCCCTTATCCGGCCGATGCTTGCCTATGGGTGCCCCGTGTGGTTCAACGTGGGAGCAAGCTTTATGGAAAAGATGAGGGTGTTCGAGAGGGCTTGTCTTAGGACTTGCCTTCGCCTCTATCGAACGCCAGAGTCCCAGTACAAAAAATTCTACTCCAATGCGGTCCTATACAATAGGGCGAACATGATAAGAGTGGACAATTTTCTGATTAAATTAATCCGTAGGCACATTGCTAGAGCAATGACTTCGACGAATAACCTGATCTTCGGGGCTTACTACCCCAATTATAGATACCACGAGATGGTTCGCCTAAACGGCTTCGTCCCCCCAGAGTCATTCCTACATCTCGATCAGGCAGGTCTGATTCAGGATAGATCAGCAGTACCGTTAATCTTCCACGTAGCCCGTACATCTGTGGATAGGCGACTTAACTACGACCGAGACGTCGCACAGAGCACTGAGGAGCTTCTCAGGTTCAGTAGGTCGGTATCTACCCGCGATATTAAAGATGTAGGCCAGCAGCGCACCAAATTTTGGTGGCTAACAGAAAGAGCTCCCTCCTCGATCCCTTATAATCCGGGGTAATACCAATAGGTCCCAGAGTCAGCCAATGCACTTATCGCCATGGCCGGCGTACACAGTTTAATCTGTGTCCTAATTATAAGTTAGCCTAAGTCCAAAAAAAAAAATAAAAAAAAAATAAAAAAAAAATAAAAAAAAAAATAAATAAATACACGTACGTACGAGTTGTATTTATATATATGATGTATATCTATATATAGATATTAAGTTGTGGGTGTATGTATACAGTAGATTAAGGATAGGCTAAGATAGGTTAAGATAGTATGTAAATTAGGTTACAATAGTATGTAAGGTAGCATGTAAGACAATAAAAAAAAAAAAAAAAACAATGACTTAGGATTTAGATTTAAGGTATTCTTAAGACAGGAAAATTTCAAGGTACACTAAGTTTTTCTTTTCTTATTTTCTTAGTTGCAAGGTATGATTTTTTTAGTAGAACTAAAATATATATATATAAATTAAAAAGTCGAAAGACATTAATAATTCATTTGGTGTAGCTTAGAGAGCCCGTATAGGGCCAGTAAGTTAGAATAAGATTATGTTAGTTAAGATAGTTTTAAGCGTTTTTTGTCTAGCATATAAGCCTAGTGAAGTAAATAATAAAAAAATTGCACTAAAAAAAAAAAAAAAATATGAGTTTAAAATTATTTACAAAGCAGGAAAATTTAACTCCAACGCAGATGCACTTAGTCGCATCCATGAGGATGTCCCCGATACAGTCAAAGAAACCAAAATTCTTGTCGTTACGATAAGCAGAACAAGAGCTCAAAACGTTGATGAAACATTAATGGCAAAAGATGACGAAATCACCCCTTCACCGTTAAAATGTAAAATAGTTGACACTCTTAAGCCAATAGTGTTTGCCGGAAACTGTTCTTCCATTCAGATTTTTATTTTAACCCACGTCGAAAGCCCAGAGAAAAAGCTATTTAAAAATATTCCTAACTATACTCGACCGAAACTTAATGAAATAAAAATATATCCTAATACTTCAAAATCTCCTACATACATAATTACCACTGTACCGTTAGACATTGCAGACAAATCAACTTTTGAGGAAATTCTAATTAAAATTCGTAACTACTGTATAAAAGAAAAGGCAAAACAGATTGATATCTCTATTCCGATACATGAGCCAACTAATTTTCACCTCAAAAACACAATAACAGAAGTATTTTCGCAAGCAAAAATAACTTTATTCCTCTATTCTGATAATCGAACCCATCTTAAGGATCTACATGATCTCTATATGATTTTACATGACTACCACAATTTACCTTTAGGTGGCCATTAAGGAGTGTCCCGGACAATCAAACGTCTTAAAACTAGGTATTTTTGGACAACTCTCGTAAAAGATACAAAAGAATTCATTCGAAAATGTGAATCGTGTCAAAGAAACAAACTGAGACAAAATCCGCAAATGCCTATGAAAATTACTACAACGAGCACTTTTAATGTTGGTGACAAAGTTCTTGTAAAGAATCACACCCGAAAAAAATAAGCTTTCTACGCTATGGGAAAGACCATATGAGGTACAAAAAATAATATCTAACGAAAACACGTTAATTAGGATAGGAGCTAAATCAAAACTGTTACACAACAACAATTTTAAGCATTTCGACGAATAAGAAATCACTTATTCTATATCTATTCCGAAGTATGACCAAGTTCACAGGAAAATATATCTTTTAACTAACCCATTTCTTTGATACAATGAAATATTCCCATATTCTTTTACTAACCTATTTCCTTCATACATATAAAAAAAACACTTTTATTCAAAATCTTTTCTTTAAGAAAAACAAACAACAAACAATATTGATTTCCTTTTAGATGCACTTTCTAATACTTCTTACGATTCCCTTTGTTTGTGGACTTATACATATAACTCCAGTAAAAAAAACAGTCCAGGAATATATTTTGAACAAATTGGAAAGACTGAGCTACGAGTATATTCAACAGAATGGAAACTGGTAGTCTTCTACGGTCTAGGAAAATTAAACGAAGCTGTTAAACACACCATTGATTATGTATCGGAAATAAGCGAGCTGTGTAAACTATTACAGGGAAAAACAAACAACGATATCCTGTGCAAAGGCGGAACTTAACCATTTAACGACTGATATAATGAATAAATATGAACTACTAAACACGAACAGTAGACCTAGACGAGGGCTCATTAATGCAGTCGGTACCCTGAGTAAGTCCTTATTTGGCAAACTAGACAATGAGGATGCCGACTTTTACGATAGGCAAATAGAAAAACTAAGAACAAACGAAAATCATTTATACTCCTTGGTCAAAAAGCAAACTACAACAAACATTTTTAACAAATCAGAAACAGCTATACAAAACCAATTAAATGGTATCAATTCCAAATTAGAGACTATTAAAGCCATGGCCAACTTGGTAAGCAGCGCCGCAAATGAACAGAAATTATTTCTAGAAATTGATTCACTAACTTCCCTAACCACACTTATCATCATTAGGTATCAGAACGTAATAAGCGATATTATTGACGTTGTAAGCAACGCTAACCATAGCAAATTCCACCCCAATATAGTAACCCCAGTCTCATCTCATTTTCAATGACCCGCATGTTCCACTAAAGGGGTCGCGGGGGCAATGCATGCACGAGAGATCTCCAGGCCACTCGATCCTCCGCCATCGACTCTAACTCATCAGGAGCTATGCCCAAGCGCAACCAGGCGAGTGTTTGGACTTGGTCCAACCATCTCATCCTAGGTCTGCCAAGCGGTCGCCTACCTGATGGAATCGCATTCAAGGCACGCCTCGGAAGTCGTGATTATGGGGACATTCGTGCCACGTGACCAAACCAACGAAGTACAGCCCTTTCCGTTCGAAGAAGCAGCTGCCCAACATTGAGTTCCCCGCGCACTGTCGTGTTTCTCACCCTATCCCGGCGAGTAATTCCCACAACAGCACGAAGAAATCTCATCTCGGCAGCTTGTATTCGCGATCTTATTCTTTCGGTCATTACCCAAATTTCATGACCATAGGTGAGAGTTGGAACAAATACTGCGTTAAAAACCGCTAACTTGGCTTTGACACCAAGCTCGGCCTTCCTGATTACAGATCGACCAAGCTGTTTCAAAATTGACCCAGCTTGACCAATCCTACAGGAAAGCTCAGCATTATTCCTCCCATCACTCGTGAAGAAGACCCCGAGATACTTGAACTTCTCCGCCTGTTTCAATGGGACTCCACTAACATGTAGAGTGCATTGAACAGGGGTTCTGGAAATAACCATAACCTCGGATTTGTCCACGTTAACCCTCATCCCAGCATCAGCACATACGGCCACAAACCTATCTAGCGCGCGCTGGAGTTCCATCTGGGAGGATGTGAGGATGACTAAGTCATCTGCAAAAAGAAGATGACTTACCCTCAACTCTCCCAATGTGAAACATTCCTCGCCTCGACTGCGCTGTAACATCCAGTCCATATATATAATGAAAAGGAGAGGTGACAAAACGCACCCTTGGCGAAGTCCAACGCCCACGGTGAAAGGTGTTGATTTACTACCGTTAACCCGAACACAGCTACTACAGTTTGTGTATAGAGACTGAATGGCCCTCAACAAAGAACCATCAATCCCATACTCCTGCAGAACACTCCAGAGTTTACCTCGAGGAACTCGGTCGTATGCTTTTTCCAAATCTACAAAACAACTGTAGATCGGTTTGACGTACTCCCAAGCCTTCTCAAGTACCATTCTTAAAGTGAAAAGCTGGTCGGTTGTACTTCTGCCGGGACGAAAACCGCACTGTTCATCCCCCATCCTGGATTCGACCATAGCTCTAGAACGCGCCTCCAACACCTTAGCGTAGACTTTACCTGGGAGACTTAAAAGAGATATGCCCCTGTAGTTGGAGCACTCTTTCTTGTCCCCCTTTTTGTAGAGAGGGACAATCACCCCAGTCTGCCAATCACCAGGTGTTTCACCGCGTTCCCAAGCCACCTTAATGACACGAGAGAGCCATAAAACTCCCTCTTTACCCATAGCCTTAAGCATTTCTGGCCGGATTTCATCCACACCGGCGGATTTGCCAACTTTTAGCGATTCAATCGCCAAAATGACTTCCTCCACCGTTGGACTATTCTCCGCCCTACTCAAGACTACAGGTCTGTCACCCTCAGTGCCCTGTTCGGGATTGAGCAGCTCCGAAAAGTGCTCGCTCCATCTGCGCAAGATGTCCACCTCATTGGAAAGCAACACGCCATCTTTGGATTTGACTCCTTCGATGGTGTTGTATTTCCTCCCTCTGAGCCGGCGAATGGTTTGCCAGAACACCTTTTTCGCAGATCTATGGTCGCTTTCCAACTTCTCGCCGAACTCCTTCCAAGTCTGCTCTTTAGCTGCTCGCACAGCCAATTTGCAAGTTCTTCGCGCCTCAGTGTACCGGTCACGAGAATCAGAGTTCCCCAAGAGAATCCAGTCTCTGTAGGTCTTCTTCTTCTCTCTGATGGCTTCTTGAACTCCGGGTGTTTTAAACCACGCAGTTCTTTTCTCACCGCCAGCCGCCACACCAAGCCGCTTCACCCCACAAACATCACGTGCAGAAGCAATGACAGCTGTTGAAAACAGTCGCCATTCGTCCTCTACATGCGATGGAACAGTTGGAATTTGCTCAAACCCTTCGGATATGCGCCGTGCAAAATGTTGCTGCACCTCACTGTTCTGTAGTTTCTCCCACCGTATGCGTGTAACCACTCTTGGTTTCCGCCTTGGCAGAAGAGGTACTTTATCAGAAAGATACAGCGTACACAACATCAGGTGATGATCAGTTGACAGTTCAGCCCCTCTCAACACACGAACGTCACAAACCATCCGTTTCACACACGATGGTACCACAAAGAAATCTATCAACGATTTCTGTTGAAGACTCCGACGGTACCATGTGTATTTATGGATGTCTTTGTGTGGAAAGAAGGTGTTCATAATGGACATGCCATTTGCACAGCAAAAATCCAACATCTTCTCTCCGTTCATGTTTTGATGAGGATCACCGTTCCTCCCAATCACACTCCCCCATGTCGTTGCATCCACACCCACGTGAGCATTGAAGTCACCCATCAGAATAAAGGAATCCATCTCAGCCACCCTGTCAAGGGCAGCATCAACTTCATCCAGGAAAGCCGCATACTCTGACTCTAGATTCGGTGCATACACCTGCACTAGAGCCAAAGTTGATCTTTCAAGCTTGAGCTTTCAGATCCCGACTCTTCCTCCTAACGGTATCCACTCCAATACCCTGTCTGCCAGCCTGGGACTTGTGAGTATCCCCATTCCCGCCTGTGCAGACATTTGAGTTGCCACTCCCGACAGGAAGAGTTTCCACCCGTCCGAAAGATCCACAGTTCTAGATCCTCTTTGCTTGGTCGAAGAAATGCCTACGATATCTAACCGATATCTGGCAGCTTCTCCAACCAGCTCGAGATCCTTTCCTGTGAGCGATGAGACGTTCCATGTGCCTATCCTAAGCCGATGCCGTTGTCCGTTGCCTTTTAACCCTCGCACGCACTGGTTAGTGCATGGCGTGATCCCCCTCCCACCCCCGTAGTGGCTCACGAGGCCACTGCCGGGTTGCTCGTAACTGCTTCGGGCTGAGCCCGACCGGCTGCCGAGCGGGACAGGCCGGCCACCAGACGCTCGCATACTGCCACCATTCAGGCCTGGCTCCGAATGGGGCCCTGGCACACCAGGGTAGGCGGTATCCGAGGCTGTTCGTCTTCTTCTTGTCATCCGAGGGGGTTGCGCTTCGTTAGCCAGGCTTGTGGCGTACAATATGCACACCACAAACCTGTTGCCCGCCCCCCACCACGAAGAGGTCAGCTGCCGGGGGGGCTAGTAACCCCAGTACAACTCAAAAACTCATTAGCAAAAATCAAACAAGAACTTCCTAGCGGCACAAAAATTTCTTCTCTTGTCACAGACGATATTCTTACCCTATATCAGATAAGTACAATTAGCGCCAGTATACGTGGGCAAAAAGTTATATATGGACTCAAAATTCCACTCCCATACAATGAAAATTACTAAATTTATAAAGTTATACCTCTAACAACAGAATATACAAACTATTTTGTATTTATACAACCCTCAACAAAGTATTTGTTGATAGACTATAATAAGGAATATTACACCGGTTTCACTGCGGAAGATGTAGCTAACTGTAAAGCCATGAAAAATGTATTTTTGTGTCCAATGATACACCCTTTGCTCAACACAAATTCAAAAATCCATACTTGCGAAATTGAGCTACTAAGACGATCAGAAGTCATTCCACCTTCATGTGAAATAAGACGAACCAATCTATCGACTATATGGATACAATTATCACAACACAATATTATCCTCATCACTAGAAATTTGCGAGATAGATGAAATTTGCAAAGATAACCTTGCAACTTACACCCTCCCAAAAACTGCGACAGTAGAAATCACAGGTGACTGCTATATTAAAACCAAAAATCTCATTATTCGTTCTTACAACGAAAAGTCTTCAATTCTACAAAATTCTTACATACCTCTCCTAAATATTTCGCAGCTTCTCACAAATCTATCTTTCATAACACCAGATAAAACTAACAAAGTAGCTTTCGTAAAATTCTATTTATTTATTTATTTTTATTTATTTATTTATTTATTTCATCTATCAGATAATTTCTTACAGACTACGATAACAATCAATACTATATTTTTTATAATATTACATGTATTAAGGTATTATAGATATTAAAGATAAGACATTGGATTTAAATATATCTCTAGAACAATTAATAAAAAAATCTATATTACAGCAAACTGAGTTAGCTTCTCTAATGCAACGTGATATCGGTTCATTTCGACCATAGTTAGTGCGATGAAATTTTTCATGAAAAATATAGAATTCGCGTAGATTTCTTGTGGGAGAATGCAAATTCAACATAGCGAGAAGAATAGGACATTTAATACGATACGTTAAAATATCTCTAATGAACATAATGGAAAAGTACTTCCGTCGTTCCTCAAGAGATTGTAATCCAATTAGTAAACATCTACTTTTATAAGAGGGCATCTCAAAGTCCCAATTCAGCTTAAAGATAACATATCTAGTAAATTTTCTTTGAACCCTTTCAATCCTATTAGATGACACAGAGTAATATGGATTCCAAACTGTACTACAGTATTCTAGACCAGATCTCACTAATGAAATAAAAATTGACTTTAATGCATAAGGATCTGTGAACTCTTTGGTATTCCGCTTAATAAACCCAAGCATCGAATTAGCTTTGTTGACAATATAATCAATATGAGGCAGAAAGGTAAGTTTAGTATCTAGAATAACACCAAGATCTTTTTTACAAGTTACCCTTTCTAAGTCAATATCTTCAACATTATAATTAAAGTTTATTGTTGAGCAATTTCTAGAACACGAAAAAATCTGACATTTGGAAATATTCAAATGTAGAGAATTAACCTCACACCATTGAATCAGCTTTATCAGATCATCTTGCAGAAGAACGCAATCGCTTCTAGAAGAAATTTTGCGATACAATTTAAGGTCATCCGCATAAAGTAAACAGTGAGAATTCCTAAAGATTAATGGGATGTCATTGACAAACAAAAGAAAAAGTAATTGACCCAAATGACTACCCTGAGGTACACCCGATGGTACATTAATGTGTTTTGATAAGTTATTATCTATTTTTACGATTTGAATTCGACGAGTCAAATAAGATTCGATCCAACTCAGAAAGCTAGAATGAAAACCTATACAAGAAAGTTTATGTAGCAATATCCTATGGTTTACCCTATCAAACGCTTTGGCAAAATCCGTAAATATGATGTCTGTCTGTAACTTATTTTCAAAGTTTTTGATTATATGGTTTACTAAGATGGATAAATTGGTTGTAGTCGATTTACCGGGCATAAAACCGTGTTGGAAAACAGATATATGTTCTTTAATAAGAAAAAATATTTTATTACAAACAATTTTTTCAAACAGCTTAGGTATTACAGAGATCTTGCAAATAGGTCTATAATTTGTAATATCTTGTTTGGATCCAGATTTAAAAATTGGGGAAAGAAACGAAACTTTCCATTGATCCAGGAAGTTACCACTAGCAAGTGATAGATTGAATAGATAGGTAAGTGGTTTAGCTAGCGTTAACGCACAATTCCTAATCAGCATAGGATGGATACCATCCGGCCCCTCTTTCTTTGTTGGATCTATTTTCAGTAAGGCCTCCTCTACTTCTGATATAGCTAAGTGTAGAAATCCAATGTCAACAAATTGGCATACATTTGTTAGCCTTTGATCAGAAGAAGATTCAGATGAATAAACGGATTCAAAGTAATCCGCAAAAAGATTGCAAATGGTCTTTATGTCACAAGTCATTGTACCAAGATAACTCATACAGTAAGGAAGACCATTAGTTTTGCGCTTTGTATTTATGTAATTCCAAAACTTTTTACTATTTGTTCTAAGTGTGGATTCTGCAGATAGAACATATTCACGATACAAGGCTCTGCTAAGGGAATCAAATTCACGCTGTTTAGTGAAATAACTAGCTCGAATCATTGGATCCTCTCTATTACACTTGTATAATTTATATGCCTTATTTTTCTGATTCTTAAGCTTAATAAGCCTTTTATTAAACCAAATTGGATTACAGCTGCGTTTTAGCCTCTTTTTAGGTACGAACTGACTTACGCCATAATTTAAAATTGAAATAAATGACCCAAATGCGTTATGCAAATTATTAGGTAATAAAATATCATCCCACGCTTGTGAAGACAAAAACTGGTTCATTGCATCAAAGTTTGCATTTTTATAACTAAAAACATAAGTTTTACCTACAGTCTTCCTTTTTGAATAATCAAAAAAATGTATATTAATATCCAAGGCAAAATGGAAAATAGAGTTTCTCACAATAGGAAATTCTGACTTTTCAACTGAAATGTTAAATTCTTTGTCAACAAAAATTAAATCAAGAATATGATTAAAATCGTTAGGAAAACTATTTACTTGTATTAAATCATATTGACTAAAAAAATCGATTACTGATATTTCAATATCGCTATTTACATCATAAGGTATTAAATGTTTTTCATCCTCATCAAAGATCCATTTTATGTATGCTAAATTAAAATCACCAGCACATAATACATGTTGATTGCTGTTTAAATTATCTAAAACATAACCAAAATTATTTAGATGTAAGTTATATAATTCAAGAGAACTCTTTGGAGGAATGTAGCTAACCATTACAAATATTTCAGTTTTTACATTGAACCTTAAGTTAACTATAACCTGATCAACATCTAGGTTGAAGACCGACGAACTAGATTGCAATTCGACTTGCCTACATCGCAAGGCCGTTCGAACTGCAATAAGCACACCGCCACCCTTCTCCTTCCCAGTCATAGAGTAACATCTATCTTTTCTAAATACATTATACATATTACTGTTAAAGATTTCAGCTGTTAAATGACTTTGATTTATTCCGCTTTCTGTTATTATAATAATATCATATAAACCTAATGAGGAGGAAACATATATACTATCTAGTTTGGTTCTTAAGCCACCTACATTTTGATAATATACTGAAAGATTATTAAAGATAGAAGAAGTATTATTTAAAGATGATAGAACTATGCCAGCAGTATCCGGAGCACCAATATCAGTAGGAGCATTGACACCATGTATTATGGCGGTGTCACCAAACGAGGAACTTCTTCGTTTTTTGGACGATTAGCAAATAGTTTTACCTTAACTGAATACGGCCAGATTGAAGAGTCCTTGAAGATGAGGTTAAAACTATCAGCCGGCACACTCAGTTTAAAGTTAACAAACTTTATGTCCGACGCGACAATTCCCTTTTTCACCAATTTGAAGCATTTAAAATGATCAGAGGGAATATTCGTTTTAGTGGAGATGTGGTTAATAATATCCTCCGGTTTCGTGTCAGTACAAAACTTAGATAAATGCAACCACTTAGATGAAAAGATCGCATTAAGCGAAGTATTACGATCAGTTCCAATAATGGTGCGTTGACGATTTTCGTTAGATTTACGATGCTTGACCAAATTCCATTCATTTCTGGTATTATTTACATCTGCATCAGCTGCTTCTTCCACTACGTCATTGAAGGGTACGGGAGCAGTTTCAGCTGCAGCAGTTTTATTAGTGGACATAACAGAAATGACATCATTCATCTCAGCTCCACTCTCATCAGCCACATTCGGTACATCAGAAACTGTATCAACAGCAAGCACATCGATCACTGAGTTAACAACAGGAGTCGTGGGTGCAGGAGGAGCGGCGACGGGAGCTGTCTGACGATTCTCCAGCAATGATGAATTAAAATTAGTTTCAGAGCAAATAAATAACCTTAAATCAGAGGAGATGAAACCCATAACGTCATTAGATACCCACAATATCCATTATGTTTCAACCTACCGTATACTTGATATACAAACGTATAAACAACCAAAAACCAGGAGCCAATGAAGTACGGAAGGAAGATATTCCAGAAATCCCTATTCCCACTCCCAAAAATAGTCCACAGCAATTAGTAGAAAAAGAAATATCCCCAACCCCCATCCCGAGAATAGTGTTGACTACTGGATTGTAAATTGAATTATGTGTCTATCCATATAACGTGTACGTACGTAATAAAAAAAAAAAAAAAAAAAACAACCAATAAGCAAAAAAATAGTTCATATAAATATAAATAAATATATAAAAAAAAATAATAATAAAAAAAACAAAAAAGAAAAAAAAAAAAATTTTGTTGTCTTCAAATGTACTTCCATATTTCTAAGTAACCTTAACTATTTAGCTGAAATAATTAGATGTTATATATATATTAAAATCTATTCCAAGAAATATTAAATCAATGTTTGTATCCTTAATTTTAAATCCATTAATATTGTAATTTTGAAATAAGAAAATTAAGTAAAATGCACTACCAAATTAAATGTAAAAGAAAAAAAAATCCAACATTCAAACAAAAATTGTAAACCCAACCTCGACATCAGTATACAGTCCATTTGACGAAAACTCTACTCTTCATAAGAATTTTCTTTTTCTAAGGGGGGTGGGATGTTGTGATCCACACAGTTAACACTGTCTCCATCGCCCATCCATTAGCCATGCACCCCTTTCTCTTCTCTTCTTTGTACGTTCCTTCCGAATTCTGCAACATAATGCAACTCATACGGGACCACCGATCGACCAAGCGATCGTGACATCTAACACCCCATGAATTGTGCCCAATATAATATGCGATGTGTAGCATATTCTGTTTCCATTGTAGGTAATGCGAAACCGTACATTGCCGTAGCAATACCCAAAGCAAAGGGTGAATGCACATTGCATAAATATTTGGAATATGGGTCAAAGTCACTGCGTGTGTCTCAAGTTGGGTCAATGCATTGAAGTTGTTGACGTTGTCAAAATTTACTTCTTGCGTACTGAATTCGGTTGGGGCCTGAAAAGGAGAGGGGATGAGGTTCATGAGCAATTAAGCTATATAAAGCTGACCGATGTCGCGGGAAGGTTAGAGTAAGCATAGAATTAGAACAAGAAACTTAACCTTACAAGAAGGCAGAATATAATAAAGCAAATACAATACATACAATAATAAAAACTCGTTTAACTTACTCTCCGCTTCGTACTCTTCCCTAACTATCAGGAAGCACGGTTACGCGGCGTCACAACACAGGGTATCAAGTGGCATGTGACAGTAATCAATGCCAGAAGGTTGATGCCGGTTTCTATCAGTCAGCAATTGGCGAGTTGGTGTGGTTAACGACCAGATCGGACATTTTACACTCAGTTGCAAAACTGGCGCAGCGGAACAAGGATCCGCACAACGAGCACCTTGCGGACGTAAAGCATATTCTGAGGTATTTGGCGTCTACTGTGGACATGAAGCTGCACTACAAAGAGTGCGGACAAGCATTTACAGGTTACGTCGACGCCGACTGGGGCGGAGACAAAGTCGACCGCAAATGATACACTGGAGACGTTTATTTCCTAGGAGGTGGTCCGAAATCCTGGAAATCGGAGAAGCAACACAGTGTGGCTCTTAGCAGCACCGAAGCCAAGTACATGGCGTTGTCGACCGCGTGCAAGGAGGCGATAGCCATACGACGGCTCATTATTGAAATTGGCTGCGGTGAGGTGGGCACTCCAACGGTTGTATACGGCGACAATTTAAGCGCGCAGCAACTTGCAAAGAACCCTGTGCATCATGCTAGAACTAAGCATGTTGACATTAGGTATCATTTTGTTCGCCAAATTGTTAACGAAGGCAAAATAGTATTAAAATATGTTTCGACAGATCTTATGATAGCCGATATTTTAACCAAAAATCTGCCGAAGAGAAAACACAATGAATTAACAAAAACGTTAAGTTTGAGTTAAGTTTTTTTTTTTTTGTTTTGAAATAATTTTGTTAATTTGTAAATGAAAAAAAAAATGGTAAATTTGGATTAATTTTATTTTTGGAATAGTTTTTGCGAAACATGCTTGCATTGACGAAGGGTGTTAAAATTTGCGTATATATAAATACTAATGCACGCATGTGTATAGAAACGAACATGTTGCAATAAATTTCCAGTCGCGAATGGGCTCTTGTGCTGAACAGACGTATGTGTTTTTATTATCATTAATTCCACCGCGTGGGAGGAGTTACGTTGGATACTGATCTGCCATTCAGAGACACCTCAGCGCCCCGCCCCTCTCATCGATAACATGTCTAGTGCACGGTTCATATGACACCTAAAAGCTACACGCGTATCCGGTTTACTCCATTGGGCAGTAAACACGAGAGTTATATAACACCTGCACAAATAAGCTGCATACCTCACCCACTGGAAAGTGGTACTAAAGAATCAGCAAAACCTTTTGTTACCTGTGGAATAATTTAAATAAGTTAGCTTTAGTCTTAAGTTTGACTTTTCGCGGTTTGGTCGTGCTTATTTTAGAAATTAATACTGTTGAATTAAATAAAGTTTGCTTAAATGAATTAAATAAAATTTTGTTTCAATAAATATATTGAATTTTTTGAAATAAAGTTTTTTTTGTTCAACCACGCGAGTAAATCCATAACTTAACATTTCATGGTTCAGTAAAAAATGTCTATGAATTCAAAGTATTTGGCTAAGAAAACTCAAACAAATTTTCCATAGGCATTTAAATATAACAAACACGGAATACAAAGGATTCTATTCTTAAATACAGTGACTTAATATAATAATAGCTAGAAGAATACAAATAGAGCTTGGAAAATTAAAAAGAACAAAACTCAACATTGGTTGCTTTATTAAATTTGCGTTGAAGTTATTTCTAGAAAAAATGATTTAAACTGTTATACCAAAACTACTGTTGAGTTGACTTTGGCTAGTATGTTTTTGGGGAAAAACGTCTGATTTATAAATGCCACATACAAACATAATTAACTGCTAATCAATTTGGGCATGCTAAACACGGTGGTGCTAATAACGCAATTTTGTCCTAACTCGAGTTAAGCGGTTATGGTTTGTGGCCGATGATATATCTTTGCAATCAAAACCTTGATTAAAAACAGTGTCTGGGTCAGTTCTTAAATCCAGCATTCATTTACATTGGGTCAGTATTAAACCCAAAGGTAAAATATCGCTTCGGGACAACACACCCCGAAGCAATGGGAATGCTAGCAAAAGCTTGATTTCGGAGTGAGTGTTTATTATGCCGTTTCTTTTGAACGAGATTGGCAATACTGCTTGACTTGCAGCCTCGGCTATATGATGCAGCCAGCTGGTACAACACAAGTACACCGTCATCCTTTTGTTGTATTGCCTAGCTCAATTTGAATTGGTTTGGAAGCTTATCAACAAACTCCTTAACTAACAATGTTAAGATATGTGAACATCTGGCACGCTTCCATTGTGGAACAAAGATTACTCACTGATAAAGTGAACTCAATAATGTTTTCTAGCTTGTCCTTTAGTGGTGGCATCTTTCTCTATTTCTCAATCATACTATCAGTTATGCATTCATCATTCTCCCAAAACACATCTCTAGTGTTTGCATTATCTCCGGGACTTAATTGGGCAAAAGAAGTTTATTGCGAACCATCTCAAGTGCCTTACCTTTTAAGCTCGCTTGCAGTCTCATTAAATTTTCTGCATCACTGTAACTGACTAACGTTGTCCTGGTGTTAAACTCTACTACTAAAAGAAGAGCGGCCACTCCTCTGGGTCTTCATGAAACGTTGGTAATTCCTTCGTCAGTACTTGCCTTGCTGCCATTTGTGTCGAGGTCGGTCCAGATATGAATGTTGTCCCGTTGAAATAGAAGTTGTTTAATGGAATGGTTATGCCACTTTCGGATAAAATTTGATATTTCTTTTGCAGATAATATTGGTGCAAATTTCTTTCTTCCTCCAACAATTCCATTTGTAATTTTCTTTGTTCGTGTGAAATGTTAAATGTTTTTTGCGATAGCTCCTGGGCACAAATCGGTCATATAAAGATGGGTATCTTTCCAAATGGAAAACCCCTAGCCATTTTAAAATTTTGACAGTTATTCACAAATCTTATAATAAATTTGAAAGTTATTCGCGAATCTTCCAATAAATTTGACAGTTAGTTATGAATGATCAAATATTTCCTCATTTTCACTCGCACTAATTTGGATTCATCATTACCCCACGAAAATGGCGACACATTCATGAATGGTTGCCCATGGTAACGTCACAAATTCATGAATTGTCCTCAGTCAAGTCACTAATTCGTGAATTTGACGGCTATCCGGAAATATTTTAAGGACTCTGTTCGCAGGCTTTAGTAACTAAGGTTGATTTGTATCATCATTTATATTTTATAAACGTAATTCAAACATTGGCTGGATGTTGTAGGAATCGGGTAGGCACTGATTGGCGTCAACCTGGCGATGCCCAGTGTTGTAACTTTTCCTATACATCAATTGTGCTTACTTTACCTCCAAGTGGTAGCCATCGGGTACTGGTTGTAGTTCACCCGAACTCAACCTGCTAAACTTATAAGTGCGACTTCTTGTCTTAGGGGTTACAAAAAAGGAACTGGTCCTCCAGGTTGGGGGTTGTGCCGTCGGGGTAGGTTAGGTTAGGTGAGATGTGGCTTTTCTGTGTGTGCACCTAGACCAGAGTTGATCCATTGTGCTGCACATGGTTTGATCGGGATCAAACCAATAAGTTGTCCGAGGGAAACCATTTGGAGCCTATAATGAAGCGAAGTAGATTATTAATGGGAACCGTACTAAGTTCACCCAAGTCATCAAAAAAGTAGGCCCCTAGATATTGACGTCGAATAGACGCCAGGGCCGGACAGGAGCATAGGAGGTGTGGGACGCTTTCCACTTCCTCCTCATCTAGGCAGCTTCTACAGAAATCATTAGCCGGGACACCTAGTCTGATGGCATGGTTTCCTATGAGGCAGTGTCCTGTGATGACACCGACGATAGAGCTTATATTCGATCTGTGAAGAGATATTAAATCCTTAGATCTTTTGGAATCTAGCCTAGGCCAGATTATCCTGGAGGTGTGGCACGAAGTGCCACTCGCCCATCTGTTATCTATTTCACGAGTTGCCTCTAATGAGAGCAACAATTTGCAAGTTGTGAGGGGCATACCCAAGCTACTGTGTTTGGGAAGTAATGGCTGTGAAGTTGCGAGCTTGGCGAGTTCATCTGCTTTGCAGTTGCCTGGAATGTCTCTATGTCCTGGCACCCAGCACAGGCAAATGTTGAACTGGTCGGCCATCTTGTCTAAAGATGAGCGGCAGTCTATTACAGTCTTAGAGTTCGTAGAGACCAATTCCAGGGCTCTGATGGCTGCCTGGCTGTCAGTGAAAATGCAAATATCACGAGCGGATATTACATTCCATTTGAGCCAAGACAGCGCTTCACTAATCACCATAATCTCCGCCTGAAACACACTACAGTAGTCAGGTAAGCGAAAGGAGAGACTTATATTTAGTTCATCAGAGAAAACACCACTACCCACCCCCTCCTGGGTTTTAGACCCATCCGTGAAAAAGTGCAGGGAACCTGCAAAAGGTTTAGGATTATCATTCCAGAAGTCTCTATCTGGAATAAGGGTTTTAAAAAGTCTATCAGGGAAGTAAAGAGGTGTGGTATGGTCCAGAATTCTCGTGGGGAAGTTAGAAGAACTTAGTATAGTGGAGTGGCCAAATGAATTGTTGGTCCACTGGGAAGAGGCTGTAAGGCGGATAGCCGTATTCTTTGTTTGCCGAAAATGTCGATTGGGGATAGGTTCATTATAACGTCCAGTGCATCTGAGGGTGTGGTTATCAGAGCACCTCCTATGCAAATGCAAGCTTGACGTTGAACTTTCCTAATGAGATTGTAGTGTATGGCTTTGTCTAGTATTGGCCACCAGACAAGCACTCCATACAACAGAATGGGTCTAACGACGGTTGTGTAGATCCAGTGGATCATATGAGGTTGGAGACCCCATTTCTTCCCTAATGCTCTTTTACAAATGTAGAGAGCCAGCGTCGCCTTGCGGGTACGCTCCATTATGTTCGGCTTCCAGTTTAGTCTCTTATCTAGGATGAGCCCCAGATATTTAGCAGACTCCGAGAAGTTGCAACTGGTGCCGTTAATGGTAGGGGGGTCGATCGAGGGGATACTATATTTACGTGTGAAGAGGACGATTTCCGTTTTGGAAGCATTAATGCCCAATCCGTTGACTTTGGTCCACGCCGAAAGTTTTGAGAGAGCATGCTGTAAGAGATCCCTTAGCACTGATGGATATTTACCCGAGACAGCCACAGCAATATTGCCGTCGGGGTAACTGCCCGGCCACACCAAAAACAGAAAGTTACGAAGCAACAACAAGCCTCGGAAACGGACGGAATTACTGATGACGAACCCCGCATACGAAATAAGGACAACGATCTTCGGATCTGTACGTGGAATGTAAGGTCCCTTTATAGGCCACGTGCAGCCGAACAATTAGCGGAAGCCCTAGACTGCTACAAAGCAGACATCACCGCCATCCAAGAAGTGCGATGGGATGGGCTGGGCAAAAAGAGGATGAAAAACTGTGATATTTACTACGGTGATTGCTACAGGCAACAAAAGCAGCGCTTGTTTTGATGTGGATTCGTCGTTAGAGGCAGACTTAGGCAAGAAGTCTTATCGTTCTGGTCTGTGAACGAACGCCTTACGACAATTCGCATCAAGGTTAAATTCGCCAATATAAGCTTAATATGCGCACATGCCCCCACAGAGGAGAAAGACGACGACACCAAAAACACCTCCGATAACGGATTTAGGCTGATCGACTTTGCTGCGGGACGAAATGTTGTAGTAGCTAGTACACGGTTCCCACACCTTAATATTCACAAATTAACATGGAGATCATCAATCAATCATCCGTCAACCAGATTGATCACATTGCGATCGACGCAAGGCACTCCTCCAGTATTATGGATATCCGAACGTTTCGAGAAGCCAACATCGACTCGGACCACTACCTTGTTGTAGCCAAGGTAAGGTTGCGGATATCCCGAACACCGCCAAAACAAGAAAATACTGTGAGGAAGTTCGACGTCGGAAGGCTACAATCGCAAGAGATCGCCAAATCCTTTTCCGATCGAGTCTCCCTTAACCTCAGAAGAAGTTCTTTGCCGCTGACACCCAGTATTGAAGACCAGTGGCAACATTGCCAAAAAGCTATCAGAGATGCCGCCTTTGATGTGCTGGGTTTCACTCGGCCACCACAATAAAACCCCTGGTTTGACGACGAGTGTCGGCAGGCGAATGCAGCTAAGCAAGAGGCCTACAAAGCGGCACTGCAAAGAAAGACAAGAGCTGCTCGCGAGCTCTATGAGCAGAAAAGGAGAGACAAACACCGGCTTCTCAGGAGGAAAAAGAAGGAGCATGAGAAGCGCGCGATCGGTAGAATAGAGAGTTACTACTGCAGGAATGAGGTAAGGAAGTTTTACCAAAGGGTAAAGTCAACCTGTCAGGGTTATAAAGCCCGAACCGAAGCCTGCAAGGACGATCAGGGGAACATCGTAGTAGAATCACAGTCGATGCTGAGGATATGGAAGAACCACTTTTGCAGACTGTATAACGACGACGAAGAACCGAATTCCGCTGTCAGGCAGATTGAACCATTCAACCCGAATGAAAGGGACGATGTAGATCAACAATTCCGTCCCCCCGATCTGGACGAAGTGAAGATAGCTATATCTAGCTATATCTATATCTAGCGGCTGAGCTTTTCAAAGCAGCAGGCGATGACTTGGTAAGGAGCATGTACCAACTCATCTGTAAAATATGGTCGGAAGAAAGCATGCCCGATGAATGAAACCTCAGCATTGTTTGCCCGATCCACAAAAAAGGAGATCCTTTAAAATGCGCCAACTATAGAGTCATCAGTCTTCTAAACATTGCTTATAAGATCCTATCTGCCGTGTTGTGTGAACGCCTAAAGCCATTCGTCAACAACCTGGTCGGTCCATACCAATGTGGCTTTAAGCCTGGAAAATCCACCATCGACCAAATATTCACGCTGCGGCAGATCTTGGAAAAAACCCAGGAGCAGCAAATCGATACCCACCACCTTTTCATCGATTTTAAGGCCGCGTATGACAGCATCTATAGAGACGAGCTATACAGAGCAATGTCTAGTTTTGGCATCCCTACCAAACTCGTCCGTTTGTGTAGGATGACGATGGAGAATGCACGCTGCTCCATCAAGGTCGGTAAAGACCTAACCGAGACCTTTGATGTCAAAAAAGGATTCAAACAAGGCGACGCGCTGTCATGCGACTTCTTCAACATCATACTTGAAAGAATTGTACAAAACTCGCACGCCAACACCAGAGGCACAATCTTTCAGAAGTCCGTCCTACTACTCGCATATGCCGACGATATTGACATAATCGGAAGAACACAGCGTGATGTCAAAGGCACTTTTGTGAGTATTGCGACGGAGGCCGCGAAGATGGGTTTAACGGTAAATGAAGGCAAGACCAAGTATATGGCGTCAACCAGAAAGGACACCCAACACCGACGTCTCGGAGAGAACGTCACAGCAAACAGTTATAACTTTGAGGTAGTCAAGGACTTTGTCTACCTAGGCACCGCTATTAACTCAGACAACGACGCCAGCGCTGAAATCAAACGAAGAATAACTCTTGCTAATCGCTGCTTTTTTGGGCTAAGAAAGCAATTGATAAACAAAGCCCTCTCTCGAATAACCAAAGTGACCCTATATAAGACCTTAATCGTTCCAGTCTTGCTATACGGCGCAGAAGCATGGACTTTGTCAAAAGCGGATGAGGTTGCTCTTGGTTGCTTCGAGAGGAAAATTCTTCGGGTGATTTTCGGTCCCGTCTGCATAGAGGGTGAGTGGAGGAGAAGATACAACAACGAACTGTACGTGCTGTTCAGCGACATTGACTTAGCCAGAAGGATGAAGATCCAACGATTGAGATGGCTAGGTCATATAGAGCGAATGGAAACCAATGATCCGGCCCGGAAAGTCTTCGAATCCACCCCCGAGGTACGGCGCAGTAGAGGAAGACCGCGACTCAGGTGGCGCACGCAAGTGGAAAGGGACCTCAACCAACTGTGCCTGCGAAACTGGAGGCAGCTAGCTAAAGATCGAGCTGGCTGGAGACGCTTGTTGGTTGAGGCCCAGGTCCACCCCGGACTGTAGCGCCACCTTAAGTAAGTAAGTAAGTAATTCAAACATTATTTCTTCTGGGAATAAGAATTATTTTTACGTTTTAGTAATTGTTGTATGCCTTTAGATTTTAAATTTTATCAAATAAATTGTCAAATCGTCAAATAAAACAATTTTAACTCAAAAGAAATATAATTGTAGAATAGAACACGTAGTCCGAATGGTACTCTTGTTATGATTTCGATTTATAATTTCAAAGAGTTATTAAATTGTTATGGAAATGAATAGCCAATTTTTTTATCTTAATTTAAAATAAAACAGAATTTTAAAAGTTGGCTACATATTAAAAGAAAATGAGACTAACCCTTGTTCCTTTGTGCAAAACTATCGTAAATCTAGAAACACATTTTGTTAACAAATTGATATGGTTTAAAATATTTTATAATTTTTTTACGATTTACAACATTGGATTATGTTCTTCAATTCAAATTTATGTTACGTTTATATTACATGACTTTTTAGGATTCCGTACCAGAATTTCATAGATTTATTTCTGCAAAAACATGTTTTATTTTAAATTAAGAAACTAGCAACAGGTGGGGCATATTTTTATTTTAATATAATATTTCATATAATAATAAAATGGTAATACAAAGAAATATTGTACTCCATTTATTTTTATCACCAATAACATTGACCTAATTTTATTGTTTATAAGGAACTTAAGTCTTTTAAGAATGTCCGAAACCTTTCCGAACCGAACTGGTTTCAATATTTATCCATTTTCGTATCCATCATTATCCATCAAACGTATGTAGGAGGAGGAAGTCAGGAATGAAACAAATTGGTTTATCTTTTTTCTTTGGTCAATGTAATTCTCATTTTAAAATCACTTCGCGGATTAAATGCATTTTCATTTGAAAGGAAATAAGCTGGTCTAACTATGTCTACTACTCTCACTCTATCAATTATTTTCTCATTAATATTTAGATGTAACTCACAGTTTGTATCCCTCATGTCGATGTTTAACATTTGATAGGTGAAATCGTTCTCTTTCTCGTCGGCGGTGGAAGTAGAGGTGGTTATATGATGGTCTTCATCAGGGTGATCTTGATTTTTCTTGAAAGTTTTATTTTCCGAAGCAGGTTTTTGCAACACCAAACCAACCTTTCCAATGAAATCTCTACCTAGAATAATGGGATAGCTCATTAAAAATGTTTTAACAATTAATATATTTGGGGTGATAATTAAATTTTGATACATAACTTTGTTGTTATACTCCCCAACACATCTAAAGGACTGTTGTTCACACTACAGTAACGATGATATTTCGGCAATTGTTTTGTGATTATAACTGGTGGCACAAATTGTTCTTGGACAAAACTTATTGGGCTTCCAGAGTCGATTAATTTTAGGAGTGTTGAAGAACTAATCATTCTAACACCGATGAATTGGTAGTTTATATTCACTTCAAAATCATTTAACTGCAGATTTGTATGGTCGTCTCCATCAGCTGATTGCGAAAGTCTGTCAACAAGTCGATTATCACTGCTGGTTAGCGGCTGAAGAGTCATCACAGGCTTTTTGCTATTACTTACTTACTCTTACTTACTCTTACTTACTTACTCTTCTCCGCACTTAAAACAAGTGATTGGTTTTCTGGTTGAATTATTTGCTGTTGGTGTTATCTCCCGTCTATTTACATATAACGTACGAGTATTCTCCTCTTTTCTCTTTGATGGCGTAAAAGTCTTCGCACGTGGAGATGAATGTTGTGGTGGGTAGGACTTTGGATACCTGTACTGGTAGCTATCACGACAATTATTTTTAAGTTTTTCGTATTTCCTCAACGCTGACTTTAGCTTTTGTTAATTTCAATGTCAGAAATACCTTTAATGATGAATTGAATGAGATCCTTTTCTTCAACAACACCGTGTGAGGCCATCTCCTGTATCGACAAAACATATTGTTGCATAGATTCTTCTCTGAGCTTCTTCCTATTGCGAAGACTTTCATAGATATCGCCTTTTATGACCACTTTACGAAACTCGTTTATTAATGCAATTTTTAATTCATTCCAGTTTTTTGGATTAATAGTTCTTAAGAATAATTTGGCAGTACCTGTGAGAAGCCTTTTCCCATAAATGAATTTTATCTTATTGTCCATATCCACAACCACTGAACATTCTTCGAACTGTTCTATCCAACGCTGTATTTGGAAGCTGTCATCATCGCTGAACACTGGAACAGAATCTTCTATGTCCCTGAAGTCGGAATTTGTGGACGGAACGGTACTGAGCTTTTCATCCATCAGTTGCAATTCCTGTAGCTGGTGCTTAAGCTTCATTAGGTCCTCCTTTTTCTCCTCATTCTCGACAACTCTTCATCTAGCGCCTGTTCTTCTGCACCTTGTGAATCACCTACCTCGTCGGATGACTGATCCATTTCTGGCGGTCTCAGAATTGTCGCTGCCTCCTCAATATGTATTTTCAGCTCAGCTTTGGCTCCTTTTGATTTGATATTCAGATTTCTTAGCACGTTTTTTAAAACCGCGAAATTGGCCGAATTTAAAAAATCTTCCCACTCTTTAGGCATTATTAAAAAGCAAAAACGACTCGAATATAACTAATTAAAAGAAATCTTGCCCGTATTACTACTCAATTCCAAATAACGGAGTCAAAATCCCACTTCTGAGGTTTGTAGGAGGAGGAAGTCAGGAATAAAACAAATTGGTTTATCTTTTTTCACTAATGCGTCTTTATTTCTTGGTGCGCTTCCACTGACTAACTGCATCGCTCGTTAACAATTTGGTAGATGTCTTTTAAAGTGATTGGTAACAAATGTGTGTGTGTGTAAGTGGCTTTACAGTGTTAAAAGCTTTTTTTCGAGCAGATCATTCGATCAGGCTGAGGACGTTATTTAAGTATATAACCACAGCAAAAGAAGTAAAGAGTACGACCATACCATCCGAATGCGACAGTACGGTTGAATAGTCTTCGAACGACTTTCAAGTCCCAGTATTGTTTCCAATAAATGTTTCAGACCCTAAATATTTTGTGAACACAACTTCATTGTATAGCTCCTCATCTACTTTTTGTTTTAAAAATTACCATGGCAACAAAGTAAATAACAAACTGATGAGTGTTTAGATGACTCTGGGAATATCGCATATGCATGAAATGTTTTTTGAGGAAAATATGTCGAAAATGGAACTACATGAGATAAAAATGAAACGGCTACATCGGAAGATCAAATTTGCGGTAAGATTTTCACCTAATCTACACTATTTCATTTTAACTTGTGGAAAATCAAATACTTTATTTTCGATACTCCTCCCTTCTTCCGTTCATGTAAACACGGTCCATGCCTACTTCACTACATTAGTTAGGAGGGGAAGTCTATCAGCTGTTCGGCATAGCTCACACGTATTCTCTGTGAACCGTGTCGGTAAAAATGTTATAAAAAAGGCTGTCAGATGAAATTAAGGGGCAAGGAAAGTACAAGTTGGATATCTCGATGTGTCTGCGTTACGGATTCTGGCATGAGGCCAATATTAAACGGCTCGGAAGAGGCAGCAGTATTAATATTATGGTTGAGGGTATATTGCACCGCGACCTTTAAGATCTATTGTACCCCCTTTCAATACCTTAGCACAATTACAAGTTCCCCTCAAATACAATTCTTTTCAGAGTTGTATTGAGGGTAATGGACTCCTATTGCGCATAGGTGAAGAAATTTGTTCTAGAGTATTCTCTCTATGCCCGTTTCCTTCAGGAATCTGAGAATGAGAGATGGTTCTGGTAAATACATTTCTTCTTCTGATAGTAGGTACTTGCCCAGACTTATTTTTCCTTTGTGGGCTAGTGGCTCACAAAATCTCAGTATATGTTCTGGAATTTCATTAAATTCTCCACAAAATCTGCAGAGACCTTCTTCTGATACCCCTAGTTTCCTTAGATGCTCCCTGAGTCTACCGTGCCCCGTTAGGAAGCCTGTTAGGATACGGAGGTTATTCTTGCTCATTTTGATAAAGGCCTCGAATCTCTTCCAGTTATATTGCCCTAGGAGTTTCTTGGGCTGCTTCATTCCACGAGCGTTATTCCAGGTTTCAATCCGATTCCTTCTTTCCAGTTCCCTGAATTGTTCTCTGAGGAGATGGTCTCCTACAGCGCAGAATGGTTCAGGGCCAATGAAGGGTTCTGATGCTCCTTTCCTTGCCAGGGAGTCGGCCATTTCGTTACCTTCTATCCCCGTATGGCCAGCTATCCAGCAGAGTTTTACTCGGTTTCTTCTACTCAATTCTTTGAGCTTTTGCAAGCATTCCCATACAAGTTTGGATTTGATGTAGGAGTCCAGTACCATAATAGCGGCTCGACTGTCCGACATTATTGCTATGTCGCAGTTGGTATAATTCCTTTCAAGATTGATCTGAACGCATCTGTCTATGGCATGAATTTCCGCTTGAAAGATGCTAGTATATTTCCCATGGATGCGAAGTATTTTGTCCTGGGTCCAAAAACTTCTGCTCCAGTTCCTTCATCAGTTCTTGATCCGTCTGTATACCATTTTACCGTGTTGCTGCTCAGTCAGTGGACCATGGATTCATTGCTTCAGTCCCATTTGGTGCTGAGCTTGCTGGTAAATTTCTTTTGTAAATTGAATTTCCTAATCACGTTATCCTTCGGAATGGCCAGGAGTGGTAGCTTTTTGACTAGTGCATCGAATTGCCTCGATGTAATGCACCTGTCTTTACCTATCCCTTCTTTTGCCATTCTCATGATTGTTTTGTTTGCACACTCTGCTACCACCAGATTGCAAAGGAGTCAGCTCCAGTAGCACCTCCATGGCCGCAGTTGGTCAAGTTCTCATGGCTCCCGTAATACAGAGGCATGCCAACCTTTGAACTTTGCTGAGTGTCTCCTCGCGCTGATCAGATTGGTTCTCTTGGTCCAACCTATTGTAGGTCGAACAATAGAGATGTACATCCATCTTAGAATACTTGGACTACATCCCCAGGATTTGCCCGCCAAGGTTCGACAAATAATCAGAGCACGCGTCGCTTTCCTGATTATCTCTTCTGTATGTTTTTTTCCAGATGAACTTGCTGTCCAAGATTACTCCCAGATATTTGACTTCAGTCAGTGTTGTACCCGACAGACTTATTGGTTTTAGTCGTTCCAGTTTTCGTTTTCTTGTGAAAGGTACTATGGTGGTTTTTGCCGGATTTAGGCTTAGCCCAGCCCACAGGCACCATTCCTTAGTTGAAGTTAGACCCCATTTGATAATATCGCATAGGGTCTCCTCCATTTTTCCTCTGGCTATGATTACTATGTGATCGTCATATGCCTGACATCTGATGCCATGGTTAGTTAATATCTCTAGAATCTCGTCTACAACTAGGCTCCACATGAGAGGAGATACAACTCCTACTTGTGGGCATCCTCTTGTTGTGTCGACTTTTATTATGCCTCCTGGTGTGTGAGTCTCCGCTGATCTTGTGCTTAGGAGTTCATACATCCATTTCGATACTGTGTGGTTTACTTCCTTTTTTTCCAGAGCCCGAACAAGCGCATCATGGGATGTGTTGTCAAATGCTCCTTCAATATCCAAGAAAGCACATATAACTATTTCTTTCGCATCAAGGGCGCTTTATATAATTTCTGTCAGTTGGTAGAGTGCAATCTCTGTGGATCTGCCTGCCCTCTAAGCATGCTGACAGTAATGAAGAGGGGATGTCTGCAGCAATTCCTCTCTTATGTAGTTATCCACAGCCTTTTCCATTGTTTTCAGAAGAAACGATGTTAGGCTGATCGGTCTGTAGACTGTACTTTGGTAGACTTGAGTCTTTCTTCCATCCTTTCTTCCATTTTCGGAATGAACCTTTGCCCGTCTCCACTGGTTCGGTATGTATCCCAGTGCTAGACTACTTCTTAATATCATTAATAGAAATGGTATTAGTTTGCCTTGCCCTATTTGAAGTAGGACTGGCGTGATTCCTTCCACACCTGGAGATTTGAAGGGCTGAAACGAGTTAATTACCCATTCCAGTCGCCCTTTGGAGAAGATCTCTCTTGCGACTCCAGTCCAGTCTTTATCCTTTGGTATTGGCAGATTGTTTTCACACCTTTCTGTGTGTTGACGAATGCCCGGAAAGTGGGTTTCGCAGAATTTCCTAAAGCTTTCTCTTTTTGAGCTTATTATTTCTTTGTTGTAGGTGGTGACTGCCTGCTTGCAGCTTTGCCAATCTCCTGTACGCTTGGCTGCGTTGTACAGCTTGCGTACTTTGGACCGGAGGCTAGATAGCTTATTGCTCCACCATGGCACTCTCTTCCTCTTGAAATCCCCGCTTATTGGGCAGCTTGCTCCGAATGCTGTTGTGATAGCTTTTGTTGTGCTCTCTACATGTCTAGCTCTAGAAAGTGAGATGGAGATCTTCTGATGTCAAGGTGTTCCAGATTACTTCCTAGCAACGATTCAAAGAGACCCCAGTCAGTTTTCATCGGATTTCTTACAGTCTTACTTGCTATGCCCGTATCGTCCATATATCGTATGGTAATATCTAATACCTCCTGTCTGGCTCTCGTGACAAACGTGGGAACATTCCCAACATTAAAGATGGAGAGTGAAGAACTTAAGATAAATTATAATAAGCACTCACCTCTGTCATTTGTGTTGCTGCTCCCCCAAATGGTGTTGTTGGCGTTGGCATCACACCCAATCAGGAGCGGCATTTGCTGTCTGTTGCAATACTCGACCAGTTTTTGTACTGCTGCTGGTACTGCCGACCCATCCCCTGCACAGTACCCCGATGCAAGGACGACGGTTCGTTGCCCACCTCCTGCCATGATCAGTGTTACCCTAATGGGCACCAGGTCTCTTGTAACGTATTCTGCAAGAAGGACATAATTGATATTTTTATTAATAAGAATGCAAGTACGTGGGTTGGGCACCCGAGTGTCCCAAATTACCTCTGCATTCCTGCATGTCAGTCCCTTAATTGTACCTCTCAGGATGTAAGGCTCCCGGATAAGTAAGCAGCCCAGATCTTCCATTGTAAACATCCTTGCTATTACGGCAGATGCCGCTATAGCATGATGGATGTTCGCCTGGGCCACCTTAAGTTTGTGGGAGGGGAACATCGAGCTTATTGCTCGTTGGGGGCTAATGCCCCGCTCTCCTCCTGGAGGAGTATACTCTCCTCTATCTCAACTACCGTCATTTCATATTCCCCATCAGAGAACGAGTCTTCCGACAGGGACATGTATTCATCTCCTCCCTCAGTTACTTGCTCAGCAGAAGGAGCGAGTGTTACAACCTGCAGAGGATCTGATTTCTCCTCTGCAGGTTATGTCCTCTCCGAAGTTGGGTTTGGAGTGGTCAACTAACTCCGACCTTTTGAGTCCAGACCCTGCAACTCTGCTGAACCTGTAACTCACTGAATTGTTCTGACGTCTTATAACGTCAAAGGACTGTTCGTCTATTCCGAGGCCCATTACCTGCCCGGTTCCCTCGTTTCGACCATACAGCACCTTCCACAGTTTTACATTTATTCCCTCGTTTTGCGCTTCGAGGAGAGCTAGTGTTGTTTGTTGCTCCTGTCCAGCGCTTTTGGGGAAATAAATGGTAAAGGAATGGATACGTGTATCTCCTTCCCACTTTTTGTGGTCAGGCCCACTCCCTTCCAATTACCAAGTTTGGGTGCTACCAGTTTCAGCCATTCCGCCGTCTGCAGGAGTTTCGCAGTCAACTACTAGCATCCCATGCCTGAAATGAATGCCCTGAAATTTGAGCTTGTGCTCCCATCCCAGGGCCATTTCAGATACAAGGGCATCTTCTAGGCCTTTCCGGTCTTCAGCACACAGCATCTCCCTTGGATAATTGCAATTGAGAACTGCTACCCTCTCGGCTATCGCTGTCCCTGTGAACTTTCTGCCAGCTCCCGCTGCTTTTGCAACAGTTGCATAGCTTCTGCTCTTTGAAACAGCAACTTGCCTCTAGGATCCCGCCTCCGACCTGTCCAGCTTTGACATTACCCTTTGCTTTTTATGTGCATTAGGCACAGGAGGTGAAATGGAAATACTGCTCCTTTTACCTGAGGTGGTAAGCTCCGCGCTGGGCTTAGCCCTATGCTCTTCTGCCTTTTTCCTCGCTTCCTCAGGTGTGATACCCTTTTCGAGGTAGTGAAGATACCACCTTCTTCCAGCACCACTGAGCCCCTTTCGGAGTGGATCATCCATTCCCCCGGGTTGTCCCGGGGGGGGGGGGCATCTGTGGACACCTGCGCCTATTCCTCGTCGCCTTGGTCGAAGAGGGTTGGGGGGTCACAGAGTCTTGAGCTTCCACTTCCCCTTTTCCCCCACCACCTCAGTTGGAGGTCGGGAAGCTAGAGCTTGGCTCCCGCTTACCCTTTTGGCAGTTTCTTTGCTCACGCCTATCGGTTGCCTTGAGGTTTTCGCTTTTTGGCTAGTGCTGGGTTGCACCGACCTTCCGCTACCCCCGCAGCTTGCGACAGCCTTTGCACTTCTTTCGAATTTGAGCCCATGCTCAACCCGGCTTGCTGCATCAGCTACGGAAGCCCCCCGCAGCCTATTCAGCACGCCTTTTATACTTTCTTTTAGAGTTTTCGAATCTATTTTGATCCCACGAGTAGCAGAGGAAAAGGTGGTCAGCCGCATCAGAGCCTCGCAGTAATGCGGTAAGGCCATAGTTACTCTCCAAGGTGGCCCGGTATCAGAGAGGCTCCGTTAAAACACAGCCGGTATTACCCCTGCGAACCATCCAGTGGGCACAGGTCGCATGACACCCTGGATTAGGAGGATGATAGACTTAGTTCGCCAATCACCCCATCCTTCTGATTGGAGCACCCCTGTCCGAAGCTGTTGCGTTGTACCAGTGCAAGGCAGAGTCGTTCCTTCAACATGCTTGCGGGTCGGCTTAAGCCCCCGCACCACGACAAGGTGTCTATCCGCGGGAGACAATCTACACTATTTCATTTTGTTTCACTATTTCATTTGTGGAAAATCAAATACTTTATTTTCGATACTCCTCCCTTCTTAGGTTCATGTAAATACTGTCCATGCCTATTTCACTACATCAGTTTGGAGGCGAAGTCTATCAGCTGTTCGGCATAGCTCACACGTATTCTCTGTGAATCGTGTCGGTAAAAATGTTATAAAAAAGGCTGCCAGATGAAATTAAGGGGCAAGGAAAGTTCAAGTCGGATATCTCGATGTGGCTGCGTTACGGATTCTGGCATGAGGCCAATATTAAACGGCTCGGAAAAGGCAGCAGTAGCGTTGTTGCTGATAGTGGATTCATACAATGTACGCAGTTTCAACTGACATAATCACCACCACTGTTTACCCCGACAAATTCGTAGTGAAACCATTTGTCACAATTGTCGCACTGCACCTTTTGATCTGTTTCTCGTCTATTGCACATGAGGCAAATTGACGCAGCTCCGGTTTGGGTGCTTCTTTTTGGAGCCATTTTTATTGATTCTTAAGCTCGGTTAAATTATTTTAAATATTTCTTGAATTTAAAAGGAAACAAAACTATTTTAAGAACACGGTAGATCTTTATCAAAATTAATATTATAATTTAATTCACTTTGTTATCTTTTATTTAAATACGTTTTGTAATAACAATTTGTGAGGCCGAGATGGAGTTGCATTCTTCCGGACCGCTTTTCTGGGGGCTAAACAAATGGACCTGTCCTTCCAGTTGGAGGCTGTACGTGGGGTTAATTTCCTCACCACGTAAAAAGCAATCGAGTCTTAAGCTTTAAGTACTTAAGCGAGCGCCTCATAACAATCCGCATCAAAGCTAAATTCTGTAACACACTCCAGCGGAGGACAAAGATGACGATAGCAAGTATGACTTCTATGATCTCCTAGAAAAAACGTACGATCAATACCTCTGCCAAGTGTCAAGTCGATATTTACATCAACTCCAAAACTAAAAATAATTAACTTTAAATCATTCAACTGATTAATTTGTCAATAAACATTACTGGGTGGAGCGAAATTCACCGAACATTAGTGAGTTAAGCTAACACTCAAGCTCCAGTGGTAAATTAAAATGTGATTAGTTTCAAGTTCAATAAAACCTAGTATAATAAGTCCAAACATAAACCCGTCCCTCAGTAACTCTTCATCCGACCACCAGTAAATTACCCCAACTTTACCTAATAAACTTATCGGAAAACAAAAAAGAAACAGAACTTCCCCGACCAAAACCAATGTCGATCTCCAAATTCAAAAAAAATCAAACTAAGAAATCAGTCTAGACTGGATTCTTACTGACTTAGTAAGCCCATCGAAAAACACTCTCCCAACTACTTCGATCTACTATCCATAGACGAAGAGCCTGAAACCCCAGGAGACCTTCCACCTCTAAAACCACTAAACCGCCACCACCCCGTATAACTAACAAACCTCCACCTATATATGTTCAGGGAGTCGAATACTTAAGACCCTGACAAATGCAATAAAGGAAGTTATTAATCAAAACTTCGAACTAAAAGTCCTTCCAAACAACGAAATAAGAATCCAAACAACAGACTCTACTCACTACTCTTAATAAAACTGCTACGACAAAAGGAAACTAAATACTTATACTTACAGACCTAAAGAATTGAAAGGTTTTAAGGTTGTTTTTCGCAATATGCACCACTCTACTGACCAAGCTGACATCAAACAAGAACTTGAAGAACTAGTGCACAAAGTAATAAACATTCTCAACATCCAACAAAGAGGCACCAATAAGACCCTACCACTCTTTATCATCGAACTAAAAATCAAAGAAAACAATAAATCCATTTTCGAATTAACTCAACTACTGAATTGCAAAATATCCATTGAAGCTCCTCACCACAAAAGAACGATTTCACAATGCTCAAACTGCCAAAGTTACGGTCACACAAAAAACTATTGCACAATGGACCCAGTCTGCGTTAAGTGTGCAGTTAAACATAAGACACTGGAGTGTCAACTGTCGAGAGAAGATAATGCTACAAAATGCGCCTTATGCGGAGGTAACCATACAGCTAACTAAAAAGGATGTGAGATCTACAAGTCCCTTAAAATTCAACGTTTCCCACCATTGCGGAAGAAGGATCTTGCAGTAAGGGACGAATCCCACAAAGAAGAATTGTTCACCAATGCTAATGCCCCCAAAGCAGCAGTAAGCTTCGCAAAAGCTGTTTCCAAAAGTCATATGCTTCAGCTTTCCATCCTCATCTCATTTTCAATTTTCAATGACCCGCATGTTCCACTAAAGGGGTCGCGGGGGCAATGCATGCACGAGAGATCTCCAGGCCACTCGATCCTCCGCCATCGACTCTAACTCATCAGGAGCTATGCCCAAGCGCAACCAGGCGAGTGTTTGGACTTGGTCCAACCATCTCATCCTAGGTCTGCCAAGCGGTCGCCTACCTGATGGAATCGCATTTAAGGCACGCCTCGGAAGTCGTGATTCCCATCCTACAAAACAATAACCAAGATAATGACGCAGACAACAATCCCAAATACGCTCAATCAAATGACATGAAGAACTCAAGGAAATGATGAAGCAACTAATTACCCAAATGACTAACATGATAACCATCGTCACATTACTATTAACAAAACTAAATGGACATGGACAATAATAATAATAATCTTAAGATCGCCATCTGGAATGCAAATGGACTGCACCAACACTACCTAGAACTGAAACAATTCATAAAAGACAACGAATTAGACATAGCACTGATCACTGAAATACGTTTACCGACAAGAGCATTTTGCGCTTTCCAGACTACAATATTTTCAACACTAATCACCCTGACGGAACAGCGCCGGGGGTAGTGCAATAATTATTAGAAAGAAAATTAAATGATTCGAACTCCAAAGTTATTTTAATAATCACATACAATCGACGTCAATCCAGCTAGTAGACAAATATGGAATCTTTACACCACCGAACATAAGAAAACAGATAAACAAAAAAAGAAAACTACGAAAAAAATGGCAGGAAACCACCTCAAAATAAAGCTAAGTTAAATAAAGCAATTAAAGACCTTAAGGAAGCCCTGAAAACCTTTCTGAACAGCAATTTGACTAATTACCTTCAAAATTTGACTCCAACCTCAGAAACAAATTATTCACTGTGGAAAATGACCAAATCCCTAAAAACGCAGACTAAACATCACCCACCTGGACTCGTGAAAATAGTGACAAAGCTACTGTGTTAGCAAACCACTTTAAGGAAATATTCTCCAATGACGCACTAAATGTTCAGCTACCACGTCTCCCCCTATACTAACGATACTAACGGGGACTAACGACACTCAAATTAAAAAAATTAATCTAAACGAAATAAATACATAACTTATTCAATGCTTTAATAAGACTTAAATTCTTTCCAAGAGTAGCGGAAATAATTGCTATACCCAAACCAGGAATAGACGCAACAAAAGCATCCTCATACAGACCTATTAGCTTACTCCCAATTCTTTCCAAAGTATTTGAGAAGCTACTACACGAACGCTTAGAGCCCATTCTGACCAGCTCAAAGATAATAACTGACCATCAATTCGGATTCAGAAGAAAACATTCAACTATTCAACAAGTGCACCGAGTGATAAACCAAATATCAACAGACCTGGATGAAAAGAGATTTTGCACAGCACTTTTTGACAGAGTCTGGCATGCTGGCCAAAAGACTTCTTTCTTTTAATCAAAAGCTACTATTTAACCGATCGACAATTCTACGTAATATACAATGACGAATCCTCAGACTTACACGTAGCCAAAGCCGGAGTCCCTCAAAGTAGTGTTTTTATGATTGCAACGTTTCCTGACAACACGATTCTCTTTAATTCGGATAAAAAGCCTTTATAATGCAACTATTCAACTACAAGAATATCTCGACGAAGTAAGTTTGGCTTAAGAAATGGAACGTAAGAATAAATGATGACAAGTCAGCGCAAGTAATTTTCACAACCAAAACAAAACACACACCAATACCATTACAAATTAATAACAAACCTATCCTAATAAGTCCAGTAGCAAAATATATAAGTATAGCTGAACTCCAAATTGACGTGGAAACATCACATTGAACAGAAACGCAACCATATGAAGCTAAAATTTAGACAACACTATTGGCTTCTGTGCAAGGACTCCAAACTATCAACAAGTAACATACTTTTACTTTATAAGACTATAATAAAACCAATATGGACCTATGGACTACAATTGTGGGGTACTTTTAAAACATCTAATATTAATATAATCCAAAGACAACAATCTAGGATCCTATGAACGATAATTAATGCTGAGTGGTACATCAGTATCAATGATATTCATCGCGAGCTTCAAATCCCAACAGTCAATGAAGAAATAATCAAAACCAGTAAAAGATACTTAATAAGAAATCTTTCGCATACCAACAATAACATCAACACATTATTTGATAAAAAAAAACTACAAGAAGACGGCGGCTTAAAAGAAGACGACCAAGTGACCTCATTATCTAAATTTTAATATGCAAAAGTAGTTACTATTTAATTTAATTGCAAAATCATCAAGCATTATTTATGTATTTAAATATTTAACATAAACATTATATAAAACTCAATCTTAGTAACAAAAACTATGATGACAATGGTCACACAGTTCTGTAATATTTCCTCCGAATTCTTATAAAATGTACTTAGTGTCGTAAGGCAGATGTATAAATCAAGGAAATAAAAAGAAAAAAAAAAGCCCTAGCTACGACATCAAGATCGTTCTAGGAGATTTTAACGCTATGCTGGCTAAAAATGGCATCTTTGCTAGAGTCATCGGTAAACACAGCCTGCACGACATCACGTCCGAAAACGATCTCAGGTTGGTGGACTTTGTTACGGGGCGAAACCTCTCTATAGCTAACACGCGGTTCCCACACCTCAGCAGCCATAAAGGGAACTGGCGGTACCCTGGTCATTCAACACATCGGACCATTTCCTTGTTGTAGCCAAGTTAAGGACACGGATATCGAGAGAACAACGAAGTCGAGAAAGACAACCACGGTTTTACGTCGAAAAGCTGCAATCGCAACAGACTGACAGGAACTTTTCCGATCGAGTCCCCCTGAAACTCTTCGAAAGTTCGGCGTCACCTGCTCCAACAATAGACGAAGAATAGAAACGTTGTCAAAAAGCCATCAGAGAAGCCGCTATTGATGTGCTGGGTTTTAATGCCCGATGAGCGGAATCTCAGTATCGTTTGCCCGATGCTCAAGAAAGGAGACCCCTTTGACTGCGGCAACTATCGGGGGATATATAACGTCATTATAAATACGAACGTTTAATATATTTTACGGGTTTAAAAATTCCTGTAAAAGTAAATTCTTTGTCTTTTGAAATCCTGTGGTAAAATATACCACTACACTACACTACACTACATATAGAAAAAATAAAACGATATAGTGAAACATATATACAATCATTTGTGTTTTTATTTGGACATAACATTTGGTCCATTCGAGCCAAATAAAAATAACCTTAAATCTAATTAACAAAAACTGTGACATTTAAGTACAAGTAAAACATTTCATAAGTGCAATAAATATAAAACGTAATAACAGACAATCCCTTGTAAGTTCTGGGGTAAAATCGAATCCCGCGACGTGCAAATTATAATAACAAATAAACGAAAACACATCCCGCGTCGCGCAAAACATACAGCACAGAAGAACAGAAGAATATAAATCACAGGTGAGTGAGTAAGCCTTTCATTCAATTCTTGAAGCCCAGTGTGTTGTGTCACCTTTTCAATTTTCATTCAATCATCAACCATCAATCACAATGAGTTAAACCAAGGAAAAACGGCTGTTGAAAAATTGCGCATCCATTTTGCAAATGGGTTATAAGTTTTTCACTGTGGCTAATCAAACGAGAAAAACAAAATATGTATATAGTCAAAGGTCGTTTAGATACACTGGAAGATTTGTTCCAACAGAGCAAAAAAACATACGAAAAATGAATTACTTCGATAGATGACGAAGAACAATGTTCTTCGTTTGAAACAATATTCCATGAGATTCGCGAAATACATATCACTTACAAAGCAGATCTTCTTGATTGTCTAGATCAACTCGCTGAGTGTGCAAAAACCGATAAGTTGCCTTTAAATAATAATATTCGTCTTCCAGAAATGGCTCTTCCAACGTTCTTGGGACTCTATGAGAAATAGAGGCCATTCAAAAGCAAATTTGAATCTATGATTCATAATAACGACAACTTATCAGAAGTTCAAAAATTGCATTATCTCAAGTCAGGTTTGACCGGTGAAGATGGTCGTTTACTGCAGCATTTGGACTGTTGTATATGCATTTTTGGCAAATCTGTTGCCTCTGTAAGATTTAGTACTTAAGAATATGTAATGAAGTAGAACGAAATATGTAATGAAGGAGAACGAGGAGTTACATGGGCACCCGACGAGTTTTGGAGGAGTTGGATTCTGGCCGTTGGGGAACAGGACTTTTGCCGCATGCTTTAGAGTGCAAAATTTAAAAAGGAAAATTAAGTAATAAAACTTGAATAGAATAGAGATAATATTTTTCTTTCATTTGATCAAATTTCGGTAATACACAACAGGACATTGTTGAAGGGAACTACAATAAAGCATGGGAAATGTTATCCTCACGTTATGACAACAAAAGATTCCTTATAAATACGCACTTGAAACTTTTTTTCGCTCAACCAACACTTCATAACGAAACTGCGACTAATTTAAAGACATTGTTGGACATGTCTACAGACTGTTTGCATTCACTCAAAAACCTCGGACTCCCAATAAAACATTGGGATACGATGATAATATACACACCTGATCAAAATAATAAATACACCTCCAAATACCTTACATTTTTCGTTTTTAGAGTAGCACAGTGAAAGAAATGGTTAAAGTTCGCAAAAAAGGCTAATATATTTGAATTCTATACACTTTTTAAAAACCAAAATCTTAACTATATTTCAATATTAACGTTAATATTTTTTTTATGAAGATAAAATTGTGTTAGCACATAAAAATCGTGTGATCAAAAAAATAGATACACTTCAGATTGTGATTAAAATTCAATTATATTATAATTTTCTTTTCGATTTTTTTGTCAAAAAGGTTTAAAATATTTTATTGTAATTGCTTGGTATCAAATAAGAAGAAGGAAATAAACATTTTTTTGATGGCTGGATGTTGTAGGAATCGGGTAGACACTGATTGGCGTCAACCTGGCGATTCCCAGTGTTGTAACTTTCCCTATACATCAATTGTGTTTATTTGACCTCCAAGTGGTAGCCATCGGGTACTGGTTGTAGTTCATCCGAACTCGACCTGCTAAACTTATAAGTGCGACCTCTTGTCCTAGGGGTTACAAAAAAGGAACTGGTCCTCCAGGTTGGGGGTTGTGCCGTCGGGTTAACTGCCCGGCCACACCAAAAACAGAAAGTTACGAAGCAACAACAAGCCTCGGAAACGGACGGAATTACTGATGACGAACCCCGCATACGAAATAAGGACAACGATCTTCGGATCTGTACGTGGAATGTAAGGTCCCTTTATAGGCCACGTGCAGCCGAACAATTAGCGGAAGCCCTAGACTGCTACAAAGCAGACATCACCGCCATCCAAGAAGTGCGATGGGATGGGCCGGGCAAAAAGACGATGAAAAATTGTGATATTTACTACGGTGATTGCTACAGGCAACAAAAGCAGCGCTTGTTTTGATGTGGATTCGTCGTTAGAGGCAGACTTAGGCAAGAAGTCTTATCGTTCAGGTCTGTGAACGAACGCCTTACGACAATTCGCATCAAGGTTAAATTCGCCAACATAAGCCTAATATGCGCACATGCCATGCACAGAGGAGAAAGACGACGACACCTAAGACAGTTTCTATGAGCTCCTGGACAAGACATACGAGCAGTGCCCTAGCTATGACATTAAAATTGTTATAGGCGATTGTAGTAGCTAGTACACGGTTCCCACACCTCAATATTCACAAAGGAACATGGAGATCATCAATCAATCATCCGTCAACCAGATTGATCACATTGCGATTGACGCAAGGCACTCCTCCAGTATTATGGATGTCCGAACGTTTCGAGAAGCCAACATCGACTCGGACCACTACCTTGTTGTAGCCAAGGTAAGGTTGCGGATATCCCGAACACCGCCAAGACAAGAAAATACTGTGAGAAAATTCGACGTCGGACGGCTACAATTGCAAGAGATCGCCAAATCCTTTTCCGATCGAGTCTCCCTTAATCTTAGAAGAAGTTCTTTGCCGCCAACACCAAGTATTGAAGACCAGTAGCAACATTGCCAAAAAGCTATCAGAGATGCCGCCTTTGATGTGCTGGGTTTTACTCGACGGCGATATCGGTGAAAATAAATGGCTAAATATTTTGTTGAGAGACGAAACAAAGACTGATATCTTTGGAAACGACTGTGAAAAGAACGAAGTGATTCTCGAGCCAAGGAATTCCATAACAGTTGCATAAAAAATACAGTGGAGCATATAGGCGGCAACATAATGGCCTGGGGATGTTTTTCTTAGAATGATGTTCGTCCAATATTCCAGACTACAAACAATATCACGGCAGCCGAGTACAAAGACATTTTGCAAATGGTAATGCTATCAAACGTCACATTTTTATGAACTAACTTAATTTAATCTTCATAAAAAAATTATTTACGTAAATGTTGAAAATATTTTTATGTTTTAAGTTTTTAATAAGTACATAGAATAAAAATATATTAGCCTTTTTTGCGAACTTTAACCATTTCTTTCACTCTGCAACACTAAAGACGAAAAATGTAAGGTGTATCTATTTATTGATCAGGTGTACATGTCCTCTGTCAAAAATTGCCGATGTACACTCAGCAACTCTGGGAAGAAGGACTTGGGACTTCGAAAGACTTCCCAATGTTTGAGGAATTCTCAAGATTTCTGGACACAAGACTCCGTACAGTGAAAGTCGTAGATCAACAAAAGTTAAAATCCAGTCAAGTCACTTTAAAGAGTTTAATTCTCAAACCAGCTGCAACAAAAAATGTGTTTCAAATTAGGCAGTGTAAACAAAAGGAACAACACAACTGCAAAATATGTGCTAAAGGGCAAAGGTAAATGCAACCGATTCATCAAAATGAACGTGGTTGAACGCTAGAATACAATAAAACAAATCGGAGTTTGCAGTAATTGTTTAGCCTATAGCCATATTTCACAACACTGTCCAAGTTAAGCTCGTTGCTACTTTTGCCAACAGAAACACCATTCTTTGTTGCATGATCCTTCTAAAATTAACACGCAGTGTTGCACGACAACATAAACAATACGCAAGTTTTCTATTTCAATTACAAAATTTAATTCAAAACCGCACTTCACACACTTGAACTAATATAAACAACTTTGAGAACTGTCAAGTTTGCGAAGTGCGCGAGATAATCATATGCTCTGTCTCTTTCTAATACATGTAACATTCGATATTGCGAAAATAGAAGAAAACCAAGTTTAAGAGGCAGAGCATATCAAAATGTTTATAAACATAATTGTTAAACATGTAGATTGTTGCATTGGGGTTCAACCCATCTCTTTTGGAAGAGTTAAGTAAATTAGGTCAACGATCTCTCCCAATAATGTAATGATGTATTGGACATATGTATATAACAAAAGCTTAACAGCTGACCGAGGTGACGAGTGATCGAAACCGAGGTACGATCAATCAATACAAAATTATCAGACCAAATAAAAGGTCACGTTATAACGACACAAATCAAGTGTTTTATTTTTTGTGTGAAAGTACCAGCGACAAAGGGGTGACGTCACCAGTCACAAAATACTTACACATTACGCATTACCAGGGTCAGTTTTAAACTCATTTAACGAGCGCTTCGGGACATCACACACCCGAAACATTGGTCCTTCGAGTCATCAGGAAGGCATTCTCCAGAGAATCAGCAAAAGAGGAATCAACTCCTTGAAGGAATCCTCAATCCTCAACAAAATCAAAAAAAAGGTGAACAAAGCCTGTTAGTGGCCAACGGTTCAACAACAGCGGAATCAACCACCATCAGCAGTTCACCCAGCGGATCATCATCTGTCCAGTTCACCCAGCGGATCATCAATCAGTCCAGCACCAACGGATCACCGAACCGCAATTGAAGCAGTAACTACACCGTTCAAGCGGCACTAGCCAACGGACAACAGAAGATCCAGCAACCAACAACAGGATACTAAGGATTAGCTCACTAACCCAATTGAGCAATCAAGGTACGCAAAAAACAATCCTTTTTAAATAAAAAAAATAAAAAAAAATCATAGACATAGTAATTATACTTTATTGTATCAATACAATACATACATACATACATACTCCTTGAACATTTCGAACAAGCTAACAACATTAAAACGATAATAAAGTGAAAATTTAACAAAAAAGGTGAATATATATATATAAACAGATTAAACATTCTTACATACAAACATTTCTCAACAATACCTATACTCTTACAAACTAAGTTAATCTTAAACAATCTATATTAAGTGCTTGAAAGTGTAAAACATTATAACTGAATAAATTTAAGCAATACAATAAGAAATTTGTGTTTTTACAAAACCTACATAATGTGTAAAATTAGCAAATATATTGAATTTCAAGATTTAACTCTTAAAGAATTAATAACCGACTTGGAAGAGTACGAAAAAGATACCGCGGCGCGAAACTCAGGGGGATATTTGAGTGCGTGTTTCCTCCCGATGTCGAGGAAGTATTCAAACGCGCGGAAAAAGAACACTCCTCCATTGTGAACAGTGCTGCAGATCCTTTAAAAGAAAAATATTTATTAGACGAGACATATTCTAAAATAAAAAGAACATATTTTACCTTCGTCGGCCTTCTGAGCGATGAACTAGACAAGTTAAACGATTCAACCAACTGTGATATATCTCGTCTAAACCAATCGCGGTCCGCAGCATCAGATATTCGATTACCACGAATAAACATAAAAACGTTTTCCGGTAAATAGGAGGAGTGGTGTGAGTTTCACAATGTGTTCCAATCCACAATTGACCAAAATGTTGAACTATCGGATGTTCAGAAACTGCAATTCCTCAAAAGTTTCACAGCCGGTGAAGCAGCTCGGTTAATTCAGCACCTACCCATGGACGGAAAGAATTATTCGTCTGCTTGGGAAATACTAACTGAAAGATATCAAAATAAGAGGAAATTGGTCTATACACAGTTACGAATTTTAATTAAACAAAGTAAACTCACCCACGAATCCGCCGCGTCTTTGAAGTCTCTTCATGATACGAGCACTGAGTGTACTCATGCTCTATCCAACCTTGGAATCGCAGTCGACACTTGGGACTGCATCTTAATTTATATAATATTTCACAAGCTGCTCCCCCAGACTCAGAGAGACTGGGAGGACAAGCTCGGAACATCGAAAGCTCTTCCGGACTGGAAGTCCTTTCTAGCATTCATTGAAGGTCGATTCAGTTCACTGGAAAACATTACAGAGTTGAATGTCTCCAAACAGCTATCACATCAATCATCAATCACATCTCGGAAAGCTAATAACTTCCTCTCGAGGTCATTAGGGAAGCAATATCTTTGTCGACTTTGCAAAGGTACTCATGGCATTCGATTATGCAAGAAATTCTTAAGCATGGGCGCCTAAACTCGAACCGAAACAGTGAAGAAGAATTCCATTTGTTCCAACTGTTTAGGTTACGACCATCATGCCACAAATTGCAACAGCACTAATCGATGTTACAAGTGCGGCAACAAACATGCTGCACATCGAGTTCAACAATCCGAGCAACCCTGGGCCATCAACATCAAACGTGACGTTCAACGCACATGTCAACCAGCTCAACACGAAGGTTCTGCTTGCAACAGCTTTAGTCAAGGTAATGAGCATCGATGGAACTGAGCACACTCTCCGAGAACTGATCGATCCTGGTTCTGAAGCAACATTCATCACCGAGCGCGCAGCACAATTACTTCGACTAAAATGAGAGAAGACAACAGCAAATGCAACAGGTTTAGGACAAATATCGACTGGAATTTCACGTTATCAAACACGATTCAAAATATATTCAAAAATAAATACATCTTTTTGTCTTGAAGTAACAGCATTTGTTTTTTCTCAACTGACCGGATTGTTGCCAACCCAATCAGTTTCGAACAATAAATGGACTCATCTTTCCAGCCTAACCTTAGCAGATAATTCCTATAATGTTTCAGGCTCCTTCTAGGAGCCGACGTCTATTCGTCCATCATCCTCGATGGACTCGTTAAAAGTCACAGAGGATCACTAATCGCACAACAAACTGAGCTGGGATGGATTCTCACTGGAAAAACGTGTGCAAATAAAGGACACAAGTCTATTACAGTGCAGAATCATCACAACTCACTCGATGTTCAACTTAAACATTTCTGGGAAATCGAAGAAGACCTCGATCTCAGGAAGTTGACGGCTGAGGAAGAGCAGTGCCAACAACATTACTCAAGGCACATCAAGCGACGAATCGACGGAAGATATGAAGTTCGGCTCCCATTTAAAGAAGACATCCAACCAACCCTTGGAGCATCCAAACCAGCAGCGATGGCAAGATTTTTTCAAATCGAAAGAAGACTTGCTTCAAACCGGAAGTAGCATATACGGCATGCATCAGCGAATATATTACATTGGGGCACATGACAGAGGCTAACACAGACACACATCTACGAAAGGAAAATCACTATTACCTACCACATCATGCTGTCTTCAAGGAGTCTAGCACAACAACAAAATTGCATGTGGGCTTCGACGCCTCATGCAAAACAGCTGACGGTACATCATTAAATGACCATTTGCTGATTGGGCCACGCTTACAACCCGACATCCGACACCTGGTTGCAAGGTGGCGGAAGTTTCGCATAGCCTTTTCAGCAGACATTGGGATGATGTACAGATAGATCTACATGTCATCAGAAGATACTCCATATCAACTAATGTTATGGAGACCGACAACACAACACCCAATTAAGACATACACACTTAACACAGTGACTTTTGGCACAGCTTCAGCACCATATTTAGCAGTGCGGACTCTGCATCAACTCGCCAAGGACGTGTCTCACTCGCACTCACATGTAACGCGCATACTCACCGAGGGATTTTACGTTGACGATCTCATCTATGGAGCCGACAATGAAGCCGATGCAATTCAGCTGCAAATGGACACTCTCTCCATACTTAAAACAGCTGGCTTTCCACTCCGCAAATGGGCGAGCATCTCAGCGAAAATCTTAAAGCAGGTGCCTGAAAACGAAAGGGAGATAAATTTACCATTGGACTTCAATTCTACAGATGCCATAAAAACATTGGGGATTCAATGGCATCCAGCAAATGATGTTTTCAAGTTTAAAATACAATTACCAGGCACCAGATCACACACCAAACGATCCGTTCTCGCAGATATAGCTCGCTTATTTGATCCATTGAGATGGATTTCACCAGTCATCGTGAAGGCAAAACTCATTCTCCAACAGTTGTGGAGCAACGAATCATCGTGGGACTCACCGCTCGCAAGTGAAGAGAAATGGATCAACCTCCGCAACGGGCTAGATTGCCTCCAGCACTTCGAGATTCCTCGCTGGATCGGGTTCGAGGAGTCAGCTTTGGTCCAACTACATGGCTTCAGCGATGCCTCAGAGAAGGCTTATGCTGTCATCATATACGCCCGAATAATCAAAAATGGGCAAGAGGAGATAAATATTCTTGCCTCGAAGATAAGGGTAGCACCAGTGAATCCAATTTGCCTCCCACGTCTGGAACTTTGTGCAGCACATCTACTGGCAAAACTTTTACATGGTCAGACAATTTGCTTGGCTTGGATTTGTGGAAATCCTTCAACACGCAAAACGTTCGTCGCTAATCGTGTGACGGACATACAAAATCTAACTGGAGAAGACATCTGGCGACACGTACGAGGTAAGGAGAATCCAGCAGACATCGCATCGCGTGGCCTCTCACCAGAGGAATTAGAAAGGAGCAACTTGTGGTGGCGCGGCTCCAAGTTTCTGCAGGGTTTTGTACCCAGCAGAAAACCCAATAGATCTGGAAAATAAAGTAAAAAAGAAAGAAAATGTACAATTTTATACAAATAAATTAACAAACATACTCACAAACTTTGTACACGTTGTCTTTCTCTGCGCAGTCATCAATAACACATTAATTAAAACGTATCATCCATACCATAGCGATATGGCGAAGATATTTCAACAACCTTTAACAGAAAAGGAAGCTGTCAATAAAAACATCGAGAGATCGACTCATCAAATTGGTTCAGTCAGAAACATTTTCCGCGGAAGTTGAAGCACTGTCATCAAAGAAACCACTTCCAAAGGGAAGTACGATCCGCAGCCTGAACCCATTTCTTGATGCCACTGGAATTCTTCGAGTTGAAGGAAGACTTACAAATACGACACTCAACTTCAACCAACGTCACCCAATAATATTAAGCGAGTCGCATTACCAAGTTGGTCGTCACCGATATGCATCTCAACACATTGCATGGTGGCCAAAAAATGATGATGGCCGAAATCCGGAATACATACTGGATAACAAACTTAAAACGCAGGGTTAAGTCCACCATCCACAAATGCATCCGATACCACCGAAAAGGCAACAACAACTTATGGGCAGCTTACCAGCAGAAAGGGTGTCAATAACACGGCCTTTTACGAAAACTGGCGTAGACTACGCAGGTCCCTTTGATGTAAAAATATGGAAGGGCAGATGTAACAAGTCAACAAAGGGATACATCGCAATATTCGTCTGCCTATCGACAAAGGCCATCCATATCGAACTGGTAAGTGACCTCAGTTCAGCAGCCTTTATAGCAGCGTACCGGAGATTCGTCGCAAGACGAGGCATTTGCAACAACATGTTCAGCGACTGTGGCACCAACTGGTATGGTAAATTCCTATCAAAGGAATGGTCAATGGAAATCGCCAACGCTTTAACGTCATACAACACCACATGGCATTTTAACCCTCCATCATCACCACACTTCGGAGGTCTCGGGGAAGCTGGTGTCATATCCATTAAGCACCACCTCAAGCGGACCATCGGCGCATCTAAATTGACATTTGAGGAATTTAATACACTGTTCAATCAAATTGAAGCTTCTCTTAATTCCAGACCATTATGTCCCATGTCGTCGGACCCTGACGACTTAACGACGTTAACTCCAGGCCATTTTCTCATTAGAGCACCATTAAGGACACTGCCGGAACGAAACCTAAGAGAAAGGAATATACATCAACTGGGCAAATGGAAGTATATACAAAGACTTACGCAAGAATTCTGGAAGCGGTGGAGCAGAACATATTTACATCAGCTTCAACATCGTCCGAAGTGGCTAAAGGAAAACAACAATATTAAAGTTGGAGACATCGTGTTGGTCAGAGAAGACAACTTACCACCATCATCATGGTTACTCGCTTGAGTCCTAGAGTTACATCCTGGGACAGATGGTCTGACGCGCGTGGTGACCATACGGACAGAAACAACAAAACTCAAACGACCGATCGCGAAACTATCCCCCTTGCCGGTCTCGAACTCGCCGAACAAAAACACAAACCCCCCTCGCGGAAAAAAAAAACAGTCCCAAACAGACAATAATGGGTAGACTTTTAAATGTATGTACGTAGTATGTAGTCTGTATTGTACCACCCTTATAATAAACATTCAACAAATATCATGCCTTATAACTAAACAAAAACAAAATCATAACATAATCTTATAACTAAATAATCCACAATAACATCATTCGTACAACAATCAATCAATCAACAAACTACAATAATACGAATAAAATCATCACTCAAACAAGTCACTTAAAAACAACGATAGCACGATACAAACAAAAAACATACCACAGCCTGTCAAAGGTGATGAATCTGCAATTCCCTGCAACCATTAACTTCCTGCAACACTTCTGTGCAACATGATGTGCAACATTTGTTCACAACCTGGACACTTGTTTACACTACCATCATCCATATATGGCACTGATGGTTGCGCTTAAAAGAAATAAAAACAACATTTCTATAATTTAACTTCACAACAGAATTAACATTTTTTTTCTTTTCTTTTGTAACACTAATAACTCACTTAAATGTCACGCATGCTCCGAACGAGAAAAAAGCGCACGAAGAAAATCCCGAAACAACACGAACTTGCAACAATATGAAGAGCTCAACACATGGTCAAATATTCCGACGACAACATCATAGAGAACCATATTCCAACCCGAGCCCGGGAGCATGTTGCACGACAACACAAACAATACGCAAGCGAAAGAAATTCGAGTTATTAATTAATTAAATAGTTTTCTATTTCAATTACAAAATTTAATTCAAAACCGCACTTCACACACTTGAACTAGTATAAACAACTTTGAGAACTGTCAAGTTTGCGAAGTGCGCGAGATAATCATATGCTCTGTCTCTTTCTAATACATGTAACATTCGATATTGCGAAAATAGAAGAAAACCAAGTTTAAGAGGCAGAGCATATCAAAATGTTTATAAACATAATTGTTAAACATGTAGATTGTTGCATTGGGGTCTTCAACCCATCTCTTTTGGAAGAGTTAAGTAAATTAGGTCAAAGATCTCTCCCAATAATGTAATGATGTATTGGACATATGTATATAACAAAAGCTTAACAGCTGACCGAGGTGACGAGTGATCGAAACCGAGGTACGATCAATCAATACAAAATTATCAGACCAAATAAGAGGTCACATTATAATAACACAAATCAAGTGTTTTATTTTTTGTGTGAAAGTACCAGCGACAAAGGGGTGACGTCACCAGTCACAAAACACTTACACATTACGCATTACCAGGGTCAGTTTTAAACCCATTTAACGAGCGCTTCGGGACATCACACACCCGAAACACGCAGCCTAGTACTTCGGCCTCAGCCATGTCTGCCCTGTCAGATACACAAAATCCTCAGGTAATTGACCAAGTGATACCAAGTACTAGTGCAGTGTTGAGGAATCACCTTGCACAACCAAAACACCGAGATATTACCAGCAACTGCGTTAGTAAAAGTGAAGTCATCTAAGAGAAGATACTTCAATTTGCGAGCTTTGATTGATCCAGGATCTCAAGCAACTTTTATTACTGATTCAGCAATACAACTGTTGAACCTCAATGTTCGAAAAACATCAGTGAGAGTGTCGGGGTTGGAGCAGTTTAGCAGTGGAGCATGCCATAGGTATGCTGAAATTTCGTTTGGGTCTCTACACTCTGACTTCGAGACTTGCACACGAGCCCTTTGTGTTTAATTCCCTGACGGGCCTTATTCCGGCCAATCGACTACCCTATCACAAGTGGGATCATATAAGCACTTTAACACTAGCTGATCCGATGTTTTTCCGACCAGCGACTGTAGATGTATTGCTAGGATGTGACGTATATGGAGAGTTAGTATTCCCCGAAATTATCAGAGGCAAAAAGCATTCACCAGTAGCTCAAAATACACAGCTGGGATTTATTTTACAGGGTAAAATATGCACAAATACAGATCAAGACATTCAAACATTTGTACAAATATATTATGTGGATACCCTTTTACGTAGATTCCGGGAAATGGAAGAAGTTCCATTTCTGATAACAGACACCGATGAAAATCGGAAGTGTGAAAAATATTATATCGACACAACCAGAAGTTTGCCCGATGGTCAGTACGAGGTTTCATTATCTTTTAAGGATGGATGCAGACCTGCTCTAGAGATCAATTAGAGCCAACTGGTTGGACGACAAACCCGACTAAAAATTAGAATATGCCAACTGTATCAATGAGTATCTGCAATTAGGCCATATGACGGAAGTTGAAGACAACACTGATGCAGCTCTACAAGCTCCAAAACATTATTTTGTTCCTCATCACGCTGTTGTCAAGGAAAGTAGTTCAACAACCAAATTACGTGTCGTTTTCGATGCAGCTGCCAAGACATCAGATGGCACGTCATTGAATGTCCGAGGTGGACCTGGGCCTAGCTTCTCAGCAACCACTCGTGTTGTGCGTGCTATTGTTCTCTCACGAGTGGACGGGACTTACAGTTTAATGCCAACTCCGAACGGAGTTTTTTCGAGATTCGAACCGACGACCTTGAGCGTAGGAGTCGACGCAACTACCCACTACGCCACGGCGCCCACAATGAGCGGTTGCCCTAAAAGTCAGAATGATATAATTGATATTATATTTAAATGGAGAACATATAGGTTTGCCTTCACCGGAGATGTAGAGAAGATGTACAGGCAAGTACGAATGAAACGACAAGATCCGTACTAACAACTGATTCTTTGGCGCAACAATAGCAAGGAGCAAGTAAGAATATATCGACTGGACACAGTGACGTTCAGAACTGCCAGCGCTCCATATCTCGCAAACCGCACAATAAGACAAGTCGCTGATGATGAAGAGGAGCGGTATCCAATAGGTGCGCAGATCATCCGCACAGGAATGTATGCCGACGATTTAATTGCTGGGGGAGGCAACAAGAAGGGTGCGGGATGAAGCAAGGGAATTATTAACCACTGCCGGATTCAACCTACGGAATTGGACAAGCCATACCGAAAAGCTCTTGGAAGACATTCCAACTCACCAAAGGGAAGTAGGCTTCTCATGTCCATTTAACGACAGTGTACTCGTGAAGACATTAGGCTTTAAGTGGTCCCCATTAGGCGATGTCTTCTCCTTTAAAAACCCCGGCAGTGAATGTCCTAAATTGCTGTCCAAAAGGTCAATATTGTCGACAACAGCCGAACTCTTCGACCCTCTTGGATAGATATCACCATGCATAGTTGTGGAAACTGATAAGATCCAACTCCGGACCGGATAAGAGTGAACTGGGAAACCTTTCAACGTGAGCTGCCATCGATTGAAGAGATCCGAAAAGATGGATTTTCATGACGAACAACCTGCAACAAGTAGAAATACAGTTTGTCAAGAAAGTGTTTACACTATGTAAGAAAACAGCAATTCTACTTTCACGTTATAAATACAAGTGGTTCCAGAAGCTTTATTGCGAATATTTTTGGTACAACTTATAGTACTACATATTAAGGAGTCAATAACATACAAACAGTTCATTTCATTTACCAAAAACAAGAAATATAACAAACAAATTTCACTGTCAAGAAAGTCTTTAATAATAATATTAACATTATAACCTAAGTTAATTAAAAAGAAGCTAGAAAATGCATGTTTTTAATTATTATTTTAATATTTGGTGTGACCGCCTCTAGCATCAATAATAGCTTTTAAACTTTTTGTCATTGACCCAGTAAATTGTTTTATGTCATAATTGGTTGGAATGTTTTCCCACTCTTTTTTGATGTATTGCATCAATTGGTTGCGGCTTTTCGGGTTCCTTTTTGTCACTTTCTTCTTCAAATGTGCTCAAGAGTTTTCTATAGGATTAAGGTCTGGCCTCTGAGCAGGTGTATCCAGTACTTTGGTGCACTTATAAAGCAGCAACGTCTTAATCGTAAGCTCGTTTCGGGTCATTCTCTTGATAAAACTTGAATTTTTGTTTTCTCATGTTATCGCCGCCATTAAATCCAAAACTGCTGTTAGTACTGCTGAGCAAATGAGCTTGTAAAATGTTCAGGTATTTGCGCCCATGGTATTTTTAATAAAGACTTAGTCTCCGACACCTTTGCTCGAAATGCACTCCCGTACCATCACAGATAACTTTCCAAATTTAACGGTTGGAATTATATTCCTTTTCGATAAGGCTTTTAAGGGCTTGTGCCACACTCTATTAGGCCCTTCGTTGTAGTACATCATAATTTTCATTTCTTCGCAAAATATAACATCGTCCCAGTATTCGCTTCGCTGAATGCTATACTCTGTAGCAAACGGAAGCGTTCTTAAATGTTTTTACTCGAAAGCACTGGTTTTTTTTCCTGGGGCACCGAATATTTGTCACGTCTCCGCCCGAAATGGTTGGAGAAATAGGAACAACCAAAGCAAGGAGATCTCGTGATAATACGAGATGAACGAGTGGCTCCTTCTAAATGGGTGATGGCACGAATAATCGAACTACACCCGGGGCAAGACCAACTGGTAAGAGTGGTAACATTGAAAACCCAAAACGGCGTAATCAAGCGCCTTATATCAAAATTATGTTTACTACCGAGTAATAAAAACAGCCAACATTATAAATTATTAAACAAAATCGGTAAAGTACTACACTGTTTAATGGGGGCAATACCCCCATTTATTGCGCTTAATACAAGCTTGGAACTTAATCTAAACTTAAAAACTAATACTTAGTCTAAGGTAGGGCTAAGGAGGAAAAGAACGGGTCCGGAGTGAATTGCGAAGAGATGTTTTATTAAGGTGAAAGTCAAATGAGTACTCCATAGTGTTAGCCCCACATAACATTCTGGACATAGGTGGACTATGGGTTCAACTCATAGTTGGTACGATGTGATCTAACAAGGAAGAGAGATTCTATGGATCTTAGATTGTGGAGATTGGTGCTAAGGGAACCCATTCGAGTAGTGCGGGACAATCAGTGTGACCGGAAAGTAACTGGTGGAGGAAAAGCAAATCGGCACGTTGGCTGTGCACGGCATAGTAAGGGGACCAAAACGTAACGTTGGGGTTTGAAAATTCTTTTGACCAGCGTTTAATAAAGCGCAGAATAGGCCCTATTAATAATATAGTCAATGTGGGAACGGAAATTGAGTACTCGATCACAAATCTCGCCTAGATCGCGTAAAGATGAAGCAGAAGGGACTAACTCGGTGAAGAGGAAATAGCTTCGATTGGGTTGCGGGAGGTGTTTTTGGATGAATGTGATGAATTGGCATTTACTAATATTAAGTTGGAGATAACTTTTTTGACACCAGATAGAAAAATTATTCAGGTCATTTTGAAGAGAGAAAGGGTCGGTGGAAGAGGAGATATATGAATAGATTTGTCATCGGCATACACAGAAAGATGGGATTCTTTAATTAATAATTGTAGTCTACATCGTTGGTAGTAAGGACGAAAATTAATGGACCTAGGTGACTACCTTGTGGAACCCCTCATAAGGCCTTGATGGGTTTAGAAATGGAAGATCTGAATAAGACCTCATATTGTCTGCCTTCCAAATATGATTTGATCCATTTCACGAAACTGGGTTGGAAACCAAGGGCAAGAAATTTAAAAATAATAACTTGGTGTGAAATTTTATCAAATGCTTTACTAAAGTCAGTTGCAATGACATCGACTTCTTTCCCATCTTCAAGTGCTTGAGAGACAAATTCTGTAAGATTCGTAGTAGTCGATCTACCCTTGAGGAAGCCATGTTGGGAAGGAGAAAATAAGGATTTGGAATGAAAAAGCATTGAATCGTACACAATGCTTTCAAAGAGTTTGGGTTGGCAAGATAGTATGGCGATGTGGCGGTAGTTATTTATTTCGCTTTTTTTGCCTTTTTTGTGTATGAGTTTTTCCACAGCAGGGGGAAAGAACCTTGTGCGATGGACATAAGAAAAGGAGACGTCAGGGGTTGAGCCAAATGTCTAACACATTTTTTAAGAACAATTGCGGGTAAACCATGGAGTGTAATCATCCTTAAGTTTATTTATTTTTTCTTCTACGTGGAGCGCGTTGATATTGATGGAAACTAATGACGTTTGGGGGCGATTATTCATATAAGAGAAGTAATCACGATCAAGCTTTGTGGAATGGTTGGTGTACGATTGACTAAAGAAGTCGGCGAATAAGTTTGCAGTGGTTTGGGGATCTGACGAAGAGTTGTTGGCAAGTTTAAGAGTGGGTGGGTAGTTGTCGCATTTACGTTTGGTGTTAATAAAGCGGTAAAAACTCTTGGGGTCGGAGTAAGATTGGATTGCATTCGATCAATGTAGTTCAAATAGAGAGATTCACAAAAGTCGGCGAAGCATATATGAAAACGCTGGTAAATGGAGTAGTCGAAGCTAGAACGAGGTTTAAGGTAGACTTTCTATAGTTTATTTCTTTGGTTACGGAGCAAGCGTAATTGTTTATTATACCAAGGAGGTGTAAGCAGTTCACTAGTTCGCAAAATAAACTTCAACACTCTTTCGACTTATGAAATTTCAAATAAAACACTTTCTGATTCTTACTCTTTATTTCAGCCGCTATCGCTACTATTCACAAACTGTCCTTAAAATTAACTTATGTTACACTGACCTAACCGGCAATCCTCTCTTTGATAATAACGATCCTATTCTCTCTTCGATTCTCGTTTTTTTCTTTGTTTTTGGTATTATTCTACTACAGTTCGGCCATCCTGAAAAGCAGTCGTCCCGGTTGACTAATGACTTCTCGATATAGTTCAACCACGGTTTCATATTATCCACTTCCCATGTTCCCATGTAAGGCACCTGACTCAACTGTAGCCCCTCAACATCTTTCAATACATATGTATGGACCTTTGAATTTTGGCAAAATCTTCCTACAAGCTCCAGGCTTGCTCAGAAAATTCCTTATCATTACGTAATCACCTTCTTCATATTTCTTCTGAATTCTATTCCTATCCTTGGACAATTTATTATATTTTTGGCATTTCATCGTGGGCGCCGTGGCGTAGTGGGTAGGTGCCTCGACTCCTACGCTCG